>CM044321.1:32765000-33965000 GCA_024291935.2 Okapia johnstoni | reverse complement strand
TGATGCTACATGAACATATATGCAATTTTGTGAAGTTAATCAAATACTTTGATTAATATGAGGTGGCTCAGAGAAATCGTATTTTTTCATTATAAATTATAAAAAGTTTTTTTTTTTTTTTAATAAAGAAATTTGGTAAAAAAAAAATCAGCCAGAGTTCCACTATCCCATTAGATAATTTTTAAACCTTGAGGAATCACTCTAGAGTTTTAAATGTACTCTATTTTGTTTTTAAACAAAGTTATAACTACACAGCATATACATAATTTTGTGTTTCCCTTAATACTTGTATCAGGTACTATTTTAATAATTTTGCATATAGTATCACATTTGAATCTCATAATATTTGAACATTATTGTTATCTACATTTTATAGATGAAAGCAATAAGACACAAATTGGTCAAGTAATTTACCTAAGGTCTTTGAAGAAAGTGAAAGAGTTAGAATGTAAATTTCAGCTGAATTCCAAATTTCTGTGTCAGAATATGAGCATTTTGAGTGACAGTGCAAAATTCCATTGAATAACACAACCCTCCTTATGTTTACAAATTTATTGTTTGCCAGCTACACATCATACTGGGAAACAGGGCCAGAGACTAGATTTCTAAGTGTAGACTGACTAAATCAAAAGGTTTGAATATTTTCTTTTTCTCTTCAGAATTTTAACAATTTTAAGTAATTAAATCTACTGATCTTTTTCCTAATGATTATTTCTCTTCCGTCTATGATTATGGAGAATAAACCAATACAATTTGTTTATTGTAGATAGTACAGAGGAGCCTGACAGGCTACAGTTCATAGGGTCGCAAAGAGTCAGACACAACTGAACCAACTTAGCAAAGCACAGCACAGATAGTAAAAGACCTTCAGAAGCATAGAAACAAATCTTGCACTGTATTATGTATTAATAAATCCATCATTGCCTGCATGCTTACATAATCAAGAATGCAACGTTATCTATAAAGGATCCTCAAAGAGACTTCTGATCATATCCTATGTATATATTACACAGACAGAGTATAGAAGTGATCTTGAAACTTCTTGACTCCTGAGATAACTACAAAGTCTCCTTTGTCGATATACATATCGACCTGTTCTGAATGTGACACTATTCTCAATGCTCATTGGCATTTGGAGATTAAGCAAAGCTCTGACACTTGAAGGAGATATGTCAATGGTAAAAATTAATGAGAAACTTTTTGTTTCAGTTAGAATTCTTTGGTGGTATGGAACAGAAAGAAAAGTAAAAAGGGCTTTATGGAAAGGACACTAGGCACCTCATATGCTGAAAGGAAAGGCTTAACAGCAAACTTAGTATTGAAAAGACTTATATGCAGCTTTGAGGATCTCAGTCAGGGACTCAAGGATAGCTTCTTTTACAAACTGGTAAAGAAATACATTTCATCATTTGTAGCTTCATTAGAAATTCAGATTCCTGGGGAAGTTTGATTGGCTTATTGCTTAATTAAGGCTGGGAAGGAAGATTGGGCAAGACTGGATTTGACAGTCCCAGTGCTACCACAAGGATTTATAGAAAGCTGAGCAAGCAAGAGCAACAGATGCCAAATTCAATTTTCATCTTAATGTGGTAACAGAAGCTTATAAGTCAATAACTTCTTAAATAGCTGGGAAGCATCTTCATGTTGGCAAGCCCATGCCACAGAATGTCTTAATCTGTAGACTGTAACAATGTATTAACTTTAAAAAGACATCACTTTGATTTGTTGCAGATTTTCAAATTTAGTCAAACATAAGTCAAATAATATTGTTATAAGCTCTTAGTTCTAAAATGGAAACCAAAAACACAAAATCAAGGATGGCTTGGCAGTTAATGAGAGAGGCAAAACCTAGCTCTTGAAAAATCAGGGCATGGGCAAGATCAAAATATGGGGAAGCAGAGTTATAAATATCCAATGTATGTGGGATACATGAAGGACTCTGACTACAAAGGTGGTTCAAGCTGGTGAGAAATAAAGAAGATACTTGGGTAGTAATGAGTGGGATATGGTAAAATATTTTGCAGTTAGTTTCTAGTGGTGGTGATTTAGGAATTGAACCTGGGTCTCCAGTATCGCAGACAGATTCTTTACCAACTGAGCTCCAAGGAAGCTCAGTTTTTAGTAGTAGAACTTATTTTAAAAGGCTCAGTCCCAGGAAGAAAAATGAGCACATCCTTGTAGCACCATCCAAGAAAAAACTCCAAGGATAAATGATTAGAAGAATATTTTTCTTCTTTCTTAAATGCATTGAAATGGTCTTTAGGATTATTTTGTTGGTTTAGAGTTGCTTTCATTGGAAATCCCACTTAGAAATGGGCATCTAAATTTTTTCAGTGTTTAGGTCTCTGAATGTCTTCCTTTCATCTGGTGTAGCCACATAGCTGATACCTACTGAAATCTGTATTTGAATCTTGGAAATCTGTATAAGCTGATTTCACTCACAACACCCCAGATGTGTGGGATTTTTCCTCATACCGATGGACTCTCCAACTCTGTACACTGATAGGGTATCCTACAATTTAATCCAATTTTGACACTCACTACCCAGATTAGGGTCTGATTTCACAGGTTTAAAGGCTCAGACCCGTAAGACCTCCCTCACTGCAGATGCCAGTCTTAAGTATTAGGGTTCTGAGTTACCCACATTTCTGACTTGGCCACACATTGGGGTTCCCATGACCCCACCCCTACGTTCAGTAATTTGCTGGAAGAGTTCACAGAACTCAGGAAAGTGGTTTTACTTACTACTACCAGTTTGTTATAAAGGATACAACTCAGGAGCCGCCAAATGGAAGAGTGAATAGCGCTAGGAATGGGGGAAAGAGCATCGAGCTTCCAAGCCTTCTTCCAGTCAGTGTGCCCCCTCACAACACCTCAAGGCGCTCACTGATATAGTAGCTCTCCCAGTCTCAATTGCTTTTCGACCTTGGTTTGAAGGTTTTACCATATAGCTATGGTTGATTAAATCATTGGCCGTTCGTGATTAAGTTTGAGGTAGGAGACTTCCCTGGGGGCCTCCCGGGTGGCTCAGACGGTAAAGAATACACCTGCAATGCAGGAGGCCCTGTTCCATCCCTGGGTCAGGAAGATCCCCTGGAAAAGGAAATGGCAATTCACTCCAGTATTGTTGCCTTGAGGATTCCATGGACAGAGGAACCTGCCGGGCTACAGTCAATGAGGTCACAAAGAGCTGGACATGACTGAGCAACTAACACAGGAGGCAGATGGCCATTCCACACACCCTGCCCACCCCTCCCAGGGTAAAACAACTGGAGATTCATTCCCTATGGACCAAAATTCCAAGACAGAAATAGAAGAACTAAGGGAGGAGGTTGGGCTCTGCCCAGACCACAAAAGTACAGAAAGGCTCCTTAGAGGTCAAAGTGGAGCGATCCCTAGGGATGTTCCCTACCCATACACCTTTTCAGTAAAATCCATCTTGGCTAAGACATGCCTGCTCACACGTGGGAGGATCCCAAGATATACCAAATATGGACTGTGACCAGGCAAATCAAAATTATTGGCCAAAGGAGACCCAGAAGAAATGCCCCATAAAAGTGATCCAAACTTCCATGATGGTGCAACTCAGCGACTCTCTCTCTCCCTGAGTCCACCTGTGTGTCTGTCCACACCTATTGTTCTCTTTTTCCTCTTAATAAATACTTAACTTGCTTCAGTACTTTCTGTCTTTGTGAAAATTCTTTTCTGCAAAGCCAAAGGGCCATGGCCTTTGTCACTCACCACTGGTCTAGTGACTAAGATCTGGTGCTTTCACCATGGTGACCCAGCTCAGTCTCTGGCTGGGAACCCAAGCCCCACTCACTCCAAGCTATTGCAGGCCGAGGCCACTGGAGATCAAGGCTGTATCCAGGCCCTCTCCACTTCCTGGAGGTAGGAACTTGGCTTGAAAGTTTCAATTCTCTAATCATGTCTTGCTCTTTCTACTGACCAGGCCCTATCTTCAAGTTCTCTAGTGGCCCCCAGCTATCAATCACCTCATTAGCATACAAATGAAACTCACCGCTTCAGATATTTTAAGGGTTTTAGAAGGCTTGTACCAGGAACAAGGAAAAAAAGAACAAATATATATTTCCCATTGTACCACATGGAGTCTGTGTTCTTTCTTTCTTTTTTTTTTTTTCATGTTTTATTTCTTTGTTTGGCTGCATTGAGTCTTAGTTGTGGCACACAGAATCTTTGTTCCTGTGTGCAGGATTTTTAGTTGCAGCATGTAGAATCTAATTCCCTCACCAGGAATTGAACCTACTCTGCCTGCCTTGGGAGCATGGGGTCTTAGCCATTGGACCACCAGGAAAGTTCCAAGCTGTGTTTTTAATTGCTATGCAATACTGACTCTTAAGTAAAGATAGTAGCATAGTCGAGGTTAACAGAAATTAAAAACTTAATGTGGTACACCCTCATATTTAGTAAGTATACAAGTAAATATATCAATTCAGAGGACTCTACCCAAAATTAAATTTGGAAGTTACTGGATTATGTGAAAAAGTGCGTCAAAAGGCCCTTGACTAGGATGTCAGTGCAAGTTGACACAAGGATTGGATCAACAACCAGGGCAGTACTGGGACAGTGGCCAGGAACCAGGACAAAAACCACACCTAAGTAAAATTAAAAAGGTCAAGTTAGAGAAATTGGTCCCAGGTGTAAATGAACATCCAGAAGTAAAAGACAAAGTTATAAGTAAGCGTGTGTTTAGAGATAGTGCTGTAGAAATAATGAAAAGAGGTTAGTTGAAAGAGCCTGGGGTGTAAGCTATCAATAGATCTGGGCTGCTCATGGCTTTCTCTATTGGACACTGAAGATGTAGTTACTAAGGGTAGGAGTTACTAAGGTTAGTGAGGGTAGGAGATCCTGGGATAGGGTGAACTAGCTGAGTTTTTTGGATTTGAGAATTCTTTTTATAGGACAAGTATACTTTGCTGAAGAGTGATTTCATGGAAATAATCTAACTGCAAGTCCTGTGGGTGTTTGTGAGGGTATTGTATCAGTGTGATTTGGGGATGTAATCAGTTTCCATGAGTATTACAACATTAAGGCTGTAATAGACACAGATTTCAAAATAAGGAAACTCAGATGGGGCTCCATAGAGCCTCAAGCCCCCAGTAGAGAGGAGACTTAGCGTTCTTCCTGCGCTGAGAAGAGCAGCAGGACCGTGGCCCTGGTCATAGGAGTCCTCCTGCTATTATCTCTGAAGGCTCCAGGATCAGGGGTCAGCAACTAGAAAGGAATGGAGAGGCCCAGAGTAGTCTCCCTAGAATTTATGATTTTGCATTAAACCAAAAAGCAAACCAACAAACAAAAAATACAAGGAAAAAAAAAAAAAAAAGATTCAATTTGTCTGGGAGACTGATCCTAGACAGGTGACAGATAAGATTTCATCTCACAAGAGGAGACAGACTGTAGTGGCGAGAAAAGGCAAGCTATACCGGTATTTTGAGTCCTAAATTTATAATTGTGGCATCAAAACCCTATAATTTGGAAGAGTAATTGTGAGGAAGATGTTTGCATTGCTGTGATCATTTTCTCTCCTTTTTTTTCCCTATTTAGCATGTGGTAAGTTCCTTAAGAAATTACAGTGTTTCAGCAGTGAGAAAGAGAACCGAGGGAGATTTCATTTGTTCTCTTTTGCCACACTTGGTAAAGCAATTCATTCTAGGGATGAGGTGTGAAGGTGCTTATAATACTAAAATGAAAATTATAATGAAAAAATGAAATTTAGGACCTTCTTTTAAAGGTACCGTATTTTTGGTCAACATTCTCATTCCCCTCCCTTCATGAGCACGTGCAGTGCTGCTGTTGTGTGACGTTCCTTACAGTCACCCAGAGCCTCATCAGGTTGTGCTAGGCCAGCTGCACTTGCAGATCCCGGGTCTCAGTCACTGAGCTGAATCAGCACCTTCCTTGTTCTGCCAGATTCTCTTCCACTTTCTTTGTTATCTCAACATTCTGTGTCTCTGCTGTCAACGGCGTGAGTCTGCTACCAGCGGCATTGTCAGCTACTGGTTTCTTCTGAGAAATGTTCATTTTCCCTTTGAGTGTTTAGAACAGCATTGATGGTAATATCCAGGAGTATAAACATTGAAAAAACATTTGGTAGATACAATTGGCAGGATGTAGAGAGGAGAGGATTCAGTATGACACCCAGGACTCTGGAGTGGCCAGCTGGGTGAGTAGCAGTGAGTTATCTGAGCTGGGAGGATAAGAAGGAAGGACAGATTTGGTAGGGATGGGTGATGAAGACTAAACATAAACACTCTGTTTTATTGAACATTTACTTTATTTCAGACAACATGCCAAATGCTTTTGAGTGAATTAGCTCTCATTCTCAAAGTGATTCTCTAAATGCACTCTAAGTTTGTTGTGATCTCTAGGGCACTCCAATGACTATAACTAACAGGTAGTTAAGGGCTTCCTAGGTGGCACTAGTGGTAAAGAACCCACTTGCCAATGCAGGAAACATAAGAGATGTAGGTTCAATCCCGGGTCTGGAAGATCCCCTGGAGGAGGGCATGGCAATCCACTCTAGTATTCTTGCCTGGGGAACCCCATAGACAGAGGAGCCTGGTTGTCCATAGGGTTGCAAAGGGTCAGACAGGACTGATGAAACTTAGTACACAACAGGTAGTTAGTTTCGAGTTTAAGATCCAGAAAGAGGTCATCATTGGAGATACAGAACTGGGTATAGATGGTAATTAAAACAATAAGAGCCAGTGTAATCACCAAGATGTTCATGTCAACTAATGAAAACTATCAGCCAAGGACAACATTATCATATAATGGAATGGAGGGAGCATGGACATTTGGGCCAGTTGAAAGCTGAATTTCAGCTGAACTCTGTATATCTGTCCAACTAACCTAATAGTTAGGTTTGAAAACTTTTTTTTCAAAATCAGCTGCTATTATCTAGTTTTAACCAATGTCCCACCCTGTTCATTCCCCTACCAGAATTTACTAGACCAGAGATAAAAGTCTAGCTCAAGAACTCAGTGTAAAGGCTAAGCTGAGCTAATCAAAATTTCTCTATGGCATTTGAATCAAGTGACTGGAAAACTGTTTCTCAACTGTCAATTTTTCCTGCTTTTATAAGCAAGCTACTTTATAATGACTCCAAGTAAGAATTGTTGTGAAAATATTGTTTACAAGTGTGGATTGTTGAGTGCTAAATAATGTTGAGTGCTAAATATTGATTGTTGAGTGCTAAATAAAGAAAGTTATCTGAATTATCAGAAATTTCCCTTTGGTAAGCTAATTAAGTGTATGTCCATAAAGGATAGCAGATAGTATAGTGAACACAACAGGGGCCAAAGTAAGCACTGAGAAAGTGAATTTCTGTACAAAATAAAACCTAATAGAGAGGAGACCCAGAGCACAGGGAGGAGTTGAGCAGCTAGCAGAAATGGGACAAGTTAGGCTCTCCAGGATGCATGCATGCTAAATCATGTCAGTCGACTCTTTGTGACCCCATGGACTGTAGCCCTCCAGAGGAGCCTGGAGCTCCTCTGCCCATGGGATTCTCCAGACAAGAATACTGGGGTGGGTTGCCATTTCCTCCTCCAGGGGATAAGGCCCAATAATTGAGAGATTGTTCAGGTTGTGGCTGTTCATATATCCCTCAGGGTAATATGGTAACATCCTTGAGTGGCCATTCCAAAATGGAGCAATTCAAAGGACCACTCTCTCCTTGGCCTTTATTTTTCAGCTCATTTGCCTAATGAGGTGAGAAACATTGCTGTGAGATACCAAACAGGAAGGAGAGATGCAAGGATGTGACCTTTTCCTTTCAGCCAGAAATCAGAAGTCTCACATTCCTGATTCCTCCTCCAAATCTTAATATTCCCTCAGGCAGTCTGGCTGTACATTTTCCTTGGACAAATACAGAATATTGGAGCCCAGTGCATTAAAACTTGTTCATTGCATTAGCTGGGTGCATATGTAATATTATTCCTCTATATGCTCAAGCACTCAATCAGCTTTCTAGGTCAATCAGTCATCAGCAATACATTTTAAGTTTCTTCAATGAAGCCTTTCTTGAAAAACAGCTGAATAAGTGATACTTCTTATTTTTCCAAGATGATCAAAATTTATTTTCACTTTCTAGCAAAAGTTTTATTTTTTAAATCATTCCATAAATTTTAAATTCCAGAAAATTTGTTTTTCGCATAGCAGAGACAATTAGAATCTACACTTTTATATTCAAGTGTATCATTAATTTATAGAATTTTTAGAGCACTTTTACCCAGTTAGAGTTTGTTGGTCTGGATATTATAAACTACATTTTTAAATGCCCACTCCTACAATTTTCAGCCTTTTCCTAGGTACAGTAGTAAGTGATAAGTGATATAATTTTTGTTAGGAGATGCAAAGGACTTCAACATAAACTCTACCTGCAAGGCAATCTTATAATGTGTCATCTAAGAAATCTTCAAAAATTGGAATATTAAGACTGAGTATATAGCTCTTTAGGGTAAGTGCTTGTGCCTTCTCGAGATTTTGTGATTCCATTTGTGAGATTGGACAATGACTGATGGAGCTGGTAAGTAAAGAGCTCTTAATAACCCTGGAAGCTCAGTTCCTTTCTTAATTCTAATTGATATGTACAGCGTGAAATAACTAACGTAATATTCAATGTGTGTCTGTATGTGTATGTGCACATGTGCCCCACAAAAGATGAGGAAATCTGAATCCACAGGCAGGTCTTTGTTATTTTGACTTGCTTATGTCATCGTGGCTTCCAAGTGAACTGATATCCATTTAGTATATGAGTACCGAAAGCAGGTTGATTCAATCAATATTGCCAATGTCCTGCAGAGAGGCATTCACACTAGAGGCTCTCCTTGGTTCCAGGGCTGACTCTATCACCAGTTATTTACCTTTGTGCAGGAAACTGGATTGACACTGTTTCCTGTTTCAAGTTTCTATTTAATCAAATGACTAATCTTTTACCCAGAAGATGATGTTCTGGAATTTGAGATATCTGTGTCTGCTTGGTAAAAATCTTAAAATTATTAACTAAAAGATCTATGCGCAAATGACTGGGGTCAGAAAAGGTCATATAGTCTACAGAATCTGAAAATGTGACAGTTTCAGGAAGGCAAGGTTATCTCCCTTGCCTAAGATAATATCTCCTGTATTTTTTACTTAGATGTGAAATGCTACAGCAAGAAATTTATTCTCTAGCTTAAGGCTTTTTTTCTTTTTCAGATAAAATGCAAATCTTCTTCAGGAGGTATATTTTCCCGCATGAACTTTAGCTTAATAGTCCCAAGGTACTGTTTATTAATAAATATTAATAGATTTTCATCTACCAGGTCTGTGGATTACTAAGACAGAAAGATGAAAACACCCAGAAAAGAGGTGGGGATGGGTTAGGACAGAGCCAAGGCTTAGTGTACTAGAGATGGGGAGGAAGATGCATGAACTTGCTTTTATTTACTCATTCTACAAATATTAATTGAAAGTCTATTATGTGATAGTCATGCTAAGGTCTTAGGGTACAAAATTAGACAAATTCTTTTCCTTTCCTTACAGAGCCTATTGTCAAGTAGGTTAGCTTCCTGAGGCTTATTTAACAAATTACTCCCTGCCTTGGTGACTTAAAGCAACAGAAATAGATTCTCTCATAGTTCTGGAGGCCAGAAATCTGAAATTAGGGTGTCAGCAGGACTATGCTTCAGCTGACATCTCTAGGGAAGGATTCTTCCTTGCCTCTTCCAGGGTCTCAGAGCCTCAGGCAATCCTTGGGGATCAACCCATTACCTGCCTCCATGGGCACATGACCTTGGTTGTTCCATTTGTCTCCGCCTTTCTTCTTGCCTCTGTGCTCCTCCCCTTCTTATAAGGACACCAGTCACTGGATGTAAGTCTCACCCTAAATCCAGGATAAGCTCCTCTCCAGAGCCTGAAATAATTACATCTTTAAAAATCTTTTTTTCCCGAATAAGATCACATTCAGAGGTCCTGAGTGGATCTGGATTTTTGGAGGATATTATTCAATCCCATATATCAAGGAAGAAAACCAACAACATATACCCTCAGTTTTAATACAGGATGGTTCTTGGAAAAGTGACATGACACACAGAAGGGAGGCAAAGAGGAGAGTGAAGAGTTTTAGGCAGAGAATATTTTAAAAGATCCTAAGGAAAAGATGTGGAATGGTTCAAAGGAAATTCATTGTGGTGGGACAAGATAAGAGTATAGATGAGACAGGAGGGAAGAGGGCAGGATACCATAGAGGACATGACAAACACTGGTCAGAACGTACTAGGCTCAAGATGGCAGAAGATTCGATTTCTAGTAGACCTTGAGCTTCATCATGTGCCCATTTTAAAGCATTAATATATAAATTAAAAGACACTTGAAACTTGGAAGAAAAGTTATGACCAACTTAGACAGTATATTAAAAAGCAGAGACATTACTTTGCTGGCAAAGGTCCATCTAGTCAAAGCTATGGTTTTTCTAGTAGTCATGTATGGATGTGAGAGTTGGACCATAAAGAAAGCTGAGCATCAAAGAATTGATGCTTTTGAACTGTGGTGTTGGAGAAGACTCTTCAGAGTGCCCTGGACAGTAAGGAGATCCAACCAGTCCATCCTAAAGGAAATCAATCCTGATTATTCTTTAGAAGGACTGATGCTGAAACTGAAACTCCAGTACTTTTGGCCAGTGTCCAACTCTCATATGCTTGAATTCTTTCCTGCATGAAGCCAAGGATCCTCATTTGACCCTCACTTGACCCATCCTAGGAACTCACCTGAGACCTAGGAAACAACCATCCTCTCACACCCCATTTTCCTGAACATCTTTACAAAAGAAGGGAAGAACTTGGTTTTCTCTCCTTCCTCACTTTTTCTTTGATTATAAAAATGTAGCCCACTTAGTTCTTGGGGCAGAGCCCTCTTGTCTGCCTGCTTTTATCCTTCATTTGTTGTTCAGTCACTGTCGTATCCAACTCTGTGACCCCATGGACTGCAGCACCCCAGGCTTCCCTGTCCTTCACTATCTCCTGGAGTTTGCTCAAACTCATGCCTATTGAGTCAGTGATGCTATCTAACCATCTCATCCTCTGCCCTTTATCCTTCATAAGCATCTTGTATTACTAAATCCATTTCTTATCTACCAGTTTGTCCTTCACTGAATTCTTTCTGCACTGAGACATAAAGAATCTGAGTGTCACTAAGTCCTGAGACAAGTTGTGTGGTTTCATAGGGAAAGAGGGGGATTAATTAGTAAAAAGTGAAGATATTTGTTTAAGGAGTGCCTGCAGTTCATGTCCTGAGATAAATAGGCCACCATTGCAGCATTAGTGGAATAGCACTGCTCTCTTTACATACATGTTTCAGGAATGTCACTGTGTGCAGAGCAGGAAGAAGGGAGGGTAGAAGTTCAGATTGGAAACAAGGATACTTGGGAAGGAGGATATCACATCTTATAGTGACTTCCTGCTTGGCATCTAAAGCCCGTTCAAACTGTTGCACCCAGACCTGCTTAGTATTGGGCACCAGCCTTGTTAGCAAAATCATGTTCAATTCATGGAAATTTACCTTTGAGATAAATGACCAAAAAAATTCCAACATTTTTTGGTGTTCACTCAAATCAACAGACACACCATTCACTCCTTCAGCCTCAATTCCTCTTCCTCTTCTTTCTCAAGCCAACTTCTTCAGCCTGCCTTGCTATTCTGAGAGCTACCTTCAATCTTTTTCATAAACTCTTGGTCTTTGCTTCAGGAGGTTGAAGTCACTTCTCTTGTTTGAAATAAAGATATCCAAGTGAAATACCCTCTTTAGCCAAAGAATGACAGTGATGTAACCTAGGATAGGGGACAAATTTGAACAACACTTAGGAATTAACACTGTTATGACCTGCTGTTGGAGTAGGTGTGGGTAGTTAGTCAGCTTTCTAACCCAGCATTCTAGGTGAATACAAAGCCGCTAACTGAGATAAGATGCAACAGGAGAAAGTTAAAGAATTTAATGCATTCAGTTTCAGACAAAAGATTTTGAAGTGCCTGTCAGTCATGAAATTGCAGGTAACCTGTAAACATTTGAATATAGGTCTGAAATTCGGGACCAGATCCTGAGTGGGAGAATATACATGTGGTAGTTGTTAATCCATAGAAGCTGACACCTTAAGACTTGGCTGCTTGTATCACTGAGTACAATAGACAAACTCCATCCAATGATCTGACACCTCAGGTTCTTAACTTTTTTCTTTTCAACTACTGAGTTTTCAGTCACCTATTTTTCTTCAGTAGTTTTCTTTTCAATGGGTATTTTTTAAAGTCTCTCAATACTTACAGGAAAAAAAAAGTCCATAGGATAGGTAATATAAACACAGATTTGAAAAATTCATTTTCTTCCCCTCTCTCCTGGCCAGTATCATTTTTCTCTGAGAATACGTCTATTGTTTTCAGTATTTGGTTGAGACTGTTTTTGTTTTCATATTTAGTTCCAAACAGGACCTATTAAAGTGGAAATCATCCAACGGGCTTTCACATGTTCACTGATGACAATTTTAATATGGAGGTGTTTCTAAGTTGAAATAGATACCAGAAGAAACACAATATGACTTAAATTTTCTAAGATTGTAGTTATAATTATATAACACAAAAAAGAAGTGAAAAGAGACACCACACACAAATATGATTAGTGGATCATTTTGCTTTCTTTTGTAAATAATTTTTCATGCACAATTACACTTACACCTGCATGTGCTAAATTAATTTTTCCGTGTGGATGAATAAGGGATGATGAAAACCATCTGAGAAATACTCTTCCATTTCAAGTGCAGATTGCTTTATGCTGTCTAGTTCAAGATCAGAAGGCATGTTAGATGGAGCAGCATGAGAAGTTTCCTCTTTATAATTTTGTCTTAAATCTCTAATTTTGTTGAATTTAGGTTAGTGTTAGAAATATAAAACTACATGCATCAAGAATAAATTTTCTCTTCATTCAAAGGTAGCTTTAATTTTTCTGATATTTCTGCCTGGGTTTAGGCTTGTGATTATAAGAATTTAACACATGAATCATGTTCTTTATCTTCAAAGAGCATGATAAATGTTCATAATTATTCCTCACGATTCTTCGGCAAGATAGGTATTTTTGTTCCCATCCCATTTTACAGACCTGAAAACTGAGGGGCAGTAGCCATGTAGGTATTTGATGATCCCAACAGATTACAAAATAACAACCTTTTGAATATTAACCACCTTTTCTCTTTCTCTTTCCGTTCTTTCTAGTTCTTTCTATGGACATGAAGGCATAAGAAAAGACAATGGGGAAAAATTTTCAAGCTCTGTGATGTTTTCAAAGGAAAGGAAAAATATCACACCTTTTAAACAGCCGTTCAGCTGCAGGTAAAGAATTTAACAGCTCGCAGAGTGCTAATTAGAGCCCATTATAACTTGATTGACCTGCATTGGCAGTCACTCTCCTTGTGTCCTTGCAAGATGGAGATTTTGCTTCTTTGCAGAGTTCTGATTCACATAACTCAGTCTCCTGACTAGGGAAGCAGTGATAATTCAGAGGCAGCAATCAGAACTAGGCTGCATAAATCAATATTTAAAATGGAATTTCCCCTTTGCGTATAATAAGCAACAGATCCCGTTCAATACTTCCAGTGGCCCAAATGTTTTCACAGTTAACTTGCATAGGGATACAGAAAATTGAGGTTCATTATCTGTCTTCTTAATTAACAAAGTCAAAGAATATATTGAAGAAATCTGTATTTGGCCTTCGTGCCTTTTGCTATTTACTATTTGTAAAAGAAATCAAGTATGTGTATTTACAGGGTGAATGCTTTATACTCAAGTGGTGAAATTAGCTTTTCTGGATAAGTACATATTTGAGTGAAAAGTGTTTTCCTCTTGCTTCATTTGATGATTTTCTTGACGATCCAAGGGGGATTTTCTTCTGTCTCTGATAATTATATTTAATATTGTTCTATAGACTTCTTCTCTACAATTTCCTCCACCCACATCTCAATTTGCTTACTGCACAGAAACCTGTTGTGTGGAAAGACTTTCCTATTTCATCCACCCTCTTTCTTCCCACAAATAATTCTCCCAATTCCCTTCACTTTTTTAATTGTTAAAATGTGTTTAATTTGAGACTATAATGGACATATAACTTTATATTAGTTTCAAGTATGCATAATGATTTGATGTTTGTATATATTATGAAATGATTACTGTAATAAGTCTAGTGAACATCCATCATATTCTCCATTTCTAGGTTACTAATTACTTCTAGTCTTCAGACTAAGTATTTGAATGAATATTGGAAATTAACACTGGAAAATCCCAACGTCTATTTTACTTGCTTTCTCTTTCATAACCTTATTCCCAAACCTACCTGCTCTAATCTACTCCATATTTTGATTCTACAAACATTTTCCTTGAAGATGATTTTCTTCTAACACTTGTTAAGCACTTGTGCTATACCCAGATGATGACCTTAGGATGACAGAACCCCTGATTCTCTCACTCACCTCTGTCTCTACTCTTCAGGAAAGTACCTAGGCACTTCCCTGGTGGTCCAGTGGTTAATAATCGCCTTCCTATATGAGGACGCCGGTTTGATCCATGGTCAGGGAATTTGAATCCCACATGCCATGGGGCAAGTAAATCAGCACGCTGCAACTACAGAGCCTCTGTGCCTCAGCTACTGAGTCTGCAAGCTCTAGAGCCAGGGCTCTGCAACCAGACATGTCCAGATGCCAATGAGGACCCAGCACAGCCCAATTAATAAAATATTTTTTTAAAAAAGACAGTGCCTGGTATGTACTAGAAGCTCAACAAATTCTTGCTATCACCTTTAAGATTCTCCTTTTAGCCTATCTACCTGCCACCGTCCACAAACATGGTATTAATTCCATCTACTATGGTATTAATTGTGATTCAGTTTCATCATTTAGTATCAAGTTCTTGTGAACATAAAAGCAGAAATTAACCTGGTCTCGAAGACAGAGGAAGGAAGAGATCCAAACAGGTGCAATCAAATGCATGCCGTCTTCAAAACTGGCATCATTTTTCAGCCAAAGTAACTTAAACATAGTATTTCCCCTTTTCCTTATATTTCAAATTGTTGCTATGACTTCCCCCCATCCATCCAGTGAAATCAGTTCATGTATAATTGATCTTATATTTATCTTTTTTCCTGGGGTGAATTCATAGTGTACAGTAAAGATATACAATGTTGAATTATTTTTGAATAACCACAAAAAAAAAAGGCGAAAAATATGTGTACACAATTAAGGCAGCATCAGTAGTAAAGTTACTACATAGAGTGATTGCCATAATACTGTTCTTTGCACTTGTGAGAGATGTGTCACAATTTGATCTTCCTGGTAGCCAATCTGTAGAGCGGCATCCAGATCCTCCTGTCTGCTTGTGACCTCCATCTCTGTCACTCTGTTTCTGATCTACTAACTCAGTCCCACTTTCTTGAGTTCTCTTTGGGGGAACTGATTTTGAGGAAATTGAGTCTCATCAGAACATTATGGCTCAGTCCTAAGAGATGGTGCCTTTGGATGGAAAGCACGAAATAGAATTAGACAATTCATTCAAGGAGCTGTATACCTTCTCCTCTATCCAAAACAATCTCTTCAGCTACACTTCCCATCAGCCAAATCAGATATTTTTCCAGTAAAAATAAGTGTGTAAGTATACACATTTTTTGAAATTGTTTTTTTTAATAATTTCATTTATTGATTTATTTTTCACTGTGCTGGTTCTTTGTTGCTGTGTGGGATTTTAACTACTTGTGGAGAGTGGGGGCTATTCTCCAGCTGTGGTACGTGGTCTTCTCACTGTGGTGGCTTCTCTTGTTGCAGAGTACAGGCTTTAGGGCACACAGGCTTCAGTACCTGCACACATGGGCTCAGTAGCTGTGGTTCCCAGGCTTTGGAGCGCAGGCTCAATAGTTGTGGTGCAAGGGCTTAGCTGCTCTTTGACATATGGGATCTTCCTGGATCAGGGATTGACCCTGTGTCTCCTGCATTGGCAGATGGGTTCTTTACCACAAGTGCCACCTGGAAAGTCCCTTAAATATCATAGTATTTAGTAAAAGCTTAATGTGCATCTTTTGAAGGCAAGCTTGAATTTTTAGGAGATAACCAAAAATCATTCTGAACCTTGGGTAATAGTGTTTTTCATCAAGACATCTACAAAATGAAAATATTTTCTTTCACCAGTCAGTTCAAAAAAGTGTTCCAAAAAGAGTATGAACAAGTTACATGATACGAAAAGTCACTATAATAAAAATATAGGTCATCCAGTTTGCTCTATTTACATACTAAATCATTGTTGTATTTGTTTGTTGCTTGTGCATGCTAAGTCACTTTAGTTGTGTCCGACTCTTTGTGACCCTATGGACTGTAGCCTGCCAGGCTCCTCTGTCCATGGGATTCTCCAGGCAAGAATATTGGAGTGGCTTGCCATGCCCTCCTCCAGAGGATCTTTCTGACCCAGAAATCAAACCTGTTTCTTACATCTCCTGCGCTGGCAGGTGGGTTCTTTACCACTAGCACCACCTAAGGCATAGTAGAAGGTTTAATTTATTTATTTACTTTACATCTCTTAACCTTTCATCGAAGGCTTGAAGCTTAGGTATATAGAGTTCATATAGTTTATATAGTATGTTTGTTACCAAACCAAACTTGGATCCTCTCACTCATACACAGTAAAGCCAATCCACTGACACTAGACTGCAGTGTAAAAAAGTAGTGTTATTGCAAGGTGCCCAACACAGGGTCAAGCAAGAAGAATGAACAGATTATTCTTAAAAGACCTAAACTCCCTGACGGCTTTCAGAGAAGAATTTTTAAAGGCAAGTGGGGAAAGGGTTGTGGGGTGCCTGATCAACTTGTAGACTTTCTTCTGTGGGGGAGGTGCCATTTGTCCTCAGGAAGGCCCCACATGGTTCTGCTTCTTTACATGTTGAGATTAAATTAGATAATGAAAACCAAAGTCTTTTTTAAAATTAACAAGGCATATTCAAAGGCTAGTGACTGATGCAATTAATATTTTGTATCCTCTACACCGATCCTAGTACAGGATGAGCCACAGTCTATATATTCAATTTGTTGACTGACCAGGGAACAGAATGATCAAGATTGTTTTTAAGGTTTTGGTATCAACTAGTGATTCTTCTGTGGGCTTCCCGTTAGCTCAGTTGGTAAAGAATCTGCCAGCAGTGTGGGAGACCCAGGTTCGACCCCTGGGTCAGGAAGATTCTCTGGAGAAGGAACTGACAACCCACTCCAGTATTCTTGCCTGGAGAATCCCCTGGACAGAGGAGCCTGGTGAGCTTGAATCCACGCAGTCACAAAGAGTCGGACACCACTGAGTGACTGAGCACACACAATGATTCTGTGGATGATTTCCCTGTGTATCACTTTAAAGAGCAAAAATAAATTTCATCACACTAAAAATGAACTCAGGACTCTCAACCCTCCACTGTTCTGTCTAACCCATCATGCTGCATTCCATCATATTTTAATACAAATATATTACTTCCGTTAAAGATAAAAAGTCAGTTTAAGGAAAACTCACACATACCAGAGTGTAAATTTGCACCAGTGAAAGAGTTCAAGTTGTCTTTGCTTTGGTACATAAAGCACAAACATATGCTTTGATGTTAAGAAAGTTGCCCTAATGACTGGCAATTATGGATAACTATCCTTTGATAGTAAATTGTCCACATGGTATTCTCATATTCTTGCCGCCAAATGCCTTCATGACTCCCACATTTCATGAAAACCAGGTTGCAGCCAGCCAGAGTTGCAGGGTTAAGGCAAGAGGAGGTTCTTCTTTCGATTTACCAAATAATACACAATGAAGGAAAGTATATTATTTTCTTGCTTTGCCCCCAATTTAAAATAATACAGTCTGAAAATTCAGCATCACATAGAAAACAAGTAAGTAATAATAGAATTGCACCCTGGACTGATAGAGAATTATTTTGTCCAAACTTTCTTAATGTTATGATATTTCTTTTAAAAAGGAGTTATAGTTAAAAGATATAGTTATTTAGCCATTTGAATGTGAAACTGTTAGTCATTCAGTCGTGTCTGACTCTTTGTGACTCAGGACTGTAGCCAGCTAGGCTCTTCTGTCCATGAAACTCTCCAGGCAAGAATAGTGGAGAGGATTGCCATTCCCTTCTCCAGGGGATCTTCCCGATCCAGGGATTGAATCCAGGTCTCTCACATTCCAGGCAGGTTCTCTATCATCTGAGCCACTAGGAAGCCCTATTTAAGCCTTTATCCCTGTTTAATTAGACTATTGTCCTCATCGTCTTCCAAAGCACATCAACCCTGTATTTTCCATCAAACCTCTCCTCCTTTCTTCTTTCTTTTCCTGTATGTTCAGTAATAAACTCCTTTTTCCTGGGTTGGGAAGATCCACTGGAGAAGGGATAGGCTACCCTGCTCCAGTATTCTTGGGCTTCCCTTGTGGCTCAGCTGGTAAAGAATCCACCTGCAATGCGGGAGACCTGGATTCAATCCCTGGGTTGGGAAGATCCCCTGGAGAAGGGAAAGGCTACCCAATCCAGTATTCTGGCCTGGAGAATTCCACGGACTGTATAGTCCAAAGAGTTGGACACGACTGAGCGACTTTCACTTTTTTTTTCTTTTTAGCTTGACTAGCTTGTGCTTAAAGATTGCATCATTTTCCCTTCCTCTTAAAAAATCTGTCAAGTATATTTCACACAAAATATCCAGAAAGAGAAAGTTATACATATATATTTACTTACTTTAAAGTTCTTTTTGTGTCTAAGGTCATAGGGATAAAACTAAGTCTGTAAAAATGATAAATTATACTAACCTCTATTGAGAGAGTTCATTCAACTTCCAAAAGTGCTCAACTTGTTTCCAGGGAGTAATTTAATTTATATCCTGGTAGTATCCGACTGAATTAAAAATGAGAGAGAGAGGGATTGTAGAGAGCAGTAAAAAGACACCTGTCTGGGTGCATTTTAATTGTTTCTTTCATTCAACTTTTAACATGGAAGGACGTACTGTATAGTACGAACTCATTATCTCACTAGGGTTTTCCATAGTATACCTTTGGTCATTTTTGCTCCACCTAAAAATAGTTATACTTAGGAAAAATTGACACTGTATTTTTTCCTTTCTGTTTTCTTTGCTTTTGGTTTACAATCTCTTCCACTCAAACTTGAGTCTTCTGGAAATCTGACCATCTCTCTAATCTGCCCCACTCTCATTATAATTTTTGACACAAGGTTTGATAATATGTCTTCTAATTTTCATTTTCCTATATTTATCTAATCTCCATGCTGTCTCACTACCAGTTTCCACTGTTCAAATAATTGATCATTGATATCAGTGTATTTTAAGTCACATCTAATGTGGCAACTGAATTATCTCTCTTTCACACAGTTAATTTAATTGGATTTTATAATTGTTATCCACATGGTTAATTATTTCAGGTATCTCAAAGACCAGCTTTGAACTTTCAGGTGAGTTCAAATTTGTAGTATTCTTGGCCAAAATTCTGCTCTGAGAAAGCCTATGAATCAGTTAAGGGTCACCCAGAGACCCAAAGCTAGTAAGAAATAGATTAGATAGAAGTAGATAGATAGAAAGAGAGATAGAGAGATAGATAGGTTTATTGGATTGGCCAAAAAGTTTGCTTGGGTTTTTCTGTTATCATCTTACAGATCTGAACAAATCTTTGGTCAACCTAATACTATACAAAATAGTCAGTGTGGAGACTGGCTAAGCAGGCCTGTTATCTGTAGGGCAGGCAGTCAGGAAGGTCAGATCATGAGGAGGCTAGAACTGCACAAGGTGAAACTTGGATCTCACGGATGGGCAGCCAAGAAAGGAAGATCGCCAACAGGATAAAGTCCCAGGAGCATGAGCAGAAGTCTGGACTTAGGAAAAATCTAAGCCCTCTTTCAAAGAACCTCGCTTTATTTGAACATTGTGGTCCAGTGTTGAGGAAGCCATGAGAGATGGGATACATGCAGGATAATAAAAATTGGAAAACAGACTATGAAAGATTGGGTCAAAAATTGTAATAAGAGAAGGTGAAAGTGAAGAAATTATTAAGTTGTCAGGTCCACTTATAGTTAATTTAAGGTCAATTGATCAGGGGCTTTTGATTACATCTACAAGATTCCTTCATAGCAGCTCGTAGGTTAGTGTTTAGTGTGTAATTGAATAACTGCATGTATAGTTTGAAAAGTGTCTGCTGCTTCCCCTCTGTCCTCCAACTCTACTGAGAGCATATCCCCCTTAGCCCACTCTAACTGGAAACCTACCAGAAAGAGAACTCTGGGACTGAAGTCCAGCTGCACCAGGTGGACACCTCAGAAAGCCATCAGTCTCTAGGAAGAAGGCTCGACCAGGTGTTGCTCTGTAGTACTTTATCCCTAACAAACAAGTGCTCATAAAGGATGCTGAAGAATAATGACCATAGCTAATTTTAGCTAAGTTTATTGAATAAACACTTATTGTGCTAGGTATTGTTAATACATGTACGTATATTGACTCTATCTCCCTAAAGTCCCGTTTTGTTTTTGTTGTTGTTTTTTTTGACCGTGCAGCTTGTGGGATCTTTGCTCCCCAACCAGGCTTTGATTCCATGCCCCCTACATTCAAGGTGCACAGTCTTAACCACTGGACTACCAGAGAAGTTCCCCTAACAGCTTTATTAGGCAAGATTCTACTTTAATCCAATATTCAGGTCACAGGACCAGTTTTTGAACATAGAGAATTGAGCCCCAGGGCCTATAAGCTTTGCCACCATGCTAGGCTTAACCATTACAAAAGCCTGAATTTTTTAATTTTATCACAGAAATTTTAAATGTCCGAACTCATCTAAAGTTCTTCAGACTCAAATGATTAATCCGCTGATTTCCTATCTAATAAGACAGCAGTTAGGATAAGAGTGTATCTTTACCTTTCTACTAAATGCATGTACTTTTTTGTTTTCAAACTATGGACTGTTCTGTTTTGTCACCTATCTGGGCGTGGAGAGTCCATTTAGTTAAGGAAATGCTTCCTCCAGGACAGGACAGAGCTGTCACATTTCCAGTCTCCAAGTGCACACACTCTCCCCTGAATAAGACCTGGTTTCCTGCAGGAGGTAGAGTACTTTATATTACACACAGTTCATCCCAACAAAGCCAGATGCAAACATGCAATGAAGGATGAAGGAGGCATCAATAAACCGAAGGATTTTAGTGAAACCACTTACTGTAAGTGGGACAGACTTGGATGGGGTGGTCGACAGTGTAAAGTACTCTGAAAAATCACCGGCTCCCACTGTTTTATCTCACTCACGCTGGAGTTATTCCTAAAATGAAAGTACTTGGTGAGGCCAAGGATTTCCTTCCATAAGGCTAGTGGCTATTAAGGAATTGAAAGATGGGGGTGTCATTAGGCAGAGACTTAAGGGGGGGATCAGTCCAATCACTCTATATCATGTTACCAGGATATACAAAGATTACTCTAATCCTTAGCACATCAATTAACAACCAACCTGTCTTTTTTTTTTCCCTATATTTTTTTCATGGAAGCAATATTCACAGCTGATGTCTGAGCTCTTAGACAGTAAAAAGCTTGCCATAAAACAAGCGATGTTAGGGGCTTCTTATGGAATAATGGAAAAATGGAAATTAATGTCAAAATGATGTCATGGCTTCAAAACATTGTTGGTACAAGTGCCTGACAGGCATCCTTGACACACTCTATAATGACATAGTAAGAAAGCAAAAATAATGTGACAATGGCTTTCTATAGGACTTATGAAGAATGACTGGATGGGGGCTGCACTCCATAGGCTGATCTCAAGGAGAAGATGCATTTCCTCTGTAAGACATTAATATTTATGAGGTTTATTGATTATCTTGTCATGTTTAAAATATGTGCTTAACAGTATATTTAAGGGTCAATGGGAGTCACAGGGACACATATGAGAGAGCACCATCATCTACCAGCAGGACAGGAGGGAAATGGTGACATCTTTTGTCAGTTCTTACTGGTTCAAACAAATTGTAGTTCTCACTTTAAGAAAATAAATCATTAAAAATTTAAAATAATTCTCACAGGGAAAGTAACAGCAGGTCAACAGCATTTTGTAGGCAAGGATAAAAAATATTTTAAAAAACCAACAATAATATTAATCCTGGATAAACTCTTCCAGCAATCTTCTTCTTTAAGAGTATTATTAGGGAGTGTCCTGCTTATTGCCATTTATTCACTGTGTGAACCATCAAATCACATAATTTTAGAGCTGGAAAAAACTTTAGCAGTCATCTCCTCAGAGATACTTAGTATCATAGAGCTGGTTTGTGGTAGAATGGGGGCTGATACTTTGAATAACAAGGATGGAGTCATTTCCTTTATGCCAGGTTAAATCACTTAGCATTGCATTTGGCTGCAAATATTGTATAGTGTACCAGGAAGCCAAGAAATAGGCAGTTCTAAGCAGATTTACAGATCATCAATGTCTTGGAAGATCCAGGGCCCTTCCAGCTCTCCCATTATCTTTCTATGTTTCAGGGAGAAAGGAGGAAAAAAGAAAATGAGCTAAACTAACAGGTGTCAACTCTTTGTCAGATCTCAATCATATAGCCTCCCCTAGTTTCAACCAACAATTTTAGATTCAGACAACGGGGAAGAAGAGGACCGAAAATGAAAGTTGAGGTCCCCAACCAAAAATGTCTGCCTTCCCACCTCCTATACACTGAATTGTGTTTCCCAAAAGGTATATGTTGAAGCCTTAATCCTCTGGTGTCTGTATTGAAGATAGTGCTTTTAACGTGAGGATTAAGATTAAACAAGATCTTAGAGTGGAGCCCGGATTTGATATAACTAGTCCCCTTGTAAGAAAAGGAAGAGCTCTTAGAGCTCTTGCTCTACCATGAGAGGCAACTGTTTGCAAGCCTGGCAGATGGTCCTCACCAGAGAACAAAGTCTATCAGAACCTTGTTCTTGGGCTTTCTAGTTTCCAGAAAGATGGGAAAACATATTCCTGTATTTTAAGCCACATAGTCTATGATACTTTGCCATGGAAGCCTGAATGGACTAGTATACCAGTATACACAGATATGGGCATTCACTCATTCATTTAACAAGCGCTGAGGATATCCACAATGTTGCAGTCACTGAGATACATGCAGGGATTGAGATGAACATGGCACAGGTCTGTCCAGTAGGCAGGTGGCAAGACAAACAATCAACAATAGCAACTGTGTGATAATTGCCCTCATAGGTAATCACATATTGCTACTGAAATACGAAGGGAGTAAACAAGGTTTTCACCTAACATCCCAGCAGCACAGCATCGAAGCAGATGTTTAAGAGAGGTTGATCTCTAAGCAGTCTAAGTACTTAACCTCTCTAAACTTCAACTGTGAAAATGAAGATTAAAAGCAAATCAACTGCATAAATTTCTTGTGTTAATTTAATGAGATAAACCTTATAAATGAAATGAAGAGATACACCACAGTACCTGACCTTTGCTAAGCATTAAAAATCATTATAATCACATCAACTGTATCAGAGGTTACCATACTTTTTCTGTAAGAGACTTAGTAATAAATTTAATAAACTTTGTAGGCCGTATTGTGTCTGTTTCAATCTGCCACAACAGTGTGAACTTAGCTGTGACAATATGACAATACATAAATAAATTAGTCTGCTGCTTCCCAATGAAGGGCTTCCCAGCTGGTAAAGAATCTACCTGCTGATGGAGGAAATACAGGAGATTAGGGTTCAATCCCTGAGTTGGGAAGATGCCCTGAAGAATAAAATGGCTACTCACTCTAGTTTCCTTGCCTGGGAAATCCCATGGACAGAGGAACCTGGTGGGCTACAGTTCATGGGGTCGCAAAAGAGTCAGACACAACTAAGTGACTGCACATGCAAGAATTCCAACAAAACTTTATTTACAAAGACAGGTGATGGTCCAGGTTTGACACATATCATCACAGATGAAGTGAAGTGAAAGTCGCTCATTTGTGTCCCATTCTTTGCGACCTCAGGGACTATACATTCCATGGAATTCTCCAGGCCAGAATACTGGAATGGGTAGCCTTTCCCTTCTCCAGGGATCTTCCCAACCCAGGGATTGAACCCAGGTCTCCCGCATTGCAGGCGGATTCTTTGCCAGCTGAGCCACAAGGAAAGCATTGTCACAGATACATAGCTGCAAGTATTTTTAGGCATTATTTTGAAAGATGACTTTGTGTTTGCCTTAGAAATATATACCTTTGATCATCAACAAAGTGAAAGGCAATCTACTGAACGGGAGAAAATATTTACAAGTCGTATATATTGCAAGGGGTTAATATTCAAAATATATAAAAACTCATACAACTTAATAGCAAAAAAAAAAAATCAGACAAACAATCTAATTTAAAAATTAGCAGAAGATCTGAGTAGGCATTTTATCAAAAAAGATATGTAGATAACAAATTACTACATGAAAAGATGCTCAACATCACTAATCATCAAGGAAAGACAAATCAAAACCACAATGAGATGACACTTCACACTTGTTTTGAATGGCTATCATCTAAAAGATAAGAAACAACAAGTGTTGGTGAGGATGTGGAGAAAAGAGAATCCATGTGCACTGTTGGTAGGAGTGTAAATTGGTGCAGCACTATGGGGAAAAGTATGAAGTTTTCTCAAAAGTTTAAAACTAGAGCTCCCATGTTTCAGGAGTTCCACTTCTGAGTATTTATCTAAAGAAAATAAAAACACTAATTTGAAAAGATATATACACTCTCGTGTTTCTTCCATCATTATTTACAACAGCCAAGACATGGAAACAACCTAAATGTTCTTCAGTGGATGAAGGAATAAGGAAGAGGTGATATACAATGAAATATGATTCAATGGTTAAAACAGTAAATCTTATTATTTATGACAGCATGGATGGATCTTGAAGGTATTATGCTAAGTGAAATAAGGCAGATAGAAAAAGATAAATATCATGTGATCTGACTTGTATGTGGAATCAAAACAAAAACAACAAAAAAAAAGAAAACAAAACCAAGCTTATGGATACAGAGAGCAGACTGATGGTTGCCTAAGATGAGGGGGTTGGGAGTGGGCAAAATGGGTGAAGGAGATCAAAAGTTACTAAAAAGAGAAAAAAGGAAATGTGCATTTACTTTAAAGTTAAGAAAATGTATAGTCATATGAGTAGTGGGGGCATACACATGGGACACAGCTAAGGACCCTGAATCCCTCAAATGTTTTCTCTTCTAGATTTGTATCTCAGGATAAGCAAGGAGTTAGCAGCAAACCACGATGTAAAGTGAGCCTGGCTTTCTTGCAGTTACAGTTTTGTGTTTGCACTTGGGAAAAAAAAACCTAATCCCTGCCTCGAAAGCTTAACGACTAGAAGGCGGAGGATGAACAGGAAGCTTAAAATAGGATAATATGGGGGAGGCTTCCCTGGTGGTCCAGTGGCTTAGATTCTGCACTTCAAATGCCAAGGCCCCAGTTTGATCCCTGGTCTGGGAACTAGATCCCACATGCCCCAGTGAAGATCAAAGATTCTACCAAATAAGTAAATAAATAAATATTTTTTAAAATGTGTGAGTACTCCCTCAATCACCACTTAATCCAAGCACGGTGACTTGTATATGGTTCATTCTAAAATATATTTTTAAAACCATAATTTTCACTAGGTTTGTTCTAACTGAGTGCCAGACCCTAAACTATGTACTCTGGAAACAAGAGAAAGATGTTAACTCCAGCCCTCAAGAAGCTTCCAATACGTTGTGGGTTCAGAGGGCCATAGGAATTGTTCTCTAATAACACAGCAAATGCTTTGTCTGGTTTCTTGAGAAATCATTGAAACTTTCCTCAAGAGTACCTGGATAAAAGCAGTGACTATTTCACTACTCCCTTTGATGACAAAGGTTGAAGGCAGTTTTTAGGGATGGGCTGTAATTTCATCATAATTCAAACGGTGTCTGTTCAATTTTCAATTTCATAACTCCATAGTCCCTTCCCTTCAATTAGCAAAATCAATCACTGTGGAGCCAGGGCTGACAACTGGAAGTTTCCAACTTGTATGAGCCATGCTTTTTTTTTCCAGAGAGAAACCTTGACATTCTCTTTTCATAAGTTTTAAGTTTTCTCCTCCAACTCCCTCACCAAAGTTTTTCCTTTTTTTTTTTGAAAGAACTAAAGAATTGTGGACAAAGTAAAATTGTTGGGAGAGACCTTAAGGTAGAACATTATTATCTTGAGAGACAAGAAGCCTGGGGATTCATTTTGCTTTCTTTTATATAGAAATAAAACACCAGCACTAAGCTTGTCTTCACAGGCAGCCCAGATGCTCCTCTCTCTTTCCTTTTGATGTATATTTGGGTATGAAAGCTTTATTTTCTTTGTTCCAGTGATTGAGGGAGTTTGGTCCTTTCAGTATAAAGCATCTACTTTCATTTCCTTTATTGAAACAGATATATATGCTACAGAGAATTGTCCATATTTGTCTGCAGGTCCTCCTTTCTCTATTCACATATCTCCTGGTTATATCTTTTTTTTTCTTTCTTTTACCAGAAATCCACATGGCACGCTTCCAGTTGTGTTTATCCACTCCAGCTAATTGACAGTCACATAAGTGCAAGTAATGTGAGGTATTATTGAAAGAGATTTGTTTGCCTCTTTAATTAAGCAGTTGTTCACAGGTGCATACAGTTACAACAAAATTAATTGATAGCTTTATATCACACTTCTTGAGCCCACTGCTATTTGATGTTTGCAAACACAACTATTAGATTTGTCTTATCTTGTATATAGGGAGTCTTTCTCATTTTCTTCCAACAGAGGTTAGGACAGATTGCCCTGAATGCTAGAAAAATCTATCGAAGTTACAAAGATAATTTGACTAAGAAGGAATCAAAGTGAAATATTTATTCCTGGAACATTTTATCACTACTGAGCAGTACGATAGAAGTCGTTTAGGTTTCTGTATGTACTGCCATTTTCCTGCATGTCAAAGATCACTGCTACCCAAACTAAGTAGCTTCCTGTGAAGACTCAATGTTTATCTTTCAGCGATACTGTGGAGTTAACACACACTTACAGCAGGCAACTAGTATTTCCTGGGATTAGATTTTATTAATAGTCACTTTTTACTCTTTTCTACATTGTATCTGAGTACCAGCAAGGCACAGTCCCCTTCTCAGTTCATAGTGGGGTTTCCCCCCAAGGAGATATATAAACACATGTACTGTCATTACATCTCCCACTTGCTAGAAGGAACAGGGGTTGCTGAGTTGGGAGGTACCTCATTTTCAGTGTTCCTTTTATAGGCAGCTTGGTAGAAGAATTAAAATGTAGCCTCTGAGTGAAACTTTGTGAATTTGAGCCCGTTTCTGTTATTTATTACCTGTGTGTTGTGAACTTCTCTGTTCTTCCATTTACTTCTGAGTGAATGGTGATAATAAGTAAGTATTCATAGAAATGTGACAATAAAGTGTGCTAATGCAGTTAAATCTTAGAATGGCAAATTCAAAATAAATTACAGCTACTATTACAAAAATAAAATCAAGTACAGCTATTATCGGTAAAGTATGGGACTTGAGCAGTTTATATAAACTCTTTCAGCCTCAGTTTTCTCACTGGAACTTCTAGATATGAATACCAACTTGTTAATTGTATAAAATGCTATGTGTGGACATGTGCTAAGTTGCTTCAGCCCTTTCCGACTCTTTGTGACCTGATAGACTATAGCCCGTCAGGCTCCTCTGTCCATGGAATTCTCCAGGCAAAAATACTGGAGTGGGTTGCCATGCCCTCCTCTAGGGGATATTCCCTACCCGGAGATTGAACCCACGTGTCTTATGTTTCCTGCATTGGCAGACGGGTTCTTTACCACTAGCACCAACGGGGAAGCCCATAAAATGCTTTCAGCATGTTGGATGTTAATAACTGTTACTACTCTAAAGATTCCTAATAGTCAGACTCATATACATGATGTTTTCAAGAACATAGAATGCATTTTTAAAATTTTTTACTAAAATAGATTTGACTTACAATGTTGTATTAATTTCAAATGTATCACAAAGGGATTCAGTTTTACATATACCTTTTTAGATTCTTTTCCATTGTAGGTTATCACAAGATATTGAATACAGTTCCCTGTGCTATACAGTAGGTCCTTATTAGTTATCTGTTTTATACATAGTGGTGTGTATATACTTTCATTTCAAACTCCTAATTTATGCCTTCCCTTTCCCCCTTTGGTAAATTTGTTTTCTTTGTCTGTGAACCTATTTCTCTTCCGTAAACAAGTTAGTTTGTATCATTTTTTTAGATTCCATATGCAAGCCATACAAGTATTTATCATTCTTTGACTTATTTCACTTAGTATAATAATCTCTAGGTCATTCATGCTGCTGCAAATGCACAGCACCTATTTTTAACAATATTGTTGATTTACAGCCATGTGTCTCATTGTATTGTTTCTATCTTCATCTGCAATACTGTCTGTGGATTACTTCAGTGGTGAAACAGGTAAAACAAAAAATTCACCGAGTGGGTGACTCTCCATCCTGAAACGTTTGATAGCCCCAAAGTCCCTCTTTACTAACAAATTACGTGTCTTCTTGCCACTTAACAGAAATTTTAACACTTAAATAGAAAAATCCAGAGAAGACCAAATTAAAATATATATTTAACTCTTAGGAGAAATTCCACTAGCACACTTGAACTAGTGACAGATTGGATTAGACCGCATTAACAGATCCTCACTTAGACAAGAGCAGAGTGTTGAGGGACTATTATGCCAAATATAAATGATTAGATGCAGGGGACTTGTTTATTAATCCTCTAGGTGAAGGGTTTAATTCTGCCCACTGTAGCTAGGTGAATGCCTAGTAGTGGATTTGATCTGGAGGGTAGTTATTTAGTGTGTGTACATCAATAAGCACATGTAGACAAAGGTCAGCATAAAATCATATTCGAGATGAAAACACAAAAGATCATACTAAAGACACTAAATCTGTCATCACGTCTAAGGAATAGATTTAGGGTCTGAAGTGGAAGATGAAATCTAAAGGGTCAGGAGCTAGATAAATTCAGGAGTGGAGTTAGAGACAAGTAACAGGGCAAGAACAAGGCAAGAAGCCTTGGTTGAGAACAACCTTTGGTTGAGAACAAGCCTGGATGATATACCTAGCTCTCTCTCATTGGGGCTGTCTGCAGGGTGCATGGATGGGTCTGACTTAGTAAAAGACACAGTATGTTCGTACACACACAAAAGTCATAAATATTTTGCTTTTGTAAATTTTGCACTCAGCACAAGTTGAATTTTCCTTCTTAGTTTTGACTCTAGATTTGTGAATTAATAAGACAGAATGAGAGGCTTAAAGGAGTTGAAGAAGGTAACATACATGTTACTGTGTTTATAAGCACAGATTAAGTAAAAGCTGGAACTTCTTTACTTAACTTTTTTACTTAAAAAATGCCAGATCGGGTTCTGAGAAAGAGTCTAGATATTGGCCTACAGGGAACAGGACCGGGGTACCATTTGGATTAGTATCATTTACAACCAGACACTGGTTAGTTGTATACATACCTTATCCTTATCATCTAAGTTCTACCCAAATATAGGACTCCCAGCTCCTCCACACACAGGCAGTAATCTTTCCAACTTCCACCCTCCATTTCAATATGCTCTTCTTTACTTGTACTTATTATTACAGCAACGTTTTCACTGTTACCTCTGCAAGTCACCTATATCTTAAACATCTTTTCTTAAAATACCTTTTCATCTTCTTGTACATGAGACTTGCCCATTTAACACATTTACATCCCTCTCATTTTCCTTGTGTGGACTTCCCACGCACTCAGCAACCAGTGATGGTCTTCAAACCCTGAGACAGTTAACTCCTCCTATTCTCTTCCACTCTGACTACTAGTATCACCTTGAGCAATTTCAGTTTCATGCATAACAAAGCTAAGACTATAGCCTCAGTGTTTCTTGACCCTGTAAAGATCTTCAGCTCCACTCCTTGTCAATAACTCAATCCTGTGGTCATGTTTTATTTCACATACATTATGAAAATATCTTTCTTAAAATGTTGCATTCCTTAAACATTATCAGATTACTGTAACACACAAAACAGAATAGGACAAAATAGGAGACGAGGAAAGGAGATAAAAAAGCAAATGAGATAGAAATTAAACAAAGCCAGTAGTAAGATTAGTATACAAGAGTATATACCAAAAATTCTAGTTGCTAAAGGTGAGCTGATTCCCAAAATAAAGAAGGAAATTTGACCATAATTCCTGTAAGGGAAACACAGCATTATTTGATCTCCTTTCTGTGTGATAAAAGTGAAAATGTCCTCAATATCCCTAGTGTTAGCTCTGCTAATGATTGTTGTTTCTTATTATGTTTTTATTATGTCCCCTAATGATGTCAGTGCCCTTCTCCTGAGAAAATGCAATGAAAGCAATCATTATGATCCCAAAACAATGTATTCTAAATATGCAACTGGATTGACCCCAGAATAAAATTTAGAATATCTACAATAAACTGTGGGTCATATATCTTTCATAAATATTATTTCTTGAAATGAATCCTTGAGAAGATTTGGACACTAGTGAGTTCAAGGTTAATATTGTTTGGGGAAAAAAAGGAAAATATGAGAACTCCATGTTGAAATTTTAAAGTGGTGTTATATACTTGACTAACAGAGGAGAGGCTTGAAATATATTTACTTTACTTGGAGGTGGGTCAAAGAAGTGACCATGAGAAAAGTTAAGATTTTTCTCAAAAACGTTTTCTCTCTCTGCCTCAAAAATAGACATACAGTCCAGACAATTTCCAAGGTGGTAGTTACTAATTCCCCCACCCCTATGCCTCCCATCATGGCCATAAAACATCTCACACAAAGTATCTATAAAACATACCTCATTTTAAACAATGTAATTCCTGGTGAACCTTAGAGGTAGATTAATTGGCAAAATGTATCCATAGATAACTGAATGATTTGACCTATTACATAGAAGTGTTGGCTAGAAGCCATTTACTGCTGGAGGATATCTGCCAAAACTTATGATTTCAGTTTTGAATAGTTGATCCTGTGCCACTATTTCTGACAATAATTAAAAGGCAGGATCAATTATATGCTGAGGTCATTTCTAGTACATGACAATCAAACCATTCCATCAATATAGAAGAAGGTACTTGTTCCCCTATTCTAAGTACCAGGATGGCATGTAGATATCTCAGCCCAAACCAGATTTAAGTCACCAAAATACAAACAACAGGATCTAAAACATGTTCTTGCTTTTATCTCATTTGAAATGAATTTCCTTGTCTCTCAAGAGACCATACCTATAGACTTTGTCACTAGGGGGATATTAAGATGACAATTTTGGGTAAGCAGTAAATCATGAACAGTTCCTCTACCATGATCTGCTATATAGCTTCACTTGTTCACTAACCCCAAAACTGAGGAATGATGCATAAAAGCTGCAGATCTTTTTATGTCACCCTAGTCCTCTACATTCCAAGCTACAAAAATTCTCAGTACTACCACCACCGTATGACAATAAGAGTGTTTTGCAAAGCATCTGGCACACAGTTGGTGCTCAATCATGCTTTGTTGATTTTTAAAAAAAAATGGGTTCTTTGTTAAATTGTGGATTACTGAGACTGAAATTTATTCTTATAGAGACTGTTATCTTGAGAAACTCAGATTTGTAATTTATCAAGGAGAATACTGGAACAAAATTGAGAAATAATTTAATTAAAGCTTTATACATTTTTTTTTCAGAATAGTAAATAATAGTCCTTTAAATTATAGGACAGATTATGCATTAGGTCTAGCCCCATGAGATCTTAGCCACAGGGTGAAAAAGGCAGATAAAGGGGCTAGGATGAGGACTTATCAGTGAAAGTGTATCTTTAATAATTCTAAAGGTAAGAATTTTACCAATAAATCTTAACTTAAAATTTTTTTTCTATTTATTTAATGATAATTGCTTTACAGAATTTTGTTGTTCTCTGTCAAACTTAACATGAATCAGCCATAAGTATACATATATCCCCTCCCTCTTTAACCTCCCTCCCATGCCCTCCCCATCCCACCCCTCTAGGTTGATACAGAGCCCCTGTTTGACTTTCCTGAAACATACAGCAAATTCCCATTGGCTGTCTATTTTACACATGGCAATGTAAGTCTCCATGTTACTTTCTCCATACATCTTACCCATTCCTCTCCTCTCCCCATGTCCGTAAGTCTGTTCTCTATGTCTGTTTCTCCATTGCTGCCCTGCAAATAAATTTTTCAGTACCATCTCTCTAGATTCCGTATATATGCGTTAGTATTCGATATTTATCTTTCTCTTTCTGACTTACTTCACTCTGTATAACAGGCTCTAGGTTCATTCACCTCATTAGAACTGACTCAAATGCATTCCTTTTTATGGCTGAGTAATAGTCCATTGTGTAAATGTACCAAAACTTCTTTATCCATTCATCTGTCGATGGACACCTACGTTGCTTCCATGTTCTAGCTATCGTAAATAGTGCTGCAATGAACAATGGGATACATGTGTCTTTTTCAATTTTGGTTTCCCCAAGATATATGCCTAAGAGTGGGATTGCTGGGTCATGTTGTGGTTTTATTTCTAGTTTTTTAAGGAATCTCCATACCATCTTCCATAGTGGCTGTATCAATTTACATTCCCACCAACAGTGCAGGAGGGCTCCCTTTTCTCCGCACCCTCTCCAGCATTTATTGTTTGTAGACTTTTTGATGATGGCCATTCTGATTGGCATGAGGTGATATCTCATTGTAGCTTTGATTTGCATTTCTCTAACAATGAGCAATGTTGAGCATCTTTTCATGTGTTTGTTAGTCATCTGTATGTTTTATTTGGAGAAATGTCTGTTTAGGTCTTTTTCCCACTTTTTAATTGGGTTGTTTGTTTTCTGGATTGAGTTGTATGAGCTGCTTGTATATTTTGGAAATTAACACTTTGTCAGTTGTTTCATTTGCTATTATTTTCTCCCATTCTGAGGGCTGACTTTTCACCTTGCTTATAGTTTCCTTTGCTGTGCAAAAGCTTTTAAGTTTAATCAGGTCCAAGTTGTTTACTTTTGTTTTTATTTCTGTAACTCTAGGAGGTGAGTCATAGAGGATCTTTCTTTGATCTATGTCATCAAGTGTTCTGCCTATGTTTTCCCCTAAGAATTTTATAGTTTTTGTCTTACTGTTAGGTCTTTAACCTATTTTGAATTTATCTTGAGTATGGTGTTAGGAAGTGTTCTAATTTCATTCTTTTACATGTAGCTGTCTAGCTTTCCCGGCACCACTTATTGAAGAAGCTGTCTTTGCCTGATTGTATATCCTTGCCTTCTTTGTCAAAAATAAGGTACCCATAGGTGCATGGGTTTATTTCTGGTCTTTCTATGTTGTTCTATTGGTCTATATTTCTGTTTTTGTGACCTTACCAAACTGTCTTGAAGACTGTAGCTTTGTAGAATAATCTGAAGCCAGGAAGTTTGATTCCTCCAGCTCCATTCTTCTTTGTCGACTGCTTTGGCTACTCAGGGTCTTTTGTGTTTCCACACAAATTGTGAATTTTTTTGTTCTAGTTCTGTGAAAAATGCCATTGATAATTAGATAGGGATCACATTGAATCTGTAGATTTTCAGTTTGTAGTATAGTCATTTTCACAACATTGACTCTTCCTACCCAGGAACGTGGAATCTCTCTCCATCTGTTTATGTTGTCTTTGGTTTCTTTCCTCAGTGTCTTATAATTTTCTGTATACAGTTCTTTTGTCTCCTTAGGTAAGTTTATTCCTAGATATTTTATTTTATGTTGTAATGGTGAATGGGATTGATTCCTTAATTTCTCTTTCTGAGTTTTCATTGTTAGTATATAGGAATGCAAGTGATTTCTGTGTATTGATTTTGCATCCTGTGACTGCTAAATTCACTGATTAGCTCTAGTAATATTCTAATGGTATCTTTATGGTTTTCTATGTATAATATCATGTCATCTGCAAACAGTGAGAGCTGTACTTCTTCTCCGATCTGGATTCTTTTTATTTCTTCTCTGATTGCTGTAGCTAGGGCTTCCAAAACTATGCTGAATAATAGTGGTGAAAGTAGACACCTTTGTCTTGTTCTTGATCTTATGAGAAATGATTTCAGTTTTTCACCATTGAGAATAATGTTTGCTGTGGGCTTATTACATATGACTTTCACTATGTTGAGGTAGGTTTCTTCTATGCCTATTTTTTGAAGAGTTTTAACCATAAATGGGTGCTGAACTTTGTCAAAGGCTTTTTCTGCATCTGTTGAGATTATCATATGGTTTTTATCCTTCAATTTGTTAATATGGTGTATCACTTTGATTGGTTTGCATATATTGAAGAATCCTTGCCTCCCTGGAATAAACCCAACTTGATCATAGTGTATGAGCTTTTTAATGTGTTATTGAATTCTGTTTGCTAAAATTATGTTGAGGATTTTTACATCTATGTTCATCAGTTACACTGGCCTGTAGTTTTCCTTTTTTTGTCATTGTCTTTGTCTGGTTTTGGTAATTTTAACTTAAATTTTTAAATTAGATGTTGTATATAAACAGTGTGTTCAGTTAGCAAACACCCTGAGTCTAAAAGATAAAGGAATAATGTTTGTATTATTAAGTTAAGAAAAAAAGAGATTTTGTTTCTGAGAATTCAGTACATATTACCTTCTTCAACCACATCCACTGGAGTTGTGATGAGTAACTGCATTATTCTTCATCTAAATGAACAAGACTAGCTCCTCTAGCAAGGAGTTAATATACTTATACTTTCTGGACAAAATCAGAAACTTTTTGTACAACTTAAATTTTGTTAAAATGCAATGACTCTTTTTATGAGTTATGAATTTGTTTTCAGTTCCCTAGCTAAACTTCTTACGGAGGAACTACATTACACTGGGAATAATGCAAGGGCTTTCTAAGAGTGAAAGTGCAGATAGTATTAAGGGAATCAATTTCTAGGTCTGCAGTTTCCAAGTATACATTTTGCTACAACTAATTTGCCTGAAAAAGGCCTCCGAAGTGGAAGCAACCTAAGTGCCATGGACAGATGAATGGATAAAGACGTCATACGTATAACTCAGGCAAAACTATAATTCAAAAAGATACCTGCTCCCCTATGTTCATAACAGCACTATTTACAATAGCCAAGACATGGAAGCAGCTTAAATACCCATTGGTAGATGAATGGATAAAGAAGACATAATATATATATATAAGATATAAACATATATTTATATATATATTTTCAATGGAAAATTACTCAGCCATTAAAAGGAATGAAATAATAACATTTAGCCACCCAGCAATTATCATACTAAGTGAAGTAAGCCAGAAAGAGAATGACAAATATCATATGATATTATTTGTACATGGAATCTAAAATATGACATGCATGGGTGAGTGCTAAGTCGCTTCGGTGATGTCTGACTCTTTGCAACCCCAGGTGCTATAGCCCACCAAGATGCTCTGTCCATGCTATCCTTCAGATAGGAATACTGGCGTGTGTTGCCAAATCCTCCTCCAGGTGTTCTTCCATAGCTGGAGATTGAATCTGTGATTCTTATTATCTCCTGAGCTGGCAGTTGGGAGTCTTAACCGCTAGCACCACCTAGGAATCCCCTAAAGTATGACACAAATGAACATATCTACAAAACAGAAACTGACTCACAGACATAGAGAACAGACTTGTAGTTGCCAAAAGTGGGGGTGGGGGATGGAAGGATTGGGAGTTTGGAATTAGCAGATACAAGCTATTATTTACAGGATAGATAAACAACAAGGTCTTACTGTATAGCACAGAAAACTATATTCAATATCCTGTGACAAACCATAATGGGAAAGAATATAAGACACGATATATATGTATAATTGAGTCATTTTTCTCTACAGCAGAAATTAACACAACATTGTAAATCAAGTATATTTCAATAACATTTAAAAAACAAATAAGATGTGATATATATATATTATATATATATATATATATATAATACACATACATGCACAATGGAGTATTACTCAGCCATAAAAAAGAATGAAATAATGCCATTTGAAGCAACATGAATGGACTTCGAGATTATTTTATTTAATTAAGTCAGAGGGAGAAAGACAAATATCATATGACATCACTTAGACTTGAAATCTAAAAAATATTACAAACAAACATATTTACCAAACAGAAACTGACTCACAAGTCATAGAAAACGAATTTATGTTTACCAAAAGGGAAGAAAGAGGAGGGATAAGTTGAGAGTATGGGATTAACAGCTGCACAATACCAAATATATTTTAAAAATGCCTACAAAGGAGGGTAAGTTCTTTTTTATCTCTCATTTCCAGTTCACCCAGGTTGCATTGCAAGTGTAGGCATATCTCTTATTGGCCTTGATCTTCACTCAAGGTGCATGGTCTGCTGTGTGAAACCCTTTGGAAGCCAAACAAATGGACAATGGGAAGGACTGTAATTGTGTTTGTGCTGCCAGAAAGAAAATGGTCTTAATGAATATTATGAAGACCTTTGCAAGCTAGGGTGTCCAATTCTAGGTTTCAATTCTTGGCCTTGAATGAAATCTAAGGAGGATTCTGGACTTCAGCCAGTTGAAAAATCATGTGAAGTTTTATTGATGATAGCTACTGTGTAATTTCTTTTGCAATATACCTCAGGAATGTTTTCAAAGAATCAAGAAACATTACCAAGGTCAGCCTCATGGATGTAAAACCCATTGTTCAGTCAGTCAGTCATGTCCGATTCTTTATGATCCCATGGACTGCAGCATGCCAGGCCTTCCTGTCTTTCAATGTCTCCTGGAGTTTGCTCAAACTCATGTCCATTGAGTCGATGATACCATCCAAGCACCTCATCTTCTGTCACCCTCTTCTCCTCCTTCCCTCAATCTTTCCCAGCATCAGGGTTTTTTCCAGTGAGTTGGCCCTTCACATCAGGTGGCCAAAGTATTGGAGCTTCAGCTTCAGCGTCAGTCCTTCCAATGAATATTCAGGGTTGATTTCCTCTAAGGCTGACTGGTTGAATCTCCTTGCAGTCCAAGGGATTCTCAAAAGTCTTTTCCAGTTCCACAGTTTGAAAGCATCAGTTCTTCTTCGCTCAGCCTTCATTATGGTCCAGCTCTCACATCCATCCATGACTACTGGAAAAACTATAAGTTTGACTATATAGACCTCTGTGAGTGAAGTAATGCTTTTTAATATGCTGTCTAGATTGGTCATAACTTTTCCTCCAAGGAGCAAGAGTCTTTTAATTTCTTGGCTGCAGTCACCAGCCAGTGATTTTGGAGCCCCCAAAAATAAAGTCTGTCACTGTTTCCATTTTTTCCCCATCTATTTGCCATGAAATGATGGAACCAGATGCCATGATCTTTGTTTTTTGAATGTTGAGTTTTAAGCTAGCCTTTTCACTCTCCTCTTTCACCTTCATCAAGAAGTTCTTTAGTTCCTCTTCACTTTCTGCCATTAGTTAAATAAGCAAGGTGACAATGTACAACCTTGACATACTCCTTTCCCAATTTGGAACCAGTCCATTGTTTCATGTCCAGTTCTAACCATTGCTTCTTGACTTGCATACAGGTTTCTCAGGAGGCAGGTAAGGTGGTCTGGTATTCCCATCTCTTTAAGAGTTTTCCACAGTTTGTTGTGATCCATGCAGTCAAAGCTTTAGTGTAGTCAAAGTAGAAGTAGATGTTTTTCTGGAAAAACCCATACACAAGGCCCTATGCTCAGGAGAGTCTCATGTTTGGTTTGTTGCTTCTGCTGTTAATGTTTTGAAAATTTTAATAATTTAATCTTTGAACTTGTGTTTTATGAGTGACATCTGATGGAAGAATAAAATGTGAAACTAAGTAGAAGAGATACACACACAGTATATGTGTCTGCCATTCCTATGGCCATTTTTCAAATTGTGTTTGTGTTGCCATGGGCACTGGTGAACCTGCAATGCCCGAGAATTCAGCAAAACAAAATAACTACAGGTAAGTGTGTTACAGGACAACTGAATAAATGGAAGCCATTGATGGGTCCAAGGGGGCACACTTTCCATTTGAATCAGAACTTGCTTCACAAAAAGAAAGAAAGTAATAAAAGGACATTTTTAACAAATGCAAAGGACTAAGGAACCCTATCATATCTACTCTTATTTAAGTTACTTCTCTGTAGTGACCAACTGTTTATGCTAAAAATTATAACCAAGAAGGATCCTATGGGACCTGCCAGGATGGTCCTTTCCCCATATCCTCTGCCTAGCTCCTCTCTGAAGTATTTAGATAATAGTGTTTGATGCAAATTTCCTGAGTTGTTTTTCAGATGAGAAGCGCCTGCCCCTCCTCAACCAAATGGAGGATCTACTTGATGACCATGAGCACATAGCCTCAGGCCTCCTAGAGCCTAAGAACACCACCCTGCTGCCTCAACACTAGCCAATCAGAGAATTGTGTGCAAGCTGACCCCAAACTCTGTGACCACCCCCTCATCCTAATCTGCCCTTTAAAACTACTTTGTCAAAATCCTTTGGGGAACTAAAGGCTTTTCAGGACATGAGCAACCTCGTGTCTTTGCATGACCTTGCAATAAACCTTTTTCTTCTTCAAACAGATATTTCAGTCTGTTTGGCCTAACCGTGTGTTGGGCACACAAACTTGCACTAACAAAATGATGATACTGAAGCAAAGGAAAAGATAGAGCAAGCTAGAGTTTGCTTTTCCTTCTTCTTCCCTGGTACACCAAAGGTAGAACACGGGTATATATCAAAACAAAACAGCAAAACAGTAACAGTTGCTAGTTTTGTATAGTTTTTCCACTACTCTTGTAAGAATAAAATATATAGGTACTTATGAGCTACAAAATACAAATTGTCCAATTCAGGTGATTCAACTTACAAGTGGAATGTTTCTATATTTGTATGTAAAATTACCTTTGCATATTATAGAGATGAATGGTAAAAGTCATGCTAATACTTTAGAGTTTCAATGTGTTTACTTAGAGTGACATTAAACAGCAAATAAAAAATGTCATGATATATCAAAAGGAAGTCTGGGATAAATTAAAAACTGTATATTTTTAATAAATTTAACATCATTTTTTTCTGCTTTCTGAATAAGGGCCCACATTTTTATTTTGCGCTGGGCCCAACATATTATTTAGCTGGTCCTAAACTTTAAACATCCATTTCCATCTACTTCTTTATGTAAATAAATAAGCAAAGTTCATAATGCTTTTACTCATAAATATGATCAAACCAGTCCATCCTAAAGGAAATCAGTCCTGAATATTCATGGGAAGGACTGATAATGAAGCCAAAACTTGAACACTTTGGCTACTGGATGTGAAGAGACAACTCACTGGAAAAGACTCTGATGCTAGGAAAGATTGAAGGCATGAGGAGAAGCGGATGACAGAGGATGAGATGGTTGGATAGCATCACTGACCCAATGGACATGAATTTGAGCAAACTCTGGGAAACAGTGAAGGACGAGAAAGCCTGGTGTGCTGCAGTCCATGGGGTCGCAAAGAGTCGAATACGTCTGAGTGACTGAACAACAACAATGAACATTATCACAGGTGAAATACAATAGTCATCCAAGGATATGAGAAATCGCACCATTGGCTCCTTAAGAATTGTATTTTCAATAAAAATTTGCCTTGTTATTTTTAGTAATTGTCTATCAAATACATAATTTATAATATTTTAGGATTACACCAAAAGTAAAATCAATCTAGATCACTATCAAACAATGAGAGCTATGGTCACAATAATTAAGAAGTAATATTAATTTCAATTTGTCAACAATTTTGTTGAAGAGAAGCACAATAAAGAGATCAACATATGACTTTCATTGCTAAAATACTTGAACTACCTCACTCTTATGGAACAGTTAACATTACAGAAAAGTAACAAACATTTCCAATTCCCCAGTTTCTGTGGGTCAGGTATCAGGTATGACTTAGCCAGGTGCTTCTGGCTCCTTGTCTGTCCCAAAGCTGCAATCAATGTGTCAGAAGTTTCATCACCTGCTAAGATTCTGTTTGGGGAAGAGGCATGTCTAAGCTCACTTGTGGGAGTTGGTTCCTCCAGGGCTATTGCACAGAGGGCCTCAGTTTGTTGTTGGAAGGAGGCCTCCCTTACTTCCCTGCTGCTTGAGAGGCAATTGCTTTCATGATACACACACACACACACACACACACACACACATTCTTTTTCATATTCTTTCCTATATGGAAACCATAGACTTTTTGTGATCAAACATCAGAAGTGCAGTGGATCAACTTTGCTGCATTCTGTTCACCAGAAGTGAGTTCCTAGCTCCACCTACACTTGAAAGAGGAGGGTTATACAGTATCTGAAAATCAGGAGGTAGGATGATTGAGCTTCTTCGGCCTTAGTGGTTGCCGAAGAAGCTGAAGTTGAATGGTTCTATGAAGACCTACAAGTACTTCTAGAAGTAATACCCAAAATACATGTCGTTTTCATCATAGGGAACAGGAATGCAAAAGTAGGAAGTCAAGAGATACCTGGAGTAACAGGCAAATTTGGTCTTGGAGTACAGAATGAAACAGGGCAAAGGCTAACCGTGTTGCCAAGAGAACGCACTGGTCATAGCAAACACCCTCTTTCAAGAACACAAGAGAAGACTACACACATGGTCAACACCGAAATCAGACTGATTTTATTCTTTGCAGCCAAAGATGTAGAAGCTCTATACAGTGAGCAAAAATAAGACTGAGAGCTAACTGTGGCTCAGATCATGAACTCTTTATTGCCAAATTCAGACTTACATTGAAGAAAGTAGGGAAAACCACCAGGCCATTCAGGTATGACCTAAATCAAATCCCTTACGATCATACAGTGGAAGTGACAAAGATTCAAGGAATTAGAGCTGATAAACAGATTACCTGAAGAGCTATGGATGGAGGTTCATGACATTGCACAGGAGGCAGTGATCAAGATCATCCCCAAGAAAAAGAAATGCAAAAAGGCAAAACAGTTGTCTGAGGAGGACTTACAAACAGCTGAGAAAAGAAGAGAAGCGAAAGGCAAAGGAGAAAAGGAAAGATATACCCTTTTGAATGCTGAGTTCCAAAGAATAGCAAGGAGAGATAAGAAAGCCTTCCTTAATGATCAATGCAAAGAAATAGAGGAAAACAATAGAATGGGAAAGACTAGAGATCTCTTCAAGAAAATTAGAGATACCAAGGGAACATTTCATGCAAAGATGGGCTCAATAAAGGACAGAAATGGTAAGGACATAACAGAAGCAGAAGATATTAAGAAGAGGTGGCAAGAATACAAAGGAGAACTATACAAAAAAGATCTTCACAGCCCAGATAACCATGATAGTGTGATCACTCACCTAGAGCCAGACATCTTGGAATGCAAAGTCAAGAGGGCCTTAGGAAGCATCGCTATGAACAAAGCTAGCAGAGGTGATGGAATTCCAGTTGAGCTATTACAAGATGATGCTGTGAAAGTGCTGCACACAATATCCCAGTGAATTTGGAAAACTCAGCAGTGGCTGCAAGACTGGAAAAGGTCAGGTTTCATTCTAATCCCAAAGAAGGGCAATGCAGACGAATGTTCAAGGGACTTTCAAGAGCCAAAGGACTGATGTTGAAGCTGAAACTCCAATACTTTGACTACCTGATGCGAAGAATTGACTCATTGGAAAAGACACTTATGTTGGGAAAGATTGAAGGCAGGAGGAGAAGGGGTCAACAGAAGATGAAATGGTTGGATGGCCTCACTGACTCGATTGACATGAATTTGAGCAAGCTCCAGGAGTTGATGATGTACAGGGAAGCCTGGCGTGCTGCAGTCCATAGGGTCACAAATAATCAGACACCACTGAGCAACTGAACTGAACTGAGGGGATGACTGAAAATGTCTCAGAGGCTGCCTCCCACAACTGGACAAGGGAAGGAATTTTTAAAGACTCAAATAAGATGACGTCAAGTTCAAACTTTTCTATTTTTTCTTTATTTTTCTTTAACTCTGCTGAGTAAGAGTTATTTTAATGGTGGGAGAAACAACAAAACAAACCAACAAAAACTATTAAACTCTTCTTGGAATGGAGACTTTCTCACTTCCAAAGTAGCTCTCTAAATAAATATCGCCCTGTACATTTATGATATGGCATATTATAAAATGCATAACTATTCTTAAAATACATAAAATATAATCTTTCTTTATAAAAAGATATAACCCTCTTTTGCATATGTAAGCATATATTTGTATTACATATGCTTCTGTATATATACTAGTAGTATTGTATACTACTATATCCATATGTATATATGTGTATTTTATATATTATACATATAATATGTATATTTATATGTATATATGTATGGGTTTCCCTGAGAGCTCAGTTGTTAAAGAGTTCGCCTGCAATGCAGGAGACCCCAGTTTGATTCCTGGGTCAGGATGATCCCCTGGAGAAGGGATAGGCTACCCACTCCAGTATTCTTGGGCTTCCCTGATGACTCAGATGGTAAAGAATCCACCTGCAATGCGGGAGACCTGGGTTCAATCCCTCGGTTGGGAAGATTCCCTGGAGAAGGGAAAGGCTACCCACATAAGTATTCTTGCCTAGAGAATCCCATGGACAGAGGAGCCTGGAGGGCTATAGTCCATGGAGTCACAAAAAGTTGGACAAGACTGAGAGACTCTGTACAGTACAGCAAAGTGTGTATATATATATATATATATATATATATATATATATATATATATATATATATACTGGTTGAATTGGGGAGCCCAACTCAGAACGTGTGAACATGACCTTATTTGGGAAAAGGGTCTTTCTTTGCAGATGTAGTTAGTTAAGAATCTTGAAACAAGATTATCCAGGATTTGAAGTGGGCCCTAAATCCAATGGCGGGTGTCCTTAGAGGAGAAAGGCAGAGGGAAATTTGAGACACAGAGACACAGGAAAAAAGTTTTGTGAAAACAGAGGTGGAATTGGAGTGATGTGTCCGTAAGTCAAAGATCACCAGAGATTGCTGACAGTCAGCAGAAGCTAGGGAAGAGACTTCCTCAGAGTCTCTGGAAGGTACCAAACCCTGATGGCATTTTGATTTCGGAGTTTTGGTTTCCAGAACTACTGTGAGAGCATCAATACACTTCTGTTGCTTAGGCCATACAGTTTGTCGTAGCTTATTATAACAGCCCTAGGTAACTAATATATGTATATACATAGAGGTGTTTGTGTGTATACATATATATATATATGTGTGTGTGTACGTACATGTGTGCTTAGTCACTCAGTCATGTCCAACTGTTTTGTGATCCCATGAACTGTAGCCCACCAGCCTCCTCTGCCCAAGGGATTCTCCCAGGCAAGAATGCTGGAGTGGGTAGCCAATCTTTTCTCCAGGGAATCATCCCAACCCAGAGATGGAACCCAAATCTCCTGCATTACAGGCAGATTCTTTACCATCTGAGTCACCAGGAAAGCTCATGTACATATATATGTGTACTATATATGAAAGACAAAGTGTATAGATAGCCATGTGGAGATTAAATTGTTTCTCTCCTCCGTGTATAGATGCCTTCATCATAAAGCTTCATCATAAAAGGAAGACACAGACTGTCCCACGCTCATTATTTCACTGTTAATGTCATTTCATGACCTGTAGCTGAATTCTGTATCTATTCTTCCCAATCCCATTCCCTGCCCTCTCTTCCTCGCTTTTCCACTTCTCTCTGTGTCCCCATGGCACACATGTGCACCCCATCAGCTCCACACTGCTCTGAGTTGCCTCTTGATTCTGAATCCATGAAGTGAAACACGTAGGGACCCACAGGTCTAAAGCCCCTGAATTTCCAACAAGGGTTCTGTGCACTTTGGCATTTGCTTTCCCCCTTTCTTGACTGAATTTTACAGTCTCTGCCATCAAGTGGTAGGATTTGAAACTACACCTAACGTGAAGAAGTCACATTGGCCCCGTAGATGACACACCTATGTAAGAGTCCATGTTACGTGTTGTCAATGATCAATAGGTGATCAATAGAATGCAAGCTGAAATGCTGAAAGAATGATGAACAATTACCATGTTTAAGCTATTACTTTAAAAGAAGAATAGTGCACTATGCTTGTGTTAACATCTCTATTTCTAAAAAGATAGCATAAAAATTTCTGTGATTGCATTTCAATTTCATTGGTCTATTATACTTCATCTAGTGACTAACGTAAATGAAAATTTTAAGTTTTCAAAACCTACAATTCCAGGAACACTGAAAGGGATTTGCTTTGTAAATAAAAGTGTAAGCAAAAGAACAATTCATATATTTTTAAAAATTTTTTTAGATACTAGCTAGCTTTTTATCCTTAGGTAATATACAAAATGATTAACATATTTTTAGAAAGAATTGCAAGAGGAGTTAGTACAAAATCATACTGTACTTTAATCTAAGAGAGAAATATCTATCTTTTTTGTGAGATTAAAAGGGGCAATTCTATTAACTGAAAGTTTTAAAAGCTTTCTTAAAGTTATGTTAATTGTATAATAAGACTGATTTGTCATAGCATCATACCTATGCAAATGATTTCCAAGGGTAATAAATCATCTAACCCTTCCCATAATATATACATACACTTATATTTTGCTAGTAAAAACTATTTAATTACATTTTTAAGAAGTGTAACAGAACATACAGTCATTTAATGTACAGAATGATACCATAACCTACCACATAACCTTATTTCTAAATGCAATTTAAACTAGGCACACCTTCTTCACATGATGGTTTTCTTACAGACCTCCAGTCTTTTGCAGGAAGGGTAAGGACTTAGAGTGATGCAGAGACTCAGCATATGTGAAAATAATACTGGGTTAAGAGTCACAAAGCCTGGCTTCCAAATGCCAGTTACAGCTCTAAAGCCTTCTTAGAGCTTCAGTCTTGTCATCTGTAGAATGGGAATGGCACTCGCCTAATTATGCACTTCTACTCACTGTTGGGTGAACCTCCCCTCGCATCAGGCTTCCTTATGGCTGTGTACTAACGAACAGGGCACATGTGGTTTCTTTACTCACTCACACGTACTAACTGGGGATCCAGGTAGTTAAACTGGTGGTTACTGTGCTGTGGTGAGAATGAAATGAATTAATGGTATGAATGCACTTTATAACCTGTGGAGCATTGCATTAAGGGGAATGCTCAGTATTGGGGGACTGATTGAAGAAAAGAAAATCCTAGCTGCGTACAAGGAAGGGAACCAGTTACTACTGGTGTAATGGTGGTGGGGTGGGGGGGATTCTTTAAAAGTTCTTAATTAAATTTATTGATCATTTTCTATCAACAATTTATTGAATACTTCCCTCCGATGAGGATTATTTTATCAATGTTATACTCAAGATTGTTGGGATTATCTCTTCCTTAAATAACAAAGTCTACTAGAATGGGATAAAGGAAAAATGAAGAAGAAAAAAAATGAAAAAATGATCAGCTTTATCATTACAGCTGAATTCAAAAGAGAGAAAGAATGTGAGTCACATCACTGCTACTTTCTAGGGCTTCATTATTTTTAATTTTATTTTTTTAATTAAAGCATCGTTTATGTACAATGTTGTCCCAATCTCTGCTGTACATATAATAATCTACAGCTGCAAATTCCAAACTCCCAGCCCTTCCCTCCCCACCTCTCTCTCCCTTGGCAACCACAAGTCTGTGGGACAGTGTGGAGAGGCTTCTTAGAAAACTATTTATTCATTTTTTTCTTGGCCTTTCATCAGCTATCTCTCGGTGTTTGGTATTTCAGTGTTTAATTCTTGGCCACATCTCATGAGGAACCCTTTAAAACATTTCCCCATGATGGTCACTCTTTTCCTTTGCCCTCTTTTCTTTCTCTCTTGCTGTGCAACAAAACTCTCAGAGCTATTTGAATACATTGGTCAAAGAAACAATTATTCTAGTAAAATAGAATAATGATGAATTATAATAACAATATTGTTCCATTTTGTAATACTTTTCCATTTATATCATAAGAATGAATCATCTTGTCTAGTCAATAATATTATGCTTGTCCAACATCTAAACAAATTTAATAGATATTTTTGGAAGAATTCTTTCTAGAAGTTTAGGTAAGAGTTGCCTATTTATTGGCAATGGGTTTTTTTTTAATTTTTCAAACAAATATCATTTTTAAAAATTACTTTCCATTAACAGTTGTTACAAAATATTGGGTATATTTCCCTGTGTTGTACAATATATACTTTAACCTATCTTACACCAATAGTTTGTATCTCCCAGGAAATGTTTTTTTCCGAGACTTAACTTCTGTAAAATAGGAGCACTGATGACCTTCAAAAGGCTGTTGTGAAGATTAAATGGTAAAATGGATTTAATGGCATGTTGTGAATAATAAAGTGCTGTGCAAACCTGAGCTACTATGACTCTGTAGACATGCTCTCCACTGTCTGCTAACACCCTTGCCAACTCTCTCATCCTTTCTTTACCTGGACAACACCAGTGGGCTGTTCTGGTGATCAAGTGCTTTGGAAAGCATCTGTAGTTACAGCTACAATTTACATCTTACTTTATTGAAAGGATGAAAACAATCAGAAGGGAACCTCCTTAGATTTCACCACGTTGACCACCTATGGGCATCTTCATCTCCACACACTGCTTCTGTCTAGAGCCAGCTCTGCCCTGATGCCAACATCCCACCCCTCTCCCATCTGAATAACGCTCTAGGAACCCTCCCTCTGCATCATTAGTGTTTCATTCTCTACTCAATCATTACCATTAGCAAGTAAACATCTGATTTCTCTCCTTCCATTCTCTCTTAAACTCACTTTGATGATCGAGCTGACTTTCAACTAGCGATGCCGCTTGGTTAGAGGCCAGGTTGCTAACGCTGGTGGTCAGTTCTCAGCTTCCATCTCCCTGAACTATTAGCTGCATTTGACATAATCACTCACTCCATCTATCTTGATACACTTTCCTCCGATGGCTTTCTCTACAGTGAACAGGTTTTCCTTCCATCTGCTAGCCTTCTTCTTTCCTGATTCCTTTCCTCAGGACTTTCAAGGATGAAGCAAAGGTTTGGACTCATCTCTTCTTCATCTACACACACTCATTTAGTAACTCCAGTTTCACCAATTTAGATCATCTAGACATAAAGAGTTGGACACAGTTGAACAAATGCAGTGGTTAGATGCCAAAGACTTCCAGATTTCTGTTTCCATTCCATACCTCTTTCCAGACTCATAAATCCAACAGCCTCCCCAACATTTCCACTAGGCCATACGGAGATAGCTCAAACACGACAGGTCCAATTTGGAACTTTTGCTGCCTGCTGAACTAGCAAGTGATGGTAACTCCATTCTTCTAGGTATTTAGGCCAAAATTCTTGGATTTCTTCTCACCTGCATTCTCTCACTCACGCCTTATTTTCAGTGAGTCAGGAAACCCTTTTGAATTTATCCTTAAAGTATTTCTAGAATTCAGTCACTTTGCACACCTCCACTGCTACCACCCTGATGAGCTGCTCCCATTTCCTGCCTGATAAACTGTAATAGTCTCTATCTGGTCTCATTGCTTTTCCTCTTGATCTCCTAACAAATCAGTGAATTCCTAACACAGAAGACAGAGTGATCCTGTAGAACACAAGTCAGATCATGGTGATTCCACGCTCACAACCCCAAAATGGCTCCCCAGTTCTTACAAAGGCCTTGTTCGTTACAATGGCCCATGAGACCTGGCATCCCAGCTCCTCTCTGAACCTTCTCTGTTGCAGAGACACTGACTTCCTTGAAGTTCTTCGTTATGCCAGGCAGAGGGGGGCAATGTAGGGGCATTTGACTGGTTGTTCCTCCCATCTGGTTTACTCTTCTCCCAGATAATATTAACTTCTCATCTCCAATCTTTGTTCAGATACTCTCTTGTTAACAAGACCTGTTCCGACAACTGCTTTTATGACTGCCCACTCCACTCTCCTTACCTCACTACTTTCTTTTTCCTTTTTTTTCAGATCTTTCGGTTAACTCTGTGTGTGTGTGTGTGTAGTATAATTGCTTTACAATGCTGTGCTAGTTTCTGCTATATGACAAAGTGAATCAGCTTTATGTATACATATATCCCCTCCCTCTTGAGCTTCCCTTCCACACTCCCATCCCACCCCTCTAGGACCCTCTGTGGTCCCACAGAGTACCAAACTGAGATTCCTGCACTATAGAGCAGCTTCCCACCAGCTGTCTATTTTACACATGGCAGTGTATATATATTAATGCTGCCCTCCCATTTCACTCCACCTTCCCCTTCCCCCTCACCCATGTCCACGTTCTCTACATCTGCATCTCTATTCCTGCCCTGCAAATACGTTTATCTCTACCATTTTTCTAGATTCTGCATTTATGTGTTAAGATATGATATTTGTTTTACTCTTTCTGACTTAATTCACTCTGTTTGATAGGCTCTAGGGCCATCCACATCATTATAAATGACCCAATTTTGTTCCTTTTATGGCTAAATAATATTCCATTGTATGTATGTACCACATCTTCTTTATTCATTCATCTGTCCATGGACATTTAGGTTGCTTCCATCCCCTGGCTACTGTAAACAGTGTTGCAATGAACACTGGGGCACAAATTCTTTTTGTTTTTAAAAAGCATTTTCACCTTACAATATGCAATAAAATTATGTATTTATTATCTTTATTGTTTACAGACTATTTCCTCCTATTAGAATATAAACATGATGTGAGGCAGAATCTTTGTTTTGTTCACTGCTGTATATTAAAGATCTCTGAACAGAGCCTGACACATGGTAAGCACATAGAAATACTTCTGCATGAAAGAAAGCAGGGATTTCTTGTAAAATGCTTCCTGTATTCTAAATGGACTTTAACAGTTGTCCTCAATCACTCAATTGCAAATTCCTTTAAGGACAGATTTTTATCTCTGTATCCGCATGAGTAAATGATGGACTAAAACAAGAAAGGAGGGAAGATGGATGTTGATTGCTAATTACACAACTGCTCTTAACTTTATTCACTATTCAGATGCTTCTAAAAGAGAAGATTTTAAGAACAGAAACCTGAAGGAATGAAATTCAGACATAGTCAAACAACACTATAAAACAGATTCGCTAAGGCAAAAGTAACACAACATTGAAAATACTTAGGCATTTTTCATGCTTATATGATACTAGATTTATGTTTAAATTTTTTCATCAATAGTAATAAGATAATTCAGTAGCGATAGATGAAATTTCACACAAGATAGTCATTAATTTTTACAGATATCATCTCATAATGACCTTGGAAAATTTGGTTTCCATTGTTACTAGACAAAATTTTATAATGCACAAGTATTACACTATATGTCATGTGAGCTTTCGATTAAGGTTAATATTACTGAAATAACTACATCTGCTTTCCTCTCACTGTGATGTTTATCACCTAATAAAAATGCTAAAGTTACCAAGGAAAGATGTTTAATTTGTTCTCACTGCTCAGTTGTATGTTGCATCCTATTTTGTAGTAAATGGCATTTTCAGAGAAATGGCTACAAAAGCTCCTATGGAAACCATCCTTGTGCCTGTTTCTGTGAGTCACACACCTGATGATATCGTCAGAGGTATGTCAAACTGCTAAAGTTGTTTCCCCCCTGACATCTAGGAATCTTCTTCACGGATTCCCCTCTTTCTCCACTGCTTTATAATCTGCTCCAGCGACGAACCTTTGTGTTTCCTTGGTAAAGTAGTACAATTAGGATAAACTGCCTTGTGTTTGGCGCTTCCCAGGTGGCGCTAGTGATAAAGAACCCGCCTGCCAATGCAGGTTTAAGTGTAAACTACACGGTTTGATCCCTGGGTCAGGAAGATCCTCTGGAAGAGGACATGGCAACCTACTCCAGTAGTTTTGCCTGGAGAATCCCATTGGCAGAGGAGCCTGACTGGCTACTACCCATAGGGTCACAAAGAGTCAGACATGACAGAAGTGACTTAGCTACACACACCTTGTGTTCAGACATTCTTCTCTTTTACCAGAAACAGTACTATGAAGTTAAACATTTTTAGTGGGGAAGGTTATATTAAATTGCTTAGCCTTTTTAAATAAATCTTTTTTTCTGGAAGGATATGAAATGAACAGTAAAAACTTAATTTCAGAATATAAAAAATAGCAATAATTGAAGTAGAGGAAATGATATTGTGCTGCTTGTGCTATATAGAAACAAAACTATAAACATATCCAGCTAGATTCTCACAAGACAGATAACCTCCTAATCTAGTAGGGTCTGGAAATATTCAGTTTTCAAGAGGAAGCCATAGGCCTAGCCAGCATACCTGAAAAAAGACAAGACAGAGAAATACTTATATTACCACTGATAAGCAGCATTTATTGAGCCCCACTCTGTGCAGGGCATTGAAGTCATGTATATACATTCTCTTACAAGTCAGCTTCAAATCGACTGATTTAATTAGCAATAATTCCCAAATACATAAACATTTTTTCCTATGAGAATGATAATAACATTTAGAAGCTTCTATTAAAAAAAATAAAAAGAGGAGAAAAAAAGAAAGATGGTTTGTTTTCACTTTAGCTCATTCTGTTGTGTTTTTATTAACAGAAGTTTCAGATCGATACCAAATATTCTGCTCAGTTCCAGTGATTGAATATGAATACATCATGTGCATACAGAAATAGTGATAATCTAAGTTGATACAATAGTTCATTTTGCATTAGTGTCCTAGATGGGACAATGTTAAGAAGCAATTTAAATGAAATTCATTTAAATGTCAGCTCTCATGCTTGCGATTTTTCTATAATTGGTTATTTAATTAAAATAATTCTCATAGTCATTAATTTAGACTAAAACTTGCTGTGCACTGACATGTTTTAATTACATGGTATTAACAAAATTGATATGCTTTAAAAAAGCATGGTTAAATTTTAAACAAGAATAAATTAGAAATCTCATAGATCATCCTACTTAGTGTATTTATGAGAAAGTCGGTCATTTTAAATGTTTAGTGCAAACAAAGTCACACCATTATTTTGCACTCAGTGCAGTTTCTACCCCATATCTTTTAGAAAGATTTGATGCACATACAGCATTCCCGTTTGTGGATGTCTTTAGCATTGTGTAAAGTAAACTAGATTCTAAGAGAAAAGCCACAAAGTGACCCAGGGATAGAGAAAGAGTTGATGCTTATGATACAGAGGCTTATGGAGACTTCACATAAAGAATATTATTTTGTACATAAGGAGATAACTCCAAACTTATATTAAAAGATTGAAAAATAAATGATTTTGTTGTAATCATTTTGTGAATCCACCTTGCAGAGACAAAGAAATAGATATATTGATTCAGCCTTATTTTTTTTCAAAACTGGTTTTCACATTACATTTGTAAGGTTACATTTGTGACCAGTCTCATTCTCATTTCAATCTTTGTCAAAGGACTAGATAAATATTTTACCCTTTTCAAGTCACGATTACAATCTTTGTCAGGAGCATGAGAAATCAGAATTTTAGTGTTTTCTGTGAATTAAAGGACTTCTATATTGCTTTGACCTTTTTAATATTCTGTAATTTAATTGGATGGACATTCTACTTTTACCCAGGATTTCCAGGCTTCCTATTTAATAAACTTACTGATACAAAGCATCACTTTAAATGGCTGCTTCTTGGTTCCCTGAGTATAAGGTTTTGGACTGGTTAAAACATTGTTTTTACCAAATAAAATTTTTCCATTTTCTTCTGGTCAGCAGAAATTTAAAAATTCTTGTGGCCAGCTGGGTTCCCTCACTTTGTTTATGTTTTGGATGTATAGCAGGGGCAGAATCATGTTTCCAGTCCAATTTCTTCCCCCTTACTCAGCATCTATCTAGGCCTAATACTCATCTAAGCCTGCGGTATGATACCCAGTGGATAATGTAAAAGAAAATGGGAGGTGTCTACTTATACCTTATCTCCGCCTATCTTTCTATGCTTTTAAATGCTGGGCCCAACCAGAGTACCTCTGTTATTTTGGATCTTCTCACCATCTGTTTGAACATGGCATTGGTGGTCCTAAAGTCAAAGAAGGAAAAGAAAATAGCAATTACTTACCAATTTTGGCTTTTGTCACTTAAATTCTATTTAGATTATCTAAGTAGATGACAGCTAATTTACAGAACTCATTCTGATCCCCCTTCATTATGACTTTTTTTTTTTCTGATATGTCTCTTTCTCATTCTAAAAATTGTAAGACTGTATTAAAAATGGGTTGGTAAGAAGAGAAAAGGTTTGCCTTGGTCTTCGTTACAGACAGTTTTAGGATTAGAGAGGTTGGAATAAGTTTATTTTTCTCTTTTCCATTGTTACCTGTATTTTACTATTTTATTTTGTTTTTATTGTGAAGTATGGCATCACCGACTCGATGGACATGGGTTTGGGTGGACTCCGAGAGTTGGTGATGGACAGGGAGGCCTGGAGTGCTGCAGTTCATGGGGTCGCAAAGAGTCGGACACGACTGAGCGACTGAACTGAACTGAACTTGATTCCATTTTCAGTGCACAAATAATACCAGATTAACCCAATGAGGAGAAGCTATCAATTCATTGATATGTATTTGAATAGTACCTGAAAAATTAAAAATAGTTCCTCAATAAATATCGATGGACTAAAAGTCAAGGACTGAATATAATGATTAAAAAGTGCAAAATTCTAATTAGATCTTTTAACATAAAAGGGAGAATATTACCCACAAAAGCTAGAAATTAGCAAATGTAGAGAGAAATCCACAAGAACAAAATCTCCATAGGGTTTTTCCCCATGATTCCTGGTAGAGATGCTACAGTTCAGATGTGCTGACTCACTGCTCAAACCATTTCATTTTCAAATCTTTTCTGGTTCCCTCATACTGCTATTAAAATGTAAAACATATCAATAAATAAAATTTTAAAAATTCCCCTAACTAACCTGTTTTGAAATTTGGGATTTCAGCACAACTGAAGCTCTTAAAGTTTAAGTTTGACATGCAAATCATTTTAATAGTTCCTTATGCTAAAAGTTGCAATATTGTTTATTTTGAGTGAAGATTAGGATTGAGATGAATTTTTATCTCATCAGACTCTCTTTAGGATCAGAATTCATGAGAGAGAGTGAAAGCAGAGATTTGAATCCTGGCTCAGACATGTGGGTCTCTGTCTTTCATGAGTCCCATGGCCTTTAGCAAATTATTTCTTTGGAGTATTCTTTATCTTAAAATTTTTATCTACTTAATAACATCTCCCTTATAAGGCCAATAGTTTGTTACTATTATTATCCTGATTTTTAAAATTTAAATTACTTTTACAATCTTAATGTTTTCCCTATCTACTTTCCCTTTGATTCCCTATAAGAATGAAAAAATCTAGTGGCTTGGCTGTCTAGGTGACATGGGTAGCGTTCTAGGACAAGTCCAAATGTGCCTGTGGCAGTTGATGTTAGACTCACCCACATGGGCCATGATTAAACACATCATCTCAAAACCACCCCCAAGGGTAACAGACAGCATTTTTTTTTTCAAACTAGACCACTTTTTTAAAATCATGAGATTATAGTTTTGACTGTTTGTGGTGATGAACAGGCACAAAAATACTGACACAGAGTATTAGGATCATTCAGAAGATCATGCCATCATTATAGACACTGAGTATCAGGATCATGCTAGGAAGCATTATATTAATAATATGAACAAGAAATAATAACAAGTATCTAAAAGCTCAACAGTGTGTTTGCATAGATATTTTAGGGGAAAAAACAGAATAGACTTTTTTTCTCAAGTCCAGGAATTCACACACATTTTAACCAGGAGTTCAATAGTATTATTGAAAGGATAATAAAATATATAATATCCTTTTCCATTTTTTGGTATTAAAAATATGCCCCAAAGTAAAAGAGAAACAATGTGTAATCTTAGTTCCATATTACCTTATACAATAGGTTTATCCCTTATAAACAGACACTTTGGTAAATTAAACCTTACTGTTACATAATCATAGTCATCAGTATACTTGGTATTACAATATGAATAATTTCTCTTAATTTACGTTTTATAATAAAGTTGGGCCTCCAAGGTGGCTCAGATGGTAAAGAATCTGCCTACAATGAAGGAGAAAAGGGTTTCATCCCTAGGTTGAGAAGATCCCCTAAAGAAAGGAATGGCAACCCACTCCAGTACTCTTGCCTGGAAAATTCCATGGACAGAGGAGCCTGGCAGGCTACAGTCCATGGGGTAGCAAGAGTTGGACACAACTGAGAGAAAGATTTTCATGTATTTGATTTTCATAAAGTGCATCAGATAATTAAATTTAATGATAGCTTTTATTAAACAGGATTGAGTTTTAATATGAATCAGCAACAGATGGTCATCTTACCCATATACCCAAGGACCTGCAATTATCTTTCCACTCAGAGTTCTTTGCCTACTTTTCCACTTCCTTTTAATTAATGGTGCATCAAAGATGGAGTAAGACAGTGATAATGATGAAAATAGCAGTTTTACCTAACAAGGTCTTGGAATCCTTACCATATTGAAGAAGTGCCAAACTCAGGACCATTACAGCTACAAGATTTAATTCCATGTTAGTTTCAATTCAATATCCCACATAAGTAATTTTTTTAACTTCTTTTCTTGTTTGAGTCTCTCTCTCTCTAGGTGTCATTCCAGGTATGTGGGGCCCTCTCACCTGACATATCATCAACCATCCTTACCTCATTACTCCCCTGGGTAAGAGAACCCTTAGATACATTCACCTGTCTCCTCTATCTATAGATGTCTCCTGGCTCTTGTTCTATTTGGCCAAATTCTGATGCTCCATCAACAGCATCTCTGGGTCTCTTGCAGTGGGGCCTTCCTTCTCTACATAGCAGGGCAGAGGATTGGGCTGTGAGTTCTCTCTGATGACCTCAACAATCCTGTTAGACCTTGGGCAGTTGTGCTCAGATATTCAGTTGAGGAAATTAAGGCTGGTGGTGTCCTGGCTATAGCTGGGAGCTCCCCTGTTCATAATCCCAGAACCACTGGGCTAGAGTCAAGTGAGACGCCCTATATCCGATGATGCTAAGGTGATACTCCTTAACAATCACTTCCTTCCAGAAGAAGGAGTTGGTCTGAAAGAAAAACATCAACTTGCAGCAGTACCTGTGCTGGCCCAGGTCCTACACCTCCAAAGTGATCATGTAGTTAAGCGTGTCTTTATCTCGGTCACCAATCATGGCCAACATATATGGGTAGTTCATAATAGCTTGACCCAAAAGTCAGGGATGCCATGGATGATGGTCCTTCTATGATCCAAGTGAGGTTTCCCTTTCTGACAGATCTTGTGCTTGAGCCGTGTGTGGGTCCCGCTAGCTTGGGCAATGACAGTGCCCAGCTCTAACTTCAGGGCTTCCAGCACTTCCAGCACTTAGCTGGAACTGTCATGGGTCCTTGCCCTGGCTCTTCCAGCCCCTGGGCTTCTCCTTCTGCTCCTCCTACACATCACCTCCACCACCTCCATGATGTCCTCCACTAGCAGCCCCAGCTCCTCTCTGATCCCTGCCACCTCTCCCTCTTCCAGGGCCATTGCCTTCTTGTACAGCCTTCACTCTGAAGATAATAGCCTCTGCGCCTGTCCCACCTGCTAATGCGTGACTTTCCTCACCTTGGTGGTGGTGGTGGCATGGGCAGGAGACCCCTGCCTCCTGAAGACCAGTTTCTGTAACTCAGGCAACCCAGGTCCCTGGGCCTCCCTGCCTTCCCTGGCCCTGTCTCACTGGCAATGTGGTTTTTACCCTGAGCTGCCACAGCTACGTAAGAGAGGGAAATAAAAACATGGCAAGGCCTAGTGGCTGGGGTCAACCTGTGCCCAGAGCTGGGTCCTTCCCTGGGACCCTGTGACTGAGGAAGGTGAGAGGCAGGGGGTGGCTGGGGGAAAAGGGGCACCCCACACAAGTAATTTTAAAAAATAATTGTGGCTAACCATAAAACATAGAGAGCCTCTGGATATGGACTCAAGTGACAAAAATCCAGTGGAAAAATGGGCAAAAAATTAGAAAAGATAGTTCTCAGAAAACACTAATGAGTTTAATAGAAGAAAAGATACTCAATGTTACTAGCAATCTGATAAATTAAAACAAAATATTAAGATATTCTAATCCATCAAACTAGCAAAAATTATACAGTTTGTGTGAGGATATGGGGAACTAAGGGCTTCCCTCATGGCTCAGCAGTAAAGAATCTGCCTGAAATGCAGGAGCTGCAGGAGATGTGGGTTCGATTCTTGAGTCAGGAAGATCCCCTGGAAGAAGGCACAGCATCCAACTCCAGTATTCTTGCCTAAAGAATTTTCCTTAATCTGTTTTTTCAATGAGAGAACAAATATTTACTGAAACTTCAGTTATAATCTTGGCCCTATATAAAGTACTGGAAAGACAAATTTGGTATCTAACCTTGAGTAAGTTACAATTTATGAAGGAGATAAATCATCAAGCTTCTGTGCTGTAATGTGATAACTGTTCCCATCCACTTGCTAAAATGCTGTGAGAGTGCCTCAAGAGGCATCTAATTCATACTTGAGGTAGGAATGGGGATTTGAGAGACAGCTATGAGGCAGCATCTAACTGACATCCAGTGGTTACCTTCAATCAAAATTTCACCCAAAAAAGTCCAGAACATATCTTTATTACAGCTATATTGCAAACATGTAGATCTGTAGGTCTAATATACCTAAAGGAGATCAGTCCTGGGTGTTCATTGGAAGGACTGATGTTGAAGCTGAAACTCCAGTACTTTGGCCACCTCATGTGAAGAGTTGACTCATTGGAAAAGACCCTAATGCTGGGAAGGGTTGGGGGCAGAAGGAGAAGGGGACGACAGAGGATGAGATGGTTGGATGGCATCACCGACTTGATGGACATGGGTTTGGTTAAACTCCGGGAGTTGGTGATGGACAGGGAGGCCTGGTGTGCTGCAATTCATGGGGTCGCAAAGAGTCGGACATGACTGAGTGACTGAACTGAACTTAACTGCATATACCTCATAATAGGTACAGTGGGATAAAGCAAGTAATATGAACAGAAGGACAAGAGCAATTTTTAAGTGTGTGATATTTTGGACTAGAAGGCAGAGACTAAGTGAGAGACTCAATGTAGTATTGACAAAGACTTACTTACCAAATCCCTCAATACTAGAATGAAAGAGATTGTCCTTTAAACGTGACCTGGGTAACTTCTTTTACTAAGTAAATAAATTTCAGTACTCATTATCCTAAAGATGATGCTAGAAGCAAATATTAATGGATATTAGGATTTTAGAAAGAGTACCAAAATAATCTATTTCACATTTAAGGCTCACAGATGGCACTAGTGGTAAAGAATCCACCTGCAGTCCAGGAGATGTAAGAGATACAGGTTCCATCCCTGGGTCAGGAAGATCCCTGGAGGAGGAAATGGCAACCCACTCTAGTAGTCTTGATTGAAAAATTCCATGGACAGAGGAGTCTGGTGGGTTACAATTCATGGGCTTTCAAAGAGCCAGACACTACTCAGAGACTGAGCCCAGCACTACCAAGGGTAGCCAGTCTTTATTAGTTGGGGCTTCCCAGGTGGCACTAGTGGTAAAGAATCCACTTGCCAATGTAGGAGACATAAGAGACTTGTCTTCAATCCCTGGTTTGGGAAGATTCCCTAGAGGCGGGCATGGCAACGCACTTCAGTATTCTTGTCTGGAGAATCCCATGGACAGAGGAGCCTGGGGGGCTACAGTCCATAGGGTCGCAAAGAGTCAGACACAACTGAAGCAACTTTGTATGCATGCCGCCTGGGGAAACAAACCATCTCATACACTTTAAAGTTTCATAGATCAAAAATTTTAAATGAGGATGTACTTTGATTTTGCAATTTGACTTTTATAAATTTAGCCAACAAAAAAAATATTCACCTCTGTGCACCAACATACATGTACAGGACTGGCCATTGCAACATTTTTAGCAAATTTATAGTCTTGTAAATAAAATATGTTATTTTTGAGAAGCCTCTTATATTTATATGGGCTTCCCTATTAGCTAAATTTGTAAAGAATCTGCCTGCAATGCAGGAGACCCCAGTTCAATTTCTGGGTCGGGAAGATCCACTGGAGAAGGAAATAGGCTATCCACTCTAATATTCCTGGGCTTCCCGTGTGGCTCAACTGGTAAAGAATCTGCCTGCAATGCTGGAGACCTGGTTTCGATCTCTTTGTTGGGAATATCCCCTGGAGAAGGAAAAGGCTGCCCACTCCAGTATTCTGGCCTGGAGAATTCTATGGACTGTATAATCCATGGGGTCACAAAGAGTCAGACATGACAGAGCAACTTTCACTTTCACTTTATTATATTTATATAACATTGTGAGAAATGGAACACATTGAGAAGATTAAATAAATAAATCTAAAATCTTGGTTTCAGTTCAGTTCATTTCAGTCACTCAGTCATGTCTGACTCTTTGCAACCCCATGAATCACAGTATGCCAGGCCTCCCTTTCCATCACCAACTCCCGGAGTTTACCCAAACTCATGTCCATCGAGTCGATGATACCATCCAGCTATCTCATCCTCTGTCATCCCCTTCTCCTCCTGCCCCCAATCCTTGCCAGCATCAGGGTCTCTTCCAATAAGTTAACTCTTCACATGAGGTGGCCAAAGTATTGGAGCTTCAGCTTCAACATCAGTCCTTCCAATGAACACCCAGGACTGATCTCCTTTAGGATGGACTTGTTGAATCTTCTTGCAGTCCAAGGGACTCTCAAGAGTCTTCTCCAACACAACACTTCAAAAGCATCAATTCTTCGTGCTCAGCTTTCTTCACAGTCCAACTCTTACATCCATACATGACTACTGGAAAAACCACAGCCTTGACTAGACGGACCTTTGTTGGCAAAGTAATGTCTCTGCTTTTTAATATGCTGTCTAGGTTGGTCATAACTTTCAGTCCAAGGGGTAAGCATCTTTTCATTTCATGGCTGCAATCACCATCAGCAGTGATTTTGGAGCCAAAAATAATAAAGTCTGACAGTGTTTCCACTGTTTCCCCATGTATTTCCCATGAAGTGATGGGACCAGATGCCATGATCTTAGTTTTCTGAATGTTGAGTTTTAAGCCAACTTTTTCACTCTCCTCTTTCACTTTCATCAAGAGGCTTTTTAGTTCCTCTTCACTTTCTGCCATAAGGGTGGTGTCATCTGCATATCTGAGGTTATTGATATTTCTCCCAGCAATCTTGATTCCAGCTTGTGTTTCTTCCAGCCCAACATTTCTCATGATGTACTCTGCATAAAAGTTAAACAAGCACGGTGACAATATACAGCTTTGACATGCTCCTTTTCCTATTTGGAACCAGTCTGTTGTTCCATGTCCAGTTCTAACTGTTGCTTCCTGACCTGCATACAGGTTTCTCAAAAGACAGGTCAAATGGTCTGGTATTCCCATCTCTTTCAGAATTGTCCACAGTTTATTGTGATCCACACAGTCAAAGGCTTTGGCATAGTCAATAAAGCAGAAATAGATGTTTTTCTGTAACTCTCTTGCTTTTTCGATGATTCTGTGGTTGTTGGCAATTTGATCTCTGGTTCCTCTGCCTTTTCTAAAACCAGCTTGAACATCTTGAAGTTCACGGTTCACGTATTGCTGAAGCCTGGCTTGGAGAATTTTGAGCATTCCTTTACTAGCGTGTGAGATGAATGCAATTGTGCGGTAGTTTCAGCATTCTTTGGCATTGCCTTTCTTTGGGATTGGAATGAAAACTGACCTTTTCCAGTCCTGGGCCACTGCTGAGTTTTCCAAATTTGCTGGCATGTTGAGTGCAACACTTTCACAGCATCATCTTTCAGGATTTGAAATAGCTCAACTGAAATTCCATCACCTCCACTAGCTTTGTTTGTAGTGATGCTTTCTAAGGCCCACTTGACTTCACATTCCAAGATGCCTGGCTCTAGGTGAGTGATCACACCATCGTGATTATCTGGGTCATGAAGATCTTTTTTGTACAGTTCTTCTGTGTATTCTTGCCACCTCTTCTTAATATCTTCTGCTTCTGTTAGGTCCATACCATTTCTGTCCTTTATCGAGCCCATCTTTGCATAAAATGTTCCCTTGGTATCTAATTTTCTAGAAGAGGTCTCTAGTCTTTCTCATTCTGTTGTTTTCTTTTATTTCTTTGCACTGATCACTGAGGAGGGCTTTCTTATCTCTCCTTGCTATTCTTTGGAACTCTGCATTCAAATGGGAATATTTTTCCTTTTCTCCTTTGCTTTTCACTTCTCTTCTTTTCACAGCTATTTGTAAGGCCTCCTCAGACAACCGTTTTGCTTTTTTGCATTTCTTTTTCTTGGGGATGATCTTGATCCCTGTCTCCTGTACAATGTCACAAACCTCCGTCCACGTTCATTAGGCACTCTGTCTATCAGATCTAGTCCCTTAAATCTATTTCTCACTTCCACTGTAGAATCTTGGTTTAGAAGTTGAGAAATATTAAGAAATGTTATATATAAGAATTTTTTAAAGATTGTTTTAAAAAATTCTTTGCTTACTGAAGTTTCATTGGGTAACTTCCAGGTGGTAAAAATTATGGTATTTAAAATTATTTGTGGGACATTTGGAATTTTTCCTGCAAGTTCTATAAATATAGTTTTGCTCTGTGATTAAGGACCTTCTGCATTCCTCAGACGTGAGTAGTAAAAACAGTTGCCAATCTCATCAAGGAAACTTCTCCATACCAAAAGATGACATTTCCTTCACTTCTGAGAGGGTTGAAAGGAATTAGTCAGAAACTGCTTATTTATTCAAGGAGGATATATTACGCAAGTATTTTGTGTCTGGATGTGCAGGGACATCCTACAGATGAAGACACAGTCCTGTCTTTAAGACACTCACAGTTTAGACACAGATGTATAACTGGCATGATTATACCATCCCTTAGGTATATAAAAGGCTTCCCAGATGGTGCAGTGGTAAGGTATCTGCCTACCAATGCAGGAGATATGAGAGATTCAGGTTCAATTCCTGAGTCGAGAAGATCCACTGGAGAAGGAAATGGCAACCCACTCCAGTATTCTTGCCTGGAAAATTCCCTGGTCAGAGGTGCCTGGTGGGCTACAGTCCATGGAATGACAAAGAGTTTAATATGACTGAAAGGAATTAGTCAGAAACTATTTATTTATTCAAGGAGAATATATTACACTAGTACATTGTGTCTGGATGTGCAGGGACATCCTACAGATGAAGACATAGCTCTGTCTTTAAGACACAGTTTAGACACAAATGTGTAACTTGCATGACTATACTATCCTTTAGGTATATAAAAAGCCCATCCTTTTTTCAAGTTCAAATCTACTCAGATCCCTATTGAGCAAAAATTGAAAATGTTTAGTATCTCTCGGGACCTCCAACTTTATCTATAAAGAGTACAAGAACAAGAGAGAGCTCCTCAGCCCAAAAGTGCCAGGTTTGTCTCTAATTGCCTCCCAGAGAAGAAACTGGAGAACCTCCGTTCCCTGGTGGAGCCCCTATTTTTGACTACTCCTCTGTTTCTCTAAGACATGGTATTGCTGTCAAATATGAATGGCTCAGCTTAGCTTGATATCATCCCCACCAACTGTTGTGCTGATTCCATGGTGGCAATGTAGTCGAGTTGGAGAGAGATCATGATTAGGATGAGGTAATATTAATAATAACTCTAGTAGCTTTACCTAACAAGTTCTTGGTATCCTCACACATTTAAGGAATGCCATACTCAAGACCATTACAACTACAAGATTCAGGGATATATGTTAAATAATTTAAATTCAATATGTCACATAGGTAACATTTTAAAAATAATTGTGGATAACCATAAAACAGAAAGAGCTTCTGATGATGGTGTTAAACAATTTGATACCTGTTCCTAGGCTGTACGCAGGTGGTTCATTGAGGCAAGACAGTCTGACCTCCTAGGTATTGTGATGAGCTAAGGGGTTTTCTAACTATAACTCTCAATGCTGTGTATACTGTACTTAGTTGCTCAGTAGTGGCCAACTCTTTGTGACCCCATGGACTGCAGCCCACCAGGCTCCTCTGTCCATGGGGATTCTCCAGGCAAGAATACTGGAGTGGGTTGCCAAGCCTTCCTCTAGGGGATCTTCCCAACCAGGGATTGAACTCGGGTCTCCCACATTGCAGGCAGATTCTTTATCAGCTGAACCACCAGGAAAGCCCATAACTCTCAACAGTTATCCTCAACTCTTGAAATGATTGCTCCTTTAGATTCTTTTCACGGCCACCTCTCCCAGGCACCAGTCTGTCCTCTTTCCCTGACTCAGATCCTCACTGATTTCCTGTCATACAATGACTGACATTTTTCTCCTCCTGGGGAGCTACATGACCAGAGTACGTATGTAATAGCAGAAGAAAAGTGGAGATAGGCAGCTCAGCCGTCATCTCTGGACTGGATAATCCATGCGGGGTTCTGGGTGGAGAAACTGCTTCTAGATAGAGGCTGCTGAAGAGGAGTGTCACACAGTTTTTTAGGAAGAGTGGAAAACTGCAGTCTCAAAAGCTTTGGAAGCGTTTTGTTTTGTAACAGCGGGAGACTTGAATTCGCATTTGTTGTACATGACTCCTTTTTTGGGGAAACTACTTGAGTGAATTTTTTAGCATTCAAAATGAAATAAGAAGCATTTAAAAAAATATATTTGTGGATTTTTCTTAGTTCAGACTAATTTTCTAGTTCAAGGATACTCTTAAACTAAGAACACACACATACCTAATTTCTACCAGGTAAACAAATTCAGGTTTTGTTGCTATCTCCTACCAGCCTCAGAGCTTCCCAAGTGGCACTAGTATTAAAGAACCCATCTGCCAATACAGTAGATGTAAAAGATGTGGGTTTGATCCCTGGATTGGGAAGATTCCCTGAAGGAGGAAAAGGCAATCCACTGCAGTATTCTTGCCTGGAGAATCCCATGGTTAGGGGAGCCTGGTGGGCTACAGTCCATGGGGTTACAAAGAGTTGGACCCAACTGAAGTGACTTAACATGCATGCACCACCCTTAGGCTTAGTGGTGAGGAGAGACAGGGGTGTGTGTGTGTATGTTTCATGGGGTGTTGATGAGGCTCTGGACTCAGAAGAAAAGATGGTCCTTCCAGGCATATCAGCAAAGGCCAGAGTATCTATTGTATTATGTCAGGCTATCTGATGGAGAGGCCCAGCGGGGGTTTTTGATGTCACTGCAGCATCCCTGCAACAAAACTGAAACTATGGATAAATTTTATTTCTTTTATAACTTAGAGCCTATATATTTTAGCTAATTTATCAGGCAATATAGTAAAAGACTATAGGAAAAGACTTCATTTAAAGTTGTCAGATAACACCAAAGACTCAGTTAAATTTCAAGTTCATATAAACAATAATTTTTTGCTATAAATATGTCCAAAATATTGTCTGGATATGCTTATATAACAATTAAAAACAATTCATTGCTTACCTGAAATTCAGATGCAACTGGCTATCATGTATTTTTAATTGCCAAACCCAGTCTCATTATATAATAAATACCACCCCCTACCAAACTTGATTTTCCTGGTATTTTAAGTTCAATAGATAAATCCATTCAGCATTCATTTCCAACCATTTTCTCCCCTATTTTACTTTTGGTGTCTGGAAAGATAAGCACTCAATTTTCTTGGTCATCTTTTTGCATAAGTAGCCAAGTGACTCAATTACTGTCAGGCATATGAAAAGGTCTTCTAGGAAAAGTTCCCTTCCAGAATAAAAAGACAGTAGTTCTCAAGGCAAAAACTTTTTCATCTTCCTTCTCTTTTCCTGTCTGTGACCCGAAAGTAATGACTATGAGAACAGCAGCCTTTTTGTATTCATGAGATGAGCATAAGAACAAATGTCTACACATTGATGGAGAAACACTGGGTCCCAGAGCATCATTGAGTCACTCTACCTATTCTGGACCAGCAATCTCCAGACTTCTTCCTACTGGACAGGAAGTAACTCCTATCATTAACAGATGTTATATTGAATTTCTGTTATTGTAGGTGATTGAGAACCTTACTGATGATTCTTGGAATAATGACCGATATAGAGCTTCTAAGCTTTAAATAACTAAAAAATCAAGTTTTGGAAAGAGAGAATGGCATCATAGACAAACTAATTTACTTTTATGAAGACTCTTTGGGACTGAGGAGAAATGGCAGAAAGGAAATCTGATGTCTCACATCTTATTCTTAAAAGCCAACGGTTGAGCCTCTATGGCTAGAGAGATATAGGTGGACAGAGATTTTTATGTGAAACTTGGTGAGATTGCAAGTAAGAAAAGAGAGTCAGAAGCAATGGAATTGTTTGAGGAACTTTGTTAAATTTTCAGTACCAACAGAACTGCTCCTGGGCCGAGTGAAAGATTGTGGACAGAGTTAGAAGAGGCTGTTCTTGGTCCCATAACAAAGAGCACATCCCCTCTCTGGCACTCAAGATTGGTGGTTTGGAGAGTGTCTAGGGGCAACATAATATAAGACAGCATATTAAAAAATAGAGATGTTACTTTGCTAACAAAGGTCCATGTAGTCAAGGCTATGGTTTTTCCGGTAGTCATGTATGGATGTGAGAGTTGGACTATAAAGAAAGCTGAGCACAGAAGAATTGATGCTTTTGAACTATGGTGTTGGAGAAGACTCTTGAGAGTCCCTTGGACTGCCAGGAGATCCAGCCAGTCCATCCTAAAGGAAATCAGTTCTGGGTGTTCATTGGAAGGACAGGTGTTGAAGCTGAAACTCCAATATTTTGGCCACCTGATGTGAAGAACTGACTCATTTGAAAAGACCCTGATGCTGGGAAAGATTGAAGGCAGGAGGAGAAGGGGATGACAGAGGATGAGATTGTTGGATGGCATCACTGACTCAATGGACATGAGTCTGAGTAAACTCCAGCAGTTGCTGATGGACAGGGAGGCCTGGCATGCTGTGGTCCATGGGGTCGCAAAGAGTCAGGCACGACTGAGTGACTGAACTGAACTGAGGGGCAACATCATGGGCATAACCACTGGCCTTCTCACAAGGGTCACATCAGCTGAGGCAGAAGTAGGGGCCTCACAGGACCCTAGATTAAAACATACTAGAGCCAGAACAAAAGAACAAGCACCGTGTAGTGAGCGAGGCTGCCAGGCTGGTTTGTGAACATAAGAGACATGTCTCTTCAGGCACTTCCAGTAATAACTGGGGGACATTTTGAATTTCACTGAAGTCCAGTTATTCTGCAGGTTGAGGAACTTGATCCACTGAATTTGGTCTTGTAAGCTCGTGGATATTCTGGCATAACATTTTGGTGGGGCAATATTCTTGTTGACCCAGGAATTTTAGATTTATTTACGCTCCTCTAAATCTAAGATGTATGTGTGGGATATGTCCATATTCTTTGAAGAATTTTGCAAATTGCACTATAATTATTTAACAGGGTGTCTACTTCTCTTATTTATTTCAGGTGGTGGTATTATTTATCCAAGTTTTTGTAGGAATCTCCTTATAGGTCTTTATGAATCTACTCTTAGCCTTTTCAAATCCATTCGGTACTCTGCTATCAGATCATGACAGTTTCATATTAAAACTCTTTCAATTTCTCTCTTTTGCCTATAAGATCCAAGTTAAATACCTTCTACAATATGTCCTTTGCTGCTTTTGCAACCTGATCCTCCAACATTCCCAAAGTGTTCCCATGCACTCCAGCCATATAACTACTTCTGAACACTTTATGTCCTTTCTTTCATGGGCATATTCTTTTCCTAATGCATGGAGCACTGTTTTTCTTCTTGCTTACTTCACTTATTCCTGAAGATTCTTCCCAAGGAGATTTTCTTTACTAAGTCTTTCCTGGGATCAATTAGGGAGAGTTCGTTATGCCCAGTGTTATGCTCCCATAATAATTTGCACACATCCTCAAACTGAACTCATAATTTAGGATTATAGTTATTTGATTGCATGTCTCTTTCATTATTTCATGAGTTACTTGAAGGCAACTAACCTGATTTTGACCTCTTCTTAAAACCAGCTTCTAAATAATAGGTGTTTAATAATTTTAATTAAGTAAACGAATGATTCATACTCTTTAAAATGAAATCCACTTCAAGTCCTATTATTTCTACAGGCCAAGTGTTTCTCAATTTGGTTTATTTCTCTCCATTCCAATCACCACTCTCATAGGTTAGAATTTCATCAAGTTGTTTCAGGATTAATTCTATGGCCAATGCCTTTGTCTTCTTTCCATCAGAAGCATTTTAAAAGGGAAGCTATTTGAGCAGATTTGTGGTTTCAGACAAATAAGCCTGGTGGCTATGTAGAAATTGGACTGTGGCTGGTGAAGGAGGGAGAAAGCAAGCCAGACTGATTTCCATACAACTGCCAGAGTCATTTTTCTAAAACCCACAATTCTGCTCACATAATTTCCCTTTTTAAAACACTTCCAACCAAAAGTGATGAATTAAGCATAATGTTTCTCCTGTAGTTTTCTGTTTTGGTTACTTGATTCACATAGAGGGAAAAATTACTGTCACAGTTAGAACCTAATGCAGGAGTTTAGTTAATTAGTTTAGTATTCCTGCTTGGAGAATCCCAAGGATAGAGGAACCTGGTGGGCTACAGTCCATAGACTCACAAAGAATCAGACAGGGCTAAAGTGACGGAGCACACACACACATGGACACATCATACATTGAAGACTCACTGGGTATATAATGGGAGTCATCAATAAGCAAGAGGGAGGTTGACTTCCACAGTTAGATCTAGTGTCACCCACTGACCTAGTAATGCAGTAGGTAGGAGAGAACTTGAAATGTCCCCTTGAAAGATCAGTCTCAGTGGCATTTAAATGATTATGGCATTAACAATTTTATTGATTGGATCCAGGCCTCTGCATCAAGGACAAACTTAAAAAACAGAAAGAAAGACTTCACAGAATCAAGATCATAAAAATAAACTCCTCAGTGGAACAAGGAAATAGTGGAATGGGTGTAGCTCAAATCAGAATTACTAATTCTAAAATCCAATCAGACTATAGCATAAAAAGGAATGAACTGCAAATTAAGAGAGAGAAGATAAGGCATAGATAAAAATAGATGAGATGGGAGAAAGAAAAGCTTGAGCACAGAATTATTTCCTGGACTGAAAGAGTGGGTGAGACTTTAGATACTGAAGGCTCAATAGTATGTTCTAAAAAAAAATTCAAAGAAGTATTCTAGCCCAGTGTAAATTTATCACAGTAAAATTTTCAAGACAGAAGAAAACAATTAGTCAATGAAAAGGTATTTCTGTGGGCCAACAGCAAAGAATTTAAAGAATGATAATGTTCTTCATTAACAAAATGTCAGGAATTTATATTTTTAAGGTCAATTTTTTCATGGCCTATCAATATTTATTTGATCTAGAAAATCCACTTATAGGAATTTTTCCTGCTGAAATACCTTTTTAATTCTTCAATATATAGATTTTTATTTTAAAAAGCTGCCACATTTTTATAAAAGTAAAAAATAAACTGATCACATTTTATATATAAAAATATAGACAAGGATATTGAACTAGATTCATAGATATGTGTGTGGTACACTGAAAATATAAACTTACTTCTATGATTATTCTTAGAAGGTAGGATTACATATAATTTATGTGTTTTCAAAATGTTTGAAACTTTACAGGAATATCTAACTTTCTATTATCGGTAAGAAAATATAAAAGGTGTCCTTGTAATCTTGATAATTTGTAAGCTAGTTTTGTATCTCTGAGGCTTTCTCCACAGAAGGTCTATTAGTCTTTTGTATTTTTTCTAATATGCTACTGAGTTCTGTGCACTGGTGCCTCTTTCAGGTTGTTACATCCGTGTTCCTAAGTGGAATTACCCTACAGCTTTCCTTTTTTCTTCTGCTGTGTTAGTCCAGTTTGGGTTAACAGAGCTACATTTGCTCATAAAATGAGCTTCTCTCCTGCCATGGCCCATGCTGTGCTCAGTGTATGATTTAATCGCTTGAACCCTTTTTTACAAAAATTGCCATCTTTTTTATGCCTCTGTGCCTTTGTTCATGATCATCTCTCTGCCTGGCAGGCCCTTTACTGTCTTCTTCTTCCAGAAGCTTCAAATTATCTTTTGAGACACAGGTTAAATGTTCCCTCTTATATGAAGTCTCCTCTACTACCCCAAGAGATTTCTTTTTCCTCTGATCCTGACCCATTTTATAAATAATGTTATCACTCAATAGCATTTATCACATTGTAGTACAATAATTTTTTTACCTGTTTGTCTCTCTGATCTGAACAGAGACTAACTTTGCATGTCTAGCCCAGGTACACTATCTGGTTCATCCCAATTTCTCTCAACAAACAGTATTTGAATAATGCAAAGATACTCAGGACCGCCTGAGAGTTAATGAGTCAAAAGTAAAAGTTCACCACCTCCTTGCTCATCCCTTTGAATGATTATTTAATTTTCCAGACTGATAAGGTCAACAGTTACTGTGTGATAACAAAAGAGTGAGGTGGGGTTTAATGTCATCTCTCCTCAGCCCTTCTATTTGTAGAAACCCAGAGAGGATTTTCCGACCCTGCTAAGACATGTTCAAATGTCCTTCATCCTTTAGTTCTTCCTTGTTATGTTCAGTCCTGCTGTCCCGGCTGTTTATTCTTTTGGGTGCCCTTTTCCATTTGCTAGAACACTATGACTTTTGGTTCCCAGACCCAGTCTCACAGTCCATGTCTCTACTTGTCCCTCAAATACCAGTGTTACTTGGATGCAATAAGTAAGCTGGAATTAGTGTGATGAAACTGAATCTGTGCAAGATCTTAGCTTTTTTTTTTTTTTTTTTACAAATCTTTTATTTCTTAACACTTTCATTGGTTTTGACAGATTGTCCTTTTTGAGTTGCTGTATGATTTGCTTCAATGCCTGGAGCCCCAGTGCTAGCCTGAATCTGAAGTGAAATTTAAATGTATCTGGAATCTCCAGAAGTGCCTTGTCATTTATGTGTTTCCCAAATAAGAATAAAGATGGTTCTTGTTATTCATCCAAGGAAAATTATAAGGGTTGTGAAGAAAGCATGAGTTCTGATTGAATATTTTGATCCATACAAAACCTGTGGATTAACCTGCAGTCCTTCTGGAGAGGAAGGCCCTTGGCAGAGGAAAACGCTTTGGGTGGATGTCAGTGAAGCATTAGGGTGACATAAAAACTTCTTTGCCCCTAGGACACTGCAAAGCTTGCTATGGGGAGCAAGGGCTGCTGGGACAGACACCTCTTGTGTTGGCAACATTGGCATGAATAAACACCAGCCTCAGTCAATCAAATACCTAATAAGTTCATTTATATTTATCTCTTAAAGTATTTCAGTTTAAAAATGATGTCCATTCATTGCAAAAATAATGGAAAATATTTTTAAAAAATGTGATGGAGAAACTAATGGTCTCTGCTAAAATTCCACAATACAGAAATAGCTGTGAGTTTTGATTACTTTTCTACTTAACATCATGGAGCTGCTTTTTCAAGATTTACTGCCAGACTTGTCTTCTCTAGAAAACTTCTCCTGAGTGCCTCTCCACTTCTGTCCCAGGTAGAGTCTCAATAATTATCTTTGTTTCTCAATTGTTCAAAGTACATTCTTCTATCAAAAAAAATGTATAAAAATTTAGTCAATCTATAATTTATTTTTTTGTGTATGTTTCTCCTTCTTAAAGATTGAATGCATTTTTAATACAAACTCAGTGGTCTGGTACATATTAGACTTTTATCAAGTTAGTTATGTAAATGTATGAATAAGTAATCATAATTATTTTAGCCACAGGATAAATATCTTTTGGTAGACAATATATTAACAGCTTAATGATAATCTATCACTTGGATATAAGCATTCATTATTCTCCATTCATTAGGATACTGATGTTATATCAAATTATTGTTACAAATAACATTGATAGGAGATAGTTTTGTTTGTAAATTGACATCTTTCTACAATTCTCTTATTATACAGTAGAAGAGGAGCTATCAGATTAAAAGATGCAAATACTAGCTGTAACAGAATTATTTTAAAAAATTCATTATCATTTTGCATTCCTAGCAGTGTATGAGCTTCAATTTCACCTCATCTCTGCTCACATTGATTTATATACTCAATTGTTCATGAAAGATGGCTTTACTTACACAAATCCATGTTAATCTGATTATAATTATATATATTATACATATTTACATATGATGTTTTAAATTACATATGCATGAATGTTAAGAAAAATCATCACATTATTTTAAAATTTTTTGACTGCATTTTTAAGCTATCAAATTTTAGAAACTATTTCTTTTCAAATTAATATCAATTTTAAAGGTGGCAGTAGAGAACGTAATCAAATATATATATGTATGTGTGTGTATTTAATTATCTATTTAGATATATATTTGTGTGTTTCTGTGTATATATCACACTATTAAGAATGTTGTTGAGTTCCTGATATATGCATATATGAACATTGTGATTAATGAACCAGATAAAGGCCAAAATACAATTAAACTGTATATAGTAATGCAAACTACATTCTTGTTTCTTTCCTACTTCTCGTCAGACTGTCAGCAACCACATGGTACAATCATCTTGACTTCTACTTCTGTCTGCTATGTTTCACCTGTTTTACTTTGTTTGTAAGTTCCTATGATTTGATGGATTCTGAGACTCTCTGAAGCATAGTTTCTCCCTGTTCTCTAGAGAATAATTCATGTTTTTGTTCTTACTATTTGATTGGCTCAGTGCAAGTGTGGTATTTGGAAGACAAGGGTTTTAATTTTACTTCATTTTATTTTCAATGGTGAAAATGAAACAACAATTTCAGCTTAACACTGGGCATTAGTCTTTTTCTTAATAGCTGTGGATTGTCATTAACTGACAAAATATTCTGCTGCCAAGATCTTGCAAGTACTGTATTTGTTGTCTGATGCCAAACATCCTCTTTAAATGCTAATGAACAAAGTATGGCATGCATTCTGTTCTTGATAGATTATGCCTATACCTTCTGTGGTCAACAGAAGGGGAATTCCCGGCCCATATGATTTCCATTCTGGCACACTCATCTCCTTAGCACTTACAAGCCAGTTAGCATTTAGATGTATTACTCACTCTTATAGTTAGAATGAACAGAACAGCCACCGTTTAGTGGCATCAACTAAACCTGAAAAAAAACAACACTTTGAAGCAACTTTCCTTTGCATTTTTCCCCCCACTGAGCAAATACAGTAAATATTCAAGTTCACGCCTAAACTTCCATTGGCTGAACTTAAGCAACCAAATTGCAGAAAGCTTTGAACACTGTAGGGGAACAAAATTTGCTACCCCAAAGTGTCTCTTTGGCAAGTGGATTATTTTGATCTAAAAATGATAAAGGCCCAAAAGCCTCAGGGAGAAACTTTGACCTTCCCCCAACTGCTTAAAAATGTGAATGAAGGGCCTGTTCCGGGAAGGAGCTGTCATCACCATCCACTCGAGCATAAACTTACGTGTAGGCTGAAGGGAATCCAGCAAAGTCTGCCTGTTGAAATTCCTGTGTCCCACTGTCTCTAGATGTCCCAGCAAACATTACCAAATATTTGCTTTTCTACCTCCATGTGAATTGCCTTCTTACCCTCTGAAGTCCCAAACTACATCATCTTTTGCTTTTAGCAGAAGATGGTGTTTAAAGTGAGGGTTTCACCATTTTGGTGAGTTACTTAGTTTCCCTTGGTCTCTCCTATATATACATGTTATTAAAATTTGTTTTGTTTTTTCCTACTAGTCTGTCTCATGGTAATTTAATTCTTAGACCAGCCAGAAGAACCTAGAAGGGTAGAGAAAAATTTCTCCCTCTCAGTCCCCACACAATGCACTCTTAAATAGTGTGGCCTTTTGTAGCTATCAAAGAATTTCAAGATGATGTGATGACATGACCTGGTGAAAAATTCAGGGGAAGGAAGGATAGTGAAAAGAATGTGATACAAAGACAATTCCTAGCCATATAACATAAACCAGGCTTCTACTAAGATAATATGATGCTGGTGCATTCATTAGGAAAGGGTCTAGGGAAGATGTGGCCTATATATAGGCTTTACAGCCAAACAACTAATTTTAAATCAGACATTTGCACCATATTTAATTATAAATATATATAAAATTCATTTATAAATCTCTTTAAATGTCTGTTTTGTCAGATTTATCACCTGTGAGATGATTGTACTATTAAGACATAAGATTACATATTGTTATAAAGGTTACATGAGATAATTGACTAAAACTTCTAACAAAGTACCTGGTATGTGTTCAAAATCTCTACTGGTTTTCTTTTGCTACCTAACAAATTACCATAAATTTAGCAGCTCACAGCACATATTATTTAATTTCACAGGTTTTCTATGGCAGAAGCCTGGATATAGCTGAGCAAGACTTCTGTTCAATGTCTCAAAACGCTGCAATCAAGGTGTCAGGCTGCCTTGCTTCCTAGAGTTCTCATCTGAGCTCACTTGGTGGTTGGCAAAATTCAGTTCCTTGCAGCTGTAAGGCTAACTTCCCCACTTTCTTCATGCTTGTCCATGGGTGGAGCCACTCTGCTCCAAGTGACCAATCGCAGTTCCTTTCCAGGTGGTCCCCTCACAGACTCTTTCACATCATGGCAGCTTACTTCTTCAAGGCCAGAAAGAGAATCTGTTTGTTTAGTCTGGTAAGACAGAGTCCTACATTATGTGATGCAATCAAGGGAGTAACTTTCCCATTGTCTTTAAGATATTCAATTGACTCAAAGATAGAAGTTTTTGTAGCATCATGTTCAGGAGGAGTGGGTCTATGAGAATATGGGCCATTGGGGTTCTTCTGTAGAGTTCTACCACAACATATGCGTTAGATCTTGTATTAGTCAAATACTCTTTGTTACAAGACACAGAAAACCCAAATTAGAGTAATCAAAGTAACATTTCAAAAGGGGATATTCATGGCTGATTCATGTGAATGTTTGGCAAAAACCACCACAATATTGTAAAGTAGTTAGCCTCCAATTAAAATAAAAAATAAATAAATATTTTAAAAAGGGGGGGTATTCATTGGAAGTATTCTGAAGTTGCTCATATCATTCAAAAAAAAGGCTGTAAGAATCAGGGTTGTGACAATGACTTTAGGAACTTGAACAAGGGTCATAATATCCCTGGAGACGTGATGCCTCAGCATACAAGCAGACTCACAAAAAACTTTGCCTTTTCCTTTGCGTTAGGTTCACCCTCTCATGCTGCTCCATGAAACCTGGGGATTCCTTGCTTTAAGGTTCACAACCTTGTACCTTCTCCGAAGGATACAGACTTTTCTCCAGTAGCTCCAGAAGAAACATGTTTGAAAAAGATTTCAGTTGTTTTGTGGCATGATTTTTAAGAGACCAATAGCTCTGAGCATGTCAGTGAAGTATCATGACTGACTTAGCCAAGGTCACAGGCTCCACTATCATGGTTGGGGGCCAATATATTCAATTTCCCGAAAATGAGTTAGGTTGGAAACAGAGATGAGCCCAGAAGAGTGATTTATTTTTCTCATTGAAATATAGGTATTTCCAAACATGTAGTTGAAAGAATTACACAGTAAACACTTATATACATATAGCTTAACTTCTATAATTATTAACATATTGCTTTGGTTGTTTTACCACACATCTATAAATCATTTAATTTTTTCTTGGATCCATTTCAAATGTTTTATAGACATCAGTATGACTGGTTTAGCTACGAAGTCATGTTCGATTCTTGCTACCCCATGGACTGTAGCCTGCCAGGCTCCTCTGTCCCTGGAATTTCCCAGACAAGAATACTGGAGTAGGTTGTCATTTCCTTTTCCAGAGGATCTTCCCAACCCAGAGATCAAACTTGTGCCTCCTGTGCTGAAGGCAGATTATTTACCACTGAGTCACCAAGAAAGTCCAAGACATCAGTATGCATCATTCCAAACACTCTAGCATGCTGCTGCTGCTGCTAAGTCATCATTAATTTGAGTTTGAAGCTGAAAGTCAAAGCATAAGCAGTTCAAACTTAAAAGGTTAAACTTTACCAGATAATTATTTCTTATTAACTTGGCTACATTTGAATACAGAATTTGAATATAGGAAGTATGCTCAAAAATATTAGAAATAAAGAAAAAAATAATAAACTGTCTATATTCATTCAAATGACAGTTCAGTTCACTTATTTGTGTAAGTTAGAATCCTAGAGTCATATTCCTCTTTATAAACCCTGTTATCTGATTGATATCTAGTCAGCCACTTTCTTTCAATGGTAGATTTACCTCTGTCCTTCCCCTACCCCCCATTTTCCCTGTCTTCTCCGCTTCCAATTCTATTGCTTTCTAACTTTCTCTCTTCACCTTACTCTAAGCAACAACCTAACAAATTATCTCTTTGACTTGGGTAACTCTTTCTTTCTTTTTTTTTTTGATATTTATATATTTATTTGACTGCACCAGGTCTTAGTTTTGAGGCACGTGGAATCTTCAATATTTGTTGCAGCATGCAGACTCATGGCATGTGGGATCTAGTTTCCCGACCAGGGATGGAATCCAGCTCCCTGCATTAGGAGAACAGAGTCTTAGCCACTGGATAACCAATGAAGTCCCTCAACAAGCTAATCTTGATAAAACCACCAGATTTATCTTTCTAAACACAGTTCTGGGTTTGTCCCTCTTTAAAAGTTAATGCTTCTCTTTTGCCTTCTGGAGAAAATTGAACGTTTTAATATGGCAGACAAAATCCAGTAAAGACAAGGTATTTTGTAAATGGCCTCATCAATACTCTAAAGAACTGTAGAGAGTACTTATAGCACATCATGGTACAAATTCCCATCGTGGCTGTTGTCAATGGGTTGCTTCAAATATCCTTTGATCCTAATTATTTCTAGTAAACAAAAGCTATGAGCTGGCCCTGAGCTTCTTTGAGTCAGGCTGATGTTACAACACATCTTGGAGTGTTATTATGGAATGATAATCTCATATGAGCAAGAAATCACGGAACTTGCCAAGAGCCACATTGGGACTGAAAGTATTTGATTATGGCCATTTGCTATTTAACCCCAAAACTGATGAAAATGTCAATTGACCAACAAGTGACAATAGGAAATGTATTCTTCCTGGAATTCTATGCTCTCTCTCCACACACGTATGGTAAATAAGCCTTTATAAAACACTATATATAAGAAAGAGCAAAAAAAAAAAAAAAAAGAGCAATTTTTTGCTTTAGTTAGATTTAATTCTGTGTTTATATATTACAATGCCCTAATTAGAAAGAGTGTCTATAAATTTTCACTATTAGATAAGACTACATTTTATTTAGGCTCAAGTAAATGCATTAACTTCTGACCAAGTAATAGGCCTACTTTGCAAATTTAAAACACAAATTCGGCATAGGATGAGAACTTGAATTAGCATTGGCTTAATGCCACATTGTTTTTGGTTTTTATGAGCCAATGTTTTCACTTTTTGATGTTTTTGGTTTTCATGAGCTTTGCATTAATAGACTCATTTTTTTAAACAAAATTAACCAAACCCACTAGTAGTCAAGATTATAATATATCATGTACACTTCTTAGAACATTCTACTTGTAAGTTTGGTCATTTGTAATATCATTTAGATATTGGAAGTAAATTATTTAGATGTAATGGAAAAATGTTTATATGCTCCCAAAGAATTTATTATAAGAGCTTTTCCATGACTCTAATTATCTATCTTTCCTAATAGACTTTACAATGAAATCCAATTTTCATAATTTCAACAGAAAAAGACACAGTGCTTTATTAGTGAAATTGAAATGCATTGTATGTTCACAAATGAAAGGAGAAAAAACTTGTAAGATGCATGCACAATTTAAAAAAATCAATTGATACGGATTTCTCTGACAATCAAAGGTGTAGTATGAATACTTTATTGTCTAAACTTGAAGGCATTGCAACCACTGTTTCCAAGGACACACATGTTTTCATGGAAACAATATGGTTTTTAAGTCAGAAAGACCATAGTCTGGCAACTGTAGAATTCATAAACTAGGGCAAGTTATTTACCCCTCTGTACCTGTTCTTATGAAAAACTAAGTCAACCGTTACTTCACAGTAAATCATGGGAAAGGCAGAGAAGGCACTGGCACCCCACTCCAGTACTCTTGCCTGGAAAATCCCATGGACGGAGGAGCCTGGTAGGCTGCAGTCCATGGGGTCGCAAAGAGTCAGACACAACTGAAGCGACTTAGCAGCAGTAGCAGCAGCATGGGAAAGGAGTTAATGTGCTGGTGGACCTTCTATAAGCTTAAGCATGTGAGGTGTTTTAGATACACTGAAACTAGATAAGGCTATTAAGAAGATTAAAAGTTTCAGTGTATCTAAAACACCTCACATGCATAAGCTTATAGAAGGTCCACCAGAAACTTTAACTCCTTTCCCATGATTTACTGTAAAGTAATCAAAAGCAGAAGTTCTTTTGAAAGGACTAATGATTGGATACATCCCAAGACAAAACAGGTTTAGGATTTTGAACTTATGGAAGTCAAACATAAACACTAGAATATAGCTTGACACCAATGATAAGGCAAAGCAGAGAAGCTAGATAGAGACATGGATTTTAGACCTATTCTCTCCCAGTTAGATCTGTGACTTTGAGATGATGCTACATTTCAGACTCTCAGGTTTTCCAACTATTACATGATACCATGAAGGTGTTGAAAATGAAGTTTCTCTTCAGCACTGAAAATTAAAATTTTCAATTTCTTTTCTGTTTGTCAGAAGAAAGTTCTGTAAGATCTGAGCTGCCAGTAAAGCTTGAATTTATTTTTTCTTAGACAATAAGAGCAGCTTAGTTTCTGTTTTGTGCTTTCTTTTTATTCAGTAGACTCCTTACTCTAATATGAATTAAATGATAAAATATACTACTCACTTCACAAATCTCCTACTCTTTCGCTGTTTGGACTCTTTAACTGTGTTCCTAATTTACCAAATTCACTAAAGCATTTCTTCTCAAAATACCTCTAAAAAGATCAATGGAAAGCTGATATTTTCACTACTAGGGTACAAATTCTATATATTTCTTCAATTAATTCCTCTCCTTAGTTCACTTTCACTTTTCAGTTTCCTGCATTGGAGAAGGAAACGGCAACGCACTCCAATGTTCTTGCCTGGAGAATCCCAGGGACGGGGGAGCCTGGTGGGCTGCCGTCTATGGGGTCGCACAGAGTCGGACACGACTGAGGTGACTTAGCAGCAGTGTCATTACCTACAACCAGCTTGTTAACTGTAGGCCAAGTATAAACTTTTAAGACATAAGCTCCTCTACAGGCCTCTATATGTATATTGAATTATGCAAAATATTGGATGGTAATAAGTACTTTCATAAGCATTATTTCTATAGTCAGAAAATGGTTAATTTGAAAGTCATTCCTCCATTCAAGAAGAACAATTTTCTCCAGTCTTCTGACTATTTATAGAAAGACCTTTACATGTGCAAACTAATTAATAAATGGGATCAATTTCAAGGTATTTTTTTCTGGTTCATCACCACTTAATCATTCAATTTAAAAAACATTTTAAAGGCCAAGTCTAAAATAGATTTGCACCCATGCCCCCAGTGTGAATTTTTCATTCTTTACAACATGCAGTAGGTACTGTATAATGACCTTTTCTCTGTTTAGAACAGGGATTAGAATAATACATTTGACCCTTTACAGTCACCTGGGGGAGATGTTAGTCTCCAAGTTCAATAAACTGAAATATGTCTCAAGTGTCCCAAGGTTAAGGCCATGACTTTAAACTATTTAACACAGAGTATCACACTGATTCACTTAGACTCTCAGGCTTTTAAAGAAATTATTAGGCTGAATTTTATGTACTTTATCAGAACTATTTCTTTTCTTCATACAATCAAAGCAAATACTTTACATTGCAAATAAAGCAAGTTAACCTAAGATGCCTTCTGCATTATAATAAAATTTATAGTTGCATAAATAGCAGTGTAAACTTACAGAAAGACTAGTAATTATAGTGCCATTGATGGTCTTTGTTGCTTTAATTCTGAGGCAGCCAGAATGATTAAACTGAATCTTAATCGACTTCTCCATTAAAAATGCTGGCAGAGGAGCTCCTTTAACCTTTCCCATTGATTGAACACAACAATCACCATTCAATTATAATGCAAAAGGACATTTGTTATAATGTAGAAAAGATGCATGAGCCATTTCCTTTTACTCAAGACAATCAATGAGATGACTCCTACTTCTGCAAAGGTGAGAATGCTCTACCTGGGAGTCTGATAAAGTCAAAACCAAACAGAAACCTCCCCACTGTACAGAGGAGCAGGAATGCACAGATGAAACTCGTCTGGAACAGATTCATTAGGAAAAAATGTATTTTCTATTACTATTTACAATAGCCACATCTATCCTTGATATATTGTTTTTCTTCATCGAGTTTCAAAGTACTTAAATTACCATGATCAAAGGTTTAATGGTGAATTAATGAGGGTGGTTACTGGACCTTTTATATGTGTTCTTGGTGCATGCTTAATAATACAAATCAAGGCAATACTGGTAATTGGAGTAACAGAATTTTAGAGTAGAAAGGAGCCTTCAAGATTAACTAGTTTACTTAAGGACAGTTAATTGTAACGAACCCCTGCACTAGGATTCAGGTCAATCAACTGCCAATTGAACACCTGTTGCATCTGTCACTTCTGAAGTATGGTTCATTTTCAGTTATGCTTTTTACCTTAATTCATACTTGTTTGAATGGGTTTCCATGGTGGCTCAGACAGTAAAGGATCTGCCTGCAATGTGGGAGACCTGGGTTCGATTCCTGGGTTGGGAAGATGCTCTGAAGAAGGGAACGGCAATCCACTCCAGTATTCTTGCTTGGAGAATTCCAGGGACAGAGGAGCCTAGTGGGCTACAGTTCATGGGGTAGCAAAGAGTCAGACATAACTGAGCAACTAATACACACAAATATACTTGTATTGCAGACACAAGTAATGTACTTGCATCATATAACCTCCAAACGTACAACTAAATATGCAAGTATAACTGTTTTGCTCCATTTATGTAATAGTGGTAGATTAAAGATGGCCATGGGCTCTTTGCTATTCCTTCCATTGAGAAATGGAAGGAATCTCCCCTTTTCCATCTAGCCTAACTTAGTGATTTGACCAATAACCAACTGGAAGCAGTATTCTGAGACTTCAGATACTAGGTCATGAGACATATTGCAGCTTTTTCCCATGTTTCTCAGAAAACTTGTTCTAAGGGAAGCTAACAGGTGAGAAATATGATCACCAAGAAATCACCATGTTACAAGGAAACTGATGCCACCCTATGGAAAGCCTGTAAGGAGACAGAAACCCAAATACCTCCACTGTTCCAGCTGGCCCAGGCCAGGACACAGATGTGAGTAAAGAACACAGCTTCAATATTCTAGGGCCAGCAGACATAAGGTAGAGGAGAAATAAGGAAACCAATTGATATCTAGAAGAAAGCTGTTAGACTTAGGCCCAGGTCAAATTATGACAAATGGCTAAGACAACCTTAATATTAACTTCAGTTCGACTAAACGTTAGGAAGATGTCTTCTTGACTGTAAGCATCACCTACCTTTCTTTTCTTAGAGCATTAACTTCAGAAATATAAATTCTTTGCCATTTTGAGATGTAAGTCTCTCCGACTTTTGTGTTTTATGACTCAGGAATGTCTTTCTCAAGTACCAGGGAGCCATCTTTTTGAAATGAAAAGTATCAAGAATGAAAGAGCCCTTATTTTCCAGTCTCTGTGAGGAGGATTTGAAATAGCTCAACTGGAATTCCATCGCCTCCACTAGCTTTGTTCATAGTGATGCCTTCTCAGGCCCACTTGACTTCACATTCCAGGATGTCTGGCTCTGGTTAAGTGATCACACCATTGTGGTTATCTGGCTCATGAAGATCTTTTTTGTACAGTTCTTCTGTGTATTCTTACCACCTCTTCTTAGTATCTTCTGCTTCTGTTAGGTCCATACCATTTCTGTCCTTTATTGTGCCCATTTTTGCATGAAATGTTCCCTTGGTATCTCTAATTTTCTTGAAGAGGTCTCTAATATTTCCCATTCTATTGTTTTCCTCTATTTCTTTGCACTGATCACTGAGGAAGGTTTTCGTATCTCTCCTTGCTATTCTTTGGAACTCTGTATTCAAATGGGTACATCTTTCCTTTTCTCCTTTGCTTTTCGCTTCTCTTCTACTCACAGCTATTTGTAAGGCCTCCTCAGACAACCATTTTGCCATTTTGCATTTCTTTTTTTGGGGGGATGGTCTTGATCGCCGTCTCCTGTACAATGTCACGAACCTCAGACCATAATTCTTCAGGCACTCTGTCTATCAGATCTAATCCCTTGAATCTATTTGTCACTTCCACTGTATAATCATAAGAGATATGATTTAGGTCATACCTGAATGGTCTAGTGGTTTTCCCTACTTTCTTCAATTGAAGTCTGAATTTGGGAATAAGGAGTTCATAATCTGAGCCACTGTAGCTCCCGGTCTTGTTTTTGTTGACTGTATAGCACTTCTCCATCTTTGGCTGCAAGGAATATAACCAATCTGATTTCAGTATTGACCAAGCTAGTGGAGGTGATAGAATTCAGTTAAGCTATTTCAAATCCTAAAAGATGATGCTGTGAAAGTGCTGCACTCAATATGCCAGCAAATTTGGAAAATTCAGCAGTGGCCACAGGACTGGAAAAGGTCAGTTTTCATTCCAATCCCAAAGAAAGGCAATGCCAAAGAATGCTCAAACTACTGCACAATTGCACTAATCTCACATGCTAGTAAAGGAATGCTCAAAATTCTCCAAACCAGGCTTCAACAGTACATGAACTGTGAACTTCCAGATGTTCAAGCTGGATTTAGAAAAGGCAGAGGAACCAGAGATCAAATTGCCAACATCCACAGGATCATCAAAAAAGCAAGAGAGTTCCAAAAAAATATCTACTTCTGTTTTATTGACTACGCCAAAGTCTTTGACTGTGTGGATCACAACAAACTCTGGAAAGTTCTGAAAGAGATGGGAATACCAGATCACCTGACCTGCCTCCTGAGAAATCTGTATGCAGGTCAAGAAGCAGCAGTTAGAACCAGACATGGAACAACAGACTGTTTCCAAATCGGGAAAGTTGTACGTCAGGGTTGCATATTGTCACCCTGCTTATTTAACTTATATGCAGACTACATCATGCAAAATGCCAGACTGGATGAAGCACAAGCTGGAATCAAGATTGCCAGGAGAAATATCAATAACTTCAGATACGCAGATGACACCATCCTTACGGCAGAAAGCGAAGAACTAAAGAGCCTCTTGATGGAAGTGAAAGAGGAGAGTGAAAAAGCTGGCTTAAAACTCAACATTCAGAAAACTAAGATCATGGCATCCGGTGCCATCACTTCATGACAAATAGATTGGAAAACAATGGAAACAGTAAGAGACTTTATTTTCTTGGGCTCCAAAGTCACTGCATATGATGACTCCAGCCATGAAATTAAAAGACACTTGCTCCTTGGAAGAAAAGCTATGACCAACCTAGATAGCATATTAAAAACCAAGACATTACTTTTCTGACAAAGATCCTTCTAGTCGAAGCTATGGTTTTTCCAGTAGTCTTGTATGAATGTGAGAGTTGGACTATAAAGAAAGCTGAGCACTGAAGAATTGATTCTTTTGAACTGTGGTGCTGGAAAAGACTCTTGAGAGTCCCTTGGATAGCAAGGAAATCCAACCAGTCCATCCTAAAGGAAATCAGTCCTGAATATTCATTGGAAGGACTGATGCTGAAGCTGAAACTCTAATACTTTGGCCACCTGATGTGTAGAGCTGACTCATTTGAAAAGACCCTGATACTGGGAAAGATTGAAGGCGGGAAGAGAAGGGGACGACAGAGGATGAGACGGTTGGATGGCATCATCGACTCAACGGACATGGGACATGAGTTTGAACAACAATACATTCCAGGAGTTGGTGATGGACAGGGAAGTCACGTGCTGCGTCCATGGGGTTGCAAAAAGACGGACTAGACTGAGCGACTGAACTGTGAACTGTTGTGGGGAGGATAATCTTCTAATTTAGCAATCACAGATAGACAGTCACATTGACTAGCCTCCACTTTAATGTTCTCCAGTACATTTACTAGCTCACTTCAGTGTTTAAACCCTCACCCACCACCTTTCAGTGAAGTTAAGTTCAATTTCTTTCCCTTATTGCAGTCTGTTGTTGTTCAGTCACTAAGTCCTTTCTGACTCTTTTTTCGACTCCATGAGCTGCAGCAACTTTCTGCCATTGGAGTGATGTCATCTGCATATCTGAAGTTGTTGATAGTCATCCAACCAGGCATTTCACATGATGTACTCCACATAGAAATTAAATAAGCAGAGCTACAATATACAGCCTTGACATACTCCTTTCCCAATTTGGAACCAGTCGTTGCTCCATGTCTTGTTCTAACTGTTGCTTCTTCACCCACATAGAGGTTTCTCAGGAGGGAAATAATGTGATCTGGTATTCTCATCTCTTTAAGAATTTTCCAGTGTGTTGCAATCCACAAAGTCGAAGGCTTTAGCATAGTCAATGAAGCAAAAATAGAAGTTTTTCTGGAATTCCCTTGCTTTCTGCAAGATCCAGTGAAAGTTGGCAATTTGATCTTGCAATAATCTTGAATAAAGTAATAAATAAACAGTCCTGAATATATTGAATATCTTATTGCAGTAGTCTTGAATAAAGTCTTCATTGCCTGTTTAATTTTGGTACAATGTTTCTTAGACGTGGCCAACTTCTTCATTTGTTCCTCCCCATCTGCGACCCTAATCATCAAGAGGTAGGAATGAGTCATTCCTATAGTTCCCTGCTCTAATTCTAGACTCCTAAAATCATGTGCGCAAGAAAATGAGCGTTGCTTTGTACCAATTTACTTTGGAACACACATTAAGGGTCCAGTGCATCTTATTACTTAGGAAAACATGCACAACTCTTTAAGTACTTTGAATATGTGTCTAATCCCTAAAACTAAAAGATTATTAAATGCTTAATAATAATTTTATATATACTTAAACAAGTTCTTATGTGTCGCCCGTCTTATATTCCCAGATTGCTTCTTTTAAACGTCAGCTTGTACAATTGATAGCAATTAGGATTTTTTTAAGTAAGTAAGTTGGGAAAGTGAAAGTCACTCAGTCGTATCCAACTCTTTGCGACCCCATGGACTGTAATCTGCCAGGCTTCTCCTCTGTCTGTGAAATTCTCCAGACCAGAATACTGAAGTGGGTGGCTGTTCCTTTCTCCAGGGGATCTTCCCAACCCAGGGCACCTGCATTGCAGGTGGATTCTTTACAGTCTGAGCCAACAGGGGATAGTCTATTGAAATAATCAAAGAACATGGAGACATAAGGTGAACAAAGCAAAGCAATCTTTCCTTTGAAAAAGATCTGGATTTGAAATGGCAGCTTGTCAAATTAAGAACCATTGTGTTTCAAATTTAGGTTCAAGAGAGTATATAATTTTTTAAAGCAGAAATGAAACTTCCAAGGAAAAGCTTAGTTCCAAGAAAAGCATAGTTCTTTCGATTGAAATCATCTCACTGTATTTCCAAATTAACATGCAAATTTCTATGAGAAGAAGATAATTTTCTATTGAGGGAAGAACTTGAATATCTCTTAGTATAACACCAACCTTATTTGGCTAGTGACCAGTTACTTCTGCGAAACTTGATATCATGGTGTTAGCTTTAGTATTCATGTTTGTCAACCCAGTCCTTCCAGAGGATCTATCCAGAGATCTTTTTAATGTCTGGATCCATTACCTTATAAAGGGAAAAAAAGTCACTATCTATAATTTTGTGTACAAGATTAAAGTATTTCTTTCCAGGGCATTTTTTGCTGATTCTGCTTGCCTTTTATTGAAAATTACAACATTTCATGTATAAATCTCGAAAGTGTGGCTTTTATTGGTTTCCTTATTTTTCATATACTACATATTTATATTACACTTTATTAATCATTTTCCAAGTCATAAAATCAAAACTGCTGCTTTATTATGTTTTCTGAAAATACGTTGACTGAAGAATATATATCCCCCTACATATCACTTGTGGGAGAGCAAATATCACAAAAAGAAGACCCCAAATGCTGCAATCATGGTGGGCCACAGCTCCAAAGTGGTTGGGAATGTTAAGATGAGTGTTCAGATTTAATGTGAAATGTGGTTGAAATGATTGATTACTCTCCTTTATTTTTGACTGTTAACTCTGTTAAATGTTTGAACCATAAAAATTTTCAGTATTAAAAAAAAAGATGAGTGTTTGTAGAAGGAGTAGCTTAGCTGAAAAATACTAGACAGATTATGTACTTCATCAGACTAAGTGTGGATATGGAACTACTCAAGGCAGGTTCTGGGCACAGGGACTTCATGGCAGCTCTTGACATTGAGTGGGAGGGAACTGATAAATTATTTTCTGTGGGCTAAAAGATATGCCCCCAAGCTTAGGATACAAAGCAAGCTTTGTCTAGTGTAACAAGTTCTGATTTTATCACTCATGAACCAGAAAACTTCGATGGGTGATTGCCCCAAGAATTAAAGCCCTTCCAAAGTCAACCTACTCGCCTCATTCTGCACTGATGATGGCTGTGAAGGTAAGATGGGCCATTTAATGACAGGGCTGTGCCTTTGGCTTCCCACTGTTACATACTTAGTTTTATAAATATCCTAGGATTTATGCATTCTAGGACCTAGCCTGTGCCTTTCTTTATATTGATAGAGGACAGGTGTAATTGTGAATGGAATTTATATCAGGCTTAAAAAAAAAAACACCTTTTTTGCTACCAACTGAAAATATTGTTTTAAAAATACATTGGAATCTGTTTCTCTGAAGGGCTTTGTCTTGGTTAACTTTACTGGAGAAGTTCAAGGGACTCAGAGAGAAGAAAGTCCAGCCAGACAAGAGACAAAATGCTCCTTGGACTCTAAAAGGGTAACCTGGACACAAGCAAGCTGATCTTCAAGCTTCATAATCTGATTCCCAGCAGTTGCTGATAATCTTTCTAGAAAGTATGTTTATTTCAAATGTATACTGTTTTTGTATTATATTTTGCTTTGGTAAATACTGTCATTTTTCCTGAATTCAAGCTTCCTTATATGCTGGTCTAATTTTTTGACACATTAGGTATATTTGGAAGCTGTGACATCCTAGATCTAAGAGATTAACTAAGTTACCTCATGCATTTACATTTATTTACTAGACTAACATTTGTAATGTCAGAAGTTGCTAAGTCTGGGAATAGCGTTGAATTGATGCTGAGCAGAGCCCTGTGGGCCTCCTGGGTACAGAGGCCTTTTTGCCCCCACAGTTCTTGCAGACAACGTTCCAACCTCCGTGACTTTCTCTGATTTCCAAAGAGCAGAACAGTTGCTAATCAAAGGAAAAGCAGCAATGAAATAACCCGAGGCAGTGAAACCACTAGAGCCAAAGAGGCTCATCAAGATTAGGAGACAGGCCACCTGAGACCCTGCACACACCCTAATCATGTCAGCAACCCCACCCTTCTGAAACTTTGCAGAAGAAAGAAGACAAGACTGTTACTGCCTTGATCCTTATCACTTACCCCTGCCTGACTATATGCTTCACTTGACTATAAGTCACTTCAGTTGTGTCCTACTATTTGTGGCCCCATGGTCAGTAGCCCACCAGGATCCTCTGTCCATGGGATTTTCCAGGCAAGAATACTGGAGTGGGTTGCCATTTCCTACTGCAGGGGATCTTCCTGACCCAGGGATCAAACCCAGGTTTCTTACATCTCTTGCATTGGCAGGCAGTTCTTTACCACTATGATGACAATATAACCTCTCCTTATTCACCAGGGAAGAGGGCACTGTTCTTGAGGTGCTAACCTACTATATTCCGCCTTTGCCTGGTAAAGTAATAAAGCCACTCTTTTCTTCTCCATGGCTCTTGTCTCCATATTTCTGTTTGGCATTGGTGCACAGAGAGCCAGGATTTTGTCGACAGAATTATCAGTTGAAGAAATGCTAGGTACAAAAGAAAAATATAACATGGAGAGGAGGAAACAAAAACTCATCCTGGATTCAAGAATTTCTTAGGGAAAGTGATTTAAGGGATGAACAGGAACTTTATGAGAATGAAAGGTAGAAGTTTGCCAAGTGATTTGCTAGATTGGGGGTCAGGGTAGTGCACTAGAGGATGATGAAAAAAGAAAACCCAGGAAAGTATCATCTTTGAAAATGAATCAAGAAGATTTAAATATTTTTCTATTCTACAGAAGGGTTTATATACATAGGAAATATATTTTTCTCGAAAATGTTAAAGAACTTGTTCATGAGTCCATCTGAGCTGTCTCAGGAACACAAAGAAATAGATACCCCTTAACTGTTCATGGCATTTTGGGTCAGCACCAAAAATGCATGAGAGTCAAAGCTGACCTCTTAGGTTATTTAACTGAGGAAACTCTACTCAGCCTGGTAAGACCAGGAACTGGGGTATGAAACAGGACATGGAGAAACCTTAGCTTGGTCCTTTCTTACCACCTCAGTGTTTGGATGGGGTGCAGGAAGGGGACTTTCTAGTTCCTCTCCTGGCTTAATTAAGCGCCTGAAATTCTAACCCAGTGTTTGCAACTGTGGGAAGAGTCAAGTCATGGACAGGAGTCGCATCTTTGTCGATGATTTCAATCAGCCATCCTCCCCTGGCGCGATGGATATAGAGAGCTAAAATCTAATCCTTGCCCTTAGCTGGGTTTGATTGCCTCTGGGCCAACTTCTTTCAGAAACCAGCCCTCAGTAGGGTCAGTCTTGAACAGCTTAATTTGAGGTCTCTGTACTAATTGAAAAAATACTTCTCAGGTCAAAAATGCTGGACTACAATTAAAGATGGGATTTTGCGACAGAATTTATAAACTTATGATACACTAATTTGAGGAGCAATTTTTAAAGAAGGAAGTATAATAATAGCTAGACTCTAACCAAAAAAAAAAAAAAGAGAGAGAAGGAACAAACTGTAGTAATGAGAGAAGTGTTATCACTACAGACGCCACAAATAATGAAAGACGATAAGGAAATACTATAAATAACTCAGTGTACATCAACTCAACAACTTCAGTTTTTCTTTGCATTCCTCTAGTGCTAAGGCCCCTGGAGAAGGACATGGCAACCCACTCCAGTATTATTGCCTGGAAAATTCCATGGACAGAGAAGCCCAGCAGGTTCCAGTCTGTGGGGTTGTATACAGTCGGACACGCCTGAGTGACTGAATTTCCAAAGTTGGAATCAAGACTGCTGGGAGAAATATCAATAGCCTTGGATATGCAGATGACGCCACCCTTAGGCAGAAAGTGAAGAGAAACTGAGGAGCCTCTTGATGAAAGTGAAAAAGGAGAATGAAAAACTGGCTTAAAACTCAACATTCAAAAAACTAAGATCATGGCAACTGATCCTATCACTTCATGGCAAATAGATGGGGAAATAGTGGAAACAGTAACAAACTTTATTTTCTTGGGCTCCAAAATCACTGCAGATGGTGACTGCAGCCATGAAATTACAAGATGCCTGTTCCTTGGAAAAAAAGTTATGACCAACCTAGACAGTATATTAAAAAACAGAGACATTACTTTGCTGACAATGGTCCATTTAGTCAAAGCTATGGTTTTTCCAGTAGTCATGTATGGATGTGAGAGTTGTATCATAAAGAAATCTGAGTACCAAAGAATTGATGCTTTTGAACTGTGGTGTGGGAGAAGACTCTTAAGAGTCCCGTGGACAGCAAGGAGATCCAACCAGTCAATCTTAAAGGAAATCAGTCCTGAATGTTCATTGGAAGGACTGATGCTGAAGCTGAAGCTCCAATACTTTGGCCACCTAATGGGAAGAACTGATTGATCAGAAAAGACCTTGATGCTGGGAAAGATTGAAGGCAGAAGCAGAAGGAGATGACAGAGGATGAGATGGTTGGATGGCATCACCGACTCAATGGACATGAGTTTGAGCAGGCTCCGGGATTTGGCGATGGACAGGGAAGCCTGGCGTGCTGTAGTCCACGGGGTCGCAAAGAGTCAGACTTGGCTGAGCTGAACTGAACTGAGCACTAAGGCCAAGCCTGGAAGGCTTCCTCATTTCCTTTCTCTATTAGGTAACTTTTTTTTCTCCCTGTTGAGTTTATACTTGAAATGTCATATTTAAACATTTCTGACTTTGTTCAAGATTTAATTAATTTGTAACTTAAAGAATTTTCCAATTATAGGTTATTTATCACTTTTTAGAACTAATATAGATCTCTACATGCTCAAGAAAAAAAAAAGATTCAATATTATTTTCCCTTAATTCCTGAAGACATTTATTTTTCTGGATATCTAATGCTGAGCCATAGCTTTTTTCTTCTGATAGTTAAAAAATGTTGTGTCACTACCCTCTGGTCTCCAAGGGTTCTGATAAATAAGATATCCACTGTGTTCTAATTACTTTTCCCCTATAAATAGTGTCCCTTCTCTCTTTCAAGTTCTTTCTAGATTATTTTCCTTGTTTTTAGTTTTCAAAAGATTGAGTATGATGTTTCTTGGTGTGAATTTCTTTTAGGTATTGTAATTGTTTTGCTGAAAAAAATTGCTGTTTCTGTTTTTAAGGAAAAAATGGCTATTAGGAAGCAACTGACTATTTATGCAACATAATCTGTTTTGTAATCATGTTTGTATCATCTTTTTTTTTTTTTATCCCCCCAGTCTCCTTCCCTCTGGCAACCACCTGTTTGTTCTCAGTCTATGACTGTTTCTGTTATGTTTGTTCATTTGTTTTTCAGATTCCACATATAAGTGAAAATGTATGGTGATTGTTTTTCTCTGCCTGATTTACTTTACTTAAAATAATACCCTCTGGGACTATTGTTGTCACAAATGTTAAGATTTCATTCTTTTTTTTTTTTAATAGCTGAGTAGTATTCCATATGTATATATGTATACACATACATACATATATGTCACATCATCTTTATCCATTCATCTGTTGATAGGCACTTAGGTTGCTTCTGTGTCTTCTCTGTTGTAAACAATGCTGCAGTGAACATTGGAATGCACATATCTTTTCAAGTTAGTGCTTTTGTTTCCTTTGGCTATATACCTAGTAGTAAAAATGCTGGATGGTATGGTAGTTCCAGTTTTAATTTTTTGAGGAACCTCCATACTGTTTTCCATAGTTGCTCAACCAATTTATTCCCACCAATAGCACATTAGCATTCTCTTTTTTCCACATCCTCACCAAAACTGGTTTATTGTATTTTTGAAAACAGCCATTCTCTCTATGTTTCACCATTTTTTACAAACTTTGTATTTACATAGTTCCAAGTTTCCAATTCTGTTGTAGATGAAATGCCAAGAGGTTATTCAACCCGGAATGCTTTCAGAAACTCTGTGAACATTCTTTCATATCTTGGTAGACTGAAAAATTTCACCAGTTCTTCAATCCTCCTTGTGCTAACACTTTTTGCCATGTAAACTTAAAATGTAATCTTCTATGGTCCTCAGATTCTGGGCTATGCCATGCCAGCTGTTTTGAGCAACTGAATTTGCAGAAATAAAAGTGTACCAGTATTGAACTAGGCTGAAAAGCCTTGTGAGTTTCTGCTTCTCCTCTTTGGTTCTACTCTCATCACAAGATATGCCTGCTGAAAGATGGGAAAAACATAAAGCAGAATTCAGGATCCCAAACTCCTAAAACCAGCCCAAATAAGCAAACAGCCAAAGCATCCCCAAAGATGTGAGCAAATTCAGACAAGATTAAGTAAGCCTAATAAATTCCCATTTGATTCCAGATATCCAAACAACAACATTTATTTTGCATTGTCACTGAATTTTCGGAATTGTTATTAAGCATTATTAGAACAATTGATAACTGATACATATATGGTAGTTGTTGTTGTTTAGTTACTAAGTCATATTCAACTCTTTGTGACCCCCAGGAGTGCAGCACAGCAGGCTTCCTTGTTCCTCACCATCTCCTGGAGTTTGCTCAAATTCATGTCCATTGAGTTGGTGATACTATCAAACCATCTCATCCTCTGCCCCCTGTTCTTCTTTTGCCTTCAGTCTTTTCCAGAATCAGAGTCTTTTCCTATGAGTTGGCTCTTCGCATCAGGTGGCCAAAGTGTTGGAGCTTCAACTTCAACAGCACACCTTCCAATGAGTATTCAGGGTTGATTTTCTTTAGGATTTATTGGCTTGATCTCCTTGCAGTCCAAGGGCCTCTCAAGAGTCTTCTCCAGTACCACAATTTGAAAGCATCAATTCTTCGGTGCTCAGCCTTCTTTATGGTTCAACTCTCACATTTGTATGTGACTACTGGAAAAAAACATAGCTTTGACTATGTGGACCTTTATTGGGAAAGTGATATCTCTGCTTTTTAAAATGCTGTCTAGTTTTGTCATAGCATTTCTTCCAAGGAGGAAGCATCTAATAATTTCATGGCTTCACTCACCACCCACAGTGATTGTGAAGCCCAAGAAAATAAAATCACCCACTGTTTCCTTTTCATCTCCATTTATTTGCCATGAAGTGATGGGACCAGATGTCATGATCTTAGTTTTTTGGACATTGGGTTTTAAGCCAGCTTTTTCACTCTCCTCTTTCACCTTCATCAAGAGGCTCTTTAGTTGTTCTTCACTTCCTGCCATTATGATGATACTACCATCATAGGCAGGGAGTATCATCTGCCTATCTGAGATTATTGATACTTCTCCCTGCAAACTTGATTCCAGCTTGTGATTCATCCAGTCTGGCATTTCACATGATATACTCTGTATATAAGCTAAATAAGCAAGGTGACCATATACAACCTTGACATACTCCATTCCCAATTTTGAACTAATCTGTTGTTCCATGTCTGGTTTTAACTGTTGCTTCTTGACCCACATAGAAGTTTCTCAGGAGGCAGATAAGGTGTTCTGGTATTTATTCCCATCTCTTTAACAATTTTCCATAGTTTGTTGTGATCCACACAGTCACCAACAACTACTCTGCCTTCTTGCATTTCTTTTTCTTTGGAGTGATTTTGGTCACTGCCCCCTGTACAGAGTTATGAACCTCTATCTATAGTTCTTCAGGAACCATCTCTACCAGATATAATCCCTGGAATCTATTCATCACCTCCACTGTATAATCATAAAGAATTTGATTTAAATCATACCTGAATGATCTAGTAGTTTCCCCTAGTTTCTTCAATTTAAGTCTGAATTTTGCAATACGGAGCTCATGATCTGAGCCACAGTCAGCTCCAGGTCGGACTCGCTTTTGCTGACTGTAAAGAGCTTTTCTATCTTCATCTGCAAAGAACATAATCAATCTGATTTTTATATTGGCCATCTGGTGATGTTCATGTGTAACATTCTCTCTTGTGTTGTTGGAAAAGAGCATTTGCTATAACCAATATGTTCTCTTGACAAAATTCTGTTAACCTTTGCCCTGCTTCATTTAGTACTCCAAGGTCAAACTTGCCTGCTACTCCAGGGATCTCTTGACTTCCTACTTTTGCATTCTAATCCCCTAGGATGAAAAGTATGTCTTTTTTTGGTGTTAGTCCTAGAAGATCTTGTGGATCTTCATAGAACCGGTCAAGTTAAGCTTCTCCAGCATTTGTAGTTGGGGCATAGACTTGGATTACTGTGATGTTGAATGGTTTACCTTAGAAACAAACCAAGATCATCTTGTCATTTTGAGAGTGCACTCAAGTACTGCATTTCAGACTCTTGTTGACTATGAGGGCTACTTCATTTTTTCTAAGGAATCCTTGCCCACAGTAGTAGATAAAATGGCTGTCTGAATTAAATTCCCCCATTATCGTCTATTTTAGTTCACTGATTGCTAAGATGTCGATGCTCACTCTTGCCATCTCCTGTTTGTCCACATCCAATTTACCTTGGTTCATGGACCCAACATTCTAGGTTCCTATGCAATATTATTCTTTACAACATCAGACTTTGCTTTTAGCACCAGACACATCCACAACTGGGCATCGTTTTCAGTTTGGCTCAGCCCTATTAGATATTGGACACCTTCTAACCTGGGGGACTCATCTTCCAGTATAATATCTTTTTGCTTTTTCATACTGTTCATGGGGTTCTTGCAGTAATAATACTGGAGTGGTTTGTCATTCTCTGCTTTACTGGACCACATTTTGTCAGAACTCTGCACTATGACTTGTCTGTCTTGGGTAACTCTGCCAGGCATGGCTCATAGCTTCATTGAGTTATGCCAGTCCCTTCACCATGACAAGATTGTGACCCATGAAGGGAATACATATACATATATGGTTATGTATACATATACATGTAAGAGGATACTTATGCATATATGGTTAGTGTTTGTCTTTATTCATTTGAGCTGCTATAACAAAACATCACAGCCTGGGTGGCTTATGACCAACAAAAACTTCTTTCCCACAGTTCTGGAAGTCTGAAATCAGGGAACCAGCACAGTGGGGTTCCAGCAAAGGCCTTCTGAGCTGCAGCCTCACAACTTTACTTCCTGATGGAAGTAAAGGGGCAACTCGCTCTCTATCCTCATGATCGAATCACCCATCAAAGGACCCACCTCCTAATACCATCTTCTTGGAGGTTAGGATTTCAATAAATGAATTTAGAGTTTTCACACAACCAATTCAGACTATAGCAGTATTATTTCTTTATTTATAATAGCAAAACAGATTTGACCTTTTAAAATATTTACTTGGTTATTTCAGTTGATGCAATTTGATGCCTTTTTATCTCATCCAAAACTAGTAATGTGCATTTTTATGGAATTTTCACACTGTGCCTGTAAAGATATATCTCTGGATGCATACTATTTTCCACATATAATGAAAAATAGAAACATTGTTTTTTAATTATTTAGTTGGTATCTGTCCTATTGTCTGTGTAAATATCCACAGATTATCAGTTAAGATAGCAAGCCTTTCTTGTGGTTCCTGAAATGATAGTTTTTCCCTTTACTGCATTCACAAAAATGAAGGTCACCTGACAAATCCCATGTCATTAAAATGAAAAAAATATACAAAATAGCTTCCCTATTGAGGATTTTTAAATGCATAATATAACTTAAGGGTACATAGAAATGAGATAATAAAGAAATTCAATATAAGCACCATGAAGTCCTTAGAGATCAAATTATGTATATTTGCATAGACACAATACACATTCCTAAAGGATATTATGGTAAAAAAAACTGGTTTTGGCTGTTTAAGAAACGTGTGATATGTAAAATCCTAGGTGGCTTTCTTCTTTCGAGTTTTGAAACTTCCAATACTCTCTCTTCCTTTTTGCTTTTGGGTTCAATAGATTAAAAGGCACTTGGTCATTAAATACCTTTGAAGATAGTTATGTGCAGATTTGACTTTGGGGTACAAATATACAGAAACAATTTGTTAGCTGGGAAGGTGGTAGTATTAAAGAGTAATACTTGAACAAGAATTGCTGGAGGAGGAATTTCCTACTTCAGACAGGCATCAATAGCAGATGGTAGGATCTACTGGGAAATAAGCGCAAGTATTGGGAAGGGGAATTCTGTATCGTGGCAAATAGAAGATCTGATGCAGCAGAAATCTCTCTCTGGAAACTAAAGTTAAATTGCCCATTAATGTTTTATAAACACTTTTTTAATGGAAGAGCTAAAAATTAATCAGAAAAGAAGAGGTGTTTTGGATAGCAAGCTTTGCGCAGAAATTTCTCAGGACCTGCTGGAAACAATTGATTATCTCCCCAGAATCTGTAAGATGTGCAAGTTTACAAAGAAACTTTTTATGTGTGTGTGTGTTTTGTGTTCTTTTTTTTAGTTTAAGTTTTTTTGGATACAACAATGAATAAAATGCTTGAATGTTATATTGAAAAAAAGACAACAAATGAAAAAAAATAATATTGACGTTTCCTTTTTGTAAGTTACACAGTTTAAGATGTTTACTATTACGTGTCAAAATTTCATTATTAATAAATGAAAAATAAATTATTAAAAATTGAATTTTATGAGCGTATGGTTGTCGGGGAGAAGGGACAGTTAGGGTTTGGGAAAGTCATACACACACTGCTATATTTAAAATGGATAATCAACAAGGACCTATTGTATAGCACACGGAACTCTGCTCAATGTTATGTGGCAGCCTGGATGGGAGGGGGACTTGGGGGAAAATGGATACACGTATATATATGGCTGAGTCCCTTTGCTCTTCACAGAAATTGTCACAACATTGTTGATTGGCTATGCCATAATACAAAATAAAAAGTTCAAAAAATTTTAAAAATTGATTTTTAATGCATATGTAAAATTAATCAAAAGAGGTTAAAATATGCTCATCAATTTTTTTCCAGAGAACCAAAAAGACCTAAATACCCTTATATGGTAACATGAAGACAACTTTCACAGAGGTTGTGAAATTGCCAATTCCTTCACCAGGGGATTTTCCCAACTCAGGGATCGAACTTGGGTCTCCTACATTGCAGGCAGATTCTTTACCGTCTGAGCCACCAGGGAAGCCCCACAGAGATCCGCCCTATCAATATTCTAATAAGTTTTGAACATGTTCAGGTTTTTCCTAGAATTGGAGGGAGTTCTCTAAAATTTCATTTGGAAAGTTCACTGGGTATTTATTAAGCACCTTATTTTAGGACATAAAAACTAGTTGATACCAATATGCTGAAATATATATATATGTATGATTAACTAGTATTAATTTTTGAGGGCTTAGGAGAAACATTTAGCTTAAACTTATAAAAGCAAATTAAATACTTAAAATAGATCTGGGAAAATATGTTAAATATCTAACATATGATTGAAGCTGTAATCTAACAAACAGTTCTCCTTATGATCACACATCTGTTATGTATCAAATGAATTTTCTATGAAACCAAGATGAATTTAACATGTCATGTTTACTGAAATATGACATATGAAGGAAAAATGAGTGATGGGAACAGGCTTTACAAGTAAAAATCTGTATACAAAGTTAATATAAATACTTAAATACCATTATGGGTTGAATTGTATAAATCCAAGTTTGCATGTTGAATCCTAGTCCTCAGTACCTTAGAATGTGACTGCATTTGGATAGATAAATTCTTTCTTTAAGATTTTTATGTGATCATAAATTTTTATTTATCCTGGAGAAATTTCTAGGGGTAGAATTGCTGGATCATTTTATAACTATATATTTGACTTAGAAACTGCTGAACGTTTTCCAGAGTGTTTGTCAATTTTGATTTTTTCTTTCTTTCTTTTTCTTTTTTTATTTTTTAAAGAGATAACTAAGGTTAAATAAGGTCAGTTAGGGTGGACCCTAATCTGATATAATCAGTAACCCTACAGGAAATGAAGACAGAGGGAAGACCTGTGAAGCATAGGGAAAAGATGGCTTTCTACAAGCCAAGGAGAATACTCTCAGAAGCCACCAACCCTGCTGACACCTTCATCGTGAACTTCTAGTCTCCAGAATTTTGGGGAAATAAATTCCTCTTGCTTAAGTCACCCATAACATAGTACTTTGTTGTGGAAGTCCAAGCAAACTAATACAAATACCATAGAAAAAAATAATTTTAACATAGGGAAGCCAGTTTTTGTTACTGTCATAATAATGACATTACGATGTCATAATGATGGCATGACAATATGTTATATTATACTTGAGGTCTTAGAAAGTGCTGTGCTTCCTTCTATATAATTTTCCAACCACAGCTATACTTGGTACACAACCACTTCTGCTATGAAGTTTCTCTACATTTTATATGTAAATTATTCCTTTTACATCCTCTTCTTCCCACCCAACCCCACTCTCTGCCCTTTACGTAGCAGCGAGAATGTTTTATTGTCAAAAATGAATTACACAGGAAGTAAAAAATAAGGCGTGTGTGAATTTGATAAACTTAAAAATCTCTCCATGTTTCCTAAAACTCCCTAGGAGGGAATTTCTCCTTTCTTAATGAGCCAATTGTTTTCATTAACCACTAATTACTTTTTCTAAGCATAGGGGTATATGTGACAAAGACAATGAAATTATATGGGAAAATATTTTACTGATAATTGGGAAATATTATACTAGCCAAAAAAAGCAAGCATCCAGGAGGTTATTACTTTAAGTTTGTGTAAAAATTTAAGACCTTAGCCTTGAAGTATCATTATCGTACCATGAAGACTAAAGATAAATTTCAATCACATTGTTTTAAAAACAAGTCGCCAAATTCCACTTGTGATATTTACACTAAAATATATTCCAAATTTCAGTGATTGTAAATATAATCTTTACCATATTATATTTGCCAAGTGTCAGAGTCTCCCTATATTAATTTAATTAGCCAGTATATATTGGACTACTGACTACCATCTTCTCTGATAGGTACAAAGTAGATTTTGTCGCATCTGTCTAAGCATTATTGAACAGTTTGAAATAAACTGTACTCAAACTGTACTCAAGCTTTAAGTGAAATAGGAATCAGAAAGCTACTATTTAGTTGAATTTTCAATGTTTCAGAAAACTTTTTCACCTGAGAGATTGTAAGAGTAGTAAAATTTCTTGTGACAGGCATTTAGGAAATACAGGATGCTGATGGCTGTAGTCTGGAAACATTCAGATAAACACAAAAGACATGTAAATTGTGGAGCATTTTGAAGAGTCAGCACAACGGTAAAGAGAAAATTAACTAGAAGACAGATCTACCTGCTCTAGGGAAACCTGATAGCAGTCAAAGATCTTCATTGATGATTCAAAACTAGAAGTTTCTCTCACATTCTGCTCTCTCAGCAGAATATTGTCGAACCAGTAGACTAATAAAAGTGCATGATTAAAACGACTGTTTATTTGTAATGCTAGGAGACTGAAAAATATATCCCTTCCTACATCTTCAAAGTCTCCCCCAGGTCAAATGTTGGCTTAATATTTAGACTTGCACAGTGACTTTTAGAATTCAACCTAATGGCTCAAACAGTAAAGAATCTGCCTGCAGTGCAGGAGACCCAGGTTCGATCCCTGGGTCAGGGATCTCTGGATCCCCGGGTCCCTTGGAGAAGGAAATGACAACCCATTACAGTATCCTTGTCTGGAGAATTACATGGACAGAGGAGTCTGATGGGCTACAGTCCATGGGGTTGCAAAGAGTCGGACATTACTGAGGGCCTAATACAACACTTAGAACTCAACTATCAGGTCAGGCATTTTGAAGAGAAATTAAAAATTAAGTTTGTGAATATTCTAAATTAGCATTTAAAAGAAAACACCCAAAAAGAAGATTAAAAGAGAGAGAGAAGTTGTATGTGTAGGATCTAGTAGGTTTGTAAGAAACAGTTGAGTGATAAGTGCCATCAATTCAGCTGGGGAAAAATATTAAGTAAATCAGTTGTTTGGTCATGCGTACATAAAACTGGATTCATTACATAATCCAAACTCATTCTTTAGCTTTGTCTCTACATACAAGGAGGTCAGAGAACATCATTGTTGCGAGTATGGGCTCCATAGATAGGCTTTGTGGGTCAAAAACACTAGCTGGCTAGTTATCTTTGGAAATGTAGCCTAAGACTTGGTTCATTCATCTGTTACTGCTGCTAAGACACTTCAGTCGTGTCTGACTCTGTGCGACCCCATAGACTGCAGCCCACCAGGCTCCACCATCCCTGGGATTCTCTAGGCAAGAACACTGGAGTGGGTTGCCATTTCCTTCTCCAATGCATGAGAGTGAAAGGTGAGAGTGAAGTCACTCAGTCGTGTCCGACTCTTCGCGACCCCATGGACTGCAGCCTACCAGGCTCCTCTGTCCATGGGGTTTTCCAGGCAAGAGTACTGGAGTGGGTTGCCATTGCCTTCTCCAGGTATTCATCTGTTAAAGGGTAAACTAACATTACTCCCTCATCAACTTGCTGGAGAATTAGATGATCAATGTATGTAATGTATTTCATGGAGGGCCTGGTATAAGTAAACAATTAATATGTGACAACCATAATTATTTACAGCCATCATAAGCAAACCAATTTTCATTCACACCTGAAGAAAACAAAATCCTCAAAGGCAAAAAAAAAAGAGCAAAAGATATATGCATGTAAAATATATATTTGGCATTACAAAATGGCTTTAACAGCTTAAAATTTTCATTCTTGGCCTCACAATGACAGAATACCTTAATGAAATGCCTAGACTAGGAATTAGGAAAGTCATTGTATATCAGGCAAGAAATTGTAAAGGAACAGAAACACCTAGTATTCTACAACTCTTGGAAGAAGTTATTTCTATGTGTGATTAGATACATTATCCTCCCGTTTATAAATTGTCTCATAATCTATATGGTACTTGAGTCTTTTTTTGGAGTTTTCAATTTTAATGATTATGCATTTTATTCTAGAATTAACAATGAGTTCATTTTCAAACTTTCTGCTTTCCCTCCACCAGTTCTAATTTGAAGAATATTAGCTAATTATTTTTCACTTCTTCCTTCCAAAGTATTTGAAATGCATAAGACAGGAAAAAAACAGTTCTCTTTTCTAGTCATCATACTAACTCTCAGTACACCCAACTTGTTTAAATATAAAATAGTACTTAGTGATTTTTAAAAAGCACTGGGAGAACTATTCAATGTTTTTTAATCCAAGAAAAATTAAGGACAGCTGTGGAGGCTGGATCCTAGGAAAATGAGGTAAGATTCCAGGTGCTGTTTCTGGCTGCCAGATCTATAAAACAATATTGTAGTAAAATAAATAAATAGATAGATAAATAAACATGGCTCTTTTAATTACTAAGCAGGCAAGTTCTGGTAAAAGGTGTGTCAAGCCGCACATACGTGCTCACACAATGTAGCTTTTAATTTCCTAACTTGTGTCCATCAGTGTGATGGGTGCTCACAAGATAGAAGACCAGCTGTCCTGGACATAATTGCAGCAGGGGAGTTTCAAGAACTGTAGGTGATATTATTCTGTCTTATTTCATTTCCTTTGTTGTCTTTCAGGATTTTTAAAAGCATGCTTGAGTGGAAAACAAAAGTTTAAAATAAATTTCTTGGAAATATTCACTATAGTCCTCTTTCAGTTTCATCACTTTGGGCTGTAGTCAACAACTCTGAACTAAGATAAAGGGTCCATACTTCCTCACAGAGTCCATTTCACTCTGTGTGTGAATCAGCATGTCATATGAGTAATTTTGAGAAGTCTTTAACATAAAATGAACAGGAAAATTGCGTCTCTTTGGATCAAAAGATGAGGTACACAAGGTACCTCATATATGTGTACATGAGGTCAGGTGCACTGGTTTTTAGGCTTCAAGCGCAATTCTAAAAATTTCTCAGATCCCATAGGGAACATGACTAGGAATCAAGTCATGCTGTAAAGGAGTGCTCAGCGTGAGGACTCAGTTTCAGTTGAATAAACCTAAGTTTATTCAAGAAATAATAGACTAGCTTTCTCCGGAAGCCATCAACTGCCTGAAAGCATGGACAGAGAAACAGTATTGTGGTCAAACAAGGTGGACAGCAATATAAATGATAAGGGATTCCATATATATGTGTTAATATATGACATTTGTTTTTATCTTTCTGACTTACTATATTCTGTATGACAGACTCTAGGTTCATACACATCATTACAAATGACCCAATTTCAGGCCTTTTTATGGCTGAGTAATAGTCCATTATATAGATATCTATCCATCTATCTATCTATCTATCTATCTATCTATCTATCTATATGCTGATTCAAGTTATTGTACACCTAAACTAATACAGCATTGTGAAGCAATTATCCTCCAGTTAAATAAAAAAGATAAGGGAAAGAGGGCATTAGGAAGGAAGGTTAACAGCTTTGTAAAAGATTGGCCATGAGTCAGTGAAGGAAAGGAAAGCAGACTGTGGAAAGGTGATGATCTCTAAGACTCTAGGAAGTGCATGGAGGGATTGAAATCAGGATAAAAAAGCACTTAAAAAAACAACAGGGATTTTGAAAATTCAAGGAAGAGATTATTTTAAGATGCGAGATTTTGGAAAAGGTTCTGAATGATGATAATGTCAAGATGATGGCCTTGCCTAATGAAAACCACCACAGATTAGAAGTGAGAGTGGCTAAAATTAAGGAGATGAAGGAAAAAAAGAGCTATAGGTGTTGGAAATATCATCTATGTGTGTATTAAAGATGATGTTGGGGAAAGAGGTTTAGAGAAAGACTATAACCCAGGCTCTGCAACAATGTAAGACATTGGAGATTCATCCAAGATCCTTACTAACCAAAATGGGGACCAAGGAAGAATATTAAAATTGGATCATGTGAACTTTAAAGGACAATGCTGGACGAATAAGGGTCAGGGATTAGTTCCAAGACATTTCTTTCTCTGCTTCTTCTGCTACTGGCCTCTCTTCTACCCAGCCCAAGATTCTTAACATTAAAGTTTTAGTCACTCAGTCATGTCCAACCCTTTGCGACCCCATGGACTGTAGACCCCCAGGTTCCTCTGTCCATGGGATTTTCCAGGCAAGAATACTGGAGTGGATTGCTATTCCCTTCTCTAGGCTCATCTTCCTGACCCAGGGATCAAATCTGCATCCCCTGCATTGCCGACAGATTGTTTACAGTAGAGATTCTTGACCTCAAACCTGCTTTAGATTAGAGGACACATGAGTAAACATTCTCACCAAAAGACACTGCTGAAATGAGCTATGCTACCTGGTAAGGAAGAGCATTATATTTAAATCACTTTCTACCTTCTCAGGCTAACTCTCAAATTAGTTAATTTTCTATTTGGAGGGTTCTGATATCCTAGATTCAAAAGAAAGAGATATCAGAGTTTGGAGTGGGAGGAATAATAAAACAAGAACAAAAGAACCTTGGGAATATTTGTCTTAGTGTCCTAAGGCTATTGTAATAAAGTACTACCACAAACTGGATGGTGTAAAACAATAGAAATATGTTTTCTCACAGTTCTGGAGACTAGAAGTCAAAAATCCAGGTGTCAGCGAAACACAAGAGTTGAGGTAGGATCTTTCTCTGCCTCTTCTAGCTTCTGCTCCTGGATGGCAATCCTTGGCTTTCCTTGATTTGTGCCTACATCACTTCAATCTCTGCCTCTATCATCATATGGCTTTCCATGTCTGAGGCCAAATTTCCTGGTTTTATGAGGACACCAGTCATACTGGATTAAGGGCCCATTCTATTTTCAGTAAGATCTGTGCTATCATGATTTATATTAGGAAATATATATTTAGTGTTTGATCCCTACTCTGGCAGAGCTACTGAGACCCTTGGAATTCCCCATGCTAAAAAAGATTTTTAAAGCCTTTTGTTATGTTAATGAGGTGACTTTTGGACCACACCTAAAGATAGATGCTGGTTGCCGGAAGACCCAACCTTGTAATTGGAGCGCTGAAACTTTCAGTCCTACGGCCCAACTTCCAGGGTGGAGAAAGGGGCTGTAGAGTGAATCAATCACCAATGGCTATTGATTTAATCAATCATGACTATGCAGTAAAACCTCAATAAAACCCCCAAAAGACAGGACTTGAAGAGTTTCTGGGTTGGTGAACACTGGCAGGTTTGGGGAGCATGGTGTGGCTGGAGAGGACATAGAAGCTTCACACCCTCTCCCATACCTTGCCCTGTGCATCTCATCCATCTGGCTGTTCCTGTTATAGCCTTTTATAATACACTGGTAATCTAGTAAGTAAAATGTTTCTCTGAATTCTTTAAGCCACTATGGCAAAATACAGACCCAAGGAGGGGATTATAGGAACCTCTGATCTAAAACTTATTGGTTAGAAGCACAGGTGACATCCTGGACATTTGATTGGGGTCTAAAGTGTGTGTGTATGTTGGAAGGGAGCAGTCTCGTGGAACTGAACCCTTAACATGTGGGATATGATGCTATTTCAGGATAGATAGTGTCAGAATTGAGTTGAGTTGAGTTGGAGAACACCCAGCTGTGTCTGGAGAATTATTGGAGGAGTGTGGAAAACACTGTAATTGGGTGCAGAATTCTTAGACCCCCATCTTAACTAATTATATCTGCAAAGACTCTATTTACAAATAAGATCACATTCTAAGGTGCTGGAAGTAGGACTTCAGCAGATATTTTGAAGGAACGCAATTCAACTCATAGCAGCATATTAGGAAAGCAACCTCAGAGGCCAGGCTGGAGAGCAAGGATAAGGCATGGAGAAGCAAATGGGTGCCAGCCCATGTTGTCATTCCTAGATAACAGAGCATCACAAACTAACGTGGGATTTGAAATTGAGAAATGTTACTAAAAGGGCAGGATGCATGCAGAAAATGGGATAGGATAATGCAAACTATAACCAAAACTAAAATCAGAAATAAAAAAAAAAACAAGAATCAAATTTTATGTATTTTAACTAGAAATTGGAGCAAGTATGTCAATTTCATTAAATGTTCAGATATATATTTGGGGGGTCTAGTTCTTTGTGATTGATTGCTCCGTAAGTATGTCTGATTGCTAATCTGTGTTAGTCCAGTAACACAGCATGATAGGTAAGAACAAGCTCTAGAGCCAGGATGCTAGGCATGAAAACCGTCCCATTACCTTTTAGCCTTGAGAACTTAGGCAAGTTTCCTGCTACTCAATTTGCTTATCTGAAAAATTAGTGACTATCACAAAAGATCTTTGTGAAAATTGATTCTGTTAACCTACATAATCTGTATCTGGCTCATAAGAAGTGTTGAAAATATGTTAATTATCTATATATTTTTTATTTTAATTGACTGAGTACCTCATTTTCATGAATAAAATTCTTGAATTATATCAACTTAAATATAACTATGGGCTTCCCAGGTGGCGCTAGTGGTAAAGAACCTCCCTGTCAATGCAGGAGACACGAGATGAGAGTTTGATCCCTGGGTCAAGAAGATCCCCTGGAGGAAAGCATAGCAATCCACTCCAGGATTCTTGTGGAGAATCTCACGGACAGAGGAGCCTAGCAGGCTATGGTCGACTGAATAACAAAGAGTTGGACATGACTGAAGCAACTTAGAAGCAGCAGCAAATATAACTACAGTGAATACAATTAAGTTGTTAAATTCTATTTCAGCTTAAAGTCTTTTATTACGCACGTAAGGCAACTTTTCTGTTTTTTATGAAAAATAGTGTGTGTTTTTTGCATAGGTCTAAAATAAATTGCTTTATTACATAGCTTCTCCATTAAAAAACTAGAATATAGCATTTATTAAAAGATACTTATTAATTAGCCTTTTCATGAACTTTAAGAATCCTGCCTTTTTTGTCTGTTATATTATGTATTCTAAGTGATCAAAATAATAGTAAACATTAATAAGATAATACTAATCATTTACTGTCATTTGACCAAGCTCATTATAGACATTTCCTCATTAAATCTGCAAGACAGTCCTATTGTGTTATATATGCTGCTGGTGGTGGTGGTTTAGTTGCTCAGTTATGTCAAACTCTTGCAACCTCATGGACTATAGCCTAACAGGCTCCTCTGTCCATGGGATTCTTCAGGCAAGAATACTGGAGTGGGTTGCCATGCCCTCCTCCAGGGGATCTTCCCAACCCAGGAACCCAACCCCTGCCTCCTGCATTGAAGGAGATCTCCTGCTTTGCAAGGGATTTCTTTACCACTGAGCCATCAGGGAGGCTCTGTGCTATGTATATATTTATGTTAATCTCTCTTTAACTCTGGGTTTTAAATGAGATCAGTGAAGCACAGAATGGTTTTGTAATTTTCCCAGCGTCATACAGCTAGCAAGTGGTTTAGGGAGAACTCAAGCCAGTTTTGGGCTTCCCAGGTAGCACTAGTGGTAAAGAACCTGCCTGCCAGTGCAGGAGACATAAGAGACACAGGTTCAATCCCTGGGTTGGGAAGATACCCTGGAAGAGGGCATGACAACCCACTCCAGTATTCATGCCTGGAGAATCCCATGCACAGATGGAGCCTGGCAGGCTGCAGTCCATAGGACTGCAAAGAGTCAGGCAAACCAGTTTTATTTGATAAGAAAGTCTGGAATCTTAGCCTCTTTGCTTTATCACCAGGCCATTTGTGGGCCTCATTTTTATACACAGATATTTTTAAAGAAATGAAATATATGGACAATTCAAAAGTTGTTTCTAAAATCATTCTTTTTCTATAGTTTTTTAATCAGATAACCACAGGACTAAAATATGTTTTATGAGCATAATTTATTTTTAGTATACCTAGAAATTATATTAAGTGAAATTATTAGTTCCTCTGTAAGAATTTCTCATTAAAATAAAATTCTTCCCTTTCAGAAACATTTAAAAAGCAACCACTGGCAATGACAAACGCTATTCAGATTATTACCTTACAAATTAAAGCCTTGGCCTAGAAAATTTTCTAAGTCAAAAGGTCAAAAGTATTGTCTTCTTGTCTTTACTTTTGCAGTGTTTTTTTATCTCAATAAACCATGAAACAACACCCTTGAACTGCACGTTCCATGGAACTTTAATACCTGTTCTCTTTCAGATTTGTTTAGAATTGCTTTCTACCTCTGTCTCTGAGCACATGCTGATTAAAATGTTTTAATTAAAATTATGACTACTACAGAAAAATTATTGAGCAATTCTTCAGGATGAAAATGCTTAGTGTTGGAAGACTAATTCCACTGTTCGTGTTTCTACTGAGCAATATTTTCTAAAAGGTTAACCTTTGTGTTGTGTAATATTGGATTTAGTCCCAACAGCTTGAAGGTATTGTTTTTAAAACAAGGCCAAGCAAGCAGAAAAGTTTGTACGATGATACAGATTTGATCAGCTCTTAAATAAAACAAGTTCAGCCAGGTTGGTCTGTGCAGTTGTTCTAGAACTGAATCCTATGACTTTCTTCCACAGTCATCGCATTGAGAAAGAGTGAATTTTGTTATATTTCAAAACTGTTTTTAGAAGGAAGAGGCAATGTGATTGCCTGGGTCAGTGTCTGCAGCCTGCACTCAAGCACTGGAGACACACTGGGATGAAAGCCAAGTTACTTAGAACTGTAGCACAGTGAGAAGAGTTTCACTAACAGAAGTCAGTAAGATCACTTCTTAATAAGAATGGGCTCCTGTTTCCTACTTGATGAAGCTCTCTGCAACATAAAAAGCCTTACTACTTCCTTTTGAAGGGTTCTCCTCATTGCCTGATACAGCCCTCCTGTTTGCAATGCAAAATCCTGGGAGGACCATCTTGGGACAACCTGGGGAATTCATTATGTTTGATGTTCCTAATCAAGGATCAGACTAACCCAGCCAGGCATTCACATGAACTACAGAGTGGCCTGTTTAAAACCGGTTTTGTTTTTTCACAAAAGCAGAAATCTGTAAAGTGAGTTCAGTCCTGTGCTTCTCAAACGGTAATGTATATACAAATACCCTGGGGATTTTGCTCAAATGCAGTAGGTCTGTGCTGAAGCCTGAGGTTCTGAACTTCTATCAAACTTTAGGCAATAATGATGCTGTTGGTCAATGGATTCAGCAATGGATGTTAGTCTCTTCTCTTATCTTTTTAGGCAAGACTATGACTTTGCCATACTAGGCAGATGACAACCTGCCCTGATTTTAAGGAAATTGTCTATAGATTTGACATTTTTCTCCTGATTCAAATTCAACAAACCCTGAAGGAGGACTAAATTCTTTCTTGTAGTTATACTCCTTCTTCCATAAAACAGCTTGCAGCCAGTTTTCTTGCCTTCTACCTAATGGCTTTCTATTCTTTAGTGTGACTGTGCTTCTCATCTGTCTCTTGGTTATCTATTTTTTATATAGTACTGTTTTTCTGTTAATCACAGACTATTTCCTTTCTTCCTCTCTCCCCTTTGGTAACCATGCATTTGTTTTCTATGTCTGTAGGTCTATTTCTGTCTTGTAAATAAGTTCATTTTGCTTAGATTCTACATATAAGTGGTGATATGTGGTCATATCAAATATCATATGATATTTGTCTTTTTCTGCCTGGTTTACTTCATGATGATAATCTCTAGGTCCATCCATGTTGCTGCAAATGGCATTCTTTCTTATGAATGAATTCTTTCTTATGGCCAAGTAATATTCCATCACACACACACGCATATATATACACACATCACATCTACCATGTGATCCAGGGATCTCACTCTCTCACTTCTGGGCATGTATTCAAAGAAAATGATAATTCAAAAAGATACACCCCAATGTACATCGCAGCACTATTTACAATAGCCAAGATTTGGAAGCAACCTAAATGCCCATCAATAGATGAGTAGATAAAAAGCGAGATTAAGATGCCCATCTTTTATTTCACCCAGAGTAATCTGAATTCAGTCAGTCAGGGTTTAGTTTCGTTGGGAATATATTCCCTTCAAACATTCACCAAGGCTTCTAATGGTCCTTCCTAGATCAGCTGTCCCGCTGAGGATTTCCAGAGCTGTCAGCCTCTGTTCTTTTATCATGACCACTTTGGAGACTAAACAGCTGTGCAAAGAACTTTGCCCATGACTTTGAGAGTCTATAGCAGACAATTCTATACTCAGTAGAGGGAAAGACAATCAGCATCATTGTCTCAGAGCCTTAATTTTGTAGACAAACTTGTACCAACTAATTCAACTTAATGTTGCTTCATTTAGTTATGTCACTTCATTAACGTTCATAGATACCTTTGAAGTTACGGCTGGATACTACATGCCAGGAAGCATTAGAAATGTGGAAAGGATCATTTTGTAGCTTTTACAAGCTTTACAGTATCATTTGAAAACATTAAAGTATACATTCCTTCCCAACCTGGAGTATAGAGTGTATTATTATTCTTTAAAATCAATATCTCTGAGTTTTGAAGAATGCCAGTTAAAGGAAAAAACATTTTTCCTGTTTAAAATAATTTGTAAGAGTGTTTGCAATAATGTATAAGTGTGCTTGAAACTAAATATTAAAAAAACAAAGATCATGGCATTGGGCCCCATTACTTCATGGCAAATAGAAGGGGAAAAGGTGGAAGTAGTGACAGATTGCCTCTTCTTGGGCTCTAAAATCACTGCAGATGGTGACTGCAGCCATGAAATCAGAAGACGATTGTTTTTTGGCAGGAAACCTATGACAAACCTAGACAGTGTGTTGAAAAGGTGAGATACTACTCTGCCGACAAAGGTCCATATAGTCAAGCTATGGTCTTCCCAGCAGTCACGTAAGGTTGTGAGAGCTGGAATGTAAAGAAGGCAGAATGCCAAAGAATTGATGTCTTCAAATTGTGGTGCTGGAGAAGACTCCCGAGAGTCCCTTGGACAGCAAGGAGATCAAACCAGTCAATCTTCAGGGACATCAACACTGAATACTCATTCAAAGGGCTGATGCTGATGCTGAAGCTGAAACTCTGGTATTTTTGGTCATCAGATGTGAACAGCCAACTCATTGGAAAAGTCCCTGATCCTGGGAAAGATCGAGTGAAGAAGGAGAAGAGGGCATCAGAGGATGAGATGGCTGGATGTCATCACCAAAGCAATGGACATGAACTTGGGCAAGCTTCGGGAGATGATGAGGGACAGGGAGGCCTGGTATCCATGGGGTTGCAGAGTTGGACGTGACTGGGGGACAGAACAGAAAGTGTGCTTGAGCATCTGTAATGAGGCATTTGTTTTGCAATAATGTTATAATATTGTTAGAATTAGATATTCTCTGTGATATTTATAGATCTCAAATTATCTTATTAAAACTGTAATTTGTGATAAAAACTTAAATAACAGATTTTTCCAAATAATGAATATAATATCGCTTCCAAAACTCCTGCTTCTTATTCGAAGTACTGTGACTCGGAAAATATTCAGTTAAAAAACATGCTAATGATTAAGAAACTCTTAATGATTAAGAGACCTCCTATGAAACTAATAAGGGCATTTTAGTGGATGAGCTGACTAGCTGGAGAAGACTTGCTATCCACCGAAGCATGAAACTTCCAAAGGAAACCGCCCCCCACCCCCCATGACATCCCTTTCATCCACAGGGTTTATTCCAGAGGATCATTGGTGGTTCTAATAGGCTGTGAGAGGAAGACAGGAATGAAATCCCATCAGGTAGGATCAGCTTACATTATTTAAAGCTTAATATTTATCATAAATTCATAGGGTCCTGAGATTATTGACTTTTGAGGAATAAGATTTTCATAATTTAAGGAGTCATGCAGATTTTCTGCATGAAATGTAGCTTTACAAGTGGTTTTACATGAGAAGCTAGAAAGTACCAATTAACAGAGGCAGTAAAAAAAAAAGACACATCCATATACTCACAGTATATACCTGGAAGGAATTATCATATATTAACATTTTAAGGTTAAAAGTAGCATGTCTGGTTCTCAGCCAAAACACAATTTTCATATTCATTTTAGAATTAAGAAAATGACACATAATCTTTATTGTTTCTTATACATTTGGGGAATGTGAGAAAAACATATTTTTAATCTCTTTTCCTGACACCAAATTTGTACTTGTAAGTAGTAAACTTCATTGAGTACATACCCAGAGTTTCTCCGAATCTCTCCAGATTGGTACTACAGTGTCACAAAAAGAGTATGACTGAAATTTCACTGGTTCTGCCCCCCCTAAAGCAGCCCTTGCTACCCAGGGAAGTCTTTGGATTGCCAGGCATTGGTCTCTTCTCTCAGGTCTCCTGATCTGTGCTTTTTTTTTTTTGCCCTATTCCATTAGAAGGCTTCCCTGGTGGTGGTAAAGAATTTGGCTGCCAATGGAGGAAACGCATGAGACAAGTGTTCAATCCCTGGGTTGGAAAGATCCTCTGGAGGAGGAAATAGCAACCCACTCCAGTATTCTTGCCTGAAGAATCCCATGGACAGAGGAATATGGTGGGCTGTAGTCCATGGCGTTGCAAAGAGTCAGATACAATGAGCGACTGAGCGCACACACACACACACACACACACACACACACACACACTAGAGTGTCAGGGCAATGCAAAAGAGATGGAGAAAATGATGTTTTCACCCAAGAATTCCCAAGTGACAGGAAAATAACCCCTCAGCTCAAGTGTGGTAGGCCATCCCCAGCACTGGGAGCAGTACTTCGTCTACCTCTGGCTCTACCACCCTCACTTCCAACTTTTCCTCAAGGCAACTAGGGCAACCAGAAATGTCTCTGGGAGCCCCTGTTTCTTTTAGTCACAAGGAAAAACTATCTTTTATACTAATAGGTACAAAATGAGCTCTTAAAGAAATTAACCCACCAAATAATCAAAGTAGGATATTGCTCAGTGTAAAATACATGCTTTGTGTTGGTTCAGCATGAGTCAAAGGAAATTTACAAATAGAGATTATTTAATACAATATCTGTGTGCTGCAGTCCATGGGGTCACAAAGAGTCAGGCATGATGAATACATCTAATTTTAAATATCAATAGCAGAAATTTTTGTTTACTTAGATTCTTTTCAAAATACCTATACATGCAAGCATATGTTAAATTTTATAAATAAATTTAAGTTACATGATTGAATATATGTCATTTTCACATTCTAATAGCTTTGTAACATGTGATTATATGTGAGATATAAAAGAAATGTATAAAATGCAATCAGCATGCAGTAGTTAAGTCTGGAAATCAAGGAATGCTTCACCATAAAGATACCATTTGTGTTAGGGTTTGGATGATAAATAGGAGCTTCAAAAGAGAAAAGAAAAACTTGGGGTGGTCTGGTTAGGAAGAAGGAGGAGTGAACAGGAGTGTAAAGGTACACATGGCTTATGAAGATATTTTAACCCTGGGATTTTCCAAAGCCAGATAAAGATTTGCCAGCAGTTAGTTTACTTTGTAAAGCAAATAGGTGGAATATGAGTCGAAGAAAAGGAATCGTAAAGTGAGAAGGAGGAAAGGCCACTCCAAAGGAGCATCCCTGAACTCCTGACCACCGTGGGCAACAGGCCTTCAGGAACATATGGACTGTGCTTCGGATTTGTCATCTCAGCACATGGAACAGGGCTCTATTTACTGCCCTCCAAAGGATGTGCAAGGTGTCTTAACTCCCTTGGATGAACAAGATTCCCCCAGGTTCCTCAGGTGCAGTGGCAGAGAAACCTCAGGGTGGGAAATGAGAGAGATTCTGGGCAGTGGAGTGAGATGTCAGGGGATAAATGCACAACCAGTTACTGCAATGGAGTCAAATATCAGATCAAAGGGATGTGAGGCTGAGAGACTATATATCAGTAATGTGTGTGTAAAACTCAGAGAGAAAATCTAAAAAGTTAGATTGTGGGTATACTGTGAAGGACCAAAAAAAAAAAAAAATGCTTTGTGAAAGCAGCTTGATCTTGTAGTCAATTAAGGTGATAAAAGATTTTGAGAGAGAAAATTGACTCAATTATATCTGTGGTTTAATGAGATAACTATGGTATTGGTAGTTGTTTATTTTTGGCAAATGTATGGAACTTTCCTTCATGCCAAGCATTATGCTAATTTTTGAGTATATTGTGAAAAACAAGAGGAGCAAGATGATCCTGCCTTCCCAGGTCTTCTAGCCTATGGAGGAAGAGAAATTCACAAGCCATTGCAATAAACCAGGACAAGTCTTAGAACAGGACATATGGGTGCCATTGGATCCTGCCTAGGCATTCCAAGCCATATTTTCAACAAATTGACTTGTCAGATAGAATGGAGCCAGTTTTCTCAGTTCAGAGCTCACCCGAGTAGACACTCATACAGTCACCTCACAACCTGCAGGGTGGGCTTCCTCCTCCATGCCTGCGATCACAAGGTACATGATGGTAAATGGCATCACATCGGACTCTGGAAAAGATGCTGAAATTTTTATAATAATTTTTAAAGACCCCTTCAATCTGTCCACTCTTTTGTTCCTTCTTTCATCCCACATAACAAGCAGGCCCGCTTCTTCTATATTTATCTCCTAGTTTATCATCTTTGTGGTGCATCTATAAATAGAATAAATCTGCTCTTTTCCTGGTGATTCTGGGTATTTGTTGTCTACTTCTATCTTTCCTGAGGGAAAAATATGACACACAACTCAGACAGGAAATGTCTCTCTGCTACATTTTAGAACCATTAGAAATTCACAGAGGGTCACGTGGAAGAAAAGACTGTTTGCTTTGCATCGACTGTAGTTTACAAGAGCAAACGCAATGTTCCAGGAATGTTGTAAATGTATGTGATGTTAAATTTGAGGTCATTCTCTCACTTGTCAGAACACAGCTTCCAGTCCAAAGTTCCAAAACTATAGAGGCCTGTGAAATACTTGGAGAGGTTCCAAGGAGAGCAGTGAAAGTGATAAAGGATTTGAAGGCTTATACCTTTGAGGGAAGGCTAAGAGAACAAGAATTATTTCTCCTCTAAATGAGAATCAGAGATAATTTAACAATCTTCAAGAATGTGAAAGATTTTATGGGTAGAGCAATGGTGTCCAAATCTAGGGAAGTTTGAGCAGTGGGGCCTGGGCACAGTGAAGGCCTGCTGACAGAGAGGGCTGCTGTGTGTTGGCAAGGGGTATTTCACCGCAGAAAACCCTTCTTCTGAGGCCCAGAAGATTCGCTATTACTAACAGGGAGGTGTCATGTACTGCCTTGCATGAGCACTGGGGTAAAATAAATGACTTCTAAAAATCTCTAAATTCAGTAGTTTTCAGGTTTTTAAAAGGTCTTCCATTTGAAGGGACTCTAAGGGCAAATAAATTACTGGCCAAGACTTTATTCTTACACTTTCTAGAAATAGTAACACATCCTGATTATATCCTGGTAATACGTGCAAGCAGAATTCCAGAAGCTCCTATCATGTTACCAATTTACCAGCCTTATACATAATTTTGTACAATACATATATGCACAATATATACACGATACACAATCATCTGTTGTATTTCTATAGTACTTACAAAAATCTTTCTATCCCTACATTCTCTAGGTCATCTCTATTCCTCTGATCTCTGACAATCTGATGAGATGCTGTTGTCCTGAACCATCTCAGTCTTTCACTCTCAAAAACTGAGGATGATAAATCTATGGTCTAATAATTCAGGTGAAATAGACATTCTTCCATTTCAGGAGCAGAATCTATACAGAGAGACACCTGTACATTTTCAGAAGTATACGAAGTTATAATTTTATGACAGATAGCAGCATTGCATTCCATTTACAATCTTTTTACAAAGGTGGATGATAACAGAAGCTAGGACAATACAATAAAATACTATGTCTGCAATAAAAAGTCAGACTTCACTCTCCAAAATGGGCTCATGCAGATCACTATATCTCTGTTTACGGGGGATTTTAAGATAGTCACAAAACAAAACTGCCAAGCATGAAAGAATAATTCCTTTAACAGCTGTTCAGGAAGGTCAAAAACACAGAAACTACTGAAGGTTACGAAAGTATAGCTAGAACTCTTGGGAGTTGAGCTCCATTGCAATGGAAATTTCAGAATCATCTTCTGGTTGTGCCCGCCAGATGTGAGCATGCTTGTTGATTGTTGGCAAGATGTTAAGAGTCCAGTTCTGCCAGCTGACTTTCTACCTCCTGCCATCTCGAGTGAGGGGACAGAGTTCATAAATAAAAGCACAGATGTCTCTGATGCTTCATTCAAAAGAGAAACAAACACAGATCAATAGGAAAAATCTGACACCAATATCCCATTTTCTATCCAGACACCAGCAATAGGAAGGCGATTGTCCACAGTCTTGAAAATTTGTTCTCCAAATGCACTATTGACAGAAAAGCTGGACATAATAAGAAATCAAATGAAGCTGAATAAATACCCATACTGATGGCCAGACATGAAAACTACATTTGATGAGAAATAACCAAAAGGGGGGAAAAAAAGCATAGATCAAAAAGTCATCATATGAAACATTGCTGTTTTTGTTGTTCGTGACTCTGAATTGAAATATAAAATCAGCCTAAAGTCAGATTTGTTTTTTCTTTGCTATTTAAGTTGAATAGATTTCTCTCTACTTTTGAACTGATAGAGTTTTGCCCGTCTTACTTTAAAAAATATTCTCAATGAAAACCAAATTTTATGAAATATAAGGAATGAGGTAGTGTAATTTTGACTTTGAAGTCTTCTTGGGGAACTCCCAATGTAAACAGTTTCTGCAATTCGGTTTAAGAGCATAGAAGTGATTAAAAGAGAAATTAATATTAGTCGGTGTACTGTGACCATGAACATGTTTGTCAAGGTGGGTCCTTAAGTTCCTTATTTGTTAACCTCGTCTGATCTTGAATTTCATAGGTTCTGTGTTGTTCTTTCCAGCAGTCCTGCATTACCTGAATATTCCGAAAGCCTCAATGACTTCATACTGTTTAAACCATATTTGATTACTTTTGTTAATAAAAAGAATAAAGGTGTGTTTGGATTGTAAAAATTGCTTCTCATGTGAACAAATAGCAACAAAACACAACTTCGCACAGATCTTGCTTACAATTTGGAATTTTTCTCTGTGAGAGGGCTGCTGCCTTACAATGAAGCAGAAACCAGCACTGAAGGAAATTAGTCAAGCTTTGACAGAGATGATTTTAAATTCCTCAGGTGGAGCAATCTAGAAATGTCCTGTTATAAAGTGTCCTCTCTAAATAAGAAAAAAGTAAACCATATAAGTGAAGAAATTGAAACACTTTCACATTTGACAAATTTCTTAATCCTAAGAAATCACCATTTCAATTATCATGCCCATTTTGGGGATAAGGAACATCAAGGTAATTTATTGAAAGTCATGGCCAGATCATGCCTAACACCTAGGTGCTCTAATTTGAGCCCTACAAAAAATTGCTTACTCAAACTTACGCATATACTCAGAGAATGGTCAACCTGAGCATGCCCTATCACAAAGATGCATTGGCAACAGACAGTATTTCCCCCCTTGAAACATTGTGATAAAGAGAATTTGTCTTCCTAGGAAAGTTCGGTATGTACCACTTTTCCAAAAGAAGAACAGTTATAATTCTAATAATTTCACCATGATGCATCTGAAAGAAAATGCATTTGATGCCTCCTTTGGGGCATAGGAATACACTCTGACTAAGGGTCAATTTCTCCTTTCATTCATGGTCAGTGGGAATAGGGCCCCTACTAATGTCACCCCCGATCTAACAGACTAGTAGTTCACGGGAGGGGGCTCCCTGAAGTATCTTTGAATTACAATGTTGTGTTAATTATTGCTGTACAGAAAAGTGACTCAGTTACACATACTTTTTTATATTCTTTTCCATCATGGTTTATCACAGGATATTGAATATGGTTTCCTGTGCTGTACAGTAGGACCTTGTTGTTTATACATTCTTTATATGCCAGTTTTCACCTGCTATCCCAAACCCCCAATCCAATCCTTCCCCACTCCTGTCCCTCTTGGCAGCCACAAGTCTGTCCTCTATGTCCTTGATTCAGTTTCTGCTTCATAGATCAGTTTCATTTGTCTTTCTCTGATTGACTTACTTGTACTTTGACTGTACTGTACTTGGTATGATAAATCTCTAGTTGCATTAGTGTCACTGCAAATGACATTACTCTATTCTTTCATATGGCTGAGTGGTATTCCACTGTATATATGTACCACATCTTCTTTATCCACTCATCTGTCAATGGACATTTAGGGTTCTCTTTTCTCCACACCCTCTACAGAATGTATTGTCTATAGACTTTTTAATTATGACAGCTCAAATAGGCAAACAAGAAGAGAACAAATACTTTCTACCTCTGCTTTTTCTTCTACTCAGGCCCTCAACAGGTTGGATGATGTTCATCCACGTTGCAGAGGGTCGCCTATTTGAGTGCACAGATTCAAATGCTAATCTCAAACAGAAATAATTCTCACATATGTATCCAGAGTTCAGTTTAGTTCAGTTGTGCTGTCTTATCCAACACTTTGCAATACCATGAACTGCAGCATGGCAGGCTTCCCTGTCCATCACCAACTCCTGGAATATATTGTTGCTCAAACTCATGTCCATCAAGTTGGTGATGCCATCCAACCATCTCATCTTCTGTCATTCTCTTCTGCTCCTGCCTTCAATCTTTCCCAACATCAGGGACTTTTCAAATGAGACAGCTCTTCGCATCAGGTGGCCAAAGTATTGGAGTTTCAGCTTTAACATCAGTCCTTCAAATGAATATACAGGACTGATTTCCTTTAGGATTGACTGGTTTGATCTCCTTGCAGTCCGAGGGACTCTCAAGAGTCTTCTCTGACACCACAGTTCAAAAGCATCAATTCTTCAGTGCTCAGATTTCTTTATAGTCCAACTCTCACATCCATAGATGACTACTGGAAAAACTATAGCTTTGACTATACGGACCTTTGTCAGCAAAGTAAGTTCTCTGCTTTTTAATATGCTGTCTAGGTTGTTCATAGCTTTTCATTCGAGTAGCATCTTTTCGTTTCATGGCTTGAGTCACCAGCTGCAGTGATTTTGGAGCTCCCAAATATAGTATCTCACTGTTTCCATTGTTTCCCAATCTATTTGCTACGAAGTGATGGGACCGGATGCCATGATCTTAGTTTTTTGAATGTTGAATTTTAAGCCAACTTTTTCAGTTTCCTCTTTTACTATAATTAAGAGGCTCTTTAGTTCTTCTTCACTTTCTGCCATAAGTGTGGTGTCTTCTGCATATCTGAGGTTATTGATGTTTCTCCCAGCAATCTTGATTTCAGCTTGTGTTTCATCCAGTCTGGCATTTTGTACTACATACTCTGCATATAAGTTGAATAAGCAGGTGACAACATATAACCTTGACATAAACCTTTCCCAATTTGGAACAGGTCTGTTGTTCCATGTCCAGTTCTAACTGTTGCTTCTTGACCTGAATACAGATTTCTAAGGAGGCAGGTCAAGTGGATCCACACTGTAGGCTTTGGCATAGTCAATACAGCAGAAATAGATGTTTTTCTGGAACTCCATCTCTTGATCCAACGGATGTTGGCAATTTGATCTTTGGTTTTCTTTTCACATTTATTGTTGATCTCCACACTTGAATTTTGAGCAAACTTTGCTAGATGATCTTGATCACTGCCTCCTGTACAATGTCAGAACCTCTGTCCATAGTTCTTCAGGCACTAAACCCTCTCAGATCTAAACCCTTGAATCTATTTGTCATTTCCACTGTATAATTGTAAGGGATTTGATTTAGATCATACCTGAATGGTGTAGTGGTTTTCCCTACATTCTTCAATTTAAGTCTGAATTTGGCAATAAGGAGTTCATGATCTGAGCCACAGTCAGCTGCCGGTCTTGTTTTTGCCGACTGTATAGAGCTTCTCCATCTTTGACTGCAAAGAATGTAATCAATCTGATTTAGGTATTGACCATCTGGTGAAGAACATGTGTAAAGACTTCTCTTGTGTTGTTGGAAGAGTGTGTTTGCTATGACCAGTGCATTCTCTTGGCAAAACACTGTAGCCTTTGCCCTGCTTCATTTTGTACTCCAAGGTCAAATTTACCTGTCACTCCAGGTATCTCTTGCCTTCCTACTTTTGCATTCTAGTCCCCTATGATGAAAAGGACATCTTTTTTGGGTGTTAGTTCTAGAAAGTCTTGTAGGTCTTCATATAACCACTCAACTTCAGCTTCTTCAGCATTGCTGGCTGGGGCATAGACTTGGATTACTGTGATATTGACTGGTTTGTCTTGGAAACAAGCAGATAGCATTCTGTCATTTTTGAGATTGCACCCAAGTACTGCATTTTGGTCTTTTCTGTTGACTATGAGGGCTACTCCATTTCTTCTAAGGGATTCTTGCCCGCAGGAATAGATATAATGGTCATCTGAATTAAACTTGCCCATTCCAGTCCGTTTTAGTTCACTGATTCCTAAAGTGTACCCAGAAATCATATTTAATTTGGGCTCAGTCAAATTTGGTTACATAAACATGACCATCATGGGTTTCAACATTTCTTTTTTGGAGGACAATTCAGCACTTAACTCTGTCACAGGGAATCTCTCCCTATGGTACAGCCAGTGCATTTTTAGGTCTTACTCCTTACCCCTCACTTTCTAAATAAGCTCAGCCAGGGTTTCAAAGACCTGGTCCTGGCCCTTTTCACCTCTTCCTCTGGACTACCAGAAGAACAGTCCAGGTTTCTGTGACTTCATTCAAAGGACAAATTAGTGTGTGTATGTGTATTGTTGTAGTGAAAAGCTTTATTTTTATTGCATTTATTTAATATATGACTTTGTTGTATACTTTCTTGTTTATATTTGAGTGCCTTCTAATGAATTGGATATTTTTTTCCAGCAATTAAGTTTTAAAGTTTTTTAATATAATAGCCTTAATCTAATATCATTCAGTTAGTACCTAGTGACTACCTATTACAAGCAGTAAGCAGGACTTCCCTGGTGGTCCAGTGGTTGGAAATCTACCTGCCAGTGCAGAGGACATGAGTTCCATCCCTGGTTGGAGAGGGTCCTGCATGTCAGAGGATTGGTTGGGCCCATATGCCACAGGCTCATAGTCCACGGGATTTTCCAGGCAAGAATACTGGAAGAGAAGTGAAGTGTTAGTTGTTCAGTCATGTCCGACTCTGTGACCCCATGGACTGTAGCCCATCAGGCTCTTCTGTCCATAGAATTCTCCAGGCAAGTATGCTGGAGTGGGTTGCCATTTTCTTCTCCAGAGGATCTTCCCAACCTAGGGATCAAACCCAGGTCTCCTGAATTGCAGGCAGATTCTTTACCATCTAAGCTACCAGTGAAGCCCTTTATATCATTAGTTTTTTTAAAAAAATTTGTGTCGCATAGTTTAATTACAGTTTTTATATCCTGGATGGCAAACACTTCTGAGAAGAGTTCTTTTTCTTCCCTTTCCCCTTATTCGTTCTGGTCTTTTTTTAACTTTCAGTGTCTTTGTAGAGGCTCATACTTTTCTTTGGCATAATTAATTAGCTTTGAGTGAGATGAATTCCCCTAGAAACCACTATCTCAATGGTATTTGTGTTCAGGGTGAAGAGCGGTCAGGGCCACTGTCTAAACCTTGGAAGTACTTCTCTTTATGAAATAAGGGTGTGTATGGGAACAAGTTCCTTTTGCTTTTTCTTCTCTTAAACAATCAAGATTGATAGCTGTAGTGGTAACTGCAAAGTCAAGTCTCTTCTCTTCTGCCTGCCTCACTAATAAGCAGCTTCCTGCCAATGGGACAATCTGTGTGATTCCTCTGTTACCTCCACCTCCTCTGCTCTTCCTTCCTACCAAACTGGTTCTTGGGAAGCAACAAGGACCAACCCAAGACCCTGTTCTATGTTTCCAAACAACATTATGTCACTTGATTTTCCCCCACAGCGCAGGCTTCTTTTTTGAAGAATTGTGCCTGTTGCCTTTAATCTAAGTTCTGCAGCTCCGAGCATCATTTCTTTGCATTTTCCTGCCCTCTTGTTTGACCTTCTCTGTACCTGGGAGTCATTTCACATACACTGATACACTGTGGCTCAGATTACAGAGTTTTTTCTAATTGCATCACAGATGGAGGGTTTTTTGTTTGTTTGTTTTGTTTTTTCAGTTTCTTGTCATCCTTATTATTTTGGGGTAATTATCAAGAAACAAGGAAAACAGTACTATTTTCATGCCACTATTACTCAAAATCCAAAAATGAAGGCTGGTCTCATATTTTTGGTTTGTTTCAAACTTTATTTAACCTTTAACGTTTTAGAGGAAACCACAAAGATGAGAAAATTCAGAAACCACATTCAAAGAAATCACCCCCTGTCATGATGTAGCACATTGAGGACAAGAATTCTCTTGTGCAACTTCTTCAACTCAAAGAACTTGCCACTATATCACACTTTGGCATGGTTTTAATGGTGAGTTTGACCTACAATATTTCCAAGAAAATAAACATAAAATCTGGACGTTGTACTAAGAAACTCACATTTAACTTCATGCTTGAAAACAAAGTCTCTATGAAATGTCAAAAGTTTGAAATAATACATATTTCCCCAGTCATCCTTTCACACGGGTTCTGTTTACCCTCAGAAGTAGATTTGGGTGAAGGATAGTTAACATGGAAAATATTGAACTATTCATATATTTTCCTGAATTGATTTTATTAACAGAATATGTATTTCTAGATCATTGATACAGCAGCATTCATTAACACCTGACCTCTTAATGTCATTAAACCACAGTGGCATGTCACATTCACAGAGTACACCAATGTCTCTTTTATTTTGGAGAAACAAAAAAGGTAAATATTCAATGCTTGCACTGAGATAGACTCAGATATGTCACAATTTCTGACAGCAATCTGGAAACCTAGAAATGCATTACCTTAAAAATAACTGGAATTTAAAAATAAAACAACATTCACAGAAATGTTTTCATTACTTGATTTACATTTTTGGACGACAAGTAACTGGATAATGGATACTCCCATATGGTTATGTTTAATAAAACCTAGAGTTTCAGGTAAGAATATCGAGGATTTACTCACATATGTGCTGCTGAACTTAGTACCAAGAAAATCTGTGGAGTAGAAATTCACCGAGCTGAACCTTGTAGACACTTGAAGAGCTAGGACAAAAGCATTGTAAACGGATTGCTTCTTTCAACGTGTTCTAACACTTCTCTTATACGCTGCCAGTGGTGGGTGGGCAAATATCTTTCAACTCCTGAAAACCTTTAAATTTGGAAGCAGAGAGGATAGTGGTTTGGCCTGCCACACTTGTTTTGTTGATTGGCACAGAGTTCTAATTATTCTGTGATACATCACAAGATCTAATAATCACACAGTAACCACATTGTTCTTCATCTGGGGTCCTTTCTTCTCTATCCTAGTTTCCACTTAAGGCTGGATGTTCCAACATCTCCATGAATCTTCCATCTATCCTTTTAAGTGTCCTGATCATTTATATTTTTCTTAATATGTTCTGTCAGTGAGTACAAAGGACATAAGGGTGGTCAGACCCTTATATTCAAAACAAAAATGAAGAATACATTTATTAGAGGAAGGTCAGTTATGACATAAAAAGCAAACAAGTGTCATGTAAATACAGGGTCCATATTACATGGGTTTCAGTTCCATCTACATGGGAAGTGCTAGCATATGGAAAGTTTTCTATTGGAAAGTATTCTGACCTCCCCTTTGATGTTAGTTGTAACATCAGATATGATATTAACTTTGTAGGTAACAAAAGGAAGTGGTATTCTTGATTTTTTAAAAAAAAGGAATGTAAATTTGATATTTAAGGGTTAAAACCACAGGGCAATGGCAATCATATAATCTTTATTAAGTATGTATTTATTATGTTCAAAACATGTTATCCACTACTATGGGGCATGAAAAATTGAGTTTCTGTCTCTCGGGAATTTTTAACACATTTCGTGACAGACTAAGCCAGAAATAAACAATTTCCACAAACATTATAAGATTGAATTTCAAGACTAGTGATTCAATAGGAAAACTATATCAAGTTAGGGTCTAAAGGTCTCATATGGGAGTGGATGTAGCTAATCCTTGAAAGGAAGATAGAAATTGGATAAACAGAGATAAAGAGGGGATTTTAAGGTTAAAAGGAGGTATCAACAGATTTGGAGCTGGAGAAGTTTTTAAGTTATTTGGCTAGAGAAGGTGGTTTACATGGGTGAGTTGTAGGAAATAAATTTAGAAAACATTACTATCAAATTCTGAATCTTAGTGCAAAAGGAGATCTCAAAGAGTTATTTATTCCATACTTAATTTTTGCCTAAGATCATACTTTTAAAAACTGAATTAGAGGAAAAATCTTTTCCCATTTTGGTGATTTTTATAGAATTGGTGATCTTATTAACTTTCTCACTTTAGAATTTCTCTTTCTTCCACTTGGGCTTATTTTCTCCTCGGTACTAAATTAAACTCTCTTTGCAGAAGGCTTTTATTAGCCCAAATGGTTTATTTAATGTCTTTTATTTAAAAAGATAGTCTCCCAAATATCACAGGCCAAACACAACCAAGGGTCATTTCTCACTCACAGAAGAGTAAATGTGCAGTGTGGGCTGATGGGAGACTGCCTCACACAGTCACTCAAGAGATCCAAGTTTACTGAGGCAATCTCGTTGCTCAGCGGTACCATGTGGAACACTGGCTTCTAGGTTGCTGCAGCAAGGGAAAATCCAGCTGTGGGGTCACAAGCTGGGTTTTCATAACTTGGCACATCTCTTCCCCGTAGTCTATTGGCCAAGTCATGAAGCTTTCCAACTACAGAAGAGTGTAAAATATAGGGGGACAGATGAGATATTTGGTGAGTTCCACTGTCTTGGCTATACCTTTTAATGTGGGTAGTGCATCAGTTGAAGGCACATCATAAAATTTACCAACCTCTTGTTTCTTAAAATACTTCTTGTTCTCAAAACTTAAATTTGCAGATTTTATTTCCTAGCCTTTAAATAACTGAGTGAGTATCTTCTCTAAACTCTTGCTTACTAATCTCTATCCTATCCATAAATGGAAATTTTAAAAAATTAAATACATAATTATATTTTAATACAAAATCAAACTACAAAATACCATAGTAAATTGATGACAATAAAATGTGGTATTTGCAAGACAAATGATTAACATCCTTAGTCATAAATGAGTCCTTAGAAATCAGTAACAAAGATATTGATAAACCAGTGGAAATAAAAAAAAAAATGAAATAACTCAAATGACTAGTAAGGATTAAGCATATATGAAGATGACTAAGCTGAACAATAGCAAAAGAAAAGAACTTTCTTTGTAACACATATTACTAAAGATTACAAATCTAACATTCATACCATTTTAGGAAACAGACATAAACACTGGGGGACAAGATTGATGAGGTCCCATCTATTCAGCAGGGGAAATAGAGTTTGAACTCAAACTATAAATTTTGTCCTAACAGTTAAATTCATTGGAAGTATTTCAACATATTGGTTGGATATGAGCAAATTCTGGGTGACATTGAAGGACGGGGAAGACTGGCATGCTACACTTCATGGAGTCGCAAAGAATCAGGCACGACTGAGCAACTGAACATCAAATTAGCTGGATAAATCTGCAATTTATATATATATATATACCATGTTTATTGCATAGAACATTTGTAGCCAGTATATAGATCTGCCAAAAATGACTTGGATATTAATATGTTTATCAATACACACAAAATGATGTGCACAAAATTTCATTAATAGTAGATAGCATGGAGGTGGCAGAACTAAAGGAGGAAAAAAGGCATTTAAGAAGAAAAATATTATACTTCACAAATTTCCATGTCCTTTGAAATCTTGAAAAGATCATTTTTTTTATGAGTCAGTTTTAAGTTCCCTGTGATAAGTGAAATTTTTAAATATATGCACTTAATACCTAAGGGAGCATTAAAATGAAGCCTTGAAATGACATCATCCTGAGGTTCTCTGTGTAATAATGACACCACCATTCAAACTCCTGAGACTTGGTCCAATGGCAACAAGAAAAACAGTCAACATGACTGCTTACAATTCTCTCTAATAACACCCTTTATGCCACTTTCAATCCTGAGCCTTCTCAGCCAGTTTTTCTGATCTACAGGGAGTGTCCATTGCAAAACATCAAGGAGGAATCTTCATACATTATGAAGACTGTCCTTTGGTTTTATTGAAGATGGTGGTAGCAAAAATGACATCAGTTTTCCTATTCATTCATCACAATCATTATTGCCATTATTTTATATTGGTTGTCTAAGAAATGTAGGAAAAAGCCCAATGTAATTATTTCCTATGAATTTCAGATCAGCTGTCTGCACTGCATCTCTGACTTCTCTCTAAACTCACCCTGTCTTAGTCTACTTTTAAGATTTTGCTCCTAGTGTTTCACCTTTTTTACCAACCAACCCACTTTTACCTGGTCAAAAATGTGTCCTTTCTTTAAAGTCCTCAGTCAATCATCTTCTCCAAAAGGCTTACCCAGACTCTCCAACAAGCAGTGTAATGTGGAAACTTACTCTGGTGTGATTTTGTGTTTGCATCTCTATGAAACATGTGATTAAGACTGCTGTTTCCCTTCTGTCACTTCCACCCCGAACCCCTGGAAACATTTGGCAATGTCTAAGTACTATTTTGGGCTTCACTGGTGGCTTAGTGGTAATGAACCCACCTGCCAATGCAGGAGATGGGGTTTGATCCCTGGATGGGAAAGATCTCCTGGAGAAGGAAATGGCAACCCACTCCAGCATTCTTGCCTGGGGAATCCCATGGACAAAGGAACCTGGCGGGCTACAGTCCATGGGGTCACAAAGAGTTGGACATGACTTAGCAACTAAACAACAACAACAAAAGGATTATTTTGATTGTCAAAATCTAGGGAGGTTGAAGACTGCTGCTGGCATCCTGTGGGTAGAACCTGGGATGCTACCAAATATCTTATAATCACACACAGGACAGTCACTACAACCAAGACTAGACTTTGCAGCCCCAAATGCTAATTAGTGTCGAGAGTGAGAACCCCTGCTGGAGATAAGAGGATCAGAGTTAGAACTATTTTTCCCATCTTCCCTTTCCACAGAGTGCCAACCATAATGCTCAGCAGACAATTATGTACTCAATAATGAACAAGCTCCTGAAATATCTAAAAGTGCCACCAGGAGGTATTTTTAGGAAGGAGAAATTAACTGTTACTAGTAGTTATGGTTGAATCTGCTAATGTTTGCACATAGTTTCCTTCTTTTCAGGCTCATGGGGACATTGTATTTACCCATTTTTTTTTATAGTTGAGTATGACTGTTATTTCTGGCCATTATGTGGTGGGTGCAAGTGACTTGAGCCATTTCTGGGCCAGAGTTTTTAATTACTGGCCTGAGATCCTCAGGTTCCCTGTCCTCTCTGCTGCTGCTATCAGTGATTCCATTCTACATCCACAGTAAGCACCCCACAAACATACAAAGGATATGTAATGTGAGTAAGAGTGAGTAAGAGCTCATTGTTTAACCAAAATTCTACCTCCAGCTTTTCAGTGTCATATGCATGTGATTATTGTTAAAAAATCTCATGTAAAATTCTGCTCACTCCTAGAATGCTAGCTTATGTCAGCACGATTCCTCTTAAAATGTCAACTTTATCATTTCCGCCTGTTAACCTACCACTCTCTTATGTGAACCTGTTCCTTGGATTCATTTTGCTGATTAATCAACAGATTTTTGAAATCAACCACTTTCGAAAGCTTTCCTAAAGCAGTATTTGATCTGCTTTTAAAGTTTTGCTCTAGTACCATCAAGCATAGGGCTGTAATATTGACTTTACCTTTTCTATCCAATTTTAGTTTATATGTGTTCTCAACTGCCCTATATTTATTTCAATTTGCAACATGAATCTATTTGCTCCTGTTAGTTTGTAAAATATTTTCTGTTAACATGAAGTTACTCATGGGACACAGAAGTACCATTAAATTATAGAAAGAACTCTGGGATGGGGTAATGAGGTAGCACAGAGAGCTTTGTACCTAAGGTAGAAAAGTGGGGTCCCAATATGACTCTACCGGTTTATTGCTATAAGATAGATAAAGCCTACAAATGCACTTTGTAAATCATTATGCTCACACAAAGGGGGAGTTTTTATCAGTGTGCTCAAACGTCTCCTGCTCTGGCTTTGTTGCAACTGAGCTGCACAAACACGAATAAACTGACTTCTTGGTTTTCAGTTTCCTTACTCATATCCTGGATTGTACAGTAGTTGGTTTTTATTTCTCTTTCTGTGATGTAAAAGTCTAGGTTTCTATACATAATCAGCACTTATCAATTTAAGGGCTTTTCACAAATTTCATCCTCTTGAAAAAAGAAATGTGGCTTATTCCCTTATTTTTCAAATATACAAAAGATAAGTAATTTCTATACACTTCCAATTTGCATCATATTTTATATAAACTCATTCTCAATAAATGTTGAGATGAATAACGATATACTGTAGTATTAAATCACTCAACAAAAACAGCTCATTCATAGCACAGATTTAATAGTATTAAATACTAATAGGAATAATAACCGCTTTTGTTTAGGCAATGTTGCATGGGTATTGAGTTTATTATCTTAATTTCACAATAATGATAAAAGGTAGACAAAAATAATTTTATAAAGAGAAGATAATATCATTTTTTAGATTGGGATATATGACCTCTTTATTCCTTTTAAATTTCCCAAAGCATTTGTGATCACTCCTAGGAATCAGTGTACAAACTATAATCTGAAAGAAATTGGTGGTATTTTTACAGTACGTGAACACAAGCATCTGATTTATAGTTCAATCTGTTAATGCACTCTGTTATTAGGCCACCTGGCAGTTTTATGCATTGTGAATTTAAAGAGGAGCTCACTGTAACATAAGCTTTACAAGCTGGGGAAATATTATTGAAATGAAACATGAATGAGGACCATTTAAACAATAAAATAATGTGTAGAGACTATATATTTTTTAGTTTTAGCTAATACGTGCCTTAGGTATAAATTCTGAAACAAGTTGAGATTCTTATGAGGCTATAAAGATGAAATTCAAAATAAAGTTATTCTTGTGCTATTGTTAATCACGTAGTATTCATGTGCTTATAGAGAAGCAAAACTACAGCTACAAATTCCTCTGAAAAATTAAGATCGCATATCAACTACATTTTCCTTGAGTAGTCACAGATGTGTACTTGGGGAAATGCTGTCAGAATGAAAACCCAGAACTGAAAGTTGAAAAAAAACACCTTATAACTTATTGACCATCTCTTTTATGACTCTCAGTTTTATTATCACTTAAGGAATTTGATCCACCATTGTTGAAGTACAAAATAAGGTCTGTACAAAGATAATCCTAGAAAATATGTCAATAAGATTAAATACTGGCATAACAGTGAATTTATATTAGACTTGAAAAAGTATGTCTCTATAATATGATGATGTTCACCCTATATTGTTCTAAATGCATCAGTTAGTAGCTCATGTAGTTTAGAAAAAGTGTTATATTATGAAAAATATGATAATTAAGCTGGATCCTTTACAGTGATCTATGAAATGCAGATTTGGTGTACTTGATTTTATATCTCTGTTGTAGTTCTCCTAAATATGAATTAGTCAACAGATAGTTACTGTTTTTATTCAGGACGTTATACTACATTCAAATTGCATTATCCATATCAGGTTAAAGGGATCTTATTATCTGATTCACAATTATGTAATTTCAAGACAAAATTCCCAGTATATATTTGCTTTAAAAACATGCAAATGACTCAAGGGAAATACATTTTTGTTTATATAGATATATCCACTATCTCAGTTTTAAAACATAGAAAATGTGAAAGATTAGTAAGAACATTACAAGTTTTATATTTTGAACATGTGACACTTTACAAATACTTTGGAAGATAATGGCTTTTGTCTAAATATTTCTTCTCTAAAATTCATGAGAAGGAATTGAAACTGCTTCTCACTGTCTTGATATTTTTCAAATATTTAACTGACTGGTGAAAAAAAGTAAAACATTTTCTTGTACATTGAAAGACAAAAAAAAACTTAAAATATATACAGTAGCTAATTGTATTATGCTTTCAACCTTAATATTTGCTTTGTCATTAGACATTTGGATTCTTTCTGTATTTTGATTCTGGTATTTCTGTTCAATCTCTTAGTTTTAATATTTCAGTTTAGAGATTTTTGATAATAGGATGCCCAGACATTCTCTTATAGTAGAAAAATAAAACTAGGAACACAGTTATGAAGATAAATGATCATCTAACAAGTTAAATTTCCCCAAGGATCAATCATGTCATGTTATTTGGGTTAATTTTTTGAGACTTGGTATTTGGATACTTCCTATCTTGCCATTTACTGAGGTTGCTGTGTATTTTTTGCCAATATAATATACCCTGAAGACTTTTGGTTTGGGAACTTGGAGAGGTCACAGGATACGATAAAATTCATTTTACTGAAGTGTACTGGTTATGAAAATTGCTTGTTCCAGTGGACGATTTCACTACTTCATTTACAGCATAAGTGCTCATTGTGCTTCCAGTGGCTGGGATCTGACCCCTATATTTCTCATTTTCCTTCTGAAATGTGGGTCAGCAGTGCTGTCAGATTCCCTCTCTCCTGTAAAACATTTTATTTTTAAATATTTGACACAGGAGCTTTCTAAAAGAATGGGCTAAAAAAAAAAAAAAACAGTTCTACTAGACGGCATTTATGACTTGAAGAAGTATCCTTGCCATTGACCTCACAACTCTTCTTAAATAGTCAGAGAAGGGCAACAAAATTGTCAATTAAGCTTCCGGGGAACAGCATTCAGTTCAGCTCAACTCGTGGTTGGCAGCATAATCATGCAAATCCAGCTTCTGGAGGAGAAGTTGTTCAAACCTATAATAATGAGGGTTCAACAAACTTGAACTTCCTTTCTCAACAGCAGATCAAAAGCTGTGGATTTGTTATACACTTATTAGGTTTTGTAGCACTGAAATGTTTCTTTGGATTATTCAGCCTAATTCTTCTGATGCGCAAATCAGAGGTCAGATTTCTAGAAAGACTTTGGAAGTCCATATCTGCTTCCACAGAGACAGTGGTTAAAAAGAAAACAGATTTTTTCCTTCTGATTTTCTTCTGATGATGCATTTTATGTCCTTCCTTTACTGAAAGACCACTGGACCAAAAAGGATTTATCAGTATTTAGTAACAGTTTACTAAGAAAAACTGACACTCTTACCCACCTTTTAGGATTTGGTATGAGTATACTAACCAATGGCTCAGTGGTAAAAGAATCCACCTGCCAATCTGGAGATGCAGGTTTGATCCCTGGGTCAGGAAGATTCCCTGGAGAAGGAAATGGCAACCCACTTCAGTATTCTTGCTTGGAGAATCCCATGGACAGAGGAGCCTGGTGGGCTACAGTCCATGGAGTCCCAAAGAGTTGGACACGACTGAGCGACTAACGCTTTCACTTTCATACTAATTAATAATGATAAGAATAAGAAAAAAATCAATAATAAATCATAATCAGCCTTTATATCTTACTCACCACTTCAACAGTTTTATGACTTAAATTAACACCAATTTTTATTAGACTTAGAAGAAAGTAACAGAAGGAAAATATAAGTAATCTAAAGAGCAAAGTATGAAAGTATATAGTCAATGTAGTATAGTAGAAAGAAGTCAGCAAGATCTCCTTCTCTCATCTGCCAAGTCGCCATCCTAAAACTGGACTGCAACACTTCAGCTAGTAAGATGATATCCATTTGAAATATTTCCCTTCAGAGAGAAATTGTGTCTGGTCTTACCCAATAGTAACCTGACCTATTTGTTTCATTTGTAAATGAACTTTTACCAGGCCTAGACCTGTTTTCTCAAAGGGAGACAGAGACAGGGAGATGGGACCAAGGCCAATGGTGCTTGCTTGGTCTATAAGAGAAGAATTATTTCCCCTTCATGGAATGGAAGCCAGTTATAATAATACTACCTGAAGACAAACAATAGAGGCTCACTGTAGTAACTGCCAGCAACTGAATTGAGAAATCAAAAGAAAAACAACAGCTGGGCTTGCTCTTGTAATGGTCACCTATTGCTCTATTTAGTTCCCAACCAGAAAGAATCTCTTCTATCTTTGCATGTGATACGCGAGCACAAAATCTGAACCACACGTTTGCATTGGGGTCTAGATACCTTAGTCAGTTAGTGCTAAGATTTTATCACCAGTTATTTGAAATTGAATTGCAATAGTTACTATCTAGGATGGTCCTTCCTCCCTGAGCACAGATACTGAGGTCAAACAAACCAGGAAAAACGTGTCAAAGAAAATTATTGCTACAAAATACTACAATATTGATAGCTTATCAAGTTAAGAGTGCTAGGGCCAGATTTGAAGCAGGATGCATGCAGGATGGCATCACCAACTCGGTGGACATGAGTTTGAGCAAGCTCCATGAGGTGGTGATGGACCGGGAAGCCTGGTATGCTGCAGTCCATGGGGTCGCAAAGAGTTGGACACGACTGAGGGGCTGAACTGAGGGCCAGATTTAGCACCACATGTCCTGTTTCCCAACTTGATAATAGTCAAATAAATTCACAAGGCTGCAGTATATTAATAAAAAAGATTAAAAGACTTGGCTGTCTATTGAAAAGACCTTGTGAAATTCTCCACTGAGGTTGTGTAACAAATTTGCCATCAGTTACAGACACAGAGAACATGCATTGCAATGGAATCATAAGCCTCAGTTGCTATACATAACAAAAATCTACTGTGGAGATATCGCTATATATATCTGAACACTGAAGTGTCCCTTTGAGAAAATGTTAGAGCCATATTACATACAGCTGTTAGTGACGCAATAGGAACTGTGCCATTTTCCTATGTGTATATACTACATTCATATATGCACAGTCTTATCCAAACTGATTGATTTTGCCACATTATATACTGACCATTACAATGAAAGATGAAAGACTATACCTACATAGACTTACTGTTAGCTTATTATAAGCAGTCTGCAAATATTTTTAAAAGTTGGTTTACCCAAAAGTTCCCACTATCATAATCTCACCAATTGTTTTTCATTTTTCCTTCTGTTCCTTGGAGTATGTGACTCAGCAAAGAGTCTAGACTCTTACACACCATAAATATATTGACCTGGAATAATTGTACATATATACCCCTCATGTGCATTCCTTTATCAAGATGCTTCCTTGGAGTTAAGGGATTCCCTGTGAAGCATCTAACCATAGGAAGTAGAATGTTATCACCAGTAGTTCTGAGCTGGTGTATTTTTAACTTGCTTGAGTCTTTTAGCTGAGTCACTTGCCCTGGGGAAGAAATGGGAAAATGAAAAGCCAAGAGCAGAATAATGACAGTGGGAATTCTGACACACACTGGTAAAAAGTAAGAGTTTGGGATCCTTTAGAAATAATGGAGTGAAACTAGCTCTTTCTTCTTTTATTTTTGACTACAGTGTGTGTACAGATGCGGTGTCAGTCTTTCATGTTAGTTAACATTTTAGCTCATGTTTGTTGTGTAGTATATTGGTCTAAGAAAATATGTAAAGTTCTGTTTTTTATTAATACAAGCCAAAAGATTAAAGAAGTAGCACTTAGATCAGTTATACTTTCTACTATCACTGTGCACCCGACATTATTTTTGGTATTGTTGTATGTATTAATTCATTTATCCTACGCAATGACCTTTTGACCCTGGATATCACCACCTGCCAACTTTTCAAAAGAAGAAAGAGTACTGCTTTAGTTTGGATTTGTTTTTTCCAGACAATGGTGTACATTTATTTCACTGAAGCTCGAAATTGTTGCTGTGTTAAAATTGCAAAAAAAAAAAAAAAAAAGAACCTTAAAATAATTAACTTAAAATTAGGAGAACTTCACTTTGGGGAAATGCATCAACAAAGAGACATAATTCATCTTGTCATTCACAGAGACGTCCATCTCTCTGCAAATAGAGAAATTTTTAAGTATAAAAGCACTATTGATTCTTGAGTCCCTCTTCATATACTTTAAGATGGAAAACTCTCCTATGCAGGTAGCAGTCCCTTAAGCAGTGAGTAAGAAGAGAAAAAATATGCATTTAGAGATTGACAAATGCCTTTGACTTCCTGAAGGTAAACCTGCCAGCCAGACTGAAAGTCTGGGAGTACAGCTGCTGAAAGTAGGGAGGGTCTACTGTAAAGCTCTGCTCCTTTTTGCTTGAACTTGTCCAGAACTGCTTAAGCTGGAAAAGAGTGACTCAGGCCTCTAGAGCTCAGGTGTTTGATCTTTCTATAAAAATAGCAACCCAAAGCTACTTCTTTTCCTTCAGAACTAACCTCTCACCATTGTTATGTATTTCCTGTTGCCTGGATTAAAGAAGCCAGAGTATTTATTAATTAGACTTAGGTTGGCACATTTACCTTAGGGGGAACAAAATGATTTGTCTAGGAACTCCCAGACTCTGATGAAAGACCAAAGAGGTACAGGTTTCCCCACAATCCAAAAGTAGAATATTGCTATGAAACCTTTCCTAAGCAAAAATACTGTAAAGTCAAGAAGCAGTTACCTTAGGATACATCTTGCTAATGGATACACAAAATAAATGGAGATAAAGTACAGATGCCTCACACAGTTCAAAGCTGTGTTGGTTGCTGCTAAGACGCTGAGTTGAGTTCCCGAGGAAGGAACTTGGCGGTTGCATTCTCTTTGCTCTTCCAGTAAATAGCTTGAGGCAAAACCAATGCTTACCGCTATTTTTGCATTTTGATTTTTTTCCCATGAAAGCAAAAATCTTCTTCAGATTTCTGTTGGTTAGTGAAAACAGGTAGTACTAATGTAGGTCTTTTTTAAAAGTGAAATGGCATAAGATGCACCTTTGAAGAGCGGGGACAGTCTTCGTAGTGGTTGCCAAGGATCCTAGATAGTGCATGAAACTGCCAGTCCAAACCCAGTGGTATGAGATGGCAGCACCTCCTGGAAGGCAGAGGGAAGGACTGAGAACAGTCTAAATCAGAGGGGAGGTACAGGGACATCCTGTCTGCCTCCTGACTGACAAATGAAACCAGCTAGAGATGTGATGAATACAGTTTTACAGTCTGTTCCTTTAACACACCTCTAGGGGGTTTGAGTAAGTCCCTTTAAAGAGTTATTCCTTGAAAGAACAGAGTAAGAGATCCTAACACGTACACAGGAGATTTTAGTACTCAGCTTGCTCTGAAGCCCCTTGCCTTTGCTTGGGTGAGTCTCACTCTGAGGTCCAGCTGCTGAGCGTGTGATCAAGTATGAGAAGATGGAAGGTCCCTGGAAAGATATTGGATGCCATTTCCTGAGATGACTGAGCTGAGAGCAACCAGTTGCTGAAAGCTGCTGTTGAGAGCCCTGTTGCAGAGAATCAGCCTGAGACATTCAGCTGACAGGGAGCTAGAGAGCGCCCTCCTCTATCTGGGACAGGGACTGCTCAGAGCTCCCACCATCCAGCGTGGGCCACACTGTAGGAATCAGTGATTCAGCCTAACCCCTCTGGGAAGGCAAAGACAGGTTGGCGTTTGTCTTGTTCCTTTCTCAGGCAAGTGCATGATAGTGATCGTTCAAGTTCTGGAACTGGCTTCTGCCAACTAGAGATAGATCATGCATTGACTCCAACTGGTTGACCCTCGGTGTGTGTGTGTGTGTGGGGGGGTTGTACACTTATAATTCCAGCTGAAAACCCCTTTCAATATAATTTTTAAATCCTTTTAATTCAATTTAATTTTTAAATCTTTTTCTGCAAATCTTGACTCTTCAGGTTATCTCAATTAAGTGGTAACACCAACTACTATATGAGGTAGAATTACTCTGTCAAGTAGAATTACTCTCAGCCAAAATTGTGTTTGAATCACCATATCAATGTTATATAAGAGATTTATTACAAAATTAACTAATCTCATGTTTGACAAACAATTACCTTAATTAATATTCACAATTGAAAAGAAAAAGAAATACTACTATGGGAAAAAAATGAGAAAAATCAATAGGAATTACCTAAAAATAACATTAATATATATGTTGGGTTTTCTGCTAAATTCTATGCCTTCACAGATTTCACACAAAAGCAAGAAAGTGAATATTGAATCAGGGGAATTTTAAGTTATGTAAAATTCTGACTATGATAGTCATGTGTGGGGAAAAGTATACTATTATAAAACTTTTTAAAGGTTCTTATGATTATTATTCTCAGAAAACTTGTTCTATAGAAAAGTTAAATTTGTCATTCTCAGGTGCCAGTTTCACCAGCAAGATCTCCGTTGTGATTTTTATTTAAGTGAATATTCTAGGGCTATAGCTGCTCTGTACACTTTTTTGGAGTTTGGGATTGAGAGCTGGAAGAGATGAAAGGATGAGAGGAAGCAGTGTTTACCAACAGCCATGGCAACCTGACCGGCTGGCAGTGAAGTGAAGCGAAAGTTGTTTAGTCGTGTCCGACTCTTTGCAACCCCATGGACTGTACAGTCCGTGGAATTCTCCAGGCCAGAACACTGGAGTGGGTAGCCTTTTCCTTCTCCAGGGGATCTTTCCAACCCAGGGATCAAACCCAGGTCTCTTGCATTGCAGGTGGATTCTTTACCAGCTGAGCCACCAGGGAAGCCCAGTCATGTCTTCTAACTGAATATTAATGCTAGAAAGGCACTTCAAGCTAGAAAGTATTAAGATTCAAGAGTATTGACTGATGCTTCCCAAATCCCAGAAATGCGAAGTGACGCTTGAGATTTAACAAAGCTTTGGGTAACCACTGTTTAACCTTCCTGACATGCTAAAAAGTGTTTCTCAAATTCTCTCTTAAAAGCACTGCGTAGACTCCCCTAACAAATCAAGCCCCTTCTGCAGACAGCTTAGTTCCCTTCTCTCTAAGAAATAGTGAGTTGACATGTTCAGATTGCATTGCATGAGTCTCTTTACTCTCTCCCTAGGCAAAACCTTTTACTACTCCCTGAGGTGGGATTTCCCATTCTTCCTTTACTTTTCCTGATAGTCCCTTCCATCTCTTTTTAATTTTCTTCAGTAGGAAAAACTCACAAGTTGTGTATTCTAGAAATAAAAGTCTTACTATTGAACAAATGATTTGCTAGGTGGAATAGAATTTGTTTAAGGGTAATGCAGACCTTTGAAGCAATTGCTTAGTAAAGTAGTACCTTGTTCAGGAGTTGCATGCTATAATTGCCTATAGTCCAAATTATCTTTAAAATATGATGTGCATGTGTTCTAAATAGCTTCAGTCATGTCCAACTCTTTGTGACCCTGTGGACTGCAGCCTGCCAGATTCCTCTGTCCATAGGATTCTCCAGACAAGAATACTGGAGTGGGTTGCCATTTCCTGCTCCAGGTGATCTTCCTGACCCAGGATCTAAGCTAGGTCTCTTACACCTCCTGCAGGTGGGTTCTTTACCGCTAGTGCCACCTGGGAAGCATAAACTCTCCACATAATACAATATTGTATAGTTTCATGGTATGTTCAGTATCTGGCACCAGAACACTTCTACTCTAAATGAGATGGGTGGCTTTGGGTTTCATGTTGAAATGAAAGCACGGAGAGCTAAAATTGCTCAAGGTCAGTGTTCTTACAATGTGCCTTTTCTCTCTCGATTATAGAGAATAAGGCTGGTTAGTCCTGCTTAGAGTTGTGACTACCTTTCCAGATTACAATTAGCGACTATTGCAAATCCAAGAACTTTCTTTGGGAGGATGAATGACAGTACAGGCTCAGAAGTTGTGCCAACACAACTCAACCCCAGTGTTGACTCAACATTATTTTGTCGCCATTCCTATCAATTTTTTCCTGTGGAAAGAAAACTCAGTACAGTATACCTTCAGTATTCATGGGGTTTACCTAAAATCTCCATAATTCAGGTGAAAAACAAATATATTATTAGATATTTCAAGTGACTTATTTTTTAAAACAATTAAAAATTACTTTTTAATAAAAAAGTAACCAATTCCTGTCATACTCAGAGAGCTATAACTATCCCATCTTTTCTTTCTTTAAATTATAATTTCCATTTGCTAAACATCTAATTTAGTTCTATAAATATCTAATACCATTTTGATATTTGCTCAAATGTGCCAAGTACTGACCTCTTTATCAAATTAGGTCTGTGATCAAATCAGGGAAAAAATAATACTTTCAAATTCTGAATTATCTTTATTTGTCTAGCAAAACTAAGCAGTTAATCTTTAATGTTCTAAACCTTTTTAGAAATCTGTGGTTTTTAGTGGCATTGGCAATCAAAACTCTTCAAACCATCTACCTCAAAACTATCTTTAATGAGTTGCTTATAAAATTAAATAAACCTAAAGTATGTATTCCATAATTTCAAATTATAAATTTTATTACTTGTTTATATATAGTTTGATAGTATCTAGGTAAGAATGTTTGTGTTAACAATTTCTTTGTAGAAGGATATTTAGAAACTTTGCCACAGAAATACTTTAAAAATACAATAGCCTTTTAAAAGTTATAAATACAGGACAAATCAGTTGTAAAACTTTCAGACAACATAAATAGAAAGTAAAAGTCTTCCTTCAGAAATAATCACTATTAATATTCTGTGCATAAACTTTCATGTTTTTTCAATACATAAATACAACACACACACATGCACAAACACACAAATACACGTTTGCTCTGAAACTGGAGTCAGTTGATACATTCTCTTTTGTAACCTGTTTTTTTTTTCCACTTAGACATTTATTATAGGTCCATTTGTAAGTTTCAACATTTGTTTGGTGCTTTTATTTTATGGGCCATAAATTATATACATATTTGTTTAATGGATATTGAGCTTGTTTCTCCTATAAGTTTGTTTGTTTATTTTAATTTTATAGACAACCAAAAGTTTACCATTGAACAATGAAGTGAATGCTCAAAGAGGGAATTGGCATTTAGAAGTGAAATATTTGTATATTATATTCCTGGCAAATTTATATTCAGTTTAAATCAATAGCATTTAAGAAACTCGACAAGTTTCAGGGACTCTCCTAATGCTTGCATATATAATGTCATCTAACTTATAACTCGACCCTACTATCCCTAGTTTTATAAATAAATGACCATAACACTGAATATTTTTTTGGTAGAAGTAACATTTAATTAGTAGCAACTCATAAACAAAAGGCACGTTTGAGTTTTAAGGGTTTTCTTTTTTTTCCCACTTATTTCATATTATTTAACCAGTCTCCTCAAAATGACTACACAAAATTAACAATAATGTTTTTATCCGTTCTTGACCACAGCCTCCAAGGTAGGGATAAGTTGTATTCACTTCAGTTTACAGATGAGAAACCCTGAGGTTGAGAGATAAGTACCTTCCATGATCCAGTCGTGGTGGGACAGGTGGGACACAGCCTCTGGTCCCACCCTGCCCTCCTGCTCAGCCATCACACAACTGGAAGGTCAAAAACTTTGATTCTGTCCAGAAGAAAACCATAGGGTGTTTATACTTATTTAAGCATAAAGTTTGTATAGGAAATTGTTTTCCAGAATGACTATGTATATTGATTAAGTAAATCAGATAAATTCTATATCTCTTTTTCACTTCCTGCTATGAAACAGAAAATGTATGGCACACTCCAATAGAAATAAGCCCTTTACAGAATTCTGTATTGATGATCTTTTTTTTCTTATTTTTCTCATATTGGCACATGAAATCTGGACTCTAATACAAGAGATTAACTTATTTTCATGTATCTCTACATTGATGGCTTATGCTTCTTGAGATTTTTTTGAAGATATCAGAAGAATTGTTGAGAATCAGGGAACCCATAATCTGAAATTACTGTATAATTTTTCTATATCATTATACCCAGAAAATTAAGAAAGATAAACAATGAGCTCTGGTAATCATCTTTTTGTTACTGGATTTTTTTGTTTGTTTTGGATTTTTGTTCATTTGTGTTTGTTTGCTTTTTATTGGAGTATAATTGTTTTACAATATTGTGTTAGTTTCTGCTGTATAATAAAGTAAATTAGCCATGTATACACATAGATCCCTTCCCTCTTGGACCTCCCTCCCAGCGCTCATCTTATCCATCAAGGTCATCATCTTTTATCTCTTCTCATGAAGGACTATCATAACCTTTTCTGTTATGTCTAAGGGGATTATTTTTAGGCACAAACTGTATTGCCTTCTTGGGGCCCACTTGATTCTCATCCTTCTCAGGCTATGTGCACTTCTTCAAGGCTCAACTTGTGATCACATATAATTCATCTGCAGATGGTTGTATAATGTGGCTACTTTCTGTGCCTTTCTGTACTCAGTGTTTGCCACCTATCATTGGCTGGAGTCTTTCTGCTCCATTAACATACTCCTGAGCCCATGGAAGACTGGAGTTGGTATTTCCAAGTCTACTTACAAGGAAGATTCATCCTTATTCTGGGTCCAAACCTCAAGCCAATCCCCATGCATGCAGCCCTATGATACTTTCTAAGTAGCACAATGTAACATTCTCTAGGCCATAAGAGCTCAGGGATTATAGCATATTACTTCATACTCATTAGCTTTTGTTTACTTCCAATAAATGGAAATGAAATGAAAAGTATTTATAATGTCTTACCTTGATTTGTTTTCATATACATATTATGGGAATATACTGCAAGCTTCTCTATTATAATATCCAATATATTCAATGCGCATAGCTCCCCAGCAAGGCTGGACTTCTCATAGCTTACTCAAATTTATGTTCCCAGAAACTAGCCTGATGCCTGACACACAGCAGTCAAGAAAAGTTTGATGAACTTAAGAGTGAATGAATGAATTGAGAATATTTCTTTTTGCTCCTATTCTATTTCATTAAAATTATGAATTCATAACACTATTAAAGCAAATAAAATTTCACTTACCCTAGCCATTTTTAGAATTGATTATTCCACATACCTAGAAAATTAGTTGTATGATATTCTACAGTAGATTTTAATATAAAATTTTAAATGTGAAAACAGAAGAAAAGCCAAATTTATAAAAGAATTCTGCAATATACAGCTAAACACAGGCATGGTTCCCTTCAGCAAGCTTTCCTATTCAAAACATTTCAGTAAATAAATGTTTAACAAGCAATGAAACTGATGGTTCTATTTACATGGCAGTCAATTTGTGTTCTACAAAAGCTAAATTCTGCATTCCCAATAATATTTTATATTCCTTGACATTAGTCTACAACAAATGGCACAATTGTGTTTTAAAAAAAAGAAAGAAAAAACCCATAATAAAAACCATTCACTCTGCCAAATATGTCATTACAATTTTTTTTCTGTTCAGCTGCCAGATGTATTGCATTATATTATCAAATTGATAGATCTAGTGTTATTTCTACATTTACCATTATACAGCAACAAATAGGAATATAAGGAAGCCTTGGTAACACATCTTGCTTAATATGTATGTGAAGTAGACAGTTTGTCTAAGAGAAAAATATAACTGATGACAGATTTCATTTCAGTCTGCTACTGCTTATTAAGATGTCTACAAACAAAAAGCCATATCTGGGTACATCTTTTTCTGCAAACAAAGGAAAGTTTTAATTGCTTTAACCAGCATTTGCATTGTCTTTGTGGTGGCATAGAAAAACAATTCAGGTCTAATCAGGAAACATATTCTAGAGGAGAATTCTTCAGCTTAAGCCTTAAGGTCTAATAACATATTTCTTATAATTCTCGAATAAAGTTTCACAATGTAATACTGTGCTATCTTCTATTTAAATTATTCCTAAGCCATTAATAGAAAGACTGGTGCTGTTTTTTGCTATGACCTTATTAGGAATATCACTTTCAGACATGAAAATGGTTCCTATAAAATTAAAAAGCAGACTGATCAACCAACCCCAAGCCTCAGCATTATCCATTTTCTCCATCAGCAATGTTTACACATAAAGAAGGTTTTATGTTGCTCAGCTGTCTTTGACTCTTTGCGACCTCATGGACTGTAGCCCACCAGGATCCTCTGTCCATAGAAATTCTCCAGGCAAGAATACTGGGGTGGGTTGCCATTCCCTTTTCCAGAGGATCCTCCCAATCCAGGAATTGAACCTGGGTATCCTGCATTGCAGGCAGATTCTTTACTGTCTGAGCCAGTAGGGAAGTCCCAAAAGAAGGTTTGCTTCCTAGGCATTCTTTTCAGTTCAATTCCTCATATACGGACTACATCCCTACAAGGTGAAAGACACTGTTACAAGCTAAGAATGAATTTAAAAATAAACCTGCAGCCTGAGGTACTTGACTTGGAGCATTTTCAAAGTGCTTGCAATTTCAGTGTGGGATGTGTTAAAAAAAAAAAAAAAAGACCATGTACTACACATAAATGTTACAACCTTCAATAAGTCAAACTATCCTCCAATCCCAGTCTTCATACCTCATGTATATCACTTGCATTCTGTAAATACTACAGTGACTCCATTCAGGAAATAAATGCTCTCATTAATGGGTGGACAAAGTAAAATGTGGTATGAAGTGGAAATCGGGCTTCAAATTTGGGAAGAAGCAGATTCAAAGCTTTCCTTGATCGTATCTCATCTGAGTTACGTAAGCTTGGGCAAGTCAATTCTCATCTCTCTGGGTCTCATAAAATGGGAATTCATTCAGTTTTCTTCTACAGATCACTGATTCTCTCCTATAGGCTGAGAGCATGGTGTTGACCTTGGGGATAAAAGCACTCTGTTCTTGGGAAGCTTCCATCTAATGCAAGCACACATGGTAGTCCAGGAGGAGAAGGCAAGGGGAGAAGGGGAAGACAGAGTATGAGATGGCTGGATGGCATCACCAACTCAATGACATAAGTTTGAGCAACAATACATTCCAGGAGTTGGTGATGGACAGGGAAACCTGACGTGCTGCTGTCCATAGGGTCACAAAGTTGGACACGACTCAGCGACTGAACTGATGATAGTCCAATAGTCACATCAACCAACAGGGTAATTGGAAGGCAGCAAGGATTACACAGGTCAGACTCACTGTTGATTTGGGGTATGTATCCTCAGAGGGCTTCTGCGATGGCTCAGTGGATAAAGAATCCACCTGAAATGCAGGAAACACAGGAGTCGCAGGATGGATCCCTGAGTCTGGAAGATCCTCTAGAGGAGGAAATGGTAACCCACCCCAGTATTCTTGCTCAGAAAATCCCACGGACAGAGGAGCCTGGTGAGTTACAGTCCATGGGTTCACAAAGAGTCAGACACAACTGAGCATGAGGATGATGATGATAATCCTCAGAAGGTGTAATTCATATTCAAAGTGGAATCGAATCAGTGACTAAAAAATTTTTCTGTAAGACCTGGAAGAATAGAGTGCAAGAAATGTTTGCATACATTGAAATGGCTTTAGCTTTACATTTTCTTTTAACTTTCTTGGTGTCAATATACTTAATGCCAGAGGATGAAGTCTTGAGTCATTACTAAAGTGTCCCTCAAAACACTGAGTGACTTTGACCAAGTTACTTAACCTCTCTGTGCCTCTTCTGCCCCATTCTAAAATAGGAATTTACCTCATAGTCTTATTATTCAGATTGAATTAATTAATATTTATAAGGTTAAGAACAATGTGTTATACTGATGTCCTGTGTGCTCTGCTAAGCTGCTTCAGTCATGTCCGACTCTGTGCAACCCTGTGGACTGCAGACTTCCAAGCTCCTCTGTCCGTGGGATTCTCCAGGCAAGAATAGTGCAGTGGGTTGCCATTTCCTCCTCTAGGGTATCTTCCCAACCCAGGGATTGAACCTGCAACTCCTGCTCCTTCTGCATTGCAGGTGGATTCTTTACCACTGAGCCACCAGGGAAGCCCTATTTTGACAAATAAAATACAATATTAAACTAAAGATACTCTTGACATGTATGCATTACTGTATTTAAAATAGACAACTAACAAGGACCTACTACTGTATAGAACAGGGAACTATGCTCAATATTCTGTAATAACCTAAACAGGAAGTGTTTGAAAAAGAATAGATACATGTGTATGTACAACTGAATCACTTTGTAGTATACCTGAAGCTAACACATCATTAATCAGCCATGCTCCAAAGTAAAATAGAAAGTTTTAAAAATAGTCAGCTTAAGAAAAAAAAAATTTTTTTTTAATTAAAGGTCATTATTTCTGGGGTTGAGAGAAGGTGAGGCTTTTGTCTCCAATTTCCTCTCCCCACTTCACTGCCCAGGCCTAGGTGCCACGCTTCCCGATAAGTAGATGAGCCCTGTGGGGAAACTCTAGTCATGACGGAAAGTGACTGTGGCAAAGGCATCCATCTTTCCTGGAGTCTGACTGTGACTCCCTGCCTGGGAGCTCCACAGGTACTGAACCCTGGTGGCTCAGATGGTAAAGACTCCACCTGCAATGCAGGAGACCCGGGTTCTATCCCTGGGCTGGGAAGATCTCTTGGGGAAGGGAATGGCAACCCACTTCAGTATTCTTGCCTGCAGAAGTCCATGGACAGAGGAGCCTGGTGGGCTACAGTCCATGGGGTGGCAAAGAGAAGGACATGACTGAGCGACTAACACTGTGCACAAAGATCATTAAGAAAAGATCTTTGCTTTCAAGGAGCCTACAGCCAAGTTAGTGAGAAAAGCAAAACAATAACAATAGCATTACATTCCAACCTAATCATGTTAATAAAACAGTCTACATGGAGATCATTGCCATGAATATAAAAATCAAGCTTTATTTATCTTGATGTCCCCCAGAGCCTGATAACAATGCTCAATAAATGTTTTCTGGATTGAACTGAATACATTAACAAGTACAGACAAATAGTGCTGGAGCAAGTAACTGCCAAAAGAATGCCATGTCAAGAAATGATCACAGAGGAACTCTGGGGTCCTCATGGCAACCCTGGTAGACATGGGGAAACTTCAGCTTTCCTCCATGAGCTCTTGATGTGCAGTCAACTTGGAGCTGCTAAGGAGCAATGGAGCCAGATGGTAGATATCAGGTATCATTAGACAGTCCCAAGAATTTACCTAATATGTAATATATTTTGCAGTGAAATGTTTCTTCCTGCTAATAGAATGTCCTAATTTGAAAGACCTGTTTTCTGTGAATGGCTTCATAGGTAATTTGATTTATAATTAAAGTAATGATAACTATTCCTAATTTCATGCCTTAATTTATTCTGCAAAATTAAACACTTACCTCAATGTAAACATTAATGTCAATCTCTGTGGCATCTGGGGAGGGGATGGAGTTGTCTCATGACACCTACCAACCTGGAGCACAGAGTTTTCCTTATCCAGAAAAGGGAAGAAAAATTCTGTTGCTGGTACGTTCTGTATGAGCTCTAGATTATCCAAAAAAAATTCTCTCTTTTGGATTCTGTTGTCCCTTACTTTCTCTTTTTTCTAAAAAGGATAAACACAAACATTTTTTAGTTCATCCTATCTACCAAAAGCAGAGATGGCACTCCATTTCCCTTTTCTGAGATTAAAAAGATTTTAATGCATCAGGGATACATGTTATTATGCAAAGAAATATGTTGATAGAATTCAGGCAGGTGCCTTCTCTAGTATCTTGAGTTATTCTGAATCTTATAGAGCCCTGTTATTCTAAGTGTGGTCCTTGGACCAGATATATCTGCATCTCATAGGTTCAGTTCAGTTTTAGTTCAGTCACTCAGTCATGTATGACTCTTTGTGACCCCATGAACTGCAGCACGCCAGGACTCCCTGTCCATCACCAACTCCTGGAGTCCACACAAACCCATGTCCATTGAGTCGATGATGCCATCCAACCATCTCATCCTCTGTTGGCCCCTTCTCCTCCTGCCCTCAATCCTTCCCAGCATCAGGGTCTTTTCAAATGAGTCAGCTCTTAGCATCAGGTGGCCAAAGTATTGGAGTTTCAGGTTCAAAATCAGTCCTACCAATGAACACCCAGGAGTGATCTCCTTTAGGATGGACTAGTTGGATCTCCTTGCAGTCCAAGGAACTCTCAAGAGTCTTCTCCAACACCACAGTTCAAAAGCATCAATTCTTCGGTGCTCAGCTTTCTTTATAGTCCAACTCTCACATCCATACATGACCACTGGAAAATCCATATCCTTGACTAGACAGACCTTTGTTGACAAAGTAATGTCTGTGCTTTTTAATATTCTGTCTAGATTGGTCATAACTTTCCTTCCAAGGAGTAAGTGTCTTTTAATTTCATGGCTGAAATCACCATCTATGGTGATTTTGGAGCCCAGAAAAATAAAGTCTGACACTGTTTCCACTGTTTCCCCATCTATTTGCCTTGAAGTGATGGGACCAGATGCCATGATCTTAGTTTTCTGAATGTTGAGCTTTAAGCCAACTTTTTCACTCTCCTCTTTTACTTTCATCAAGAGGAGCTTTAGTTCTTCTTCACTTTCTGCCATAAGGGTGGTGTCATCTGCATATCTGAGGTTATTTGTATTTCTCCCAGAAATCTTGATTCCAGCTTGTGCTTCTTCCAGCCCAATGTTTCTCATGATGTACTCTGAATATAAGTTAAATAAGCAGGGTGACAATACACAGCCTTGACATACTCCTTTTCCTATTTGGAACCAGTCTGTTGTTCCATGTCCAGTTCTAACTGTTGCTTCCTGACCTGCATAGGAACTTAATGGAAATGCAGCATCTCAAGCCCCATCTCTTGCTGACTCAGAGCCTGTAATTTAACGAGAGCCCAGGTAATGTGCATTTACATTAGAATTTGAGAAATGCTGTCCTAAGTCCTATCTTGGGAGAATCAGTTGGGTAAAAAGCCCTGGGGAACAAATAGACTGAAGGGTAGTCGGATCATCTGTTGATTAGGTGATATTAGTTGGCCACCACAAGCTAAGGAGCATTAGGGGATCTTTTGGGGGCTTAGTTACAAAAAACTGTTCTTTCACCAGATGAATTTTCTAAATGACTATTGCACTAACCTCTATTCTTGCTGATGAGAGAAAGATGAAGTCCATTATTGATTTGGAATTATTGTGCATGCTATGTGCTAAATCACTTCGGTCGTGTCTGACTCTTTGTGACCCTATGCACTATAGCTCTCCAGGCTCCTCTGTCCATGAGATTCTCCATATAAGAATATTGGAGTGGGTTGTCATGCTCTCCTCCAGGGGATCTTCCCAAACTAGGGATCGAACTCATATCCCTTAAGCCTCCTGCATTGGCAGGAGGGTTCCTTACCACTAGCACCACCTGGAAAGCCCATTGGAATTATTACAGAATATCATAAGCAAGCAAGAGATTGCAGAGATGGCTGGTGTGCTAATCTCTTGAGTGGGCACTATTGGAGGGATAAAGGAGCAAGCATTTATGTGAAGACCGACATGTAAGTTTCTGCCTTCATAAATATTTATCAGCCAGGAAGTGAGAGAAACCTGGAGGAGGCACGTGTTGTGAGGTTTTCCTGAGTTTGCTTTGTGATTTTTTTCAAGATCTTCTGCTGTGTTTAGGTAATTGGAATTCCATGTGCAATGTTGTTGAGAACTTAATAGAAAAATATTTATACTTTTAGCTGCTCTTGAATAAAATTATATTCTTTCCTGTGATGCTGTTGTTGCACACCTTCTGCCTATTATCAGTCACAAACTATCAGTACTGAATTATTCTGTCAAGTGAGAATCTAGGAACTTTACACCTGCCAGTTCAGGCTGATTTTCAATATTGTGTGAAAATGCCAAGGAATGACCTGTCAGTCTGGATTTGTGACAAGAGTCTTGTTCATGTTGCTCAATGGTTTGTGGAGTGTACCTTTGAAGAGTTATTTTTATGTGGTTCTGTACATCTCAATATCCTAGGCAATAATTATCCTGTATGCTAGGTCCCAAATAAAGAAGAGACAAAATTGAAAGGGTTTCTTTGTTAGTAATTATATGTGAATATGCTGGGGAAATTTTTTCATCTCCTTTTTGTCTGAATCTATTCAAACCTCAATTGTAAGCAAATGCAATTTTTGTATATACATATGTATGTCTGAGCCATTTGCTATCCTATAACATAACTCTACTTCAATATTGGAATGCCTCCTCCTGTTAGGGTAAGTGATACAAAATCATACTAAGACATGAATGAAGCTTTGGGACAGAAGTAGTCAAACTCTCAGATTTCACAAAGCTCTGTTAAACATCAAAAGGAAACTTTGGGAGGTTTGTGGTAAATTGCTTCTGTTTTTCTTTAGATAAGTTTTTTTGTTCTTATTTTAAACAAGGGTCAGCAATACCAAGGCAAGGAGATAATTGACGACCTCTGCTGGCAGGAGGGAGCCAAAAACCACAAAAAGCAAAAACTGCTTTCCTGATAATTTGGGGGCCAACTCCAAGGTTAGGTCTTTATTCCTTACCTGAACCAGCCCAGGGCATCAGATCCCAGTCTCAGATCATAGTTAAGAGCAGCTACAGAATAGAAATAGACCCACAGACAGAGAAAACAAAATTATGGTTACCAATGGGGAAGGGAAGGGGAGGATAAATTAGGAGTTTGGGATTAACGCTTATACTCACTCCCATATATAAAATAGATAACCAACAAGGATCTACTGTATAGTACAGGAAACTTATAACATAACCTAGAAGGGAAACTAATCTGAAAATAATAGATACATATGTATGTATAACTGAATCACTTTGTTTAACCCCTGAAATGAACACAACCTTGTGTATCAACTACACATCAATAATTTTTTTTTAATGAAAAAATAGCTAACAGTTGGTGAATGCTTACTCTGTGCATAAATTCATATAATCAGCTCACAACGAATCTATATACTAGGTACTGTTCTTAGCACTGTCTATATATTAGCCCATTTAGTCCTTTTAAACAAAATGATGCTCATTTAAATAAAAGAGTCTTAGGTATGGAGAGTTAAGAAATTTGCCCAAGGTTACAAATCAGTAAGTGACAAAGTCAGGACACCTTGGCTCAGGCATGCACCCTCAAACTGCTCAGTCATACGATGTACCATATGATGTCATGTGAAATCTTGAGTGCTTTCTCCATGCCATGAATGCACAAATGAATGGCATTTAATCTCATTTAATGAGATTAAATCATTTTAATGATGAATCTCATTTAATCCTCCCAGTGACCAGATAAAATAGATCGTGTTATTATAACTTTAATTCTACAGATGAGAAAATAGAAGTCCAACCTGCTGAAGGGCACAGAGGTGGTTGTTTGTTATTGTTAAGTCACTAAGTCGTGTCTGACTCTGTTCTTCTTTTCTAAGTTCCTCTGATATCCTTTCTACAGAGGAGCCCTGCCACACTCCTCTGTTCATGGGATTTCCCAGGCAAGAATATCAAAGAGGGTTGCCATTTCCTTCTTCAGGGGATCTTCCTGACGCAGAGATTAAACCTGTGTCTCCTGTATTGTGGGCAGATTTTCTACCATCTGAGCCACCAGAGAAGCCCACAGAGGTGGGAGAGAAGAGAATTATGAACATGTAGACTACGACTCTAAGTTCTATGTCCTTAACCTTATTTATTCTATCTGGACCTCAAAAACCAGTATGCAGCAATACAGATGCTTTTTATTAAGATTAAATAGATCATGAAGACTGAAAAAATTGGTTAAGAATGATAACTAGGTTTGAAGTTATTTACCAGAGGTGACTTTGCAAGATCAAACCAGTCAATCTTAAAGGAAATCAGTCCTGAATATTCATTGGAAGGACTGATGCTGAAGCTGAAACTCCAATACTTTGGCCACCTGATGCAAAGAACTGACTCATTGGAAAAGACCCTGATGCTGGGAAAGACTGAAGGCAGGAAGAGAAGGGGACGGCAGAGGACGAGATGGTTGAATGGCATCACCGACTCAGTGGACATGAGTTTGAGCAAGCTCCGGGAGCTGGTGATGAACAGGGAGGCCTGGCGTGCTGTAGTCCATGGGTTCGCAAAGAGTCGGACACGACTGAGCAACTGAATTGAACTGAACCAGAGGTGAAGCCTGCTTCCTTTCCTGAAAGGTCAAATCTAGACTGCACACCATTGCTTGTAGATGCCTCCAGTTTGGGGGCTTTGTTTATCCCAGTAGCTTTATTACCTGCTGCTTTCCTTCTCCACACTTCAGTGCCAACCAAGCATCTGACTGCTCTTATCAGAATGCCCTGGGTGCACTATCTACTGCCTGAAGATTTCCTCTCTTCTCTGGCTACCTCCTCAGTGATCATTCTCCCTCTTGTGAACACCAAATTAAGACTGTTTAGAGGTTGCTTCCACCAGTATCTTCACCTTGACCTTCAGACTGTATGAGGCATCTGTTCTCTTTTTCTAGGTTCCCCTGATATCCTTTCTACATCTCTGTGTATTGTAACTCTCTGTTCTGTATCTACTTATCCAACTAGAGCAAGTCCTCTTAAGAGCAAAGATTTTATTTTGTTTCTATTTGTGTCCCCAGCACTTAAAACTGTGCTTTGGAAACACTAAGCTCTCTGTAAGTGATTACTCCATAAATGTTCTAGCAACAGCCGGAGAAACCCTGAGGGGGAGTTTCTGGAAGACCCCCTGGAGAAGGAAACGGCCACCCGCTCGAATATTCTTGCCTAGGAAATCCCATGGACAGAGGAGCCTGGCAAGCTACAGGCCATGGGGTTGAAAAGAGTGGAGCACTATTTAGAGACTAAACAACAACAATTTTAGATTTACAGAACAGTTACAAACATTGAACAGCTGCAAAGACAGTACAGAGCAGGCATATGCATCCTTTACCCAACATCATCATTTCACACGACCATGAGGCACTTGTCAAAACTAAGAAACCGACACTGGTATCTTTCACTAGTTCTTTGCTAGTCTCCTTGTCTCTATTTCAGGATTCCATCCAGGATGCACCTCACATTTAGCCACCATGTTTCCTTTTTTCCCTAACTATGGCGGTTTCTCAGACTTATGTTGCTTTTGATAACTTTGAAACTATTTTACAGCCTTTTGTTTGACTCAAAGTTCAACAAGATTGTAGCAAAAGGGTAATATTAGATTATAGTCTTTGTTATACTTTCCTGAAATGATGGACTAAAATATGAGTCCTGACAGATTTAGTCTTTGCCCTGCTCCTGGGTGTCTTGAGACAAACAGAAATCACAGCATCACAAACTCCCTATAATTTCAGTATCAGTGACAACATTTTATCCATCAATGTAAGAAAAGCCATGAGGTCTGAGTAAAAGCAGATGTGTTGAAAATACTTCTTGATGCAAATATATCTTTCAAAGATGGTTCAAAACCTGCAAGTATTCAACTTTAAAAGATTAATTAAGAAGGTGAATAATGAAATGAAAAACACTGACTTTAGAGTTAGACACTCTCAGTACATTTTTCAACTCTGCTGCTTAAAAACTGTGTGGTTTCAATCCCTGCACTTAGCCTCGATAATTCCACATATATCCATCTGTAATTATAATTCTCCAATGTGATAATACATGCAAAGAATTTCTATGACCTCTATAGCTTGATACACAAATTATTTCTTGGCACCATTAACCCTATCCCAGGTGAAAACACTTACAGATGATTAAGGGTTCTTTTATGTTATCACTTTCTATTCAAATTTCTCTTCGTGGTTATATCTGATTTTGGAATATCTATGAAGGCTATTATGGTTTCTATAGCAAAACATTAACAACCTACAGATATTAATTGCTTACAACATGCCAAACACATATTCAAACTTCACTGAAGCCCTACCACGTGGAAAGTAGCACGATTCCAATTTGAAGTGGGGAAGAAACTGAAGCTTAGAGGGATTTCTATAACTTACCCACATTTACCCAGGAAGGAAGTAGAGGAGCCAAGATATAAACTCAGGAAGCCTGGCTGAAGTACACCAACTCCTAAGCATGAATCTGTAACACTTTTTGTGAAGTTTTTTCAAAGACATCACTGATCACAGAGAATTCTGCAAGAGAATGTTCCCACACCAAGCTGGGAAAGCAGAGTCTGGAGTTGGTGTCACTTGGGCTTCACAAATTTTTTTTTTTAATTTCAATAAGTTTATTTTTAAAATTAATTTTTATTGCAGTATAGTTGCTTTACAATACTGTGTTAGTTTCTAATATATAGCAAAATTAAACAGCTGTATCTACACATATATCCTTTCTTTCTTTGACTTCCTTCCATTTAGGCCACCACAGAACACCAAGTTGAGTTCCCTGTGCTATATGGTAGGTTCTCATCAGTTATCTATTTTATACATAGTTTCAATCGTGCATATATGTCAATCCTTCACACCTTTTTGATCACAAGCTGAAGACAATGATCTGACTCCTAGGTTGTACCTCTCATGAAATACAGACATATTCATTATCTTCTACTCTGTCAAATCTTTAATGGTCAACACATTCCCTACATGATTGTTCAAGTCTTGATGTGTCTTTAGATCTTAAGGATCTTTAGACTGTAACAAATTAAGAGCAATAAGTGTTAGACACAAGTAAATTATTGTTTATGTGAGGAAAGGTTGCAATATTTTGACTGTTTCTTTTAAATATAGACTGAAGCTCTTCATACTGACCCAGAAATAATCTCTTTCCCGAGATTCTGTGTGGCTGTGCCAGGTGCTTAGAATTGATCCCAGGATGGCTGGGGACTAAAAAGTCTCCATGGTGAAATTATCCACAGCCTTGCTTGAAGTTACTGGACAGCCTCTTGAATGACACAGAATGAAATCTCATCATAAGGATTATCCAATCAGTGTTATTCAATTGATGCAGTAAATTGAGAATATTCCTTTTTCCAAGTTGATTAGCATTTGTAACATTTAATATTGAGATGCATTTACTTTTATATTCTACTTTTCCCTTTTACAGTGTTTTCTTAATGTTGCCTCTTCAACACCAATTAAAAGTAGTGGCACAATGAACTTCAGATACACTTTGAAATGTGTCATACCATTAAAGAAAGTTCTCAGCCAGGTATTGCATTTTATAGCATTACTTGTTAGTTGATATAAGTAGGAAGAAATTTAGCATGCAATTAATGATACCCACTTGAAATAAAGCTAGAATCACTGCTGCAGTTTCTTTCTCCACTATATCAACTACTTAGGAATTGCAGTCACCTCAAAGTCTTTCTAGATACTTCTAAGAGTTCCCAGAGTGAGTTTCATGTGAGCTCCACTTCCTGGCCCTTCTGTTTACAAGCTACCAAGAAGTGGTGGCCATTTTTCTCTTGGGCATCTTTCTGGCAGATGGCATCTTCTTTGTCAGATGATGCTTTTCAAGGCAGCTGCTGACACCACTCAGCATCTGGACCAAGATACCATTCCCCAAGTCTGCCAGTACTACTGCTTTCATTGCCGCTGAGTCCTCTTGCTTTCAATTTCCCATGAAGGTTTTAATGAAACAAACTGTGATGTGACAGAAGACTCTTAAGAGTCTCTTGGACAGCAAGGAGATCAAACCAGTCAATCCTAAAGGAAATCAACCCTGAATATTCATTGGAAACACCGTGATGCTGAAGCTCCAATACTTTGGCCACCTCAATCAAAGAGCCAACTCACTAGAAAAGACCCTGATGCTGGGAAAGATTGAAGGCAGGAGGAGAAGCTGAAGACAAAGGATGAGATGGTTGGGTGGCATCACTTACTCAATGGACATGAGTTTGAGCAAACTCTGAGAAATAGTGAAGGACAGGGAAGCCTGGCATGCTGCAGTCCATGGGGGTCTCAAAGAGTCAGACACGACTGAGTGACTGAATAGCAACAACAACAATTCTCTAAGTATTTGGTTGTTCTTACATCAAACATAGATGTACCTTATTAATGAAGCTGTCAGTACTATGATCAGACACTCTCCTCTACTTTCAGGCCATCACACTGCTCCATTTCTTCCCTGAGTCCACGTGTTTTCCCACTGCCTGCCTGTCTGCTAAGTGGCTCCAGACATGTCCAACTCCTTGTGACCCCGTGGATTGTAGCCCACCAGGCTCCTCTGTCCGTACAATTCTCCAAGCAAGAATACTAGAGTGGGTTGTTTTTCCACTAAGTGCTTCATTTACATGGATCAGAGCAGGTCTAACTTCACAACTTTCCAGATGTAGCAGATCTGCTTGAATCTTAAGGAGAACACCATTTATGCTCTAGTTTTCTGTATCACTTTCTAAAGAGGCCAAGTTTCCATAATACTGGTAATGCAACGATCATAATGAAAATGTATTTCCTTATTATGTAAGGGGTGCTTATGAAATCCCAGTACATTTCTCACAGCCAGATTAAACATTTTATTGCCTTTATTTTTCATCAAGTATGCAAATTCTTTTTAGCAGGTTTCACTTTTGATTTAAAACCATTTTTCATGAAAAACTAAATCATTTACGGCCATATGGTCTCATGACAATGCAGAGTTAAGAAAAACTCAGTGAATTTTATACAGGAATGCCTTTTGGATAGCCTTTCAAGTGAAAGAAACACACTTGCTAGCCACAGAATGAGGTGCTTTAAGGAAAAACTCTGAAATGTCAATAAATGTAATGTGGGCCTTTGCCAAAGAGAAAAGATGTAGATCAATACAATCCCCTTCCTTTTATAGAGAAAAAAAGTGATGGTTTGGTTCCTAGCAGGAGGAGTCAAAACAATGTACTCCCATATGTTATTTTATATATGGAAGCAAAAAAAAAAAAAAAGACATGCTAGGGAAAAATGTAAAATGAAGTTAAGAACTGATAGCACCAACACTCAATCTGCTGGTATTCTGTGCTGACATGTTCCACATGGTTTCTCTCATGGATACAAAGAGTTCAGGCAAGGGAACTGCCAATAATAAAAGTGGCTATCATTTAGTGAGAACCTACTGCATTCTTGCCTGGTGACTCAGATGGTAAAGAATCTGCCTGCAATGCAGGAGACCCGGGTTTGTTCCTTGGATAGGAAAGATTCCCTGGAGAAGGAAATGGCTACCCACTCCTTGCCTGGAGAATTCCATGGACAGAGGAGCCTGGCAGACTATAGTCCATGGGGTCATAAAGAGTCAGACATGAATGAGCAACTAACACTTTCACTTATTGTAGTCCTAGGCACTGTAATATTAGCTACAGGTTTATAGGTTTATGCTTTAAGCTATAGATTTATGCTTTCAAGCTATATATTTATGCTTCATGACTGTATTCAAAGGACATATTATTATTCCCACTTATAGACAAGGGGACCAAAACTGACAGAGGAAAAGTCATTTTCAAAAAAGCTTACAGCTAGAAAATGGCAATGTTGAGATCTAAGCTCAAGTATACCTGCCTTCAAAGTCTATACTATTTCAACAATTCTGTGATGCCTTTCAGCAGATAAATGAATAAAAAAATATATAATCTGAGTTGTTGGGTACTCTTTACTCTTTTCTGGCCACCTCTACCTGGAATACTCAACCAATCAGAAAGCAAGTACCACATAGTCAGGAGGGAATGTGCAGAGTCCTGAGGAACATCGTGTGGGATATTACCAAGGCTCAGAGTTAGAAACACAGGCCTGCCACTGATGAACTGCGTGACCATGAGAAACTGGTTAATCTGGGTATTTATTTCCTCCTCTGGAAATGAAGATAATAGTCCTATTTTCAAATGATACTCTAAGGAATGATATGGTGTGATATATATACGTCCCTTGGTTCTATTCATTTGGGATCATATTAAAATTTGTGCCTGCTGGAGCCCACCTGCATGACCAGGTATTTCTTCAATATCCTCTCAGTCATTCACACATGCCCCATCTCTGTATTACACCAGTTGCCATGGAACCTCATCATGACCTCTTATTCATCCTTTTGTTCAGAGGACTCATCTCCCAGACTCCACCTTCCTCAGCTAGTAGCTTCTGCAACCTCTCAAACCACACTATGGTTTGTGATAGAGTTGGGAAGCAAATCATTTTATTCCAATTTAGGGTCATATTTTATTAGATGAGCCTCTGGGCAGGCTTTTGTTTCTTGCCCAGAGCAAAATTACTTTCACCAATACAACTTCTGGATGTATTGTTTTTAAACCATCTCTCCTTTAAGCCGTAGAACCAGTTTCTCCAGCTAATGGAGAAGGGGGCCAGCCATTCCCCAGGTATCAGCCATTTCTTCCTTCTCTCTTCCCATCTTCCTTCTCCCCACCCCCATCTCTCTGACTTCACCCAGAATACAAAAGTTCCCTTCTGTAGCTATTTCATTAGAAGATACCTAGAAGTATCACCAGCTCATACATTTTGCTGAAGTCTAGACTCTGAATTTCACTTTGGCTCAACTCAACCCAATGAGAAAATGTCATAGCACAGTGTCTGTTACATGGCAACTATTCAGTAAATGCTAATTGCCTCCTCTATTCCTGGTATTATGTTTAAGCTGTTAAAGATTTAAAGCAATGCGATCTAGACCTTCTAGGGTGTGATAGTGAAAGACAGTGTTGTGAACATAATACAAAGAAAGAAAATTATTACTATAAATAATTTATTGTCAAATACACAAAGGCCAGGAATTTAGCAATACGGTAAATGCCTACAAAATGTTTGATATGAAAATTCTTCACTGATAGACAAAGAGAGTGTTTCCCTGTCTTCTAATGTGAGGAAGATATTCACAGAAAAGTGTGGATTGCAGTGTAAAATTAATGGAAATATTAGACACTTTATCCATTCCTGGTCAAGAGTCTAAGGACTAAATAAAGCCAAACAAAATCTCTGAAGTGAGCATGATCACCCAGGAAATGGGAGAAGACAGAAGAGCCTGGGGAGGTAGATAAGGTAGACAAAGGTTATCTCTGTTTTAAACTGAGGGTGAAAATGACCTAGAAGCAGAATATTCTGGTCTGGAGGATAAATAGAAGTGGTGGGAAAAATGTAGAAGGAGAAATTATCATCAGGACAAGGATGACTGCAGAGAGCAAGGATTACATCCTGAATTGAGAGTAAGGACATTTGAGAGGTAGAGAATCTTATTACTCAGTGGAAATAATACAGAAAAAATAATGTATGTTTCTCAAAATGCCATCATAATGTCATCATCCCTCCAAGCATCCAATGTCTCTCTCTACTCCTTAAGTCCCTAACACAGCCTTTCCAACCCTGGATAGTATGACACCAACCTAATTCTTCAGCCTAAGAGAACAGTTCTTCCAGTTTTCAGGAATGTGTCAACTACCTAAATCAGAACCTTTTGCTCCTGTTTCTCCCTCCTACCAATACTTGGCTTCTGCTCTTGGCTGTACTGTGAACTTGCTGGGCAACCTCCTACAAGCCACTTCCAGTCTCTGGGCCACAATGTCTTCATCTTTCTTAGGGGGAGTTGGGGGAGATTATCTCTAAATTCCTCCCTAGATAAAACATTCTACAAGCCTATGAATCTTCAGGAGAATGTTATTAGCATGATTCCAGGCTTAGGGAAAAGGGAAAGCAATTGACATTTATGAAGAGGCCACTGCAATACTTTGTTTTGACCCAGCAAGAAGAAAGCATGCTTCACTTATAGAATTTCCCCAATAGCAGAGATTGTAAGGAAAGAGAAAATAATCATTATAGCAGGTAAACCTAGATGATAAAGATGTTGCCATTAGAATATTGTTTTCTAGATGCATATAAATCAGTAAAGAAACCATTTCTATTGTAACTGTCAACACTATAGTAACTACTCTTGACTGTTGTTTTGACAAATTGACCCCCTTTCTTTCAATATTTTTATAACTCAATGTATTTAATCTCTGTGCTTTCTGAAGTTTGCTCCTTGATCTTCTCAAGCTCCTTGTGTACCTGTTTCACTAAAATTATGATATCCTAATTATTTTCAACTGGTTTTCACATATCTGTCTTAAGTCTTTTTTTCCCCTGCCCAGAGATTCCCCTACTTCCTCAACTGTGTCAGTTCTCAGGAAGGAGTAATCCAGTGTGGCTTGTAGATGTCAGGAGGCATGCAATCTGGGAAAGGAGGAAGGGATGAGACAGAATTTGGAGTTGGCCCCAAGTAAAGCCATCCCTGATAGTTCAGTTGGTAAAGAGTCTGCCCGCAGGAGAGCCCGGTTCAATTCCTGGGTTGGGAAGATCCACTGGAGAAGGGAAAGGCTACCCAGTCCAGTATTCTGGCCTGGAGAATCCCATGGACTGTGTAGTACACAGAAAGAGTCAGACACGACTGAGCAACTTTCACTTTCAAAGCCATCCCTAGAAAGGGGTCCCTCACCACAACTTTGTATTTATGGAGGTCATGGAAACATCAAGAAAGAACTCACTAATCTGGGAGGACTGGACCAGAGTCCAATTCAAAAGTGCAGGCAGATGTGTTCAGGAGCAGAATAGGTGGTGGAAAACCACAAGCTTCCACTCACATCAAGGAAAACAAAGGCCAGAAATCAACTGGATGGAGAAGATGCAGAAACTTAGCAAAATGGGGTGAAAACAGAGAACTGAGACTGGCACAGAAATCGTGGATGCTTTTTCTAAAGCAAACCAAAATCTCAAGTTTTTCTTCCATACTTCCTGTCCTCATAGAGGTGTGTCACAGCCTTTCCTTTCCAACTTTGATACTTGTGAGAAAATACACATTATACCACATGTAAACTAAGAGCACACTTGTGAAGAGAAAACAAAAACAGTACTTAATACCTGTATTTTTGCCAGATAAAGAATTCCTTTCAAAAAACAATGAGAAAAAGATATTAACATAAATGCAATAATTGGATTTATCCATAGTATGGAAATGATAGTGGCTCTATTAATTTGTTCACTTTAAATTCAGCATTAATTCTGACTTTTGAAGTGTTCAGGACAAATTGAAAGACCCTGACAACAATGTCAATCCTAAAGGAAATCAGTCCTGAATATTCATTGAAAGGACTGATGCTGAAGCTGAAGCTCTAATACTTTGGCCACCCGATGCAAAGATCTGACTCATTGGAAAAGACCATGATGCTGGGAAAGATTGAAGGCAGGAGGAGAAGGGGACGACAGAGGATGAGATGGCTGGATGGCATCACCGATTCAATGGACATGAGTTCGAGCAAGCTTCAGGAGCTGGTGATGGACAGGGAAGCCTGGCGTGCTGCAGTCCATGGAGTTGAGAACAGTCGGACATGACTGAGCAACTGAACTGAACTGACTGACAACAAGGTGGGGTTATTCAGTTACACATGAAAACATGAATTGTATAAGAATTGTATGAAAACAAGACTCAGTATGGTGACAAGAATCACAAAACTTCACTTTCTTCCAGTATTTACTCCAGAACAGTTTTCCCTGATTTGCCAGTCCTGCTTCACTCAGTGTTGTTGTTTAGTCACTAAGTTGTCTCCAGCTCTTATGACCCCATGAACTGTAGTCTGCAGGCACCTCTGTCCATGGGGTTATCTAGGCAAGAATACTGAGTGGGTTGCCATTTCCTTCTCCAGGGGATTTTGCTAGTTCAGGGATCAAACCTGCATCTCCTGCATTGGCAAGCAGGTTCTTTACCACTGAGCCACCAGGGAAGCCCTTTACTCAGTGTAGAGAAAATGAAATAACAATATATTAATGCATGCATGTGGCATCTAGAAAAATGATATAGATGATCTTATGTACAAAGCAGAAATAGAGACATAGAGAGCGAATGTAAGGACACCAATGGGGGCGAGGGTAATGGGACTAACTGGGAGATTAGGTTGACCTATGCACACCATTGGTACTATGTATAAAATAGATAGCTAATTAGGAACTACTGTATTGCTCAGAGAATTCTACTCAATTCTCTGTGGTGAACTAAATGGAGAGGAAATCCGAAAACAAGGGGATATATTGCATACATATATTGCTGTACAATAGGAACTAATACAGCATTGTAAAGCAACTATATTCAATTAATATGAATAAAAATAAATAAGAATGTACTGTATTCCTATCTAAGAAAATATTTTAGCTAGGCTCAGGAGTTTTTATAATCTAGGTTCTAAATAAATAAATAAAAATAAATAAAACCTAGGTTCTGATCCCTATAGAGGAGTCAGCTTACTATCGAAGGGTGAATTTGACAAATGACTCACGATGGCAAATAAATTAGAAGGAAGACACTCAAAATCACTTCTTCTATGTATGGGGTTTTTGTTGTTGTTGTTACTGTTTGTTTTACGCTCCTTTTTTTTCAATTAAGAAATTCAAAATTTATGCTTTACAGCATAGACTATGGGGGTATTAGTTCTTTGGAGTTTTTACTTCGGAAGTGCTAATGCTGTTTTTTGAGAAAAAGTCATGGCCCTTTCCAGACATAAACTTCTACACACCTACAGTGAACTTTCCAACACTTAGGCAAGGATTCCTGTGAAACTCCTGAATTTCCAAAGCTTTATCTAATTTTCTACTTGAGCAGTTGGTAAGTAAGAGACACGTAGCTTTATTTAATCAATAGCTCAGAAGGTTGGCACTTGAGGCCCTCATGAACAAATTCAGCTCTAATTTGACTATGATAAACTATTTGTTGAAAGCTCAGTAGAGATGCTGATTTTTGAGAGGAAAGCTGTGTTTATAAAGTGGGAAGGGAGAGTGAAGGGCATTGTAAAGTGTTTGAAGGTCACAAACACTTGCTTGAAGATCTTCTTTAGCAGATTCTTCACTGATTGCTAAAAATCAGACACTCAGAGTAACTCCCTTCGTCCCAAACATGTTTTCTCATTCTCTTGGCCTGCCTCTCCCATTCCACACCAGCCCTTACCTCCCAAGTAGAGAATCACATCTTCAGAATTGCTATTTTTTAACTCTATCTATCTATCTCTATAAGGTTAATTTTACTTCAGTATAGTTAATTTACCGTGTTGTGCTAGTGTCTATGGTACAGCAAAATGAGTCAGTTGTACAAATATATTCTTCCTCATATTCGTTTTCATTCTGGTTTATCACAGTATGTTGAACAAATTTCCCTGTGCTATACAATACAACCTTGTTGCTTACCCATCCTATATATACTAGTTTGCCTCTGCTAATCCCAAGCTTCTAATCCTTCCCTCGAATGGGAGAGAATTCTATTCCACAGGTTTGCTGGGGCCGTGAAAGTCCCCACATCACTGAAAATATTGTGGTCCCCACTGCCATTAGTTTAAAATTAAAATAATCTTACTAATCTAAATAAAAATGAAACTGTTCAGAATGATAGACTATACATGTATATAGGAATTGAAATGAGCTTTTCAGGTTTTTCTCCTTTATTCTCTACCTCTCTCTCCTAAGGTTTGCCTGTTGGGTTATCCAGCACTGGTTGGAGGAGAAAATATTTAAGGACCATTGGTCTAAGGGATCTTAACTTTCTATTCCTCCAAAGTTCTCTAAATGCTATTACTGACCTAGGGGAGGGCATCTGAAAGGAATATACCTGGACTATATTATCTTATTTTCTGGAAAAATGCCTTCACTGAATTATGATTTAATTTTATGCCCTCCACTTTTATAAAAGGTCATTTTTGAAGAATAGTCATTCATCCATTTGGAGAGCCATTCTGTATCTTTTGCAAAAGCTAGTGAAAGACTTTGAACATCACATAACCCAAAGTCTCTCTTAAGAGCATTCATGTGACACATTTTTTCTATCATTTAGTGACAGGGAAATATATTTTTTTCCCTCCAGTCAAGTTTCTATTCTGCTTTTGGAAGAGTATTTATAACAATGTAATCCAAAATGTTCTTCTTTTTGACTGTTTTAAAAATGCAAAATTAATTTTACTTCTTTATTGTTATAATTAGTTCACCCTCCAAAAGGAAAGGGTATTTTTTTCTGATCTTAGGATAAAATATCATTTTGCCTTTCTTAAACAATGGTTTGTTCTTCACCTAATGGACACTGACTCTTCTCCCATCATGTTTCCCTCTTCACATTACATGCAAGAAAGCTTGAAGACAATTTTGTGCCCTAGCTCCAGTAAGTGCATCAGGCTTAATGGGATGCCTTTTGTTTAGTAATCTCTGCTGGATCCATCTCACTCCTTCTTTTGTTGCCTTTGCTGTACTTCCCTTATTAGGTTTGCTGTTGCACATCTGACCATAGTGTTAATGTCTGTATAAACCATTTTTAAATAGCCCCCTATTTTTATTGGTTAAAGAAAAATGAATGAATGAATAAACAACTTTGAACAGCTATCACAGATTTTTGTTATATGGATATTAGATTTATTCCTGCAACTTCCAGTTTTGTTTTCCCACTTTAAAATCATGCAATTCCTTTCTGGAAGTAGGCATGATATGAGGATATTTTATAATATTGTGATAAAATCACAGTAACATAATAGTGGGATTCAAAGTTAACAAGGAGGGAGAGACAAGAATTTGGCTTGGTAAGAAGGCTGAGAGAATGATAAAAGCCCATGGCTCAATGGACAGAGGAGCCTGGTAGGCTACAGTCCATGGGGTCGCTAGGAGTCGGACACGACTGAGCAACTTCACTTTCACTCTTCCCTTTCATGCACTGGAAAAGGACATGGCAACCCACTCCACTATTGCCTGGAGAATCCCAGGGAATGGGAAGCCTGGTGGGCTGCCGTCTATGGGGTCGCACAGAGTCAGACACGACTGAAGCGACTTAGCAGCAGCAACAGCAAGCTAGAGAGAAATTGTGAAAAAAAAAAAAACCCACAAGGACACATAAAGCATGACTAATTTTTATTGATGAGACATTGTGAGACATTCTCCATTTCTTCCTACCTCCTGATTTCTTTGTATTAGTGCCCCCCCACCCCCACCTAGATACAGTTCTTTTTTGGAAATCTCCTTTACTTCTTTCTTTAGTATCTTCTCAGCATTAACCGCATTCTTGAATAAGGACATACTGAGGTCAAAATTGAGACAATGTAGATAATGCAACAAAACTCCTTGAAATTTACACAGCTCAACTTTCTCTTTGAAATAGGTATCTTAGTACAACATTGACTAGGTTACCTAGCCGAACCAAACTCACCTCACTAAGAAATGATAAAGATTTAAGAAGTGATTCTCACAATCACATGTGGGGCAGTGAATATGGGCATAAAGTTCACAGCACCTGACTATAAAGAGGAAATATTTTACACGAACCTGTGCAAATTAATGTGGTAATAGGAAACTAGGATGGTGCAGGTAAAGAAAATCTATAGCCATGAAGATTTTTGAGCATAATCAATGAGATGACTTGGTAGGGTTAAATATTTCTTAAATTGTTTGGGTTGCTAATTTGTGACTTTCTTCAGAAATACTCTACTAGCCGTTCTTTTGGCATTTTAGATGTTATGCATATTGATCGTTCTTAACCTGGGGTAGGAGGAGAGGGAGTGACACTCTGCCCCCCAGGAGACATTTGGCAATGTCTGGAGACTTTTTTTAGTTGTTACAACTTAAGGAAGACATCCTCTAGTAGGTAGAGAACAGGAATGCTGCTAAATATTCTGCCATGCACAAGACAAACCCCTCAGAAGGAATTAATTATCAGACCCCAAATGTCCATGTGTGTGCTTAGTCGCTTGCTCGTGTCCGACTCTTTGCGACCTCATGGACTGTAGCCTGCCAGGCTCCTCTGTCCGTGGGGATTCTCCAGGCAAGAGTACTGGAGTGGGTTGCCAGGCTCTCCTCCAGGGGATCTTCCCAACCAGGGACTGAACTCAGGTCTCCTGCATTGCAGGCAGATTCTTTACAGTCTGAGCCACCAGGGAAGCCCTGGCATCCATAGTGCTGAGGCTAAGACAACCTGTGCTGCATTAACCTTGTGTCACCACCTGCTCCTGTCCCAGTCATTTAGGGCTTATTGTACATCACACTCTGGCCACACACCTGGCTTGACAGAGAATGCATCATTGTCTAAAACATAGTCTGTTTCCTCGTAGGATTCCCAGTGTACACAAGCAGGAATAATAACTTAGGAGGGATAAGAACAATTAGGGTGATTTTTAAAGAGTGCTAAATGAATGCAGAAAGGAGAGATCATTCACTCCTCACTTGTCAGAGACAAGGGAAATCTTCAGGCATGAGGTAGCATTTGAGTAGTTTTGAAGTTTGGGGAGATATGACCATTTTATAGAAGACGTCACAAAAACTATTTCCTCTCAAAAACATAAATGTGCTTAAAATACCAAGTTCTGTTCATTTATGCTACAATGAGAAAATAACACATATACACAAAATGTCTTTCCCTATTACCGATTTTTGTTTTTTAAGAGAAAATACACATGGAGGTGTCCTATATTAGCTATTATGCTGTCTCGTAATTCTCTGCTCTTTGTTGGCCCAAGGGATTGTGACTGATGATCTTGAACTACCTTCAGAAGCATTTGAAATTCACCTGACCAAAATGTGATTTTGCACTTCTGTGTTAAACCAGAGCGGCCAGGGACTGCATTCCTACTTTTCAATCAGCTGCTGCAGTTCCATTGAGAGAACAGAGCCCACACACAGTTGGCCTGGTTTATGTACACTTTTCCTGCAAATCTGATCTGTCTGAGAATGCCAAAATTATATTTTCATTTTTATTTGTGGGACCTGAAGAGCCTCCATGTTTACCTTGCTACAGCAGAATGTGTAAGAAAACATGATCAAGAAATTCTAGGATTCGTGATGGATAAAAATAGCATGTGCCTAGTTTGAAAGCTGGAAGATTCCAGTGAAATCCTAAGCCCCCGGGACCTTCACAGTGAGACCCATGCAAGGGAGGACATCAGATTAAAAACTGGCGAGAAAGTGAATCAAAAAATACTTCTTTTGTTGGACACCCTTCAATCAGTCTAGAATACAAGCTGTCTTTCTGAAAGTATATATTTGAATAAACTCACAAGCTATTGAAAACCTAAGAAAGTATTTTTTCCACTGATGCCAAAGTCCTAAAGATTGACTCCTCTAATTTTAGCATTTATGTGTTTTATAAATATGGACAGACATTAGGAGCTATAACTCGTATATACATTTGTAAAAAAGAAAAGGTTAAACTGTACATATTTAATAACATCTTATGAGATTGCATGTGTTTCTTGTTTTATGAACCACATTGTTCAATATCTTACAAGCTGCACTTTAATCCCAATAAATTTTTTTTAAGTCGAAATGACATTAGGACTTTAAGTGGAGCAGCAGCCCTGGCTCCCCACGCTGCCGTGTCAGCTATTTCCAACCTGCAGATACAGATCTGCATTCGAGTGTCACAAGTCAGGTCAGAACCAATGTTTGGTTTCCACCTCCAAAAAGTAATAACTCTTACAACTGCCTGGCTAGATAAATATCTGATGAAAAGAAAAGTCTAAATGAATCTGAAGATGGTCTGCCCACACTGAGATGTAAAACTGTTATTACTCTGGGCTTGAAAAAGACTGGGAAATAAATGTAGGCCGCACAGAAACCAAGTGGCACGGGCCAACAGATTGAGTTTCAAACTGTCTAACTTTTCAGTTGTGTGTTTTTTTATATGTTAAATATGGTTCTGAAGATTAAAGTCTTCATTTTCGGCAAAGAAAGGAAATAATGTTTCCTGTCCCATTTGCCAAGCTAAGTGAACAACTGCTCCTGCACAATTAGAATTGTTAATTGATTTGAAAACATAGGGCTTTGAAGGTGGAAAACTGCTGACATTATTTCAATGGGGAAATGCACTCCTGAGAGGCAGCGCACTGCAGTACAATTTCTCTCCTTGTTTTGTTGAATATACATCTATAAAAACACTGTGAATCATGCAGTAAAAACTGCTGTGCTGATATCATAAATCTCTGATAATAAAAATTTCATTGTTGAAACAATAAAATAGACTTTTATTATAACACAGAGTATCCACCTAAACATTGTCCTTTTAGCTTCTTCGAGTTAAATGTATGCACAGTTTTACAGTCTATAAACAGATCTGGAATAAAAGTTAATAAATGTCAAAATTTGCATTTCAAAAAATTCTTGCTGCATTTTAGGGAAGATCAATCTATGAACCTTTCAACATTATGTCAAATGAAATGCTAATTGTACCTTTAGGAATTTCAGAGACAGTGACAAGAAACTAAATGCTCTGTTCCTTTGCATCAGCAAGTCGAGGATAATTGTATATCTACTCTTCTGAACTTCTAAGAAAAAAAAAGAAAAAAACTCAGAAAAAAGGGTTTTCTATTCTTTAACTCAGGAGGGTAAACTCTTCCAGCCACCCTCCATCAATCTACCTTCAAATAAAGTGTGTTAACATGTTGACAGTGGACAAATCACACAGTGCTGCATTTATTCATTTTATAATAGGTTTGTCAAATGAGCTTCAGTTAAAGAGATTTAAGAGTAAGAAAAATTTTCAGCCAGAAATAACTGACTTCTTCCATTCAAAGTGATGTAAGGTTTAAAGGTGTACTTCTTAACAGCCTAATCTTTATTAAAACGCAGCCTTTTTGAAGGCTAAGTCACAAAAATAAATACCAGGAGCCCAAAAAGTGCTTTTATTTTCTCTACCGTTAAGATAAAGCACTAATACATCCCTTCCCTATTCTGTAATAAATCTTAGCGCTGTATCTCTAAGAGATACAAATTATCCTCTAGACTGTCTTACAAGTGTGAGTATAGATGGAACCAATGAGCAATGTTATCTAGAAAATAGCACTTAGTGTAAGGTTTGTACCATTTTTTTGAACATTATCCTATTTGTGGCACTGCCTGCATTTCAGAGGCAGGCTGCTGAAATATTTGGTGAACCTACAGAGCAGTGAAAAACGAAGTTCCCTGCAACTGCGAAACAGCCTTTGGCCACCTCTATCACTGCTTTAAGAGTGAAATAGGCAGTTCACCTTCTTCAAATCCCATTATAGATAGTGTTGAGTCAAAAGCAGAGATTGTTCCCTGCCACATTTCTGAATCTCTCTATTGTCTATTGATATGTATTAGGAATAAGAGGCAAAACCACTTCAAACGTTTAAAAGACTTCATTTACAAAGTATATTACACGGGGCCATTTCCAGGCTCACATTGGACAGGCGATTTGTAATCCTGCAGCTCGTATGAAAGAAAAACACCTGAGCCTTCTCACACAACGGTCACAGGGTGATGGAAGAAATTCTGTGTTTTAGAAAATTCAGATGGAAAACATACATATTTCTTACTCTCCTAGCGAACACTACTTTATTTTATACAAACTCTGAGTTGCCTAAAAAAAAAAAAAATTCTATTTTATGTCTTTCTTCCACAGATTTTTCAGTTAATTCATGAATCTATTTTATTTCTGATTCTTTTCATTCTTAATAAAGGTTGGAATTCTTATCGAGTCAACAAAAATTAAAATATCTTTAATGAAAATATGCTAATAAATAAGCAAAGGGCATTAATAAACATTATCACTAAACAGCAGCTTCCACTTACTTCAGACATCGATAATTTCTATGTAGTGAGCAACTTCTTGTGATGGCCCACTCTGAGCATCCTTTTGTGCACGTGACTTACGTGCCTGGATACAGATTCGATTTAATTTCTGGGTTTAAAATAGTATACCCTTAGGGGTAATGAAGCAATAGGGATAAAATAGCAAACATCTTAAAAAAAAAAAAAAACTTAATATTCAAGAGTGATTCTGAGGCAAACATACTAGGAACAATTGGTCCAGTTATAAGAAAGCAATAACAGAATATTTTGTAGGTCATGGTGTTTTACAGAAAATCTCCAACTTCTCTAATATGTACAATTCCCCAAATAAATGCAGAAGCGGCAGCTATTCTGAGAACCCTCCGAGCAAATTTCTCTAGACAAGCTTTGTTATTAATCATCCTAATTTTGTTCCCATTGTGTTACATTGGGGAAAAATAGTTGTACAACGGACAAGTACACTACTAAACAAAACGCTCATCTTTTTCTTGAGTCAAAACGGAAGGCTAATAAAGACCATTTAAAATAAAAGGGCCCATTACTCCTCAGTTTTATATGAGCTTACATGCTTTCATTGTGCAGAGTGTGTTATTAATTTCACATGCCAGATTCATAGGTTTCTGCAATATCAGGTTTGATGTATTCATTATCGGCACTCAGTACATTAATTCACGCTGAAGTCCGGTAAATCAAAATTATACCATCTGGCTTCCTGTTCTTAATGATGAATTTGATGTAGGGGTGATTAAGATTGTTAGGCTTTTGAATTTTAATGTAAAAATTAGGGGATTAAAAAGGCATTTAGAAATGACCAATAGTTAGAATAAACTTACTGACAGGATCTAATTTGTGTACTTGCTAGTAAAGCTCCATTTTAATTAGCAGCCACAGTCTTTCAGTACAAGCTCAAAGAGACAGAAGTTTAGTGATTAAGAAGATGAAGCTGTTAAATTGATAAATTGACCTTGAAATACTTGTAACTGTGGGGGACGGCCCAGTAACTCAGATTGTTAGTATGTTGCATTGTCATATGGGGAACTGAGTCCAAGAGTGACCCCAAGCACAAAAATTTTTTTTTTCTTTTTTTAATGGGGGGAGGGGCGGCAGCTCACCATTCTCATCTGGAGAGCTGAGGTAAATAAATACAAGAACCTGCAGACCTGAGAGTTGACACTATAATAATAGGAAGGTGAAGATTCCATCACTGAGAACTCCTTGACAAGTGACATTTGAATACTATGTCTAAACTTGAAAGCATTGTGTTGGCCTTCTTGGTTCCTTGCAATAATGATGCTGTACACATATAATAAGATCAGGGAGAGAGATACTCAAGCAATGCATTAACTCAGGAAATCTAGGGATAGCCACCAACACTCTGCCCCCCCTTTTTTTTTCAGAAGAAATGTGGAAATCGAAGAATTCTAAACATCCGTGTATATAACACACAGCCATTGCACTCAAACTTGACATGAGACTTCTTTTAATTGAAAGACCAATCTGACATTTGACAGTTAAAATTGTCTCTGATTTTAATAGAAGCATTTGAAATGTTACACCGAAGTCATTACACCTTTTCTGCATAAAGAAGTTTAATAGTTAAACCAATTAAGAAGGAATAGGCTCTTAATGTAAAATATTATTAGAATAATATGAAGAAATATCCTCATTTCTCTCTAAGACATCAAGCTAAAAGTGCAACAAGCTATACAATAGAAAACTAAGTTTGAAAATAAAAGTATCTCTTGAGAAGAATAAAAAAAAAGGTGCTACCTTGTGCAGTCTGATAAAATGGGATGCTTTAGTTCCTGTGAAATTAATAAACATAGTCACTAATGCACTAAAATAAAATACAGTCAGAATGACTTACATCAGAAAACAAGTATATCTGTATATATCAACAATTTGAAGGATTCTGATTCCTGGCAAGTCAAGGAATATTTTAAATCTTATATTTTAGAGGAAATCGAATCTTGACTAACCACTGCAATTTATGTCATTTTAAATAAGATATATTTGAATAAGTATATTTTTCATGCCCTAAAAAGACTGATGTCTTTTTTTATAAGCTCATCCTGTGACACACTTGAGTAGGTAGGTATATTGATTTTTTTTTCTTTTTCTGATGGCAATGAAGTGTAAATGGAAAATATCAGACTTGGCAATCACTTAAACCATGTGAAAATTTCAGAGTGAAGGCTATTAGAGTCACTTTGTGATCTCCCCAGATGACCAGAGGGAGGGGAGGAAAAAAAAAACATTTCTACATTTCTTCAGATCCTTTGTATGACAGCTAAGGAGAATAACATTCTTTCTAATACGCCAGTTTTCGTCTCTAGTTGAGAATAACCTCAGTGCTTTCTTATGTCACTGGCTGAGAGAAGATGAAAGACCCAGCCTTGTGTAAATGGCTTTGTCTAACCATCAGTCTTTAGCTCTGCATGGCAGCTGTACTATTGACATTAGCTTGTGCACTGGGTGAAATTGAAGTGAGTTAAATGTGACCTTGGCTTAGTTGTTGAAGTAGAAATGAACTCTACTGGGAGTGAAAAAAAATAAGACCAGTTTCTCTAACTTCATTTTTTCTTTAATGAGTTTAACAGCACTCTTAGGATTTGATACATTTTATAAAAACGCTTTTATTTCCTTTTCTATTATACACGGAGTAATCAGCATTTAGTAAGGTTAGCTTGCCCTTTTGTTATGAAATCCTTGTTTTAGGTATTTATGTGCCATATTCTGAAAAAAAAAAAAAAAAGACATTTATTTTTCCCTCTTCCCTCTTATTGATCATAACCCGTATATAGAGACAGAAGATTTTCATGTTTATGAGTTCATGGACTTTAATAACAAATATGGGACCACTGAAACAGTCTTAAATGCCCAGTGCTTTTGATGACATTGCATTGTCCACTGGATTACATATGTGCCCACTGAACAACCTGCTGGAAAGTCACGTGGAGGGAACACATGAGACCTCTGGAAGCCTGGAAGTGCTGGAACACTTCTAAGGCTGCAACTTTCTTGTTTATAGACAAAATATATATAAGGTAATATTTGTGTCAAAAGAACATAGGATTGATGATACTTTTTAGGTGGAGATAATTCAGAAATTCTCTGAAGTTTCATCTCTATTTTGAACATTCCTAACTCCTTTATTCACAGATACATTAATTACATGCTTTTATGTATATTTTTGTTCATATGTGAGTATATATGTGTATAGAGATGAGTGTGATTGATACATGGAGGTAACTGACCAGGATCCCATGGGGCCTTCTCAAGACAGACCACTGCCCCATGTCCTCTGCCTACTTCTTGTCTATAGAAAACTTTAACCTCCTACATCTTCCCCCAGTTCCAAAGAACAAATTTAATCAGGGAAGTGAGAAAATACAGAAAGAAAGGAAAACTGTCAAACAAGATAAAACAATAATAGTTTAGCCATTAAACAAAGTCAGGGACTTTTAGTTCTTCCTCAAGGACTGTAAATAGTATTCTAAGCCATATCCTTTCAGCTGTTCTGCAGATACTGAAACCTCTACCAGGTAGAAGAATGCTGTCCACAAGCATAGATACCCCAGGCTGATGGGGACCAGAAGGTGAATGATGCTGACTCCCGATTTCCTCATCACCAACCAGTCAGAAGAATGTCCATGAACTGATCAAGCAACCCACAACTTTCATCACCTTGTCTTTAAAAACCTTTCCCTAAAAGCCACCAGAGAGTTCAGGCTTTTTAAGCACTAGCTGCCTGGACTCCTTGAATGGCCCCCTGAAATAAACACGCCCCTTTCCTTCACCACAACCCAACTGCAGATTGACTTTGCTGCACACAGGCAGATTCCAGTTTGGTTCAATAACATGCATACCTGTACACATTACTTTAGCTAATAATAATGACATGTGAGGAGCAAATCAGATGTTTCAAGTCCAGTTTCTGTCCTCAGGTTTATCAAAAATGCTCATCATGGGACTATTTTAATTAGCTTATCTAATCCAACTTGAGCAAGCACAGTCTAAAGTCCTGATATTTTGCAGTTTATAGTTCACTAGTAATGCATTTCTGCCTGCCTGCCTGCTAAGTTGCTTCAGTTGTGTCCGATTCTTAGTGACACTATGGACAGGAAACCATCAGGCTCCTCTGTCCATGGGATTCTCTGAGCAAGAATGCTGGAGTGGGTTGCCATGCCCTCCTCCGGGGGATCTTCCCAACCCAGTGATTGAACCCACATCTCTCATGTCTCCTGCATTTGCAGGTGGGTTCTTTACCACTAGCACCACCCAAGAAGCCAAGGTATTTCTACTACTATCCTAAAGTAGTATTAGAAAGTGTTAGTAGTAGGCATCGCCATTTGCTGCTGATGGAACCTGCACTTTTGGCTTCTTCCTTTAATCATCTTTCTACTAGTTTGATACTCCAGAGTTTTTCTTCTCCCTGATTGTTCTGGGTGAAGTAGTGACTCACCCACAACACTCACATTCTAACCCCTACAATATGTTACCTTATGTGACAAAAAGGCTTTGCAAATGTGGTCAAGAGAAGGATCTTGAGGACTATTTGAATGGATCCAATGTAATTACAAAGATCCTGATAGGAGAGAGGCAGATGGGTCAGTCAGAGACTGACTGTGGACTAGATATGATAGCTGCAGCAGAGGTCAGTAATGCATGAAGTGAGTCAAGGAATGTGTGAAGAGCCTAGACGCTAGAAAAGACCTAGAAGGAAATGGATTTTCACCTTGAGGCTTTTTCAGAAGGTACACAGTCCTGCCCATCTATTTTTAGACTCTAGACCTCCAGAATTATAAGATGATACATTTGTGTTGCTTTAAACCACTAAGTTTGTGGTAATTGGTTACAACCCCACTGAGAAACTAATACACTGATGCGTGTAAGTTTTAGTTCTCTGTATAGTGATGTGCACTATGACATGGTTATCACTTATTTAAGTAATGTTTTATCACTCATGATGGTTTTGTTCACCTTTTGACTTTTGTGCTCAAATAAGTATATATAGAGTTGGCAGTTATGTTTAGGAATGGCTCTGCAAAATGACAGTATTCGAAAAAGGAATCACAGTGATCTTTAGAAATAGAAGGCAAATTGGAAAGCTTGCAGGGTACTCCACATAAATTTAATCATAAAAATGTTATGATCACCTGCAGAAGTCAACAGAGTGAAAACAGAGAAGAGGGGAAGGTCTCCCCTTGGATTAAGGGCTGTGGGAAGATGCCGAGGCGGACAGCTGGCCACATGCCATCCAGAGTACAGTCAGAACTGGTGGTAGGGAGCCTTTTAGGCAAATCAGAAGGAGGCTGGGCCAGAAGCTTGGCTGGTTGAGGCCAGCCTTGTGGCTGCTGACTCTCACAAGGACGATCCTGGGACAATAGAGAAACAGGCCTGGATTTGAAACTAGAACGAATTGCTGGGCTTCCTAGGTGTTTGTTCAGAGAGTACACGGTGAACTTGGAGCTAAAACCGACTAGGTCAAGAGGGAAGCACTTTCCTTGTGCTATGCCGTATCTTGGGAGTGTCTACAACTGAAAGACCTTACTCAGGCTGAAGTGGCTGTGCTCTGCCTCGCATTCGCTGAGGAGTACAAGCTCAGGGAGGTGCTTTGGCAGGATGGACCAAACAAGGGCTTTAGACTTTAAAAGGGACACGCCACATTGGAACTTCAGAACTGCCCTTTAATGGGCATGCATGCTTGGATATGTAAGTAACTTCACCTCTCTGAATCTCAGGCTCTTCTACCAAGTGTGGCTAATAATGACTGTTTGGTATGTAATTCTTATGGGGGTTAAGAGGCATAAGGTAAGAACGGTATCTGACATTGTCTGGCATGTAGGAGGTGCTCAGTAAATGAAAGTTTCCCTCATTTCTCCCAGGGCTCAATTAAAGGAGGATTGTGAGAATTTTGAAGCATCAGTGTGGCCTGAGGTTGGCTGTTGTCCACACCCCTTATCTTGAGTTTCTCATCAGCTTTCCAACAGTCCTTACTCATCTTACTTATGCCCTTATCATCATTACCATGTATCTACATTATGAAGACCTACTAATGCTATTCATATCCCTTTTTATCTTCCCAGATCTCAACGGAACTACATTCATCACATTCTCAATTATGCTTCTCCAATTCCATTTACAAAAGAGAAAAAGATCATATTTATTTGATATTATCATGTCAGGTATGATTTCATGTATTTTCATGTACACTAAAATATCATATGTATATATGTAATCCATTTAAGTAAATATATATGTGTGTATGTAATCTGAATATTTATATTGAATTTAAGATAATAAATAAATATGTCACACTATTATGTGATGAGACTGCATAACACTTTTGGTATGTTCATATAATCTTATTAGTCACTCTACAGGCTGAAAAGGTAAAAATTATATATATATATATATATAAATGGCAAAATCCTACCTGAAAATTAATTAGAATAACTTGATTGTAAAATGGTTTTAGGAAAGGGAATATATTACTAGAGTGCCAAGATATCACAGATATGAATTTCAAATGGAACCACATATAACTCGCGTAATCGTTTCAACGTTAGGCTGACATACTTTGGATGTTCATTTATCATGCAGATCTTAGGCGTGAAGATTTTTTCAACTGCTGTGAAAAATATATGTATTTGCAGGGGATCACTGCAATGATTTTTCAGCTGGCCTGGGTGAATCCTACCCCCAGAGAGTGTGTGGGGAGGGCTGGTTATAGGAATGTAAGAATAACTCAGGGGCTCTTCAAATTGTACCCTCTCCAATCCAGATTTTAACAGAGAAGAAATATTTTTCCAGAGACCTACAAGCTCTCTTTCAATGGAAAGGTACACCAGGAATGTTCAGAGGCATTTTTCAAATTGTACCCCACCCTACGAAGTGATTAAATGTCCTCTTGGAAAAATGCCTGCCCTTCTGTTGTTGAAAATAATTTCCTCAATGTGAGTCACAGGTCCTGGTGAAGCCTATTGGCATCTTGCTGGTGTGCTGGTGGGGAAAGCTGGCTGGAACAACTTTGGTAGCCCAGCACTCTTAAATTCAATTCCTTTCAAAATCATTATAGAAACTGGAAAATATATGTTCCAGATATAGTCATATGTGGGCTTCCCAGGTGGCTCAGATGGTAAGGAATCTGCTTGCAATGCTGGAGACCTAGGTTCGATCCCTGAGCTGGGAAGATCCCCTGGAGAAGGAAATGGCAACCCACTTCAGTATTCTTGCCTGGAGAATTCTATGGACAGAGGAGCCTGGCAGGCTACCGTCCATGGGGTCGCAGTTACACCACTGAGCAACTGACACATATGCATATAGATGGACTTAGAGATTATCATACTTTGTAAAGTAAGTCAGACAGAGAACAAATATGATATCACTTATGTGTGAAATCTAAAAAATAATGATGCAAATAAAGCTATATACAAAACAGAAACAGACTTACAGACATAGAAAACAAACTTTGGTTAGTTACCAGAAAGTAAGATGCCACCTTTACTTTGTGGCAAAAGGCAAGACACCAAAAGGCATACCCATAGACATAGAAAGCAAGCTTATGGTTACCAAAAGGGAAGTGGAAAGTGAAAGTGAAAGTCACTCAGTTGTGTCCGACTCTTTGCAACCCCATGGACTATAGAGTCCCTGGAATTCTCCAGGCCAGAACACTGGAGTGGGTAGTCTTTCCCTTCTCCAGGGGATCTTCCCAATCCAGGAATTGAACCCGAGTCTGTTGCATTGCAGGCAGGGGGAGTGATAAATTAAGAATTTGGGATTAGCAGATACAAACTGCTATAATAAATAGGTAAACAGCAACATCCTCCTGTAGAGTGCAAAGAACAATATTCAATATCTGGTAATAACTTATAATGTAAATGAATCTGAAAATAATATATATTGTATAATTAAATCACTTTGCTGTACACCAGAAATTAATGCAATATTTTAAATCAACTATACTTCATTTTTAAAAAAGCCACCCTATGTGGACACCGGTATCAATCTAGCAAGAGGTGAATAAAGTCAGATAAGAGGAGAGCAAGAGAAAAGACAGACTAGAAAGAATGTAATATGAAAATCTCAGTGTGCTGAAGTCAGCAGTAAGGAAACAGTCTAGCTCTGGAGTGACTGCTGGGTTTAAAACTCAATACTATGGCAACGTTAGTTAACTCACGCTCTCTAGGCTTTCCTTCTTGTGGACAGAACCGTCCAGTCACCCCATCAGGAACAAAGGACATTAACATAGTATCTGGGCAGACTAAGCACTTGATAAACAGTGTTTCTTGTCCCCGTCAAGTCAGCAGGGAGCACACTGACCTGTCTCTCTTGCACAGGTAGGTCTCCAGTCCCTTGAGTAAAGCTAGGTGGATAGCATTTGCGAACAAGCTCTAAGAATAAGGCAAAGACTCAATTACTCAAACAGGGTGTGACGAGTTTGACCTGATGCTGAGTCATTTGAACAACAAAATTGGGGCCTTTTTCCTGTGAAGGTTAAATGTCCCCATGACCTGAGGATGAACCTTACCAGTATATAGGATCACATAGTCCCAAATATGGGCAAAAGTGCAAGGTTTCAAGGGGGAAGCTATGTCATCAAAAGTATAAACTCTGGGATATTTCTCTCAAAGGATTTGGAAAATAACCCAACTGAAACCTAAACCTAACCTTTACTCACCTACATAACTTGGATCAAATATCAGTCCTTGTTAGTGTCAGAGAAATAGTACTGTGTTTCTTGCTATGGGCCATATTTTCCCAGTAAATAAAAATGGGTACTTTTGGCAAAAAACACCAACAACAAAAACAAACAAAAACCCTTGTATCCAGCATAGGTGAGTTATCCTGCTGTCTAGGCGGCAGTGATTATTTCACAGGAGCTGCCACCCTGTGGGCCTGCACTGAACGGGAGCTCTCATGGGCATGTGGAGAGTCCTCCAGACACACAGCCTCCGTGCCAATACTCACTGCCACCTCGCTGCCTGTTTGTCTCATTGGCTCTACACTATTTTTATTTTTTCATGTTTTTTCCGGTTTCTAGTGGTCTATAGCACGTTGTTTGTGTTCGTACCTGTAATCTCCCACCGGAGTACAAGCATCAGGAGGGCAGGGGGCTTTGCTGTTCTGTTCATTCATGCTAACGTCTAGTAGGAGAATGCCTGGCCCAGACCATTCTCTTGGTAAATGCCTGCAGTTCGGCTCACTGGCCAAACTGGTTGAATAACTGAAGCCATTAGAATGACATTTGCCCAGAGCTTTGCTCTAACTCTAGAGACCCCTCTGATTCTGCACTTTTTCAAAAAAAATTTTTTTAAATTAATTTTAGACTTACTGCAAATTTGTAAAAGTAGTACAAAGACAAATATCATGAAATATCTCTCATATGTAGAACCTAAAAAGAAATGATACAAATGAACTTATTTACAAAAGAAAATTAGACTAATAGACATTAAAAAACAAAAGTATAGTTACCAAAGGGGATAGCAGGCTAAGGAGAGATAAATTATATGTGTATGTACATGCGTGTGTGTGTGTGTGTCTAACTTTGCTATACACTTGAAATTAACACATTGTAAATTAACTCTACTTCAATTTAAATAGGAGAAAAAATTAACAAAAACAAAATATCTGATCCAGAAAAAGGTAGTATAAAGAATTACTGCAGATCCTTCACCCATATCCTACAAACATTAACACTTACCTTGTTGCCTTTATCATTCTCTGTGTGTATATCTATTTCTCTCTCTCTCTCACACACACACATGGGCACACATGCACACACATATATATTAGTTTTAGCAATACTTTAAATAGTATATATAGTGCTCCTTTTAGCCCTAAATATTTCAATGTATTTCCTAAAATCAATAATATAACCACAGTACAATTATCAAAATCATGATTCTTATATACCAATTTTATTTAAATGTCACTCCATGTCCCATGGATAAACTATGTAGCATTTACTTTTTCAGACCCAAGACCCAATCCAAGATCATATATTACATGTAATTGTCATGGTTCATTATTGAAGCATGCAATTATTTGGTAGAGTGTCCCTTAGCTTGAGTTTGTCTGGTGTATACCCTCATTGGACCCAGACTATGTATTTTTGCAAGAAACTGGATTCCAGTCACTGCAGTATATTAGAAGTCACAGGATTTTTTTTTTCCTTAACTTGTGATGTTACACCAATTATTTGATTAAGGTGATATCTACCAGGCATCACCACTAAATTGTTGCTCTTGATTTCTCTGTAATGATTAAGTGTTTTCTCATAATACTCTTACTTATTGTGGAGGGTCCTGTGTATGTTCATCCTCTGTAAAAGTTTTAACAGAGAGCTGGTTTCTGGGTATCCAGATTTAGTGATCTAAGAATCAATTGTCCTTTGACTCACCATTCATATAAACCTAGTTCATCTTACCCTCTCACCTTGCCCACCATCTTTACGTTATGGGTAATAAAGCTAAATAAAGTTTAGAATAAATGACCTGTACAAGAGTGAAAACTTTTCAGAATAGTATTCTTAAAAAAGAATTTATCCATGATACTAGATAATTGGGTCTCACAGATGCAAATAATTTTCTTTGGATCAAAAAATATCACTTTTATTGTATTTTAATTAAATGTAATTCTGAGTTTGACTAGTGGTTTTGGTGACAAACTTGTAGAAGTTTTTTTTTTTTTAAGTTTTAAGGTACATTTTCGAACTTTCCTTGTTCTTACTTTTACCCTGATAGAGCAGCCTAAGAAGGAAAATGTCATTTGCATAACTGCTGTGGCATAAGAGAAAACACAGGTGCATGGGCTGTTTGATGGGAAACTATTTGCCAGTAAAATATTAAAAGAAGTGAAAAAAATCACTGTTGAAAATAAAAACCTAGTGTTCTCCTAGTAGCACTTGCATAGAAAAATCTAATCATATCATCTATTTGTTCATTTTTAACAAAAAAGAAATAAAATTTATATTCAAGTTACTCATCATTAGACAAACACTGAGCTAAATAAGGTTAAAATTAAAGTTTGTGGTTCACTGATTTGAAATCTTTCCCTTCAGCTCTTCTTATAGTTGCCTTCCTCTTATCATCCTGGCTCTAAAACTTACCAAGATATTTCTCTATGCCTTGGGTTCTTCATAATTAAAATGGGGATGTTAGTATTGTATACACAGTGAGTATATAGTGAGGATGGAATGAGGAAGTAATGATTTCCTGTATATAATATTCTTAGAATGGTGCCTACAAACCTTAAATGCTATGTACAGTTTAGCCAGAATAATTATTATTTAAGTTAGTGTGACAGGGTCTTTAAAAACACCCTAGATTCACTTTCACAAGAAGCTCTCCCAAAACTCAGCATATAGTCAGAACCATGGCTATGATTTATTGCAGTTAAAGGATACAAAGTGAATCAGCAAAGGGAAAAGGCACGGCTTTGTATGTAAATACACATGTATGCATATATATATATATATATAAGTACAGGAGAAGCCAGACACAAGCTTCCAAGAGTGTCCTTCCAGCAGAGTGAAATAGGACATACTTAAGCACCCCAATGATGAGTTATCATAACACATGTGAAGGGTTGGCTATCAGGGAAGCTAAGGAGAAAATCTGTGCCCAGGGTTTTCACTGGGAGTTGGTAAGATAGACACATTTGCCTAACACGTATCAAAATTTCAGACTCCCCAAAGGAAAGCAGGTGTCCAGCATAAACCATATGGTTTGCATAAGCTATTTAGGCAGTGAGCCACTCCTATCAGTTAAGATTTGGAAACCCTCTCAATACCCAAGTTCCCAGATGCCAGCAAAGGACCAATCTTGTGAACATGCCTTTCTAAGGAAAGCACCCCACTGTATTTTTTCCTTTACAGCTAGATATTGCTATCTTATTGTCTCCATGAAGAGTCAACACTTAACAAGTTACTTCCTAATAGAAAAGTAACGTGCTTTAGAGGCATAAGTCAAATAGGCTGAAATGTACCAAAATCAAAGTCAATTGCACACTACCAAGTGTTACTTCTAGACAATGACTTCACATAAGTATTTTCAAAGCACAATGGAACCAAGAAAATACAATGATTACCTTCTGAAACAATAACACAAGGCACCTTACAGAAAAAGAGAAGCTTTACTTATGAACAGGTTGAATTTAATTCTTCAGTCTTTTGCTCTTACATATCTGATTTTCCAGTTACACTTCATACTCAGTTGATAAACAAACTCAACTTAGAACTCTGAACAGCTAATAGTTAAATGTGAGTAGTAAGAGGTGAGTAAATAAGGCCTCCAATATCAACAATATCAATGCAGATGCTACAGATTCTCCAGAATCATCTGGAATCTGCAGGGCAGAAAACTTAGGCATTGATAATATGCTTTTAATTTCATTGAATTTGATTTACAGTGTTGCTTAATTTCTGCTATATAGCAAAGTGACTCAGTTATACATACAAGTATATATATGTATGTATATGTTTTTTTTCATATTATTTTCCATTATGGTTTATCACAGGATATTGAATATAGTTACCTGTGCTATACAATAGGACCTGTTGTTTATCTATTCTATAAGTATAATAGTTGGCATCTCCTAATCCCTAAATCCCTCATTGGTATTTTTGATAATATGTATGATTTATTGACAAATATGCATTAATAATCTCTAAGCAAAGATTATTTGCTTATGTGAAGGCATAACTGTGAGAGTATATTATTCCTTAATTCTAAAAAAAAAAAAAGTATTTGGTCAGGTCAGCTCATCAAATGCCAAATTTGTGCTAGGCAATGAGGTCCTGACCTTGAGGAGTTTAACATCTCTGGGGGAAACATGGACACATAATTTGAATACAATTCAGTCAAATATAATAAATATGCATGATAAAATTACTATTGAAAAATCTCAGCAGAGAAATTCCAACTTCAGGTATTTTGTTTGTGAGCTTAAGTCATTTAACCTCTCTGGGTTCAAGTCTCCCCATTTGTGGGGGAATATAGTCTTGTGCTCAAGTTGCAAGATTTCAACTAAGAAAAGTTCTGCCCTATTTCTGAGAATTTACAAAGGTGGTAAGGATAAGTGGTAGCTCTGATGTTCTAGATCATTTATCAAAAATAATCTTAAGCTCCTGGAACATTTGAAGTATTAAGAATGTTTTCACTCAACAAATTTTGCCTTGAGAAATAGAGGTATTAAAATTATTCCTTTAAACTTAGAATGACTCTAAAAGTAATCTGATCAGTGCATATTTGTGGTAGATGTCAGAGGCAAGGTTGGCAAAGGTTGTGATGCTTTTCCACTGGAAAACAATCTTAAAGTAAAAAGTATTCCAAAATCATTTTTTTTCCTTTTTTGCTTTATTAAAACTACTGGAATAGTATTTGACTTCTGACCTGAAACAGAGTTGGTAGGTGCTACCAAGATAAAGTAGGAGCCTTTAAATTACTAACTTCAAACTTTATTGGAAAAATAATTAAACAATTAATAAGTCATTATTATAGAGTTTTAAACAGAAGCTCCAAAAATCTCACACAGCATTTCAAGGTTTAACAAAGTATCCTGACTGGATAGAATTTTTGCCTTGTAGGTTAAGAAATCACAAGATGTCTGGAAAGCCCAGGATAAGGCTGAGAGAATTAATATATAGGTATTAATTAGATTTAAAGAAAGTATGAAGCCCAGGGAAAGAAATGAATGAAGATTTAGTGATTATAAAACAAAAGATTACGCTTATTATAAAATAAAGTTTAATAGACTACTTTTCTTGGATTTACCAACACACATATGAGCTAGATTGGAATACAATTAGTTTTTTGTTTTTTCTTTTTTAAAGCCATGTGGTAGCACCTGGTAATGGACTGAATCATTGAGTATTCCAACTTGGATTCCTTTCCAACTATGATAGGGAAGCTATCAAGCAGATGAAAAATAGAACATCTGAAGTTAATTGAATCATTGCCAGGAAAAAGAAGAATGCAAATGATTTTTCACTTTGGACAATATTATCTCTAAGGTCCATTTCATCACTAAATTTCTATGAAATGCTAATTTTAAGAATCTAGAATAATTAAAAATTTCACATTAGGATAATATGATGGAAAATCACTTTTAAAAGCTGTTTAAGTAACTGCCTGTTACAGAAACCATGGAATCCAACGGAGGTATTTTCAAGCTAGAAAAAAAATCAAGATCACCTCTATCATTTCCATTGTTACGCTTTTCAGCAAAGGTGTTGTTATTCACTTGTCCCTTCTTTAGTCCTCACATATCTTGATAAAGGATTATTTGGGGACTGAAATTATAAGCACTCCCTCACCTAATGTTCAAAAATAAAGTAAAAAAATATGCATTTCTTCATATCATCTTTTTTTAAATCTCATTTCCCAATCTATCAGAGCAGAAACACTATGGAAGCTACTCCTTAACTGTGAAGTTCCACCAACATTTTTCATGATTCTTTGCATGTTTCATGATGTTCAATCTCAAAGGATGTCCTCAAGACCAATTTAAACAAATGAAATTAATTGTAGCATATTCCAGAATAATTCATTTTTGATATTTTCAATTATTTCTACTATTGAAAAGGAAGTTTGGGGTAAGAGATCCAGAATTTTGATTGTCAACAATAACAAGAAAAGAAATTTAGCTAAGAGAGCTCCCTGTCCATTAAATTAATAAACTTCTTATATCTGCTACCTAAGATATATCCTAGCTGGCCATTCCCAGCTAAGTCTCATCAGGTATTTATGATCACATAGATAATACATTCATGGAAGACATTATCTTTGACATCATGAAGAATTACCCAATAATACATTTAAGCTGTCTTCCAAGATTGGTTATGGAATTTTTTATGTTCCACATCTTCATTCTTCCAATAGTTAGCTCATATCATGTATCTCAGAAGATAATACTCATATGGATAATTTTTCTTAGGTAAGCCAGAAAATCTTTGCTAATGCTGTTGTTATATTTCTGAGTCTTAAGGCAAGAGAGAAAATAATGCAAAAATTTTAAAAATAATGCACATATTTCCATCTTTCTTGCATAATACTGCCATCAAAATTGAGTTAATAACCTCAAATTTTATCTCTATAATATTTTTTCACTGACTTCAAAAGAAAGTTTGAAACTTCGTAGCACCTCATTCACACATTTAATCTACCTTTCTGATGATCCTTCCTTATCCCTTTCTCATATGTCTACCTATAACAATATAATCTTGAAATTTGGAAAGGTGTAAATATGATCTTTACGCATTGGACTATTTTAGAACACATCTTTGAAAGTATGTAACTTGTTTAAAAAATAAGTTCTGGAAAAAGGACAAAGGAGCAATGCTCTATCTTAAAAATGCTACACAATCAAAGATAAAAAGGGAAATGGACAAATATGGATGTTCCCCTGAAAAGTATCTTGGGGTAGTAATATGAGGTGGGCTCTGAGCAGGAAAGGAAAAGGTTTCTTTTGATTTCTGAGGTCTGGATTCCAAGGTGGGAAACCATCTAAAGATTCTAAAGCTTAAGCCATTCTCCATATTCCATGAAGAAATTCAAGGTGTTAGGCAGAAATTCCAGGTCAGGTTTGGACTGGGTTGGAGCTCATCCTAGAAAATCAACATTTTGAATAATAGATGTAAACGACTTTGTATATATAGTCATATTTTGCCCCAAGTTCCTCTTAACACTTTGTTAAGTATCAAACCCTGGTCATTGGGTGTGTTGTGTGTGCTCAGCCTCACAGCCATGTCTGAATCTTTGCAGCCCCATGGACTGTAGGCTGCCAGGCTCCTCTGTCCATGGGATTCTCCAGGCAAGAATACTGGAGTGGGTTGCCATTTCTTCCTCCAACTATATTAGATTTGTAAAATCTAAAAAATGCACTATTTATTACTTCCAGTTAAGTATCTGTCTGTAATCTGCTGCAATTTCTAGCACAGCAAATATTTTCAAAGCTGGAAATTTCATAAAGCTTTTCAATTTTATCATATATTTTATTTTCCGTGTCTTTAAAGGGGAGTGAAATGACTATGTGTGGACTGAACTTTCTATTCTTACAAGCTAACAATCAGATAATATTAAATCCATTCCCACTTATTTCCCTCCATTATAGAAAGGAAAAGCCATGAGTTCTCTGGTGGCTCAGACAGTAAAGAATCTGCCACCAGTGTGGGAGACCCAGTTTTGATCCCTGGGCTGGGAAGATCCCCTGGAGAAGGACATGACAACGCACTCCAGTATTCTTGCCTGGAGAATTCCATGGACAGAGGAGCCTGGTGGGCTACAGTCCTCGCGGTTGCAAAGAGTCGGACACAACTGAGTGACTAACACTTTCACTTTCAACTCTTCTATAAGGGAATGCTTCCATCTGTACTGTAGTCTACATGCTTTCCCAAATCCATGGGTATTTTATGCTCCACCCCCCCCATCTTTTATTTTTCAGTTGTTTATCCTACTGTGTCATAACTGTCAGTACATAAATGTAGTTGCCTTTCTCCATTAAAAGAAATAGACCTACCAGTGATCTATGGGACATATCACTCAAAACAGCAGAATACACATGAAACTCAAGTGTCCATGGAACATTCTCCATATTGGAGCACATGTTGGGTTGCAAAGCAAGTCTCAATAAATTTAAAGAGCGTCAATAATCCAAAGTATCTTTTCAAACTGCAATGGAGTAAAGCTTTAAATCAGTAACAGAAGGATTATATATATATATATATATATATATATATATATATATATATATATATATATATATATATATATGGAATTTATACAGCATACTCTTAAATAATGCATAGATGAAAGAAGAAATTACAAGGAAAATTTAGAAAATACTTTTAGATGAATCAAGTGAAACACAACATACCAAAGACTGAAGGCTTTCCCAAGATCAGGAATAAGACAAGGTTTTCTCCTCTTTCCACTTTTTTTCAACATTGTACTGGAGGTTCTAGCTGAGCTAATCAGTCAAGAAAAAGAAATAAAGACCATCTGTAGTAGAAAGAAAGATTTGTGGTTGTCACAAATGAATTTTTAAAGCTTGTTTTGTTTTCACTCATCATTATGCTTGAGAGATTCTTGCATGGTGATATTTATAGATCTCATTCATTCACTGTCACTGGAATACAATATAAAGAAATGATTATCAATTTTAGTTTTGGTCCTCATCATGATTTCCAATTTTTTGTTGTTACAGACAACTTTGTTATGAATATTTTTATACATATAACCTGGTGCAAAAGATTAGGTGGGGCACTTAGATAAGAGTCAAATTGCTGAGTCATAAACATAATCAACCAGTAGAGCTGTGAAATAATAGCAAATATGAATTGGGACTCTCTGCCCCCTGGTTCCTGACACAGAGTCCCTAAAATTCTTATAATCTTCTAAGTGATGAGAGTACTGAGCATCTTTTATCTTAATATTTGATCTTTGACAATGATCTTCTAAATCCTGTGGAATTTCCTGGATGATAAAAGTATTTTTTATTCAAATGAGATGACTCTTGGAGAGCTCCTCAAAGCATTAGAAAGACCAAACCCTAATTAGAAGCTTGAAACTTTCTTGAAAGTTGAAAGCTTTCTTGCCCTTCCTCTAGGAAGCGGAAACAGGCTGAAGATTGAGTAAATGACCCATCATATGTACATAATGAAACTTCCATAAAAATTTCAAAAGTATGAGGTTTAAAGAGCTTCTGGGCTGGTAAACAAGAATACACGCACACACTAGTAGAACGATGTGTCCCAAACTCCACAGGGACAGAGTGTTCTGTGCTCTGAAACTTGCTCTGAGGGGTGTATTTCTTTATCTAGCTGTTCATTCATACCCTTAATATATATTGTCATAAACTGGTAATCTAGTAAGTAAACAGTTTTCCTGAGTTCTGTGAGTGGCTTTTGCAAATTGATTGAACCCGAGAAGGGGCTTGTGGGAACCTCTGATTTGCAGTCCATCAATCAGAAGTACAAGTAACAAGTTGGATTTGTGGTTGTTGGGAAGGTGGTAGGGAGCAGTCTTGTGAGACGGAGCCCTGACATGTGGAATCTGATGCTATCTTCAGGTAAATAGTGTCAGACTGAATTGAATTGTAGGACATTCATGCATTTCTATTAGCAGTATATGTTTGAGAAGTTGATATTGTCATAATATATTGCCAATCAGTAGGTTGTAAAATGACATCACATTGTGATTTTAATCTCCCTTTTTTCCTAATAAGATTGAGAGCATTTCTTGTATTTTTTTTATATTTGAGGTCCATTTATGTTTCTTCTTTTGTGGAATGTCTAAGTCTTTTGATAATAATGCCATTTACTTATTTATCTTTTTCTTACTAATTATATTTACATATTAAATATACTAATATTTTGCCAGTTATATTTGTCATAAATATTTTCTTTCAAAATTTGATTTGTTATATACTCACTTTTAGGTATGTTTTTAGTTTAAAATTTTAGTATATGTAAATGGCTTCTTTTTTCCTTTTTGATTTGTGCTTTTTTCTGCCTTAAGAAATCATTCATTGCAATTAATGAAGATATGTTCTTGTGAAGGTTTAAAATTTTTGCATTTCACACTAAATACCCGTCCGTCTGGAACTCAGTGCTTTTTATGGTGTAAAATGGGGATTCACTTTTCCACATAGGTAAATTGTCACCCTGCTTCTTTAACTTATTTGCAGAGTACATCGTGCAAAATACCAGGTTGGGTGAATCTCAAGCTGGAATCAAGATTTCAGGGAGAATATTAACAATCTCAGATATGCAGATGACACCACTCTAATGGCAGAAAACAAGGAGGAACTAAAGAGCCTCTTGATGAGGGTGAAAGAGGAGAGTTAATTTTGGGGGGACACTACTCAGTCCTCTACATGTCTTGCCATGATCATCAATATAATGCTGAATAGACATCCCTATGATTGATTGGTGGGATGAATGGTTTTAACATTTCCCCAATGAATGGGAGATTTTGCTGCCACTGTTGCAGCTATTCTTTGTCAATTTAAGGCAGCTTCTCCTCCTAGCTTGCTAAATAAATGTGCGTATGCAAGTGTGTGTTTCATGGAAGCTTAATAAATGTTATCAAATAACTTTTATGTATTTATTGAGAAGATAGTTTTTCTCTTTTAATCTATTACTTAATATGTTATAATAATCAGTTTTCTAATATTGAACCCAGAAGCTTACATTTTTATAATAGACTTCATTTAATTATGATGCATTTTTTCCTTTTTAATTACTAGCATTAGTTTGCCAACATTTAGGATTTTTACACCTATGTACATTAGAGTGAATGGTTCATATTCTACCTTTGTGTTTTTATTAGGTTTTATATTAAAGTTATACTAGAATCAAAATGAATTTGACACTGAACCTTACTTTCTGAAAGAGTTTTATTTTTTCTTGATGTTGGGTAGAGCTGAATGGCCTTGCTCCTTTTTTGTTCTCTTTTTTGGAAAGAAATTTGAAATACTGCTAACATTTTTCACTGAAGATAACTGCATGCCTTTCATTTTCCTTAATTTTTTTTCTAGGAGTTTGCCTATTTCACTTAATATTTCAAATATATTGACATGCATGTTTTAAATGTTTTCTTATTATATTTCTTTGCTGTTTTTTGAATAATATCCTCATTTCTAATATTTATTTCTGGCTTCTCTTTTTCTTGATCTGATTTCTGAGTGTTTTCAAAGATCTAACATTTGGCTTTTCTGATCCTCTCCTGTGCATCATGCTTACTGTTTCATTAGTTTCTATAGTTATTTTTGCATTTCTTTCTTTTTGCCTCCTTTGAATTTATTTTGTTTTCTTGTTAACTTATTCAGTTCTTGTCTAATAGTAATACTTAATCTTTAAACTTACTTTCTAAATACAGCTTAATTGCCTCCCACAAGTTTTGATAAATAGCACTATATTATAGCTCAGTTTCTACAAGACTGCTTTTCAAATTAGGAGTTATTTAGGTTCTTTTTCAAAGATATACTTACGTATTTATTATTGTTTTCTAATCAATTATATTTATGTTGAGGAATATGAGACTCTGATAATTTCTTAACATTTAAAAATTTCCCTAAAGTCTATTGTATCTAATAGTAATATAACTACACCAGCTCTCTTTTGACTTTTTTTTTTTTGCCTGCTCATTTGCCTATAATGTCTTTCTTTTCAGCTTTTTTGAGTTCATTGTTGTTGCTGTGTCTTTTACAAAAGTGTAGTTTATTTGGGTATCATTGATGCAATTAAATAGTCTCTACTTTTTAGAGTATAGACCATTTATGTTGGTATCTACCAACTTATTTTGTGCTTCCCAGGTCCATTGGATCAATATGAGGTCAACTTGGGCCAGGTTTCTATTTGTCCCTTCACCTTCTCAAACCTCCACTCCTTATGGGCAACCAGGATGGTATTTTGAGTCTCCTAGTATCCATGTCAGCTGAGAATATAATCCAGTAGGTTGTGATAGGTCCGTTTAGGGAAAGATTGGGAGGAAATTTGTCTATAGACTTGGGGTAATGTGTTAAGGTTCTTACTCAAGAGGATCAGTCTTCCCTTCAATCAACACTCTCTGAGTCAGAAAACTAGCTCAGATCAGAAACTTGATGAAACGTCCTGATTTTCCAGTGCAGCGGTGGACTTCACCATTCACCTTGCCAGATCCCAATATTTTTTTCTGGTTGTACATGTCAAGGAACACCCCTGACTGCTTATCCATGTAATCCTTAAGCATACTACAGTCTATCTGCTGCTACTGTTAAGTCGCTTCTGTTGCGTCTGACTCTATGCAACCCTATGGACCATAGCCTGCCAGTCTCCTCTGTCCATGGGCTTCTCCAAGCAAGAATACTGGGGTGGGTTGTATGCCTTCCTCCAGGGGATCATCCTGACAGAGGAATCCAACCTGTGTCTCTTATGTCTCCTGCGTTGGCAGGCAGGTTCTTTACCACTAGCACCACCGCTACAGGCTATCAGCTATCACCAAAATCCTTCTGTCAAGTCATCCAGTTACCGCTGTAGTCTTGCTGTCATTAATAAAAATTATGCCCACCTTACCTCTGTTGGTTAATTGTCACAACCTGGCTTCTGCTTTTTTGAATCATTACTCCTGTTACTAAGAAATCCAGTTTCATGTACCACATGTTCAGCTTTAGCCCATAGAGGAGAGCCACAACCAAGTTTCTAAAAGAAGCATTTCACCAGTAACGTAATTGAATTATTGAAGGGAATCTTTTGAATCCTCCCAGGGAACCCAAGTGGTGTGTATACCCCAATCTCCTGTAATAAGTTTATTTTAAAACTGTCACTTCCCTGAGGCTTCTGACTCTTTCTCAACACTCTGTCAAGGCATCTCCTATGTGTCTGCTTTCCTTTCTTTAGGCCAGAAATCTGTCCAAGCATCAAGGACTCATCTGACCTGCATAACGATCCCTTGACTGGATCTTAAAGACTGAGTCATGGAGAATACTCCAATGTCAATTAATATCCACCCTGATCCACCACTCCCAAGTTCCACTCAATCAGGTGTTTTAGCAATTCCTGCTGGTACATGTCTTACAATATGGGGCTGTTTATTCTACTTCCTCTCAAAAAGGGATCAACATTACCCTGCCTGGACTATACTGACCTGACCTTGATTACTGATCTGGAATGTGTGAGAGAGGGCAGGACTAAATCTTGAGGAAGACATGTACAACTAATGTGGCAGCTGCCCCAGCTGAGATCTTTCCAGGTTCTTCATGTAAAGAAAGCGTAGTTCGAGGATCAGAAGAATCCATGGCTCAAGATTTTCTGGCTTATTGACCAAATGTACTCTTGCCAGTTCTGAAGGTATCACTGTTTATCTAATAGATGCCTGAATTTAATGTAGGGCTGTTTAGTCTGCTTTCTGTTGTCTCCTTGTCATTCTGTTAACTTTACAATTAAACCCTGGGCTGATTTTCATCACTATCTGTCACATGGCTGTGTGAGATAAAAGACATTTAAACACTGACATAGAGACCTTCTTGCTTTCAAAGCATACCTTGAATGATATTTGGTTAGCCTGAGTCTGTCATTTTCTCTCTCTCTTTTTTTTTTTTTTGAGGCTCCTAAAGCAGATAACAAAGGCCAGCAAACCCCAGAAGCCTTATAATTATCATTGCCCTCATATCTTTCAAGTGCCATTGCCAATGCACAAGTTCCCACTTGAATTTTGTCTTTATTCACCAGTGACAGTCAGTACTTATAACGCTACTGCATGGCAGGGGTTATCACCACTTCACCTTTTCTCATCAATGACAGTTCCAGAATTTCATCCTGAGTGTCTACATTTTAGAGTCACTTGTAGTCCCAACTGTCTTAACCTGGGTTCTTCTTCCAGCAGAGAAAGCAGAGTCCAGATCCCTCTCTTCCACATAAGGCAGAAACTGAAACATAAAGGTGGATGAAGGGAGCTTACATTAGGAGATGGAAAGTTTGAAACAGAAAACCAATAGAAAGCTGTGTCATCAATGTGGGCACTTGGGGCTTAAGTCTACTCAGCCATTCTCAACTGCCAGCCCTTCAGGATTGTTTCCTCCAACAGATAAAAGTGGAGCATTTCTTAACTAGATCCCATGCCTGATTTGGAGAAGGCAATGGCAACCCATTCCAGTACTCTAGCCTGGAAAATCCCATGGATGGAGGAGCCTGGTAGGCTGCAGTCCTTGGGATCACTAGGAGTCGGAGACGACTGAGTGACTTCACTTTCACTTTCATGCATTGGAGAAGGCAATGGCAATCCACTCCAGTGTTCTTGCCTGGAGAATCCCAGGGACGGGGGAGCCTGGTGGGCTGCCGTCTATGGGATCGCACAGAGTCGGACATGACTGAAGTGACTTAGCAGCAGCAGCAGCAAGCCTGATTGGGTAGAGCCTGCCCTGAAACTTCTATATGTGTGGAAACATACCAGGTAGCTATATGCAGGCCTCACAGATTTGGCATCGGAGAAACCAAGGAAGAAAGCAAGTGTCCTTCTAGTGAAGCTATCAACTCCATTCTACCCAGTTTCTGTGTGCAGTATCAACCAGGGGATACTATAAACTAAATTTTTATTTAGGTTTTCTTTAGACAGATAAATCATATGACTTTCTATTCCAATCCTATTGTGAGAGCTTATAGCTACAGAATCTCAGAGGATATGTTTATCTCCTTTTTTACTTGACCAAGAGCCAAGGTCAAGGTACATAAGTATACCTACTATCTTCTGTTATAGTCAGATTTTTCTAGTTGTCTACTATGGGTGTCACCTGTGGGAGTGCTAGCCCTGGAAAAATCTCCATTTCCTGTTTACCTCCCTCCTCCAGCCCACATTTTGTCTCCTGACTCTACAAAAGGTTGGTCCATTAACCCAGCCTCTGAGACATTGAGGGTTGCCAGACTACCTAATGGTCAAAACAGGCTCCAGTGCCCAATTACCTCTCTGGATTTGTGCTTTCCATCATTTCTATTACAAGTATTTCTCTAACTTTGCCAACACCACCTTTGATGAGTTCTTAAATATATATGTATATTTTTGGTTACTCTGAGTCAAGGTTTTCTCTGAATAGTTCATGAACCATATTGCCAAAATACATGTCTCTTGGATCTGAACATCCGTACCTGAATATCTCAAGGATCTTCAAAAATTGCATTCATCTCTTTTCCCCACAAACCTACTGTTCCTCCTATATTCTTTTTGTCCAACAGGCACAACTCATCCCACTGAATCACTCAAGACTTTTAGAAGCCATTATACTGCCCTTTCTTTCCATCATGTTATCACATCAGTTTTTACCACTTACATCTCCTGAGCTTACCTACACTCTACATTCCACTAGCATATCACTGCTGATTTCATTCAAGTTGCTTAAGATTTCTCTCCTGGACTATTAAAATCACCGGATAAATAGCCACCATATTTACATTTACTTTCTATTCTCCAGGTTGTTGCCACAGTGATATTTCTAACATCCAATCTAACCATGATACTTGCTTATATCTCCATCATCCTTCTTTTGACAGATATTGTCCACACAATTTAGGATGATCTACAAAGTCATTTTTCACCTAGCAGCTGGGTTGCATGCCTCTACTTTTTGGTTCATGTTCTTCACTGTACCTAGAATGCTCTTCTTACATCCTATTATTTCCTTGAATTCTCATAATATCCTTTGAACTCTTCCCCTGTGACTTTAATAGGCAGTCCCTCATCCAGGCTCTCATAACAATTTTGGATACCTCTCTTTTGGTGCTTTCCACCTAGTGGTGATAATTTAATCATTTGTTAGTCTATGCCACTAGGTTACAAGTATCTTTAGAATTTGTACCCTCAGCAAGTAGTAGAAGACACAGATTATGATATTTCCATAATTTACCATATCATGTTAAGTGAATACATATAAAATCAAATAACTAGGCTTTATATTTCCTCTGAGATGAAATGCTTACCAAGGTCGGACATTACTACCCTGATAAGGTGGAGAAAAGCAATAATACAAGTTTATGCAAATAAAAGGTAAGTGAAAAGTACTAAAGATACTTCTTTGTATCTTTTATATTCAACTTTTATTCAAATTTATTTCCTGCATATTTTGAGTCTTTATATTTAAGCACATCAAATCTTCATTGAAAAAATACTATCAGATGATAGCATTTATTTCTCGAAAATTATTATGCAGTATATTCTTTCAGAAGCCACAATTTATACAACCTAATAGAAACACACTTTGAATAGAATGTTTTCGCATTTATGTAAGTTTAAATTGTTTCACACGGAGCATCAAGCAATAATGTTCTAGTGTAACTTTAATGTATCACAACATTAAATTTTTCACTTTGGTTTCACAATCTGACTTGCGAATATGTAAAGAAGGATTATTTAAAATGATTTTTGCATGAAAATAAAGTCAAAGCATTTATATTTTGTAATAAGGATAATGAGATTAAAGCAATAACAAAAATATATGAGGTATTAAAACTGTGCATATAGGTTCAGAAGAATAAAGAAGATAAAGGGAAGTGGAATTCACACACTGTAATATATACTATTACTATAGGAATAAACCGGAGATAAAAATATCAAATGATATAAAATAACATGAAATAAGCTCACCAGGTGACCTTACGAGATGTAATTAAGATTCTCACAAAGGCGGTTGTTCTCTGTATAAAATATAACTACATGTAATATAAAGTACAGACACACATATACACATGTATGTATTTAATATGCCAGTCATCAATATGCCGAGAAACCTATTCTTTCACAATTCAGTACTGCTGAAGTTTCACTAGCGAACACAGGCAGGCTGTAACTACCCCCTACCAGCACTTTATACTTCCTTTTCATTGCTTTACACGCCATGCAGTTTACTCACATATTTGATTTACTACTCTCTCCTTCATCTAGAAGTGAAACTCCAAAAGCTTACACGGTAGAGAATTAATACTTGCTGAATAAATGAATGCTGTCATTTTCACCCAGTCTTTGTTCTGTGTTACTCCCTTCTCTTCTTTTTTTTCCCTTTTTTATTGACTTATAGCTGTCGTACAATGCTATATATGTTGTGTGCTGTGTGCTAAGTTGCTTCAGTTGTGTCCAACTCCTCGCAACTTTATGGACTGTAGCCCACCAGGCTCCTCTGTCCATGAAATTCTCCAGGCAAGAATACTGGAGTGGGTTGCCATTTCCTCCTCCAGGGGATCTTTCTGACCCAGGGATGGAACCCATGTCTCTTATGTCTCCTACATTGGCAGGCAGGTTCTTTACCACTGCTGCTGCTGCTAAGTCGTCCCCGGGATTCTCCAGGCAAGAGTACTGGAGTGGGTTGCCATTTCCTTCTCCAGTTCATGAAAGGGGAAAGTGAAAGTGAAGTCGCTCAGTCGTGTCCGACTCTTAGCGACCCCACGGGCTGTAGCCTACCAGGCTCCTCCGTCCATGGGATTTTCCAGGCAAGAGTACTGGAGTGGGGTGCCATTGCCATCTTTACCACTAGGGCCACCATATAAGTTACAGGTAAAAAATATACTGACTCATAATTTTTAAAGGTTACACCCCACTTATAGCTATTATTAAATATAGGCCATATTCCCCAGGTTGTACAATATATCCTTGTAGCTTATTTTTCTCCTAATAGTTTGTACCTCTTAATCCTCACCCTCTATGCTGCCCCTCCCCCTTACCCACTGCCCACTAGTAACCACTAGTTTGCTTCTTTAAATCTGTGACAATCACTCTCATCTCTTAGCTTTGCCTATGATTCTATAAACTTGAAACAGTAGATAAAATTACATATAGACAGAATTATTTATATTATGTATAAATTAATATATGTAATTATGTGAATATATTGGATATCACTATATGTTTAGTTAATTGCTACAACTGCCTAGAATGGAATGGAGAAAATTCATTTCTCATATTTTTAAACAAAAAGAAGTTATGACTGTCGTAAAAGCAGTTAAGTTAGCCAGGTATTTGCAGGGTTCTAATAAAATCACCACTTATTTCTTATGTACTTAATTGTCAATTTTGAAAGGGCAGGATGAAAGGCCTCATACAGCACCCTCCATTTAGGGAACTTATTGAAATTGATATCCATTTACTTGGAGGAATTGCATTAACTATATTATAAAAGGGATCACAGAATTATGTTAAGAATTATTTCCAACTGCTTACTCTTAATTGATTCTATATTAGAAGTGGAAAATAAAGAGGACAGAAACACCATCCAACATTTTACCAATTAGGCTACGCTACCCAAGAGAAAATTAAAAACACTCATTTTTTAAATGTTTTTAATCCATTAAGAGTAGAATTACCATTCAGACATTCAAAATCAGCAGTCAACTTTACAAATCCTTGTATTGTTTTCTAAAAAAAGAATGACTCTTTGATGTTCTTTTTATATATTAAAAATACTAAGTTCTGGCTATCAAAACATAAGTTTATAAATCTTCACAAAAATATTTCCCACTTGCTTTTCTAAAGACCCTACTATCCCCTCAAAAACTAGTGTTCCATAGATACTAATCCAAGTTTTAAAAAATATGTTTCAGAAAAACTATTTAGAATATTCTGGATTAAGTGTATTTAAATAAATTTATTAATTACAGAATTTTCCACATCCTGTCTCAAACTTATTTGTTCTGTTTGCCCTAAGACTACTTTCCAACAACTTCCCTATGCAGCACATACCCAGATCACCTATGTTTTCTTAAATTAAAAAAAAAAAAAAATTTTGGCCACACTATGTGGCATATGGGATCTTAGTTCCCTGACCAGGGATTGAACTCATGTCCCCTGCGTTAGAAACCTAGAGTCTTAACCACTGGACCACCAGGCAAGTTCCTGGGTCATCTATCTTGAGATATGCTATGCTCCAAGAACTGCAGGATCAGTACAAACATCATCAAAATCATTAATTAATTAATAAATTCATGATTATTAGGTCTGTGGAACTCTAACTCAAACCAAGAATTCCTTTAAGACAATAAATATTAAAGACCTAAAGTGAGACCAGACATCATAAAACTCCTAGAGGAAAACATAAGCAGAACACTCTCTGACAAATCACAGCAATATCTTTTTCGATCCATCTTCCAGAGTAATGGAAATAAAAACAAAAATGAGCACATGGGACCTACTTAAACCCAAAAGCTTTTGCAAAAAGGAAACAATAATCCAAACAAAAGGACAACCCACAGATTGAGAGAAAATATTTGCAAATGATGTGATCGACAAGGGATTAGTCTTCAAAATTTATATACAGCTTATGAAGTCCAACATCATCAAAACAAACAAGCCAATCAAAAAATGGGCAGAATACCTAAACAGACATTTCTCCAAAGAAGACATACAGATAGCCAAGAGGCACATGAAAAGATGTTCAACATCACTAGTTATTGTGGTGGTGGTGTGGTGTGCATGCTCAGTCTTGTCCAACTCTTTGCGACCCCATGGACTGTAGCCCACGAGGCTCCTCTGTCCATGGAGTTTTCCAGGCAAGTATACTGGAGTGGGTTTCCACTTCCTAGATAAATGCAAATAAAAACTACAATAATATATCACCTCACACCAGTCAGAATGGCTACCATCAAAACATTCACAAACAGTAAAGGCTGGAAAGGGAGTGAAGAGAATGGAACCCTCCTTCCCTGTTGGTGGAAATATAAATCAGTACAGCCACTAAGGAGAACAGTATGGAAGTTTCTTAAAAAACTAAAAATAGAACTACCATATGACACTGCAATCTCACTCCTAGGCATATACCCAGGAGAAAAACATGATACATGCACCCTAATGTTCACTGCAGCACTGTTTGCAATAGCCAAGATATGGAAGCAACCTAAATGTACATTGATGGAGGAATGGATAAAGGAAATGCGGTACATATACACTCAATCATTAAAAAGAATGAAATAATGCCATTTGCAACAACATGGATAGACAGACCTAGAGACTGTCATATTGAGTGAAGTAAGTCAGATAGAGAAGGAGAAACGTAGAATAATATCTTTTATATGCAGAATCTAAAAAGAAATTATACAAATGAACTTATTTACAGAACAGAAACAAACTCACAGACTTAGAGAATGAATCTACGGTTGCTGGGGCGGGGTGGGGGGGACAGCGGGGTGGCATGGAATGAAGAGATAGTTAGAGGGGTTGGGACTAACATGTGCACACTGCTATATTTAAGATGGATAACCAGCAATGACCTACTGTATAGCATAGGGAACTCTGCTCAATGTTATATGGCAGGGTGGATGGGAGCAGAGTTTGGAGGAGAATGGATACATGTATACGTGTGGTTGGGCTTTTCTGGTGGCTCAGCAGTAAAGAATCTGCCTGCAGTGCAGGAGACACAGGAGAAGTGGGTTCAGTCCCTTGATCAGGAAGATCCCCTGGAGGAGGGCATGGCAATCCACTCCAGTATTCTTGCCTAGAGGATCTCATGGACGAAGGGGCCTGGCAGGCTACAGTCCATTGGGATTGCAAAGTCGGACACAGCTGAAGCAACTGAGCATGCATGCATGTGTATGTATGGCTGAGTCCCTTTGCTGTCCGTCTGAAACTATCACAACCTTGTTAATCGCCTATACTCCAACATAAAATAAAAAGTTTTTTAAAAAATGAAGTACAGTAGTTTGCAGGTTATACTATTCTTTATTTCACCTGAGGTCAGAATGAAAAGAATTAAAATTGTAGTAGAAGGAAAGCTTAATGGTCATAATGCAAAATTAATGAAATCATTACTTGCAATTGGTATCAACAGTGTCTATAACAAAAGATTTTAAAGTAGGGCTTTAAAGCCATAGGAAATGACAATACTGAATCTTGGTTAGTTCATGAAGGAAGGGGAGCTTTTCTATATTGTTGATTTAGTGTAAACAAATGCAAAGAGCTGGGATGGGAATGGGACAGCAGTAATACTATTTTAAGAGCATTCATTCCCTTCAGCTCTCTCCCAGACATAACACTGTGACAAATAATACACCATCTATGTGTTTGTGTATGCCTACGCGTGCTAAGTCGCTTTGTCATGTCCAACTCTGTGCGACATTATGGACTGCAGCCTGCCAGGATCCTTTGTCCATGGGATTCTCCAGGCAAGAATATTGGAGTGGGTTTCCATTTCCTTCTCCAGTGTATGCCTATATCTATTTACACATTATATATCTTTACACATATCATAAACACACACAAGGGAAATTTTACGAGAAAGTATTGTTTATTACAGTGACACAAGGCAAATTTTCATCACTATGAAAATGGATATATATGTGACAGATTTTTAATAAAATGGAGTACTCTACAATTGGTACTTAGCATTCAGTTTTTTATTATTAAAGAAGCTCAAGTGCATAATGCTGAATGAAGCCATATCACATATGTTCCATCTCTATATGTGATAGAAGATATATAATAGATGTGATAAAATGTGAAAACACATGTGAAAAATGCTAAACACCAAATTCAGGATAGTGGATACCTCTTAGAATGCAATGAAGGAAGAATTAATCAAGGGCTTGATCTATAATGTTTTCTTTCTTGTGTAGTGTGATGATATCCAGATATTCATTAAATGCAATACACATTTATATTTTGTCTGAAATGTGTCAAAATCTAATAAAATAAAGAAAACATTTTGGTGAAGCTTCTCTTGGGAAAGAGGGATATAGTAAAAAAACTTTCAATGTTAGATTTTATGTCCAATACTTTAATGAAGTTAAAAACACGAGATTTTTATTAGAAACTTCATTCTTTAAAAAAGAACATTTATATCCCTTTTCTCCCTTGAAATTATTTATAAACAATGAATTTGTTTATAGACATAAATAAACTATTTTGAGGATGTGCCAGTGAACAGAAGTTTAACTAGGCATTGCCCAAGTAGACAGATTTTCAAAATCACAACTATGGGTAGGGATTGGGTTGGGCACATATTGAATTCAGGCCAAACAGAAACAAATTCAACAGTCTTTTCTGTATCTCTCAAAGTTATCAAAGCAATATTGTTATAATCTGTACTTTTTACAAACACTATCCAGTGGATTCATTTGATATAGTCATTATAACAAGTCAGAGTTACTGATTTTTCTATTACATATAGTCTTCTTTCCAAGAGTTTTGAGACTGGAGTAAATTCTCAATGGGTCTAAACCCTGCAAAGTGTTGTCTATATTCATTCACTTCATTCCTCACTTACTGTGTCTCCTCTGTTCTATCTGTCTTCATTCCCACTACCGTATTAAAACCACCCTCACAAAAAAAAATCTCATGGGAGAATATCAACAGTCTCTATCTTGAATAAGTTTATGATCAATACCATGACTTTATATGACTCAATGCTTAACATACTCTTCTCTCTGAAACACTCTGAGCTTTGTCTTTTCTGTAATTTAACCATGCTTCATCTAGCTTTCCTCCTGCCCCATGGCCAATCATCCTTCTTTACTGATTCCTCATGTTCTAAAGAACTCTTAGGTTCACACTCCATCTCTGTGTGGTAAAATCCAATTGTTACTTCTCAAAATCCAATTGTTCTAATTTCACAATTTTTATGAAAACACAAAAGACCCTGAATAGCCAAAGCAATCTTGAGAGAGAAAAATGTAGCTGGCAGAATCAACCTTCTGAGCTTCAGACTATACTGCAAAGCTACAGTCATTAAGAGAGTATGGTACTGGCACAAAAACAGAAATGTAGACCAATGGAACAAGATAAAAAGTCCAGAAATAAACCCACACAACTATGGACACCTTATCTTTGACAAAGGAGGCAAGAATATACAATGGAGAAAAAGCAGTCTTTTCAATAAGTGGTGCTGGAAAAACTGGAAAGCTACATATAAAAGAATGAATTTAGAACACCTCCTAAAACCATTACAAAAATAAATTTAAAAATGGATTAAAGACCTTAATGTAAGACCAGAAACTATAAAACTCTTAGAGGAAAACATAGGTAGAACACTCGTTGACATGAATTCCAGCAAGAAACTCCATGACCCACTTCCTAGAGTAATGGAAATAAAAACAAGAATAAATAAGTGGGACCTAAATAACCTTAAAAGCTTATGCACAGCAAAGGAAACCATAAACAAGATGCAAAGAGAGCCCTCAGAATAGGTGAAAATAATGCATAAAGGAAGCATCTGACAAAGGATTAATCTCTAAAATATACAAGCAACTGATGCAGCTCAATATGTGATGGTTAATTTTATGTGTCAACCTGACAGGGCACCAGAATACCCAGATATCTAGTTAAATGTTATGTCTATATACATCTGTGAGTTTATTTCTGGAAAAGATTACATTCGAATCTCTGGACTGGGTAAAGCACATTGCACTCCAGTGTAGAAAGACATCATCCAGTCCATTTAGAGCCTAAATTGAACAAAAAGGAAGAGGTCAAGGAAGAGAGAAGTCTCTCTCTGCCTTACAGTTTGAGCTGGGACATCAGTCTTCTCCTACCGTTGGCCTAGGATTTATACCACTGATGCAGTTCTCAAGCCTTCAGACTCAGACTAAAACTATATCACAGGTTCCGTGGGTCTCCAGTTTTCAGATGGCAGATTTTAGAACTTAGCCACCATAATGGTGTGAACCAAGACAGAGAGATAAAGATATGTGTATGTCTGTGAGTGTGTATAGATAGATAGTAAATTATACATATATGTATCTATTCAGATTATGTATATACATATGTCTATACACGTACCTAAAATTTACCAAGCTGGATCATTATCTCCTCCTCAAAGTACTTTTTTCATTTGGTTTTCAAGATACAGACTTACTCATACCTTACTGCCTGGTAATTTCCCCCAGTGACTCAGTGGTAAAGAATCCACCTACAATGCAGGAGATGCAGGTTCTATCTCTGGGTTGGAAAGATTCTCCTGGAGAAGGAAACGGCAACCCACTCCAGTACTCTTGCTTGGGAAATCCCATGGAGAGAGGACCCTGGCAAGCTACAGTCCATGAGATTGCAAAAGAGCCAGACATGACTTACTGACTAAATAATAACCTTATTGTCTGCTTCTTCTAAGCTCTGAGCTGGCTCTTCTTCATCTCCCTAATGTCCCTATGTTCTCATTTCTTTATCCACGCTCCTTCTGACTAGATGACTTAATCCAGTCTCATGGTTTTGTATGTAATCTTTATGCTGATGACTCTATAGCTCCTATGCTGATGATTCTCAAATCTACATCTCTAATGCTGGCTTCTCAAAGACTAACTGCCCATATATACCTGCTGCCCATATACCATTTCCACTTTGATACCTAGTGAACGTGTTAAATTAATGCAAGTTAAACTGAATATGTTAGTTTAGTGAGCAAAACTGAACAGTTCCTCCCAGCCTCTCTTTGCACAGCTTTTTCCCATTTATCCTCATCTATATGTATGGCGCCACCATTGGCCTGGTAGCTCAGGCCATTTGTAATCATCCTGGATTCCTCTCCTTTCCTAAAATACTTCTAATTCACCAGAAGTCCTTTTGGTTTGACTTCCAAAATATATCCTAAATCTGACTATTAACCAACCTCACTGCCTCAACTCCAATTCAAATTATATCCCACAAATGCCTGAAACAGTATTGTTAAAGTCTTCCAATTTTCACTTTTCGTTTTTACACAGAGAAGCCATTGCTGACTTGCTAATGTATAAAACAGATCATGTCTCTTTCCCATTGTGTGTGTGCACTAGTCGCTCAGTCATGTCCAACTCTTTGTGACCCCATAGACTGTATCCCACCAGGCGCCTCTGTCCTTGGGATTTGCCAGGCAAGAATACTGGAGTGGGTTGCCCTTTCCTTCTCCAGGGGATCTTTCCAACCCAAGGATTGAATCCAGATACCTTGCATTGCAGGAGGATTATTTACCATCTGTGCAATCAAGGAAGCCTTTTTCCCTCCTATTATAACACCATCCAATAAAGGATTAATAAATTTAGAATAAAATCTGACTGCCTTACCATGACCAAAGACCTTACATGATCTGTCCCCTCATTTACCTTTTAGTTCTATATTCTTTTTTCCCCTCTCCCTGTAAATCTCTGATTTTGTCCCCTTCTCAATGTCTTGCTCTTTTTCTCCATATGCTCATTCTATTCCCCTTTACTCAGATCTTTCTATAGCTGTTTTCTTTTCACCATTTATATTTCAGCTTCAATCTCCTCTTTTCAGAATAGTTTCTTATTAGCTCTTATCAAGAATCTTCTACAAGCTAATATATTAATGTCTTTTATTTTCCATTAAGAATTTATTTCCATCTGAAATTATCTTACATATTAAATAATATGTTATTTATTTCTTTACACTAGAATACAAGTTCTTTGAGGGCAAAGACTTTGCTGACTCATTTGCCAGTGAATATTCTCTATTGCTTAGAACAATGTATGATATAAAATATTTGTTGGCCTGTATACTCCTCAAAGTTACCAGGTGAGTAGAAAAGCTAATCTCATTCATTTTAGAGGTAACTTCCCTCCTTTTAGCAGTCAAATAATGGTCTTAACAGATATTAACAGCAAGAGTCTTTTGGCCTTCAGTGTATATCAGTGTGGTAGCCAGACTCCAAGACGGTCTCCAGTAATCCTCATCATCTGGTCTTCAGACCTTTATGTGGTCCCCTCTCACATCATATCTGAAATGGTCTATGTAACCAACAAAATATAGCAAAAGTAACACTGTGACTTCTAAGGCAAGTCCCCAAAGGACATTGCTACTGCTGCCTGTGTGGGAAGCCAACTATGCTATGAAAATCCACAAGCCATCCCTGGAACAGAAGGAATGGAAGAAACAAAGTCTTTGGCCAATCAGTTCAGTTCAGTTCAGTCGCTCAGTCATGTCTGACTCTTTGCAACCCCATGGACTGCAGCATGCCAGGCCTCCCAGTCTAGCACCAAGTCCCGGAGTTTACCCAAACCCATGTTCATTGGGTTGGTGATGCCATCCAACCATCTCATCCTCTGTCGTCCCTTTTTCCTCTCGCCTTCAATCTTTCCCAGCATCAATGTCTTTTCAAATGAGCTAGTTCTTTGCATCAGTCGGCCAAAGTATTGGAGTTTCAGCTTCAACATCAGTCCTTCCAATGAACACTCAGGACTGATCTCCTTTAGGATGGACTGGCTGGATCTCCTTGCAGTCCAAGGGACTCTCAGGAGTCTTCTCCAACACCACAGTTCAAAAGCATCAATTCTTGGGCGCTCAGCTTTCTTTATAGTCCAATTCTCACATCCATACATAACCACTGGAAAAACCATAGCCTTGAATAGATGGACCTTTGTTGGCAAAGTAATGTCTCTGCTTTTTAATATGCTGTCTAGGTTGGTCATAACTTTTCTTCCAAAGAGCAAACGTCCTTTAATTTCATGGCTGCAGTTACATTCTGCCGTGTTTCTGGAGCCCAAGAAAATAAAGTCTGACACTGTTTCCACTGTTTCACCATCTATTTGCCATGAAGCAATGGGACCAGATGCCATGATCTTAGTTTTCTGAATGTTGAGCTTTAAGCCAACTTTTTCACTCTCCTCTTTCACTTTCATCAAGAGGCTTTTTAGTTCCTCTTCACTCTCTGCCGTAAGGGTGGTGTCATCTGCATATCTGAGGTTATTGATATTTCTCCCGGCAATCTTGATTCTGGCTTGTGCTTCCTCCATCCCAGCGTTTCTCATGATGTACTCTGCATATAAGTTAAATAAGCAGGGTGACAATATACAGCCTTGACGTACTCCTTTCCCGATTTGGAACCAGTCTGTTGTTCCATGTCCAGTTCTAACTGTTGCTTCCTGACCTGCATACAGGTTTCTCAAGAGGCAGGTCAGATGGTCTGGTATTCCCATCTCTTGAACAATTTTCCACAGTTTATTGTGATCCACACAATAGCCAGACTTTGGCCAATAGCCAGCAGCAATTAGGAATGAACTATCTTAGAAATCGGAGATAGATCCCCCAGCTCTATTCAAGTCTTCAGATGCTGCAGCTCTGGACAACATCTTGGCTGCAACGTAATAAGTGATCCTGAGCCAGAGCTACCCAGCTAGGATGCTCTTGAATTTCTGATCAACAGATACTATGATGAGCATTGAGGTTAGTTTTCATAGTAATTAGTCACTAACACAGCTGGTCTCTGTTGATACTTTCATTTTCCAGTCCTTAAATTTCTGCTGTTTCTGTGCCTTCCTTTCTCCCCTATTTTGCTCTTCTTAAAATGTTAGTACACCCTTTCATGCAATCCTTCTACCTCAGGGAGTCTGGGATATTAAAATTAAGAGACAAGAGAAAGGCCTGTGTGTTTGACAACTTTGCTTTCACCTATAACAGCAAATCTACTCAGTCTCAGATACAGAGGTTGGCTGATTTCTTGAGAAGCAGGAAAAGAAAAAAAATTGTGTATAAAAAATTCAACTTAGCACATGTAAAATGGAAATTAGAAGGTGGTAACTACTTTATAGGTGTTTCAAAGGGAACAAGTGAGAGACTGCATTTAAAATTCTTAGCATGTTTAGCATAAAGACTGATCTATGGTTAGTGCTAAATAAATATTGGTTATTATTACTGACTTTTCTTTTGCCTGACTCCTTTTTTATTTGAACAGGCTTTTAATTCACTAAAATAGATGAGTGAAAATATTATATTATATACTATATTATAAACTCCTAACACTCCCCTATAGATGATGATTTATATGAGAGAAGTGTTTTCTAAAACCTGTTATCATAAATTGAGAATAGACTTTTTAATACATACATTTTCAGAGAAAAAAAATTAAGCTGAAAATTAACCAAAGGCTATGCTATCTTAATCATAATAAGAGATTGTCATCTTAAAATATTGAAAACTAGAGAGGGATGAGCTAGAGACTTAAAACTTAGTAAGAAAGTAACAGCAGAAAGAGATTGACTTGAATGTCATTATTTTATTGCCTTTTGGAACAAAAAATGTATTGTTTCTCATATAAAGCAAAGCACTGAAAACTATTTGGCAGCAAGGTTATTATTTCACGTATAATTGCATCTCATATGGAGGTACATTGGCAGACATGTGGTGGCTAAATTGTCCATTTTCAAATAGAAAAAAGAAATGCAGTTCTTTCTTTCACTTACATCAGTCAAAAAGATAGCCACCCACAGGAAGAGATAAAGACTTATTTGACACTAAATCTATAACCAATGATTTTAGTTATCGCTTGAAATTAGTGAGAATTTGAAATAGGCTTAAGATTTTTTGAAGAGCAATTTGGTACCAAAGTGAAATAGCAGATGAAATAGAAAGGTGAAAACAGGAAAGAGAAAATGCTGTTTCCGTTGCTTGAGTTTGTTTGGATTCAAGTATTTCTAAAATAGGATTTCTATTAGCCAGATAAGCCCTTAAAGCACAGATGTATTAATCTACTATTTTTTCAAATAAATTAAGCATTTAATTAAATTGTCTTCTCTATATACCAATTAGATAAATCTGGAGTCAGTGAATATACCTGGAGGTGGTTTAGTTACCAAGTTGTGTCCAACTCTTGGGACCCCATGGACTGTAGCCTGCCAGGCTCCTCTGTCCTTGGGATTCTCCAGGCAAGAATACTGGAGTGGGTTGCCATTTCCTTCTCCAGGCGATCTTCCCAGCCCAGGAATCAAACCAGGGTCTCCTGCATTGCAGGCAGATTCTTTACCAACTGAACTACACAAGGTATGTTTAAGTTATATGAGATTTGGAGAGAAATTTTTTCTACTATTGAGGCTGAAAAGGGGGGAACACGGTGGAGGGGATAGGAAGAGACTGGAAGTAAAGAAAAGGAAGAAGGTTTGTACATTATGACAGGTCTTACGAAGTCCCAAGTTTTAATAAGGTCAACCACATTCAAAAAATGTTGAGTGGATATGCATGTGTGTGTGTGAGTTCTGCTAAAAGGATTTGATTTTCAAGGATAGGGGAGCAGGAAGCCAGAAAGCTTGCAAGGCAACATTGATGGCCCTAGAGACTATCATACTAAGTGAAATTAGCAAGACAGAGAAAGATAAATATCATATGATATCATGTATATGTGGAATCTAAAAATGATACAAATAAACTTATATACAAAACAGAAATAGACCCACAAACATAGAAAACAAACTTACGGTTACCAAAGGGGAAATGGGGGGAGGGATAAATTAGGAGTTTGGGATTAACAGATACACACTACGAAAACAGATAACTAACCACGACCTACTCTATAGCACAGGGAACTCTATGTAATATTTTTAAATAATCTATAAGGAATAAAATGTGAAAAGTGTACACACACACACACACACACACACACACACACACACGGAGGCCTGGCATGCTGCAGTCCATGACATCACAAACAGTTGGACATGACTGAACAATGATAACAATATATATATACACATACATAATAACTGAATTTATATGTATACCCATATATGTGTATATATATATATATAACTGAACCACTTTGCTGTACACCTAAAACTAAGACAACATTGTATATCAACTAAACTTCAATAAAAGAAATTTTTCTAAAAGCTTGCAAGTGCAACTCTTAGAAAATTCTCAGGAATCATGGGAAAGGATAACTTCCAACATTCACAGGTCCAAGAAACTTAGAGTTCTAAATTCACCTTGATCGTCAGAGAACAAGAGACACTGAGAGCCTATCCAGAGACTGTTCTTTTTTCAAAACTTTCTTCCTTTCCATCTTTCCATCATTAAGTAAACAATTTTTGGATTAGTTAGGCTTCTTTTCTCATCTTTCCTGAATTTGATACGAGTTTTCACAGTTTAGTTGACATCATAATTATATTGTTAACCACTAGAAGCAACTACTAGAATACAAGGGAGACTTTGGGGGGAAAAATAAAAGTACAGACATTAAGCAAGTTAACAGAAATAAGATGAGATGATACAGAGTGAGCAAGTTGAATCACTTCACTATAATTTTGTGCTTGGTCTCCTAAGAGCTTACCTTTTCTTTTAAAAAGCTTCAAACCTTTCCCAAATTCTCTGGAAATTCCCAACTGTTTTTGTTTTGACAATCACTATTATTCAGTTTTGGGCTTCACATGTGACTCAGTGGTAAAGAACCTGACTGCCAATGCAGGAGATATGGGTTCAATCCTTAGATGGGGAAGATCCACTGGAGAAAGAAATGCTAACTCACTCCAGCATTCTTGCCTGGGGAATCACATGGATGGAGGAACCTGATGGGCTACAGTCCACTGAGTCACAAAAAGAGTCAGACATGAATGAGCTACTAAGCAGCAACAACAAATTATTTGGTGTTATATCCCCTCTCAGGCTCTTCTTGTCTCACCTCCTCCAGTTTATGTACACTATTCACAAACCCACTTATGAAACCCAGAACCTTTTCCTGATTTCAAGGGTAGGGAGATATACATATACAGATCATATGAATATAGAAAATTTTACTGCAGGTTGTGGATTCAACTGAGGATTCAATTTCAGAACCATATGTAAATGCCTTCTCTTGAAATAATTTCACTACCTGTATTCTATGTAGCCATCCTGATTCTGGCATAAGAAACTTTTTCCTTCACTCCTCTCTCCCTTCCTTTACTCTTTGCCTTTTCACCCTGAAATTCACTTTCATTTCTAACACAGAGAAGTCTGGTTATCTTTTTGTTTTGGAGTTTCCATTGAAACCCTACCCTGGAAGCCTTACTTTCTGATCAAAGCCATTTACACTGGAAACAAATCACATTCCCAAGTGGTGTGAGTGGTAAAGAACCTGTCTGTCAATGCAGGTAGATGTAAGAGACATGGGTTCGATCCCTAGATCGGGAAGATTCCCTGGAGGAAGGCATGGCAACCCACTCAAGTATTCTTGCCTGGAGGATCCCATGGACAGAGGAGCCTTGAGGGCTACAGTCCATGGGGTCACAAAGAGTCGGACACGACTGAAGTGACTTAGCACACACACACATTTAGGGGCAGAATTGTGTTTTAAAGTAGCATAGTAACATTTTCCCTCTCCTCTACAAATGCCATTTCTGAAATGCAGTGGCCAAAACCTGCGTTTTCAGTATGCTTCCTTCAGCTCTGCACATTGCAGAGATTCAAACATAGTTACTGCTTGCTAAAGATTAAACAAATTTGGGGACCAGATTCAGAGAAAAAGAAATATGAATTCCAGGTATCCTTACTTCTAATACAGTTTGACTTTGATATTTATTAAGGGCTAAAAATCTGATTTTTTATTTATCTTTTCCCATCTGCAAAATGGAGTTAAAATGGTGATATACTATGTGTGTCTTATAGGATTACTTTATGTATCAAAAAATATGAGATTATTTTGAAAACTGAGCAATCTCCTATAAACACTTGGCAATGTTACTAATCTTTATCTTCTACACTGTGGATAAGGCTGGTGTGGTATATAGAGTACATAAGCATTTTGTAAGCCTGCTTTTGCAAACACAGGGTAGAGGGAGGAAATTAGAATCCTGTGTAAAATATATAGTAAGTTCCAAATAAACATGAGATAATAAAAAGGCTTGTAATATGCATTTGAGTTTATCGATGGGCTTATGGAAATAAGCAAGAATGACCATCTATAAATGTGACCTTAGAAACTGTTACCAGTAAGTGACTATCTCTGTGAATATAGTTAAATGTCATCAGAGAACAAGTCTGAGTCACTGTTTACCCACAAAAATCCAAATTTATTTCTCATTTATTAAAAAAACAATGAACTAGATATCTTTAAGACACAAAGTGAAATGCAGAGACCTGTAAATTATGTTGCCAAGAATATTAAGATAACACTCATGCTAGTCAAATAGTTCTACTTTTTTATTTCTTATCCTGCAAAAACAGCCTTCAGTATTGGTGGTATTTTACTTCTAAGATGAAATTTTACCAGCTTGATATTTTTTTCCTTTAATTTCCCTCCCTTTCTATGTCTTGCTAGGTACCCAAGAAGGACAAAGCTGGAACACTGAAGGCCTGATCATGGCATTTATCTAGGACTCTGGGATAAAAGGAATCAAATGGGTGGACCCGTCCACAATTAATCATGAATAGTGATGTCTTTATTGGCTACTGACCTTGCAATGAGTTGCATGAGTTATAAGAAGGTTCTCTGTTACCTCAGTCCCTATTCTCTTGAAGGAGGATATAAATCACTTGAGCCTCATGAATTTCTCATATTTACAAAGTAGTCTTCCAAATTTTCCACAGAGGATGCAGGAGAACCACTCATTTTTCCAATTTAAAAAAAAATAATTTTTCAGCTTGTTCGGATGTCATGCGAGGAGGCTGATGATGGAGATGATCTGACTGAGGCTGACCCGAGGATCCAAGGTGGGTGTCAGCCAGAAGCCTGGAGAGAAGCAGACAGGTTCCATCATCCCCATTTTGAGGTTGTTTGCATTACTTCTTCCCTAACCTTATGCTCGAAGCAACAATCATGGTAGATTGCCTTATTCTGTTCCATTAAGAACTGAAGCATGTAATAAATCAAATTCCATAGTGACATATCTTGCTTCCGTGGCATGATAAGTTGCTTCTTGGCTGAAATTCGGATGAAAAATATCTGGATTTTGTAAATATACTTCTCCATATTCTCTTGAAACCTAGAATTTATGCTTGGAAAATGGGTGAATAGAAAGGAGAAAAAGGGACAAGGCCTTTAGTAATCTGAAGAGATCTCAGTGGGCCAATATCATAGTGTGAATTTTGAATAACTTTCCCTGTACATGCAGATATTAATAGATAATCCCATGAGGAGAAAAATAAAATATTAAGCCTTGCTCTTTAAAAACTCTAAGAATTAAATTTAAATATCTAAAACCATTACTCAGTAGCATGTAACACAAAATGTACACTCTACTATAAAGAAAAATATAACTTTTTCTCAAAAGTAATTATCCTAGTTTTGCTTCGTTAAACCCAGAGGAAACTAATGCTAATAAACCATCTATTAGAGAACTTTTATTTAGTTAGTGTTAGTCATTCAGTCGTGTCCAATTCTTTGAGACCCCATGGAGTGTAGCCCACCAGGCTCCTCTGTCCATGGAATTCTCCAGGGAAGAATACTGGAGTGGATTGCCATTTCCTTCTCCAGGGAAACTTCCCAACCCAGGGATCAAACCCAGGTCTGCTACATTGCAGGCAGATTTTTTACCATCAGAGCTATCAGGAAACATTTGTTAAAATTTCAAGCTACAAAATGGAATCTAGACACAGACTAACATGAACTTCCCATTTTTAAAGATATTGTAATAGTTGTTAAAGAGATGTTCTTCAATGTTGACTGTGAATAATTACTATTATGACATACTGAGGGTTACAATGTATGAAATGCCATCTTGGCCCCTAAGATTTCAGTCTCCCACAGGCAGGATAAAGACAGCATGCATGTAACTAGAATACAAGGCAGGCTAAGAGAAATGCATTATGATAGGAGTAAGTCATGCTTTGGGGACTTCCCTGGGAGTCCAGTGCTTAAGACTTTGCCTTCTAATTCAGGGGGTGTGGGTTCAGTCCCTGGTTGGGGAACTAAGAAACCTCATGCCTCATGGCCAAAAACCAAAACATAAAACAGAGAAATATTGTAACAAAATCAATAAAGTCTTTAAAAATGGTCCACATTTAAAAAAGTCTTTAAAAAGAAAGATGCTTTGGTAATTCAGAGCATCACATTTGTTTTTAATCATCATTCAAACTTCATAATAAAGCAAGAAGCAACACTTGAATCTGCCTGCGATATGGGAGACCCAGGTTCGATCCCTGGGTTAAGAAGATCCCTTGGAGAAGGGAATGGCAACCCATTCCAGTATTCCTGCCTGGAGAATTCCATGGACAGAGGAGCCTGGTGGGCTACAGTCCACAGGGTCACACAGAGTCATACACAACTGAGTGACTAACACACACAACCACTGAGATTCTCACATGGAACAGCTGACTGGTTCAAAATTGGGAAAGTATGTCAAGGCTGTATATTGTCAGCCTGCTAATTTAACTTATACGCACAGTACATCATGAAAAATTCTGGTCTGGATGACTCACAAGCTGGAATCAAGATTGCCATGATAAATATCAACAATCTCAAATATATAGATGTTACCACTCTAATGACAGAAAGTGAAAAGGAACTAAAGAGCCTCTTGATGAACGTGAAAGAAGAGAGTAAAAAAGCTGGCTTAAAACTCAACATTCAAAAAACAAAGATCATGGCATCTGGTCCCATCACTACATGGCAAATAGAAGGGGGAGAAGTAGAAGTAGTGACATATTTTATTTTCTTGGGTTCCAAAATCACTGTGGATGGTGATTGCAGCCAGGAAATTAAAAGACTCTTGCTCCGTGTTACAAAAGCTGTGGCAAACCTATATAGTGTACTAAAAAGAAAAAACATCACTTAACTGACAAAGGTCCATCTAGTCAAAGCTATAGTTTTTCCAATAGTCATGTATGGATGTGAGAGTTGGACTATAAAGAAGGATGAGAACTGAAGAATTGATGCTTTTGAACTGTGGTGCTGGAGAAGACCCTTTGACTGAAAGGAGATCAAACCAGTCTATCCTAAAGGAAACCAACCCTGAATATTCATTGGAGGGACTGATGCTGAACCAAAGCTCTGATACTTTGGTCAGTTCACTGGAAAAGACCCTGACGCTGGGAAAGATTGAAGGCAAAAAGGGAAGAGAGTGGAGAGGATGAATTGGTTACATAGCATCACTGAATCCATGGCCATGAATTTGAGCAAATTCTGGGAGATAGTGAAGAACAGGAAAGCCTGGCATGCTGCAGATCATGGGGTCACACAGAGCCAGACATGTCTTAGCAACTGAACAACAGCAACAAAGCATCTGACTCTGGCTTTGAAGGGGAGTGATTGTTGGATATGCAGAAACAGGGAGACACATCAGATAGTGACAGCAAGAGCTAAGTCACAAGGCCAGCTGTAGGAAGAGTGATCTCTGACACTGAATGAACTCATCCTGTGTGCTAGGCACCACTCTAAGCATTAACCTGTTTTAACTCATTTCATTTTCACAAAAGACCTAGAAGGTGGGTGCTATTATTGTTATCCCCATTCAGCAGATAGGGTACAGAGTGTGTAAGTAATCTAAGTGAGCGCTGAGTTTGGTTCTCAAACTCAGCCTGGTCCACATTCAGCCTATCTTCAGCAGGGTTCAGTACACCAAGTGGATTTTGAGAGAACAACAGGCTAAAACTTAAGACATATTGTGGAGAATTCTCCACAATAGCTCCAATAGGGAGCTATTGATTGTTTTTGAGTGAAGAAATGACTAAAGAAGTACTTCAGGAAGACATCCCATATCAGTATGTGTATTAGTTTTGGAAAATAAACCTTGTGATCAAAGGGACTGGTTAAAAAGTCATTGCAATCATCTATGATATTGTTGGAATGGGAAAATGCAATTGTGAAGACAAATGAGTCGCTGGTAGTATGTAGTATCTTCTCTCAATTTAAAAAGAGATTTACCAATCACCCTCACTCCCAACTTATCTAGACTTGACAAGATGACCAGATAATTCATCAAATAGTATATTTAGTTTTCTTTTCTTGGTGAGTTAAGTTGCTTCCTTAGTATCAATTAAAACCTGTGAAGATTATCACCTAATTGCACTAAAGTAATAATATGACAGCTCTGAATGCCTAATGACCTAAAAAAATTGACATACCTTTGAAGAATTAACTAATATATACATGGGAAAAAAATCAAAACATCATTAACACACAAACACATTTGGCAAATATTTTTCCAATGTCTTGAGAAAATGCCCCCACTCTAAAAACTTTACAGACATAACTTATGATTGATATCCAGTAAACATTATATTTTAATGGCAAAGATATTTCATGTCCTCTCTTCATTTTTTAATAAAATGTCCTAAGGAACATTGTGACATTCTTATTCTAACATTATATTTCTAAAGGGTACTTCAATAACTTGAGAGTTTTTCATGTGAATTTTCACTTTTTTCTGCACTTCAAAAAAAAGTAGGATTTCACTGGCTTCTTTTTGGTGCCATCTGTGTTAGCAGCAACGAAAATGTACCATAAGCTTAAAACAATGCAAGAGAGAACTAAGCAAAATTCAGCTGAAACTGTCACAATGAAACTGCTAAATTTCACAGAGATCAAATCCCAGTACACTGAAAATGTTTGGGGGGCCTGCCTAGAATTTCTCACCTCATTAGGTGTGAAAAACATAAATTGGGCACTGTTTTTTTGTTTCTCAAAATTTTGTCCATGATGAGAACAGTTGGGGAACCAAGCACTCCACAGCCCTTAGATCTGGTATGTGGAAGAGTGAGAAGAGTGATTGAAGGCTGCACCTTTTACAGATTCTGGGCACTTGTTCAGTGATTGTTTTTGAATCTTCAAGGGGCTTATGAAATAATTAATTCATTCCCACATTTCCACTTCTTTCCAGAACACAAAACTAGCACTTTTCATTAAAAAAAAAAATTGGGGGAGATGGTGAGTCAAAAATACCTGGTCAAATTTCATATTCCAAGGTCAGAACTCGTGTTTTCTGAGTCCAGCTATTTAACTCTAGCCACCACATTTCTCTAATAGTTCCCATCTTGAAATTTCAGTAATATCTCTCTGCTCGCCAGACATCTAGGTGGGATTCAGCTCTACATGCATATTAATACATTCCATTTATAAAGGTTGAAATCTCTGACTCATTGCCCATCAAGTTGAAGCACAAATTCAAGATTTTTAAGTACTTAATCTGTACCTTGTAATGAGATTTATATTACAAGTTGGAAAAAAAAAGAAGTGCACTTAAGATATGGTCCAAAATAAAACTACCGAGCCTAAGTGTGAATCTGAACTTCCAGAGCATTTTTATTCCACTCATTTTCCTCCAGTGTCTATAAGTGGAACATCTTTTATTATTCCTTAATCCTGTACCACAGGAGTCTCCTGTCCTGCATAGAGTATTGAATTTTACAGCATATCATCCAAAATTGCACATCTTTTCATAATAATGTGTAAGAGCATCTTGCATTTCCTATCATTTAACTCAAACATTTCTCCTTACTTTGGAGAATGATAGAGACCATTGAGTGCACACCCACATTTAATACCATTGTTCATTTCCGTGGTAACTTGTACTTTTTAGCTGCCAAAAAGCGAAATATGGTTCAAAAGTGAGTAATACAAAAGGTCATTTCATCTTCCAATACCTAAAATATTTTTACACTGTACCTCCCAGTTACTCCCACCCTCAAAAGCAAAGGACTTTGCAGATTGAAATAAAGGGTAATTATAATGGAGTTAAATGAAGCTGGAAACTAAGGTATTTTGGGTTAGTGAGTGTGTTATAATTAACTCTGGTAAATGATACCAATGAATATTTTAGCTTTCACTGTTCCAGGCAAAAACCTGAAGGGAGAAATCAGTGTAATCGTGCTTTCTTCTACCAGATAAAGGGGAGAGATACATCTCTGTTATTTCTCTAAAGTACAGTCCTAATATATTTTGTTTAAAAAAAAACTGACAAGGAGGAGCTATCTAAATGACAGTACTTGTGCAGAAATAGTAACTTCCCACCAATGAAGTTAAAGTTGATAGATAATATCCTATGGATATTTCGGAAGATACCGTATGGATCCATTTTCTGCTTACTAAACTAAAAGAGAATAGCTGGGCTTCACTAAGAGGATGAAATACTTTGAATTTGTAACTTTTCTCTAAAGAAAAGCAATCTGCTTTAATCAACTGGAGAACACCAAGAGAGAAGGGATGGGGGAGGACACACTTTTATTACCAATAGGGCAACAATGAGAATTGAAAATTTATTCCATAATAACATACTAGAATTTGTGTACAGGTGCAAAAGGAATTATTGATCTCACTGAGTTTATACTATACGAAAGGAAGCACAAAACCAAGACCAGAGAACACTTCCGGTGGATTCTATCAGGGTGAATAGGGCCCTTTTTCCAAAGACGGTTAATCAACTGTTCCTATATCATTTGGGATTCTTAGGTGAAAGGGTATTGACAAAAACCTGGAATTCTGGGGAAAAGGACAAGTTAGGAGCTACAATATTTAACTTTTATTTCAATGTCCATTAGTAGAATCCAATTTTGAGCCCAGAAATCTAAATAGAAATAGCATGTCACTGTTTTGCTTATTCTAAAATTATGCTTATAATATAGAGTATGCCTTTAATCAGAAACATTCTTCTTGTTGTTATTATGCATACTGGACCCCCAGTGTTAGCGGAGAAGCAAGGAGTGCATACAGTTGTAGTTACTGACAAGTTTCCAATGTCTCAGTTACATTCTGTCTGAGCAGTAGCTGCCATTTTGGAATTCTTCCTTCCCTAAGGTCTTTTTGTGCGGGGAACAATGATCATTGAAATATGTAATGTAGCACTTTTCTCTTTAGGCACATAGACTGAGTTCAAGGTCATTTTTCCAAATGTATCTCAGTAAAAGTTGACTGACAGAGAACCACTCAAAGTAAGGAGACACTGCTTTGACTTTTTTGGTTTGAACTTTATGTGCAGCCTATAGACATGTGTTCAAATCCCATATTTATCCAACTGATAGCTTGATAGACCTCTCCACTCAGTTCTATCTACAGTTTTTGAGAAATTCCCTTCATCTTTGGAAGAAAGAGTACCTAAGCAGTTCCGTAGCAGTGGAAATAGGACTCTGCTCTTTGCTATATTGGTGAATTTGAATGACCAGTCACTTGAGGGTCCCTCTGACATAACCCCGTCACCACATTCCCGTTTTACCCACAGTGGTTTCAAGTTGTCAGATATACTCTGCACCTCTTACTTCATCTTGTGATCCAGCAATGCTGTCTAGAAGGAAATGGGATTAGCAAGCACAGCCTTTGAATCCATGCTGACTTTTACTGTCACTTGCTATGTTGACTAACTATTCTAGAATACTAGTAGGGACAAACTGTGGGATTATCATTTATAGATTTTAAAATACAACCTTTTTTGTTACCAAAATGGGACAACCTCCCACCCATAATCTTATAACTTCTTATTTTCTTAGAATGATTGATGGTAACATTGAGAGCACTTCTACAAATTCTTTTGACCTCTGGAAATAATGGTTCATTCCTACAACCAGATCAGATGAAGCATGATGTAGGAACACAGGAGAATTTCATCCCTAAAGTGGTGCTGCTGGAAGACCTATAAGACATACTGTGTGGCAAGGCCTTCCCTCAAGCCTATCCAATGAGTTTATAACCTAAAATCTACTTCAGGAAACATAGCCTTCAGTGCTCTTCCTCTAAATTCATCTCTCTGTCATCTTCTCTCCTCATTGTCTATGGAGAGATGGTTTTAATGGAATGTATTAGGACACCCATTAGGGTGCATGCCACATAACACTAAAATTAAATTTCAGACATAGGGACAGAATTGTTCCCAGATGTATGACAATATCTGGTTGAATATGTTAACATGGTTGATTATGTTAACATGGTTGATTATGTTAACATGACTTAAGAAGAAAAATATGATACATAAACATGGGAGTAAGCTCGTGAGCCCCAAATATTGAGAAAAGGCAGAGTAACAAATGAGAGTTAGGGTCACTCATGTTGAAACCACCCAGGGCATAGAAAGACTTCACCACCTGGACTTCATCACCATGTTTCCTTTGGTGTTATCACCCATACAGATTCTATTAAGAAAACTTAACACCAACTTGACCTTGTTTTTGTCTCATGATCATGAAGAATACTTCTGATGATTTTGCTTTCCAGGTAGTAATTCTCTACCAAGAAAAGATCTTTTCCATATCTTCCGGTATGAGCCACTTCACCCAATCAAGTTCTCCATATTGAGGACTTAACATATATCATGCATGATTCTAAGTGTTTTTTGTTTGTTTGCTTGTTTGTTTTGAGGTAAACACAATGATGTTTTATTATCTCTAAACTGTTAAGTTGGCTTAGGTGTATTATTTTTCAGAAAAGCCTCAATGTTATGCCTTATTATTTCAATCTACTCTTCTAAATACATGCTTCAAATGGATTACCTAAAGTATATTTAAAGTTATCTAATGATGATCAGATTTTTTTGTTTTTCTTGTTGGTATTTATTTATTTTACATATCCATGTATCTATTCTTATTCAATTCTTTTCCCATTTAGGCTGTTACATTGTATTGAGCAGAGTTCCCTGTGCTATATAGTAGGTCCTTGCTGGTTATCCTTTTTAAATATAGCAATGTGTACATCTCAATCCCCAACTCCCTAACTATCCCCTCCACCCTTGCCCCCTGATAACCATAAATTATTCTCTCAATCTGTAAATCTGTTTCCGTATGAATTTGTTTAATCCTTGCAACAATCCTATGAAGTACTGGGAGCTACAACTCTTCCCCTCTTTCTCCTAATCTTTTGAAAATGCACACACCATTCTTTTAAGCAGGAGGTTCTGTCTTTTCTTTGTGACCTCCTTGATCTCAGCTTGTCCAGTCTTCCTGATACACAAGTGGGCCAATCCAACCCTTCAACAAGAGAGAACTGAAGAATCTATTCAGTTCACTACTGCCGCTGTTTCTGAACACATGCAGTCTAACAGATCTTTTTCTGTGACTGCTTTAGGCCTCAGGCTATACTACTTTATATTCATATTTACAGTTGTTTTCCTGTGAGCACGATAGAATGCCAGGAGTTCTGAGTCCTAAGGGGCTCTGGTCTCACCCACACATGGTGTTAGATCTGCCCTCCCTCTCAGCACGTATATACCTGGATTATGCTTAGGTCACTGGATTAAAGTTTTCCTTTGGAACCATCAATGTCTTCTCCTCACTGCTTTAATCTTAGCCACCTTAGTTCTTTCCAATGAAACTGAAAGTGTTACTTGCTCAGTCATGTCTAACTCTCTGTGATCCCACTATAGCCCACCAGGCTCCTCTGCACATCCATGGAATTCTCCAGGGAAGAATACTGGAGTGGGTAGCCATTCCCTTCTCCAGGAGATCTTCCCAACCTAGGGATCGCGCCCAGGTCTCCCACATTGCAGGTAGATTCTTTACCATCTGAGCCACTGAGGAAGCCCAATGGGTTTCCCTAATTTTTAACTGCAGAGATAAAAAAAATTGAGGTCTCGGTCTCTTATTTTATAGAAGGTTCCTGGACTCATGTTGCAAATTTGTTTTTCCTTTCTCATATTAGCAAATGAAGTGGTATTGTGTAGGATATACCTTTGTCAGGATACAGAGGATTCAATTATACTTCATTCCAAGTAGCATGGACAAAATAGGACCTATACATAACCAGAAGGCCACATAGCATCACTTCTATGAAAAAGATAGATGATTTGCTAAGTCATTTTTAACCAAGAATGTCTGGAGTTACTTACTAATTTTCATGTAAATTTGTGTACATCACCCTTATGGACACTCGTTATATTTAATTAATGTACGTTTCAATTTTCCCCTAAGAAATGGATCTACTTTTTGTGCACTAGTATGACCGACACAGGCCAAGGTGAAAGACCAAAGCTAGAATCAAGTTGAATTGAGTAGACCATGTATACTTTAATTACACTTAGCTACCCTGTAGAATGTTCTAGGCTCTCTTCCTTCAAGCTTCTACACATGCTGCTCACTTTGTCTATGTCTCTCTTCCAAAGGGCAAAGTCTGTAGGTCTGGTTTCCCGCCACTCACACTGAAGATTTCAGCAGGATAGTACCTCCTTCCTGGAGGAGGGGAACATGCATTTCTTTTCTGCAGTTGGATCCCTCCTGCCTGGCATGTTATCTGGCACATAGTAAGTGACAAATAAATGATGTTGAATGAATTAATAATCTGCAAGCTGGCAACCAGATCTCAGCTATATCTACCCCAAATCACACTCTCATTTTCCTCAAAACCAGTTCTCCCTCCACACTCCTCTCAGTTCAGTTCAGTTCAGTTTAGTTCAGTCACTCAGTCGTGTCCGACTCTTTGCGACCCCATGAATTGCAGCATGCCAGGCCTCTCTGTCCATCACCAACGCCCGGAGTCTACCCAAACCCATGTCCATCGAGTTGGTGATGCCATCCAACCATCTCATCCTCTGTTGTCCCCTTCTCCTCCTGCCTGCAATCCTATTCAGCATTAGGCTCTTTTCCAATGAGTCAACTCTTCGCATGAGGTGGCCAAATTATTGGAGTTTCAGCTTCAACATCAGTCCTTCCAATGAACACCCAGGATTGATCTCCTTTAGACTCTCAAGAGTCTTCTCCAACACCACAGTTCAAAAGCATCAATTCTGCGGTGCTCAGCTTTCTTCACCATCCAACTCTCACATCCATACATGACCACGGGAAAAAACATAGCCTTGACTAGACGGACTTTTGTTGGCAAAGTAATGTCTCTGCTTTTAAATATGCTATCTAGGTTTGCCATAACCTTCCTTCCAAGGAGTAAGCGTCTTTTAATTTCATGGCTGCAATCACCATCAGCAGTGATTTTGGAGCCCCCCAAAATAAAGTCTGATACTGATCCAATATTCTCCTTGTTACTCTGAACCAAAATCTTCTAATCCCCTTTGGCATATCCCCTCCCCTTCACCTTCTACTCTAGTTACTTTAAAACGCCCAATTCTTTCTTTACAATGAATGTCATTTGGATTCTGCCTTACTCCATTTTGACTATGCTTTTATGCCCACATGATCTAATTTATGAATAACTGCAATTGTCTCTGAAATGGTCACCCAGGTTTTAGATACCATCAACATTCCATATGTTAAATGTCACTGCTAGACTAATTTTCCTAAAATATCACCTTCATAATATCACTTATTTGTCTACTAAATCAGGGGAAATAAATGTCTAACTTTTTAAAGGACCTTCATAATTCAGTTCAGCTCAGTTCAGTCCCTCAGTCGTGTCTGATTCTTTGCGACCCCATGGACAGCAGCACACCAGGGCTCCCTGTCCATCACTAACTTTCGGAGTCTACCCAAACTCATGTGCATTGAGTCGGTGATGTCATCCAACCATCTCATCCTCTGTCGTCCCCTTCTCCTCCATTCATAATTGGACCTATGCTAAGTTTGCAAACTACTTTCTATTTACAACCTCTGTTCTCATCAAAGAAATTTCCTCACTGCCCCAATAGGCATCCAGTCTCACTTCTTTTCCATATTGGAATTTGGGGTTATCTACTACACATTTAACCTAAATTGTAATATGTATAATGGTTACTCCATTTTGCTATATAATGTGTGCCTGCATGCTCAGTCATTTCAGTCCTGTCCAGCTGTTTGTGATCCAATGGTCTGTAGCCTTCCAGGCTCCTCTATCCATGAGATTCTCCAGGCAAGAATACTGGAGTGGGTTGCCATGCCCCTCTCCAGGGAATCTTCTCTACCCAGGGTCAAACCTGCATCTCCTGCAGTGCAGGCAGATTCTTTGCCACTGAACCACTGGGAAGCCCTAATATATATAATACATAACACATTACCCAAGGTTAAACTCAGTGCTAATGCCTGTATGAAGACATCTGTCACTAAACCATATGAACCTATTGATTAACTCAGCACCCTTATCAAAAAAATATCATTGTCTACAGCAAATTCTCTGCATTTCATTATAAATTATCTTTTATGTTTTTCTAATTACTACATGTGACCTAGCCATTGCTTCTTGATATCAGTAAGCATCATTACTCACTAGCAAAATACTGCACATAGTAGGTGTTCCACAGATTCTTGTAACTGTATTAGTCAACTCAGTAAATATTTATTAAATAACCACTATACATTAAGCACTAAGAATACAGCAGAAAAGAAAATGTATCTACCATTGCATTCTAATGGAAGATATTGAAAACAAAAAAGGAAACAAACTAAAAAAAAATAAAAAAACAAAGTTAAAAAAAAAAAAGAATTCAAGTTTAAATGTGTGGATTAAACCACTGTGCCTTACAAGTACAAATAGAAGCCTTTTCAATTCATGTGTTGTATTTGAAAACTCTTACCTCCTTTTACTGCTATCTACAAAACCAACCTCTGCTTTCACTACTTTTTAGGCAAAGATTAGTCCTTATTTGTGCAAGAAAACTTTTTGAGACTTAGCATTTTCAAACCAGAATGAAACTGAAATATTATATTTAAGAATTAATTATAATTGAATATATGCCAGAAGTACATAAAGAAAAAAAGCTCTGGCATGCTACTCTGCCAGAATAGAAATAGATTTTGGACTCACTTCAGTTTCGAGTAAATTAATGTCCAAAAGCACATGAGAGCAAATGTGCACATGTTTGTAATCTCAGCAAAGAGGCCAGGGAGAACATGAGCCCTAGAATTTCATCTTTCCCTCTCCTCCAGAAAGTTATCTTGCCCATGGTCTCTATATAATGTTGATGAATTAAGAGTGTGCAGCTTTATTGTTTTGTTTTTTATGATAAGAACAAATTTTACCCTTTTTCTATATAGTGGAAAGGAGGCATAATGTGTTTAGTTGATTTGCCTCCATAAGAGGCCCTGTAGAGTGAAATTCATTGAACTATTGATGTTTACCAGAAGAATCATACTTGTATGTGTATATATATATATCTTGCTGTTGTTGTTCAGTCACTAAGTCATGATGTCTGGATCTTTGCGACCTTATAGAACTGTAGACTGCCAGGCTCTGTCCATGGGATTTCCCAGGCAAGAATATTAAAGTGGGTTGCCATTTCCTTCTCCAGTAGATCTTCCCAACCCAGGGATTGAACCCACATTTCCTGCATTACAGGTGGATTCTTTATCACTGAGCCGCTAGGGAAGCCCTATATATACTATATGGCTATATTTATATGTGTGCTTGTATTTTTTCATCACATCTTTTTAGGTCATAACTATGTGTCAGGCATTGTGCTCAGCTCTGAGGATGCTGACATTAGGTGTTACAATTCCTGCTCAGGAAGAGTTCAGTCTAGTGAGGAGAATAAAAGCCACAAATGATCCACTGTGGTGTTGGCTGAGATGCACCATACTAGAAATATAAATACCTTCACATTCAAAAAACTTCAGATCTGAAAGAAGCCTCAGCATCACTCACTCCAAATCAAGTGAGAGAAAGGGGGTCCACATATACCATTGGTTCCTCATAGGCAGATGGAACCCAAGTCTCCTGAGACCAGGAAGATCTTAGTCTGGTTCTGCTTTCTCATCTTGCCATTTGCCAGAAGGTCGATTTGTTTTCTAAGACCAGCTGATTTGCAGAATCAACAAATTAGTTAAATGTATAAAAAAAAACCTTTAAAATATATTAAAAGAGTAACACAAGTTAGTTAATATATCGCAAAGCATGATGATAAATATTGTCATTTGGTATGTGAGATACATTACACTATCTATTATTCTTGTCTAATTTCCTGATTCCTTCCACTGTTGTGGGTTATGCAATTTATTAAATTAACTTCAGGGTTTAGTTCATACTGAACCATCGCCAAATTCTGTGACAGAAGGAAAGATATAGGAGTAGCTGTATATAAAATTACTGTTGGATAAAACAAATGATTCTTCTTCCTGGTCATAAAAAAATACACTCTCTTCTGGTGAATTGTCTCACTCAAAAAATGAGATTCTTATCATATGAATTTTATTTTCTCAACCTATTTCTGTATATACATGTTACAAAGGTTTTTTTCCCTTTGAAAATTGGCTGCATTGTCCAAAATCTTGTTTGAATGCTAGTAATTCTGATGTAAATACACATGCATATTGTATGTGTTTTCAAGATCCTACTTTGTAGTTCTGTAGGACTTTGTGTTATGCTTTATGAGAAATTTAGGACTAAATTGGGCCATTTTTATGATATTGTATTATTGCATTAGATTTATTAAAGCTATTTTGCTAATGATCCTTTTCAGAAAACCCTGATACTTCTGATACCTTCTATACTTACCTTTAAATGAAGACTATTTTAAGACGATTGTTTCACATTTTAGCTACGCAGTTTCTTACGTATTTTTAAAGTATATATATTCAACACTTCAAAAGAGCCACACAGAGACAAATGTATGTGCAATAGCACTCATATCAGAAAGAACAAAAAAAAAATTTAAAGCAAACGAGGAATGTCGCTTATTCAGGAAACACAAAATATTTCTTATCCAGTGATAGAGATTTTTATATTTACAATGAAAAGACACCTTAAAAGATAATGGTGTTTCAAAAAACGTTTGTTAAGAAACTAAAATAAAACTTCAGAAATTAATTTAATATCCTATTCATTTAAATCAAGTATTTTCTCTTTCTGTGAAATATCTGATAACTGGGGTAATTAAAATTACCTGGGGAATTGCCTCAATCTTCCACCTCAGTATTTTATTTTACTTCACAGATTACGTAGTCTTCCCCTCCACAATAAAATTATTTCCTTCAGTCATTCCTTCTGGGTCATTGTCAGCTCCCTGTGGAGCTGTAATATTAAAGGTGTCTAGGATGTGCTAGATCCCAGGTTTTAAGTCAATCTGATTCCAGATGATTTCCTGTCTTAATCAGGCAATTACCATAGCAAATCTTCTTGAATTCTGTTCTCCTAAGCCATGGAATAATGGAGTCTTGAATCATTTCTGTGGTAATTTCTATATGTCACCTTTATAGTGTTTCAGTAAACAAAAATTTCCTTAAAGACTGTCAGTGAGAATATTTGTAAAACTTTTTTTTTTTAACTCATCAATTCTAAGTTAAAATGCTTTCATTTATAAAACCCTTAAAACACTGCTTCCCAATCTCTATTTTTCTGTTCACTGGGATAAAACAGCAGTCGTTGAAAGCCACAGGCACCTCTGTAACTAAATCAACCTTATGATTAGAAGTCTATTCTTCAGAAAGTAATATTTGAAGAGCAACAAAGATCAGTTTATCCGACCTGCATAAAACTGTTCAAGTATACTCTATTTATCATATTAAAAATGCATCATTAAAATTTAAAAGCAGGTGCAGTTGCTCAATAAGCTAATGGTATAGTCTGAAGACTCCAGTCAAGATTGTATTGTTGAATTCCCAGTTGGCTAAAGGGGAGCGAGGAGGAGGGAGGGGATGTGAATGACCTTGCGCCAAGGTGGTGAGGCCCTCAGAGACTCTGCGGTGGGCTGGGGTTGAGCTCCACTCCGAGGATCTTTACAGCACTGCATCCTGACGGCTGAGAATAAAAGTGTCCTAAACACGTAAGCTTGAAAATCGCTTCACCTTACAGCCGAAACCTCTGGTTGGGCATGTGAATGTGAGCACATATTTGTATTTATGGGGAGAATTTATGGGCTGTTTGCCTGTGTGCACCAATGATTCCAGACTCGTCAGAGAACATGTTGTAGAAAACAGCATGAAGAAATTTAACGAGAAAAAAAGAAAACGGATGGAAGAAAACTTAACCTTCGTGAGAGTCGTGTCAATCTATAAACTAGTAAATGATCACCTTTATTACCGGTTGGTTTATTCACCTCACATTATCTTGAAAAGAGCTAGACAAGGTTCCTGAAATCTATTAATTAGTTTCCTCTAGCAAATATTAACTCAGCGAAATCCTATTCTTTCATTAAATATGTTTAGAATTTTAAATTGAAATATCTACATCTGTATACCTAGTCCCTGAATAGATGAATTTAACTTACAAAATCATTCTTTAATATAATTTAATAGCAAACTTTCTGGATTATTCCCTATAATTTTTTTAACATACTGTGCACATCTAAATTTGCTATAGTTAGTGTGTCTACTCACTGGAAATGAGAACAATACAAAATAACGATAAATGTAATTTTCACCTAAAATCTTCTACAGGGGAGATGACCACAGAGTAAAAATTAGAACAGAAGAGATAAAAGAAAAATAGTCAGCAATTGCCTCTTTACTCCTTGGGACATTCTTTTTTAAGTGGTAGTTGTGACATAAAATAGCTGATATATCTGTATGAAGTCTTTGGGATGGCATTTTCCTTAACAAACACATTAAATATTTTATGAGCAAGATGCTCTGTTCTCTCATTTCTAATAAAATCCCATGGTATATATGTCCAATCTACAAAATAGAAAGAAATAGATCTACTTTCAAATTTTTTTGTAGTAGTAGAACTGCTTTGGCCCTCAATGATGTTCCTCAATTATTAAAAATAAGGAAACCATATCAAAATATTTACTAAATTACTGTTGAGCCGAACTGTCAGAAATATTTTTTTTTTTTACTTTTGGATAAATTAATCTATGTTTGGAATCCACAATACTAGGGTAGTTTTTCAGGGGCAAAAAGCTGAGCAGTCTATAATTCTTAAACTTCTTATTTAAAGGAAGAATCTATTTTTCCAGGTAAACCTAACACTGTTTCCTGGATTTGTTGTTTTAGTTTTCACTGTTTAATAACTGCTTCTCTTCCTTAACATCTATTATATTGCCTTAATCTTTTCACATTCTTTTTCTGGTTATTCTCTGTAAGTAATTATTTACTTGTCTTTATAAGCTGATCAATAACCAACTGTGAGAAAATTTACAGGTCTTGTGAAATATCTATCCATGTGTATACCTTTTAATGTAATAGACTTCTGAGATATGCAGCTTGAAAGATAATATTCAGCAGATGCATTTTACATTAAAAATTAGCATTGCTGGTTTTCTGACACTAAACATTCCAACTTCGACCCTAACAGCATTTCCTCTTGCACCAACTTTGAATCCATCTATACATGCATTGAAATAGCAAAACGTTCCCCCATTTGTGCTCTAAAAAATCATATAGATTTTATGAAATACACAGGTTTTTTTTTAAAAAAAGCAACATACTGCCAGATATGAAAAGTTACAGAGAGACTGTTTGATTCTAAAGAGATATTTTTGTTGGTTATTATACCTTGTCAGTTTGCTTGCATGCAGGAGACCTGGGTTCAATCCCTGGGTTGGGAAGATCCTTTGAAGTAGGAAATGGTAACCCGCTCCAGTATTCTCTCTTAGAGAATTCTATGGACAGAGGAGCCTGGCAGGCTATAGTCCATGGAGTTGCAAAGTGTCAGACATGACTGAGTGACTAATACTTTCAATAGAAATTAAGTTCTCAAAGACTCATAATAATTAATAACTACTAATTGTACCCACTTGGGCAGATTATTTAACCATGAAAAAGCAAGATTTTCACAAAGGGGGATGGGCTGAATGAACTAAATCTCATGCATTCACTTACTCTGTGTGCTTGGTTAGTAAATTCTGATTTAGCATTTTCATTTATTTGTCAGAAGCTTCCTTTGATCATATGTAATCTCAACAGATAAGGAGAGCTGGAAATTCTCAGCTGACATTTTGAAGTAAAATTTTAAAGGGTCTATTTACAGAGGTATGGGCAAAGTTAAGAAAAATCTACAATGACTTTTTCAGGTCTCCAAGATTAAAAACAGTGGGAATTCAGAAAGCCATTAATTTTACCACTAGACTTGAAGGAGCAAGAAAAAATGATATAATCAGATGTACAGTTAGAATGGTAGCTACCAGGACATGAGGAGGGAATGTCTCCCAGTAGGAACTTCCTCTTCTGCCCATTACCTCCTGCCTGGACTTCCCACTGGCTGGACCACAGGGAAGCCAGGAAGAAGAGAGGCCAGGTGATGTGGTCCACAGGGGTCAGGCTTCAAGGGCAGGACACCTAAAAGCAGAGAATGGAGGGGTGGGGGGGAGTTGGCAACTGAGAATAGCCAGCATGGTGCTGAAGATAGGATATGAATAATGATCTCGCAGATTAACCAGATAGTTGGCTATGTAAATAAATATCAGGTCAGAGATCATGCTAGAAGAGAGTAATGATGCAAAGCAGGTGGGGATTCATTACCATTGATTGAATCCATGTTAGTTTTACAGTGGATCAGAGCAACCAGAATTCAGGCACTCTGATTTGAGTTCTGTTAACAGGCAGAGCAGGTGACTGAGCTTCAGTGTTCTATCATGAGTGCTGAATTACAAGTAACCAAATTTAACAATAAAAGATAATGTGGGCCAATCTAAAAGCCTATACTCTGAACTCTTTAAAAAATACATCATTATCCTTTCACTCAAAAATATTTAGGGCATTTCTACATGCCAGGTACTGTGCTGGAGTCTCACAATGCCTAAAATATAAAGATATCCATAGATTGAGGAGGTGGAGGAACTTTGGGAGTACATGGCAATGATACAGACTCTCCAGGTATCAGAGATGTCATCTGCCAGGAAGTGCTAAGTGGGAACTCAAGAGATGATTAGAAATTATTCAGCTAAAGAAGGAGGGAAAGACTTCCAGGAAGAAGTATCTGTGAAGGTCCAGAGATGAGAGGGACAAGGGTATGGTCAGAAAACTGAAAAAGTCCAGTTTGAAGGAATATCAGGCATCCATAATAAGTGAGCACATATTTTCTTGAGCACTTAATGTGTGCCAGGCACTTCTGCTCATTTGTCCCACTTGATTTTGAACACAATACTATGAGGAAGTACTACCGTCTGCGTGTGGCAGTGGAGGAAATGGAAGAATTGAGAGCTTGAGTCACACCTATAGTAATACTCCTAGAAGTGATACAATCGATTTTGAAGATTAGAAAGTTTCCTCTAAGAGCAAGAGAGGCAGGGTATCCGAGGAGTGTAAGATGGATTGTTGGATTGTCACTAGGTCATGTCCGACTCTTTGTGACCTCATGGACTGCAGCATACCAGGCTCCTCTGTCCATGGGATTTCCCAGGTGAAAATACCAGAGTGGGTTGCCATTTCCTTCTCCTGGGACCTTCCTGACCCAGAGATCAAGTCTGCATCTCCTACATTGGCAGGTGGGCTCTTTACCACTGAGCAACCAGGTAAGCCTGTAAGATGGATGCTTGGAGACAAATTGGGAGATAACTGCTCTAGAGCAAATGATATTTGGTGAGGACTTAAACTAAGGTGATGTGGCTTGTGCAATGTAGGGGAAAAAAGGAAATGCGGTAGACAGACACAGATAGAATGGAAGGATGTGGTCATGTGAGAAAAGCAGGATGTGGAAAATGAAAGCTCTAGGGAGAGCCTGAGTCTCTGGCTTAGTTAACTGAGAACAGAGCAATATCATTAACCAACATAAGAACATAAATAAGGAACAAGTTTGTAAGGAAAGAAAGCTGGGTCCCTTCAGAACATGGCAAAGGATGCTGGTGGGACAAGTTTGAAATGTACAGGAAGAGCAAGAAAATGTAGAAATTAACAGTAGGAAAGCTAGACTGAGCTCCATCAAGGGAGTTACCTGCATAAGTGAGGCTCTCGTTTGATGAGAGGAGATAACATCATCGAAGGAACGTGTATCACATCTCAGGAGAATTGCGTCTGGAAGCCTGGAGAACAGCAGAGTTGAAGGAGTAGTATGAAGAAATAAGACAAAAGCAGGACAGAAAAATGACATCAGAGACGGGAGGAGTTATCCTTACTGATGTTAACTAAGCAAGAACAGAATTTCAAATAAAGATGGAGAGACATCATTATGCCCTAGATGGGTTCGGAAGAGTCCTTGAGGTTTGGGAATTTGGAAGTCACAGATAAACTTCCATGTCCTGTCCAGGCCAGATTTTTCCAATGTGAAGAAACATCCTTTCTGCTTACTTGTGAAAACAACTCCCAAAGTCATAGGCAAGTTTCATGGATCTCCTGAATCTAGTTCTATACCTCAAAACAGCAAGGCCAAAGGACATTTATAAAAACCTAAGCAAGCATGATATAAGCAAGGTGAGGTGGGGAAGTGGGAAGTGGCTATGAGCTTTGCAGCAGCTGACTACATTCAGCTGAAGGTAAATGATCAGCTTTCAAATATTCTATGCCATGTAGGAATGCACATGCCCAGATTAAAGTATGGTGCAGACCTGGGGAAGAGTTCAGAGATGCTGATTGTCAATTGAAGCTGCCAGATCAATTCCTTAAGTTCCACTTCTTCACTCAAAATTCTGCAAAATAACTAGCTTTAAAAGAATTTCCCCCACTCAAGGGCTTCCCTGGTGGCTCAGTGGTGAAGAATCCACCTGCCAGTGTAGGAAACACAGGTTTGATCTCTGATCTGGGAAGATCCCACATGCCGCTGAGTATGTGCTACACAATTAGTGAGCCTGTGCTCAAGAGACTGGGAGCTACAGCTACTGAGCCCATGTGCCACAACTACTGAAGCCCTCATACCCTAGAGCCTGTGCTCTGCAGCAAGAGAAGCCACTGCAATGGGAAGTCTATGCGTGGCAACTAGAGAGTAGCCCCTGCTAGTCACAACTAGAGAAAACCCGTGCACAGCAACAAAGACCCAGCACAGCCATAAATAAATATACACAGTAAATTATTCTAAAAAAAGACTTCCCTCACTCAAATGTGAGCAATCACTATAAAAGAAGCAGCATGGAATTATATAAAACTAATTCACTTTAAAAAAAGCACACAAAATTATTACATACCAGCCAATAAAATAAGCCAGCCAGCAAAAGGACATTTGAAACAACCCTTCGTCTCTGTTTCAAAAATGTTAAACAGTCAGTACAGTGTAGTGGTTAATATATGGCCTTTCAGCCAGACCATGTGGGTGTTCAATACTAAGGTTTGCAGGTTATTGATTGGGAAACCTGGTAGATTGCTTATTATTTCTGTGTTTCAATGTATTCAGTGGTAAAATGAATAAGATAATAATACTACATACCTTGTAGATTCTTGAAAAGAAGGAAATGATTTGATAGAAACAAAGTGCTTGGGGAGAGTATTTAGTAAATACTAAGTAGGATATAAATGTAAGCACTTGGTGTTATTCTTGTTCACTTTGAAATGAAAGCTCAAAGTAAAAATAAAGGTTAAAAAAGAGATTATATGACAATAGAAAGAGATTGAAAGTGAAAAAGAAAGTAAATAAATCATCGCAGGAATTCTAAGCTCCAAGGCAAATACGTAAGTATTGGAAATAGGTAGACCCTTTTGTCATTAGAAGTTACAGAAAAGCAATGGCTCAAACAGTAAATAATCTATCTGCAATGCAAGAGATCGGGTTCAATCCCTGGGGTGGGAAGATCTGGAGAAGGGAATGGTTACCCACTCCAGTATTCTTGCCTAAAAAATTCCATGGATGGAGGAGCCTGGCAGGCTGCAGTCCATGGGGTCACAAAGAGCTGGACGTGACTGAGTGACTAACACTTTGTCATTAGAAATTATTTTCAAATATAAAATTATGAAATGTTTCAAAGTGTTTAATGCAAAATGCATTTAAGGGTTTTTCTGTGTTATGTACAGGCAGTTGTGGAAAAATCATATGCTTTAGATCTTTTTACATTTCTCCAAAACATTACAGTAAATGCACAACTTGAAGCTTTTCTTTTTGATGATAATAAGCTCTTTATCTGAACCTCCATCAGCAAAATGGAGGATGAGAAGAGCCAAGACATGATCAATCAATGAAGACACTAAATCCTCATAATTTTAGGTCAAACTTTCTCTTTTTCATCAATGGTGGCTTATCAGTGTATTTAATTTTACTTTAACTTTTGAATATAAATTTAATAAGTAAATGAAATTAGTTCTCATATTAACACAATAAAGAACAGAAATGGTATGGACCTAACGGAACCAGAAGATATTAAGAAGAGGTAGCAAGAATACACAGAAGAACTATACAAAAAAGATCTTAATGACCCAGATAACCATGATAGTGTAATCACGCACCTAGAGCCAGACATCCTGGAGTGCAAAGTCAAGTGGGCCTTAGGAAGCATCATTACGAACAAAGCTAGTGGAGGTGATGGAATTTCAGCTGAGCTATTTCAAATCCTAAAGATGATGCTGTTAAAGAGCTGCACTCTGTATGCCAGCAAATTTGGAAAACTCAGCAGTGGCCGCAGGACTGGAAGAAGTCAGTTTTCATTCCAATCCCAAAGAAAAGCAATGCCAAGAATGTTCAAACTACCGCAGAATTGTACTCATCTCACACTCTAGCAAAATAATGCTCAAAATTCTTCAAGTCAGGCTTCAACAGTATATGAACCAAGAACTTCCAGATGTTCAGGCTGGATTTAGGAAAGCCAGTGAACCAGAGATCAAATTGCCAACATCCACTGGATCATCAAAAAAGCAAGAGAATTACAGAAAAACATCTACTTTTGCTTTATTGACTATGTTAAAGCCTTTGTGTGGATCACAACAAACTGTGGAAAATTCTTAAAGAAATGGGAATACTAGATCACCTTACCTGCCTCCTGAGAAACTTGTCTTCAGGTCAAGAAGCAACAGTTAGAACCACACATGGAACAACAGACTGATTCCAAATTGGGAAAGGAGTACATCAAGGCTGTGTATTGTTACATTGCTTTTTTAACTTATATGCAGAGTACGTCATGCGAAATGCGGGGCTGGATGAAGCACAGCTGGAATCAAGCTGGTTGGCAAAAATTTCGATAACCTCAGATATGGCAGAAAGTGAAAAGGAACTAAAGAACCTCTTGATGAACGTGAAAGAGGAAAGTGAAAAAGCTGGCTTAAAACTCAACATTTAAAAAAAGAAGATCATGGCATTTGGTCCCATCACTTCATGGCAAATAGACATGGAAACATTAGAAACAGTGACAAACTTCATTTTTTGTCTCTAAAATCACTGCAGATGATGCCTGCAGCCATGAAATTAAAAAATGCTTGCTCCTTGGAAGAAAAGCTATGACCAACCTAGACAGCATATTAAAAAGCAGTGACAGTACTTTGCCAACAAAGGTCCATATTTTTCTATAACCTTATATTGTTAGCCTTAGATTTGTGTCTGCTTTTCACCAAGAATTTTTAAAGACTCTCCAGCTAGTTTCATTTCATTGTATGTGATGCTCTAGTTTTTGAGATTTCTTACCTCAAATGTGAATAATGGAAAACCATACATAACAAAAATATCTTTGAGATAGATCATGATCATTATTTCCCAGTAATGTGACAAACTCTGGTTCTTTATGTGTGTGTATCAGTGTGTATATAGCTGAAATTTTAAAAGCACTAGGATGTTGAAGAGATTTTTTAGCACCCAAATGAGAATTTATTGCTCTCCTATAAATCTTACTATTTCATTAATTGTTACTTTCTTTTCAATATAATTAAGAAAAGACAGGGGCACAAAATACATAAAACTCTGAACATCAAAGGAATAAGTTAACAGCAATGAGCATAAATAATATTTGTGTGTGTGATAAGTCACTTCAGTTTTCCGACTCTTTGTGATCCCATGGATGGTAGCCCACCAGATTCCTCTGTCCATGGGATTCTCCAGACAAGAAAATTGGAGTGGGTTTCCATGACCTTCTCCAGGTGATCTTCCCAACCCAGGGATCAAACACGTGTCTCTTGTGTATACCTGCGTTGGCAGGTTGATTCTTTATGTTTACAGGGTAAATACAAATGAGTTGTAAGAGAAAAAAGGTTATATATTTAAATTGACTCAACCATCATTGAAGACTTTCTGGAGAAGGTGAGTTTTTTTGAACTGTATGGATAAAATACTGAGAAGACACTCCTGGATTCCTTTTTTCTTTCTAGCTGGCATATGAATCAAAGTGAGTGGGTGAGATTACCCAAGCAGAGAGTGAATTGAGGGCAAATTGAGAAGTGTGAATTGCAACGCAAAATGGGTCAGTGAAACAATCCAGGGAAGAGAGATATTTTTTAGATGGATAGAAACTCTAAAGAAACTAGACGAATAGCTAGAAAAATGGGGCAAAAATTGTGAGAAAGCAGCACATTGGAGGGAAAATACTAGGGCAAAAAGCATTTTGAGCAAAGAGAAAATAGGTATTTGAAAAAGAGAAAGTGTTTAATCCATCAATGCTACAGGAAGTTCAAGGACAAAAATTCTCCCACCACTGGGTAATTTGAAGGACACTGGCGATCTTAACCAAAGGCAAGAGCAGTTGGTAGTGTTAGATGCCGTATTTCGGGTGATCAGCACTGGCGATTACTGGTGAGTAAAGTGGAGAAATAGAGACAGCTATTACAGACTATTCTCTCTAGAAATGTGGCTGTGAATGGAAGGGGAAAACAGAATACCAGAATGGGCTACATAACCTTGGATAAACATATGGTCACAATAATTATAATTAAACATTATATTGGCCATCTGCAAAATATTTTCATCATTTTAGGAAGTCTCTGAAAAATGTATCATTTGCAAACAAACCCCTAGTCCTTGAGCCACACAGAGTCATTTCATGCCTCTAGCACGTGTATGTCAGCACAGTTATCTCAACCTTGATGGCACTTGTTTTCTCTCCAATTTTTGATGCTTTTGCTGTTGCTGCTGTGTGACATCACTAATTCCTTTTCTTTTAAGTGTAAAACATAACTTAAGTCACTGGGTCCACTTCCTCTTCTTTTTTGATGTGTACTGTCTTTTCCAGAATCTTTGTGTGTGCTGTGCTTAGTCTCTGAGTAGTGCCCAACGCGTCTGACTCTCCGTGGCCCCATGGACTGTAGCCCACTAGGCTCCTCTGTCCACAGAATTTTCCAGGCAAGAATACTGGAATGGGTTGCCATTTCCTGCTCCAGGGGATCTTCCCAAACCAGGAATCTAACAGGTGTCTTTTGCATCTCCTGCAAGGTTACTTGTGGTAAAGAATTTGCCTTGGAGGCCCTCCATATCTTAAATTTCTGCTTTAACCATGTTTCTCTGAAGTGGGGAAAATACCACTCTAATCTTATAAGTATACACAAAGAGCTATACAGTATGGAGAAGGCACTGTAATTTCCTTGAATGGAAATGATCAATTTTAAACCACAAAACCTGACCAAATCTTATCACACAAAAAAACTAACATATACTATACTATACTATACTATACTATAGTATATACTATATTATTACTATTACTATACGATACTATTACTATACTATTACTATTACTATATATACTATAGTATATACTATACTATTCCATCTCAACCACATGGACAGAGGAGCTGCAATTTTTTTTCCTGATGCTAATGTTATGCCATTTTTAACATCTTGTCTTCTCGGCATTTGAGCAGTAGATATTTGAATAAATAATAGAGCTACAAAATAGTCTGAGCAGCACAGACTGAATCAGTATTGATGGAGCAGAGAAACTTGGAAGAGCACGTTAGAAGTAATGCCATGGCTTTCAGAGCACAGAATGAGAAGCAGATTGGAAATGGCTGGCTATAGATGGATTGAGGATGTGTATGCATTTCTTAGATTTTGTTTTAAAAAGTGTGCCTTGAGAGTCTATTGCTTTGGGAGGATAATTGGGAAAGAGGAATTTTCTCAATAAATTTCTGTGTCATCTAGCACACTGTAGGGGATAAGCACTCAATACATGTTTGAAGACTAATTTATCCTATAAAACTCAAAGAATATATTGATGGAATAAGCAAATTAACATACAGTAATTTAATATCCAGCCAATAAAGTGAAACCAAGTAAACTGAAGTTTACAAGTCCCAGACACTTCAGAAGAATTTTAGAATCACTGTTTGATAGGCCAAGACAATATTAGCTCATTCTCATTTAAATACTGAAATCAAACCTTGTTATTTTTTAATCGACATGAAATAAAATGTTTATATTTCAAAATTTGTTGTCATTGTTCACTAAAGAAAATTAACTGTTTCATTATTTATCATTAGTGGCCCATTTATATAATATGACTGGTTGACATGCCTTGCTTTTCATCTTTGAAAAATTAACAATGAATTTGATTTCTTTGAAGCTTCAGACTCTTATTTTTATATACAAAGTTGTCCACAGATTCTATATTATGCTATTCTTTTTGAATAAAATCTTAAATGAACATTACTTAGCACTTTCTTCATAAAACCTTTTTATATTCTTATAAAATTCTTATCCAGATGATTTATTCTTTGCTGATTAAAGATGAAGACCATAAGTTTATTAATTGTTAGATTTATATCTGCAACCTTAAAGTGAGTGGATCAAATGTAAATCCCATGACATATGCAAATATACAATAAACTTATGTAATCTAATAATTTATCAAGGAAACAATGGTTTGTACCAAAAATTATTTTGCAACACACATAACATAAAATTTGCATTGTAAACCAAGGTACTGTCATTTATGCATGAGAACATGTTTGTAGCCTCAAAGCCACTCTAATCCTACACATACACATAAAGAGCTTTATAGTATGGAGAAAGCATTGCAATTTCCTTGAATGGAAGTTATTAATTTTAAGCCACAAAACCAAACCAAATCCCATCACACACCACTTAAAAATCTAGAATCCCCAATGTTCAGCAAGTTTACTATCTTCAGCCTTGAATTAAACTTGCAGAACTCATATCCTACATGGAGGCATTCATCCTCTGGCTTAGACAATGTGGTGGTCATTCTGGTATTGTATTACTATCGCTTGAGGGCCAATGTTCTCAAAATTTTACTTGCAATTCTCATACTTTCCTCTGACTTGGTATTAATTTTGGTTCCATTTACCTTAGAAGTAGACACAGGTGATCATTTATTTATTTTAGATGATACCTAACTTATTTACAGCAAGTAATTTCACACTTTATGAAAAGTAAAATATTGTGATTATGAGACTTTTTGTCAAAATCAACATCTATTGTTAGGGGCACTGATATAATGTTTTATAACTCATTAGTCATCCCGCCAAAGGGTAGTTTGTTTTCATAGATTACTATGTTAACCATCATTTTTAACTTTCCTATTATTACTGTAGCTTTGTATTTAGAAGAGTTGGTGAACAAAATAATTATCCATCTTGACTGTAGAGCTTGTCTTTCTAACTGTCCTACATAAAATCTTTAGGCAGAAAAAACAATCAAAGCTTTTTTAGAACAAATGAGTTAATTGTAAAATTAATTGGGCCATGTTTCTACTTTTAAAAATCAAGTTACATTTTAGTCTGTGAAAGCCAACTGTCAGGCTGACTATACTAATGAAATTGGCTCCCTACATTTTAGGGAATCTTTTTCTGTATCTTATCAAGGATGCTTAATATATATTACAAAGCAAAACTAAGAAAAATTACTAATAAAATAATGGTGCAATATTTTACATGATTTTCTAGAGATGAAAAACATCACTGATTTGCAAATGATACAATGCTTTCTGCATTAACTATTAGATTAGAAGGCTCTATTTCCAGAAATTTCACATTAAGATTTTTCATTCCCTCAAATACTGAATCCATAACAAAAGAAAGTATGCTTTGTACCCAAATTGGATGGCATTTCACTCATCAGCTTTTTTGCTGATTTTTTTAATCTTGCTTTAATATTTGTATCACAGCACCAAAGGAATTAAGTGAGACACTGAAGAATTCTGCAACACTGTAAAAAAAACCACAAAACAAAAATTGTAGAAGCTTTTTTTAAAAAAACAGAGTATCATTTTGTGCCTTGCGGTTAAGTGAATATATCATGGTTGCTTTTTAGTGATCTTTGTAATGCTGAGAATTAGAAAACTTACTTAGGTATGAGATGAAGGTTACAACACAAAAGAATCAGAGTGGTTATGAAGGAAAGCAGAAAGAGAACGAAAGAGGAAGGGAGGCAAGAGGGACTTATTTTTGCGAAAAAATAAAATAAAAAAAACTATTTTCTTACATGGCTCCATATAAGGTTTTAACTGTCCTTCCTCAAACACATTCTCATGTGAGATCTGCAGGAGACATCATCCAAGCAGCACCTTCATAACACCTTTCACCATCACGTGACCTTTAACACTCCCACAGACCCAAATGTAGGAAATAAATAACTCACTATACTCACATAGTAAAAGTGCAACAATTCATAAATATTGAGAGAGTGAGTCGAGTTTTGTAATGGGAGTGTGGCTCTGAAATTGAGGTCGATCTGAGTTGTGTTCTGGTGTCAGGATTTAATTACTGAATGACTGAATGCAGATTGACCATTCCCACCAGTACTTTAGAAGGCATCTCTGTCTTCTCGGTTTAATTCTTGTTCTAGGAACAGTAGAAAGCCTGTCTCTCAGTCACTATTTGTAAAATGTATTAATGTATAAACAGTACCCAGAAGTTGTCTTCCCAGTTAGAAAAACAACCAGTACCTTATCAGGTACAATGAAAACTTATGGTCAATGTTTCAGAATGGATGAACCAGAGATTTTTGAGGGAGAATGACATTTCACAGTCAGTGGGACTGGACCAGCAGTTTGGCTGCTTTCTTAGGCAATGTTGAGGACTTCTTTAGATGCTATCTTCATTTCTGTTTTATCTCTTACTTTTTCAGGTGTGCAAATCCAGGGAACGTGAGTCCTGGACTTGAGGAGTAGGGCAGAGGGGTAAATATGAAGATGCATTTCCAATCACCCTGACCAGAACTGCTTGATCTTTCAGGAATTTCTCTAAGAACAAGTAAACTATAAACCAGATCAGTTGTTTCTAAAGGAAGAAATGGGGAAAGCTTAATCCACTTGCTGCCACAAGTCAGAGGAGTTTCCAAAGCTCATTCATGCTCTTCAACTTTCAAGTTTGGCTTGTAGCTTTGGGGCAGACAAGCAGTAGTCTTCACTCCGACATTAACAAGGCAGCCCAATCTGTTTGCAAGAGTGTGATTCCTGGGCTTTGGAAACTGTGTGTGAGGGGTTGAGTTGAGATGGTGTGGCTGCTAGATTGAGGCAGTCAGAATTACCACACAGCGTACCAAGACACATACCCTGGTCCTCATCTGAATTTTTTATGAGACAGAAATCAAATTTGGGGGATTGTGCTGCTGAGATTTAGGAGTAATTTGCTATTTCAGCACAGCTTAATTTATCCCAGCTAATATAGAAATTGCACAAGGAGTGGACTCTTCCAATAACAATGAAATCAAAATATGTGGCATTGGCTTAGCAATCAGGGCTAGGGTTGTAAGGAAACATACTGAAATATGGAAACATGGCAATCCACATTTTACAGAAATAAAATATTTAGTAAAACTGTTGCTTGCTGTCATCTGTGAAGAAACACGCATGTTTAACGAACTTGTAGCATCAGAGAAAGAGTTGGAGGACAGAAGTGTGCTTTTTTGAGAAAAATGACTGCATTTAGCATGTTAGAAGAAGAGGTGTATATTAGGAAAGAAATGAAAGATATTCTAGAGATTTCAAAAATTGAAAGACTTAAAATTTGAGAATGGCTGACTCCTTTGAGAACGAAAACGGAAGGCCTTTGCACAATAAAGCCTGACTAAAATCTAGTTTGGTGACAAAGATCACACCAATGGCCTTCACACCTACTGTTATAACCCCAGAACAACTTAAACTGACTTGGAAAAAATCAGGCTAAGGTGTAAATTTCACTCAGAAGCTGGAAAATCTCAGAGAAGCCTCCTTCAAATTGAGAGAGAAGTAAGGAGACAAGAAAAGAGAGAAAGAAAACAGATCTATGGACTACTTAAAAAAGAAATATCTGTAGGTGTAGTTATTGGCTTGAGGAACTAATCGGAATCAATTTTTTGAGAGATTTATATTGTCAAAGAAACTCTAAGCTTGGACTGAGAAATTCTGTGACTGTTAGAGATTTAGGTGATCCTCAAATCCCCAACATTTCTTGAGCAGGAATTTCCCTAAGAAATTTGTTACACTATCAGAGAGAACACATTCCCCATTACCATTACAGATGTGGTCTAAGAGGATAATAAAAATTTATATAGTTTATATAATAATAATGAAATTTATAAAAATAGTACACCCAAGTGTACTCATGAATGGATGGATAGATGTGGCATATAAAACATTCAATAAGTGCTGTGAAGATAGATTAAGAAGGATGAGAGGATGGGGCAATGGAGGGGTCAGGGGAGACCTATTTGAGATTACAGTTTATCACTTTTAATACATGGTTGACACTGTAACTCTAAGTTTAAAACTAATTTATTTATTTTCTTTTATTTTTCATAGGGATTTTTCTTAGGTATCTCTACCTCTTTATTTTCTTAGCAATGTCTGCCTCTAAAATACTGATGACCTTGGTCTGTCCTTGGCTTGTCTCTTTTTCTACCTCTGCCCTCTCTGGGCAATTGCATACTATTTCCACTCATTTGTTGGTTCATTCATTCATTGATTGATTTCACAAACATTTTTGAACCGCTGCTATCTGCCAGGAACTGTGCTAGGCTCTAGGTAAATCATAGTTGCTCTCAGTGTTACAGTAGGAGATAAAGCCATTAAATAAATAATTACATGAGTAATTATTTAATTACCATTTTGACAAATGTTGCAAAGGAAAAATGCAGGCTGTTCTGAGAATGTGGCAAGGACATCTCAAGAGAATAAGGTAGCAGGGGAGCTTTTATAGACAGACTGGACAGTCCATGCAAAGACCCTGTGGCAGAGAGAAGCCACCTTCCAATCAGCAGCCCTTTGAAAAGAAGGACAGAGGATGTTTCTAATTCCTTTTGTATCTGCAGTAGTGTCACAGCACTTGGAGCAGAGCAAACATACAACAAGTTTTCCTTAAACAAATATCTTAAATAATTAGCAATGAGAAAAAAATAAAGCCAGTGAGAAGGCAAATGGAATAATGGAGAAATTAGCAAGGGTCATATACAATAAAATTTACATAACGCAACCTGCTAATGAGATTCTGTTCATTCTTTTGTTAGTGACATAATATTACTCAAAGATGAGTGTTAGCTTTATGAGTCATCCATGTGCGGTTTAGAACTAAACTAATTCTCAAATTCAAATTCAATTCTCATGGCTTATAGAAGAAATTATTTTTTCTTGCTATCTGAAATGAATGTATGTTAAGAAGAAATACGAGCTGGGTTTACTTATGTAGTACTTCTAATATAAAGTTGGGATTTACAGCCTGCATTAATTATATAAGCCATAAAACAATGGGTCTGTGCTCTGGTTTGAAAATTCACTTCTACTCCATACTAGCACCAGGGGTTTTGCTGTTGTTGTTTCTATTTTTTGTTAAAGCCATAGGAAGAAAGAATGAATTTGAGAGTCCTTAATTTTCCCAATCTGAGTCTTGCTTATCACTTTTCGTGGTATAGTAAAATCCACATATATTCGTTTTCACATGTTACCAGAAGGATAATAGTAGTATATTTATGTCCTGTTTTATAGCTGAGTGTTTTATGGATTCAGATGGGTCATACGGTTGCCAAGGTAAATCAATATTGTAATTCTATCTTCTAAGTATCTTTGGGTTCTCTGCCATTTCCACTACCCCATCCTTTCAGACAACTGACTTTTACCTCCTAGACCTTTGGAAAATTCTCCTCAGCCCTGTTCCCACAACTGGTTTTGTTGCCTCGGTAACTAGAGTGATTCTCCTTTGCTACATACCTGAGAAAGTCATTTCTCCTCTTAGAAATGTTCAGTGGAGCATGGGAACAAGCCAATCTGTATTGTAAAGAGTCAGGAAGAGGAGTCCGATTGCAGTGAATTAGAGGAGAATATCACGGCAATAGAAGTAAGATTGAACTGGCCATAAGTTTGGCCAAAAAGGGAAAAGAAACAATGGGAAGTTGAGGGAACGAAGAAATGAAGATTAAGATGGACTAAATATGAGAAGGTCTTAGAAATTCTGAAGATGTGGAAGAGAAGGCACTGATGAAGGTGTTAGTCTCACACAAGAATGGATGATATATTGAATAAGTATCTTGCTGAAAGAGGAAAGACAGAAGAGAAATGGAAGATGATGAAAACATATTTTTAAAAAATTTAAAAGGGCAAAATGAGGAAAAATATGTTGGATAACTTTCATCTTTCCATTTAATGAGGAAGCAAGTTCATCTATAGAAAAAAATGTATAAAAATTATAAATGATCCCTGTTATTATATTACAGAGTCCCTAAAATCAAGCAGATAATAAAAGTTTAGCACTTTATTTTAAAAACTGAACAAAGTGTTTTGTTATTTTGCTGCTAGACCAAACGACTTCTTCAGACATCTTTCCAGTACAACTAAGGGACAATGAGTGCAAATGATGAATATAATACAATTGGAGATGAATTACACACCTATGCTATTACCACAGACAAATAGTCACTTCAGAAGCCAAAGTTACAGTCAAAGATTCTTTGTGTCTAAATCAAAATTATGCCCAAATCAAATGTGGGACACTGAAAAGGTTACTTAAAACAATATTTAATCATTATTCTAATAGTTAACATGTTTTGAAATCTCACATTAGAATAAGTTATTTCCTTTGAAAAGATAAAATTAGTAACATTTATGTGATGCAAAAAAACTGAACAACAAAGTCTGAATGGTGATGATGATAAATGCTAATACTATAATTTAAATTAGCATAAATCATTGGGAATATCTGATTCTAAAAAGACAAAGCAGTTTAGCACATGGTCATATTTCACATCATAAATGTGAAATATTATAATTCTATTGTCTATTCTTTTTATGAAAAGTTAGCTCCTTCAGGATGTCTTAATGAATAATAAAACTGACTTGATTTTTCCCACTGCAGTCAACTTTTCTGTCATGTTATTAATGATTAATAATGACTGTATGCTCAACGTTTTTTTCTTCTCCAGATAAGAAGTAGTATTCTAACATAAGACTTTTTTTAGCTTTATAGAGGGGTAAAAAAGATACTCTGAACATACAGAGAGCTGAAATAAGAAAAATGTCAATCAATATCTCCAGTCTACTCAAAATAATTAGCTTATAATACTCAGCCTTCAGTAAGTTATTTTATCATGCTCTAGAAGAGATGGCATATTTTTTTTCATGTATTACATTATCTTCATTGGTATTTTTACATTATAATACAATGGATTTGAACTTAGAGCTAGACTTTTTAAAAGAAGAAAATGTAATACCAATTCAAGAATATCTTAGCTGAATAAAAAAGTGACAATCTCTTTTCTTTTAACTTTCGAATTCATGCTTGTATAAATGTTTCTCTACACTCTTACAAGAACAGCATCCTTTGACAAAGGTCTAAAAATGCCTGTGAAAACCAAACATAATAACATTGTTATTCTGCTACTTATTAACAGAACAACGCTTCCTATAACAATTAGATATGAATATTGCAAACTGAATTTGATATTAAGCTGTCTTTGAAATGCCACTTTGCAGCAGGTTTTCAAATGCTTAAAGCACAGCAGGAGATTAACTCCGTCTTCAAATATTAAATCAAAACCTTTTTTTAACCTGATAAATCTTACTGAAAGCAAGGGCTTCTTTTCAAGAGAGAATTATTCAACTATCAGAAGAGAAAACTAAACCTCTCAACTATTGTTGGTACATGGTACATTTCCACAATGAAATACAAAGTTAGAAAGATTAGATAAATGGATAGATAGATAACAAAACAGATGATAGATGGGAGGTAGATAGATGATAGGTGCGACAGTGATCATATTTCTAAACTGGTGTCAATGAACACACGTTTTCAGGTACTCTTTTATGACTGCAGCCCAGTGTTTACTTTAAAAGGATAATTAAATATTTCATCACTTAGTTTTTGCTGTGTTTGCATATTACTTCCCATCTACATATGCTCATTGAAGGTCTCAAATTTCTTTGTATTTGATAACTCTTCATAAGATGTTACAAATACCTCTATGCTCAGTATAAAGATACCTACAAAGTAATTGTCTACCTACATACCTACCTTCCTTTCTATCCATCTATTTAATTAGCTAATTGCTACCAACCTACACATCTATCATAAATTTCCCCTTATTTGCAAAGTAGAAATTTCAGCCAAAGTGACAGTACTCAGTTCTCAAATTCATCACATGAACTCTTAAGAGTCAACCATCCATCGTGTCACACATGTGTCAAAGGCTAACTCTTAATGCTGACTGGCAGCCTGATGTGGGTAATGCCATTGCTCCACATTAATTAACTCTCCGTGGAGCTAGAATTCTCTTCCTAAACTACTCCTACAGAAAAAACTACCTGGAAACTTGAAATAAATCTTTCACTTGCATGATAGAAAAGTGCAATAACCAGCCAGCACAAACACATTGTCAAATATGTCTAAATATCTTAACTAAAGAGTCATACCTAATGCATTTGGGTTAAAGGAAAATTGCTAATATAACATTCCTAACAACTAAATGACACTATTTTACTTTCTCTGCTTTTGCTAATCCTTACCTTTAATTTTTAAAATTTATTTTATTTATTCATTTATTTCTAATTTTTTTAAATCAAGAGAAGCATAATTGATTAACAATGTTGAGTTAGTTTCAGGTATACAGCAAAAGGAATTAGTTATGTTGTTGTTCGTTAGTCACTAAGTCATGTCCGCCTCTTTGTGACCCCATGGACTATAGCACGCCAAGCTCCTCTGCCCATGGGATTTCCCAGACAAGAATACTGGAGTGGGTTGCCATTTCCTTCTCCAGTGGATCTTCCTGACCCAGGGATCAAACCCTCATCTCCTGCTTGGCAGACAGATTCTTTACCACAAGCCACCTTGGAATCAGTTATATGTATACATATATCCACTTTCTTTTTAGATTATTTTCCCATATAGGTTATCATGGAATATTGAGTAGAGTTCCCTGTACTATAGAGTATGTCTTTATTCAGTTCAGTTAAGTTGTTCAGTCATGTCCGACTCTTTGCGACCCCATGGACTGCAGTACACAAGGCTTCCCTGTCCATCACCAACGTTATTAGTTATCTATTTTATATGTAGTAGTGTGTATATGTCAATCCTAATATCTCAATTTATCCTTCCTCCCTCCTTTCCCCCCTGATATCCATGTTTGTTTTCTAGATCTGTGACTCTATTTCTGTTTTATTAAGTTCATTCGTATAATTTTTTTGGATGGACATGAGTTTGGGTAGATTCCGGGAGTTGGTGATGGATAGGGAGGCCTGGCGTGCTGTGGTTCATGGGGTCCCAAAGAGTCGGACACGACTGAGCGACTGAACTGAACTGAACATATAAGTGATACCACATATTTTTTCTTTCTCTGACTTACTTCACTTGGTATGAAAATCTCTACTTACCTTTAATTTTTTTCTAGCAGAGAAATGCCCAAATGTGGGCCAACTGAAGAAATTGTTTTTAAGTAGATGTTTATTTCCAAGAGTTTATAATGAGATGATCACTTTTATTTCTTAAATCCAAACAGCTCAGTGATAGATAGTGGCAACTCACCCTTAACTCATCAAACAGAGAGAGGCAGATTCACTCTGTACACATGGTTATTTGCTTTCTCTATTTTATGAGCATTGCCACTCTCTTTAAAATTGAGTCTATAAATAATATATAAGTGGAAATCTATCAGATGCTGCTTGTTTACTTGTATAATACTAATAATTCAAGATTTATATCTTGTGTTTTAAGTGAGAGGATCTGATTAAATCATAGACCTACTGAACATAATTTTTCAATTCTATAGATTTGGCTAAAAAATTAAAGTTATAGAGACAATAGATTTACTGGTTGAAATAAAATGCCATAGTGGACATATGAAAGTGGTTTTAGAGAATAATAAATATGATTCCAAATCCTAGCAAAGCCGATTACCAAAAAGCGAATATCATGAGTCACGTTCCTTAACCTTCAAAAGATCCCAGTTTCCTTATCTCTACACCTGGGGGACCAATCATATCTACCTCATATGAAAGAGGTAAATATTATCAACTTTAAAAAAGCTGATAATTTTTTAATAGACTGTTGAATGGGTTTTTGTTTTTTTGTTTTTTACATGTCCTGGAACTGATCATTCCTGCCCAAAATTCGGATGGATAAGATACTCAAAATTCTACTTTCTTAAATCCACTTATGCTCACTAAGGAAGAGATAGAATGGGTTCTCCTACCAGTATCATAACTTCTCTGTCTGTATAGGAACAGGCTACAGAGGAGAAATTAGTTGTATGCTGCATTATAAAATGTACAGTGTTTGAGATGAGTAGCTTCTATTTACCCCTTCTTCTGACCTACATCTCCACCAAGTCACATTGAGAAGTATTTCAAGAAAATCACTCCTAGAAACCAGGACTTTCTATAGTCATGGAAGCTCTTTGGCTGAATATGCACTAAGCTGAAATACCTGCTGACCCACTCTGATTCTGTAATCACTAGAGGCCTTCTGGAATTCCCTTGCTTTCTCTATGCTCCAACAGATGTTGGCAATTTGATCTCTCTAATCACTAGAGGCCTTGAGGGGCTTTCCTGGTAGCTCAGATGGTAAAGAATCTGCCTGCAATGCAGGAGACCCTGGTTCTATCTCTGGGTGAGGAAGATTCCCTGGAGGAGGGCATGGTAACCCACTCAAGTATTCTTGCCTGGAGAATTTCATGGACAGAGGAGCCTGGCAGGTTACAGTCCATAGGGTCGCAAAGAGTTGAATACAACTGAGCGACTTTCACTTTCAGAGGCCTTGGGAGAGTTGATGACGTGCCTCCAATAATCGTGGTACTGCTGCTGCTGCTGCTGCTGTTAAGTCGCTTTAGTCGTGTCCAACTCTGTGCGACCCCATAGATGGCAGCCCACCAAGCTCCTCTGTCCCTGGGATTCTCCAGGCAAGAATACTGGAGTGGGTTGCCATTTCCTTCTCCAATGCATGCATGCTAAGTCGCTTCAGTTGTCTCCGACTCTGGGCGACCCTATGGACAGCAGCCACCAGGCTCCTCTGTCCACGGGATTCTCTAGGCAAGAATACTGGAGTGGGTTGCCATTTCCTTCTCCAAGTCATGGTACTAGTATCTGCTTAGTGTCTGGATTTAAGAAAGAAATCGGGTCATGAAGTGAGAAGCAACTAATCTAGTAGGTAAGGAAAGAAAATACTGTTGACCTCTATCCCATCTCAGTATTCCCAGAAAACAGAGAAAGAAAACATTATTCATGGTTTCCCTCCTACCACTAATAAAAGCACAGAGCCCAGAGGAGGAGGGAGGGGTTGCAGGACTGCTTGGGAGATTTTGTCCAGGCTCAGAAACTGCCTTCCTGGGGTGTGTATGGGGAGCTCAGGAATAATAAAAATGTCTTTTGGCTACCTCCTCTTCACAGACCCTTTAAAAAATATATATTTATTTCTTTGGCTGCACTGGGTCTTAGTTGGGGTATGGGGGGGTCTTTTGTTTCAGCATGCAAACTCTTGGTTGCAGCATGCAAGATCTAGTTCTCTGATGAGGGATCAAACCTAGATCCTCTGTATTGGAAGTACAGAGCCTTACCACTGGACCACCAGGGAAATCCCTCTCCATAGATCTTTGCATCAGAGGTGGGAGGGTTAAACTGAACACCATCCCAGGAAACAATGGGCCACATTAGCAGAGACCAAAAGAAGAAATGTGACACAGTGTAAGTAAAGCCAGATTATTTAACAAAAATCATTTGAAACCTTCACTTGTCAAGCAGTAATCCATTTCAAAACTGTAAGTGATAAGGATAGGAAATTGCGAGGAAAGAATAGTGTGGGAAGACTAGTATTTGGGTTAGTCCAGCAACAAAGTTCGAGACACTTTCAGTGCAAACTGCATGACATCCACGTGACAGACATATTCACCTTAAATGTTTATGTGTTGAGTGTATGTAATGTCACCATTCAGAGAACTAACAATTACTAGTTCCTCATTACCAAAACTAGACATTTTACATTTCATTGTTTCCATATTATTATTACTACTTCATGCTTGCTATTGTAAATCAGGCATTTTGCTAAGTGCTTTAGTTAAATCACTTTACTTTTTTTACTGTCTTCAAAGATGAAGTGAAAGTGTTAGTTGCTCTGTCAGGCTAGTCTGTCCCTTGTGCTTCCCAGGCAAGAATACTGGAGTGGGTTGCCATTCCTTTCTCCAGGGGATCTTCCCGACTCAGGGGTTGAACCTGGGTCTCCAGGATTGCAGACAGATTCTTTACTGTCTGAGTCACCAGGGTACTTGGTGAGGATAAGAACATTGTCCAAGATTGCACAGTTATTAAGAGTAGACTCAGAAACTAAACTCATGCAATTCAAAACATCCATGTTCTTAGCCAAGGTGTGTCCTGCCTCACATTTTTTTTCTCTTAACCCTTAAATTTAACACTCCTCAGAATCAGACCAGATTTAGTACTGATGACTGTCTCATCTTAGTTCATGTTATTCCTTCTACCTGAAATATCATTTCCCCTTCTTATGCACTGTGCAAATCTTAGCCATTACTCAAAGCTTATCTTAAGCCCCATTGTTCTTTTAAGACTATTTACAAAGCACATAAATTATATAGAGAAAGTACAATGTGGTATACACACATACAAATATATTCAGAAAATATATATGACTGATTCTACAAAAATAAGACATTTTCAAATGTTTCCATTCACATTAAATTACATTTTTCCCATCATCCTAAGTCCTTTTCAGTCTTACTATTTTTTTCTATATAATTTTGAAATTTCTGATGTTCACTGATAGCTTTCTGATTAACTGGCTTTATGTATTCTTCTGTTTGCAAGAAATTTCTTTTATGGGCTCTCCATTATTCAGAAAATTTTATAGACAAGGCTATAATTTATGAAACAAGGAGATCATTCTTGAAAAAGACTGAACAGATTTTTAACTACTTCATTAAAGCAATCCATAAATAAAACAAAATACAATGCCAAGATAACTTTTGTAGTTAAGTTTCCAGCAATTACCTTTTTTTCCCTTTAGTGGTACTGATGTAATATAAAAGATATAATCTTCTTGTTTCATCTCTTTATAATTCTTTTCTCATAAATAGGACTTGCTATCCAAAGTTTCCATATATGATTAAGTGTCAATTGACTTTATTTCTTAATATCTCTTATTTTCCCCCAATCCTTGAAATAGAGCAATTGATGGTGGGAAGCTCAAGAAATAAAGCAAAGTCCTGCTCTATCGCTGTGCCAACATGCCCCACGTAGGTGATCTTGGGTCAATTTCTCCTACCTTTGTGTTTCTATCTCAAAACAGGGGTAATCTTACTTAATTCGGTTAAATTGTTGGAAGGTTTACTAAAGCAATATGAAGCTTCTAGTAGATTGTTTATCTCATGAGTAAGAGCTTACTGTTTATTGAATCAAGAACAGCTCTAGTTCTCAGATATTTTCATCAATTTGCTCACTAGATATATGCTTGCATTCATTAGTCACCAGTAACTTAATCACTTGATTCCTTAAGGCTTAGATCATAGGATATTTGGGTCACATAACAAACATGCAGCCCAGCTAATACTTTTTCAGTAGTTGCAAAGTGCTAAGCATCATAGAAGCACTTCTGATAGATTTCTGTTGTTCAGTCGCTAAGTAGTGTCTGACTCTTTGCTAGCATGACTTAGCAACTGACTATATTATCTTATAGATAATCTTATTTAACTATCATGATAATCCTAATAAGAAAAAACTGGCAGAGGCTACTAATAAACACAAAAAATCCATCTCCCTTTCTTTCCAATCAAATATCTTCCCAGATAGACTTTATTTCCCAGACTCCTTTCAGTTAAATATAACCATGTGGTGAAACTCTTGCAAAGGGACTTTTAGTAAAAGTGATATATGCAATATCAGATATATAGGATTTTCCTCATTTGTGTTATCTTTCACTTTTATCCTCAGACGTGGCAACTACTCTAAAAAGAGAAAACATCAGAGGTAAGGGGTTTCTGGCTAAACAACTTGATAGGGTTCTTGCTGGAGTCAGGCCAGGGTGGTAAGATACCAAGGGTAGACGATGAGGAATTTGATCAGATAACAGCAGTAGGAGGTTTTTCCAAACTGATCCGCAAGATTCTTGCTAAAACTGTACTAAGGGAGCCAAGGACAGAGCCTAAGGATGAGATTTAGTCAAAAGGGGGATTCAGAAAAGCCTGACTGAAATCTGGCTAAGGAGTCTTTATCACTACCAATCAAGTAGTTTGAGTGTGTGTGCTAAGTCGTTTCAGTCGTGTCTGACTCTTGGTAACCTCAGGGGCTGTAGTCTGCTAGGCGCTCCTGTCCATGGGATTCCCCAGGCAAGAATACTGGAGTGAGTTGCTATGCCCTCCTCCAGGGAATCTTCCTGACCCAGGGATCGAACCACGTCTCTTATGTTTTCTGCATTGGCAAGCAGGCTGTTTACCAATAGCACCCCCTGGGAAGCCTACCAATCAAGTAGTTTACCTATATATTATCAATTTTATGGTTGAGAAAATAAGGCTCAAAGAGGTTATATACATTGTCCACTTAGAGCAAGAGACTGAAAACAGTTTTCAACCAAGTCAATTTTATTTCAAAGTCTGTGGTTTTTCTACCATTCGATGGTGCTCTCAAGGACCAGGGAGAATTAAACATTTAAGTGTGTTTGTGTGGACATGCATGCATGTGCACACATCCTATTAACATGAATATACTTCCAGTCCAGATCTAAAATTTACTTTCATTTTTTTCTAACTCTTGTCTTAGAGTATCCCCTCAATCCATGGACTGATTTACATTATAATTTGAAGGTAAAAATTATGAGACCTAATCCTATAATTGTGCATCTCATGTGTGAATATACATTACCTCTTGTGTCTAGTTATACAATAAAAAAAAATAAGATAAAAAAAAGATAAAACAATGAAAATGCAATTTGCCACTACTCGAGTAGCCAAAATGTGTAGATTAGATAGAAGAAATAAAGCAAATATCAAGAGATAGCATTCCAGATGCTTCCTAGGTAGCTCAGTGGTAAAGAATCTGTCTGCAATGCAGGAGACATAGGTTCAATCCCTGAGCTGGGAAGATCCACTGGAGAAGGAAATGGCAACCTGCTCCAGTATTCTTGCCTGGGAAATTCCATGGACAGAGGAGCCTGACAAGCTACAGGCCATGGAGTCATATGACAGCAACTGAGCATGCACGCAGATTTCATAGATAAATGTATGAAACAATATGAGTTATTTTGTATGAATAGTACCTAAACATATATGTTTCTTTCTTCATAGCTCAAGAAGCATCTAGGGAGTCTCATTTTCTGGACTCTGCAGAGAGTAGAAAGCAAACACAATATATGCACCTGGATAGATTTGGTTTACACTATAGTTTAAACAAAGCAATGAAACCAAGGCATAAACCTAATATCCATGAGAACAAAATAAAACCAATGCAGTCCCTAATTAGCTATAGATGTAAGTCTTCCTTTTAGGGGCATGTTGTCGAGGACAATTTTGCAAAGAGGTTAAAAGAAATTTGGAATCATCCTTTTCTGAGTTGGAATCCTGGCTCTGGCTCTCCAAATAACCAGCAAATTATTTAGTTTCTCTCAGTTTCTTTATGTGTAATGTAAACTTGTTTCAAGTATTTGATACTCTACAGGATACAGGACAACGCTTCTTCAACAAATAAATTACAAGACAAAAGAAAGACATGGATGAAGATCCATAGATTAAAAGACACTTATGGCACATGTCAATCATTCATAACATATGGACTTTATTTCGATTCTGGTTGGCTAAAGGTTTTGTCCTTTTTTATTCCATAGGATGGTTCTAATAGTGCTTAGTTATCTTTAGCTTCATTCGAAACAATTTTGTTAGATGCTGTCATATCAGTATACATTTGAAAAAAAAACACGGAAATTGGTGAATGTTTGTGTAGCCATTTTAATATTGAAGGTGGAAGAAAAAAACATTTTCAGTGTTTGTGCTTTATCATTTCAAGAAAGGTAAAAATGTAACTGAAACACACACAAAAAAGATTCATACAGTGTATGAAGAAGGTACAGCAACTGATAGAACATGTCAAAAGTGGTTTGCCCAGTTTCATGCTGGGCATTTCTTGCTAGATGATGCTCACACACAGTCAGGTAAACCAGTTGAAGTTGATAGCGATCAAATCAAGACATTAATTGAGAACAATCTATGTTAACCACTCGGAAGATAGCTGACATACTCCAAATATCCAAATCAAGCACTGAAAATTATTTGCACCAGCGTGTTTACTCTCATCTCTTTGATGTTTGGGTTTCCCATAAGTTAAGCGATCAAAGCCTTCTTGACCACATTTCCCATGCAATTCTCTACTGAAAAATAAGGAAAACATTCCATTTTTAAAATAAATTGTGATGGAAGATGAAAAGTGGAACAGAAGAGATCATGGGGAAAGTGAAATGAACTACCACCAATCACACCAAAGGCAGGTATCCATCCAAAGAAGGTGATGTTGAGTATACAATGGTATTGGAAGGGAGTCATCTGTTATGAGCTACTTCTGAAAAACCAAACCAATTAATTCCAACAAGTACTGCTCCCAGTTAGACCAACTGCAAGCAGCACTTGGTGAAAAGGGTCTGAAATTAGTCAACAGAAAATGCACAAATCTTAAATCATGATAATGCAAGACCACATATTTCTTTGACATCCAGACAAAAACTGTTACAGCTTGGCTGGAAGTTCTGATTCATCCTCCATATTCATCAGATATTGCACCTTCAGATTTCCATGTCTTTTTGTCTTTACAAAGCTGTCTTAATGGAAACATATTCAATTCCCTGGTAAAAGCTACCTGGAACAGTTCTTTGCTCAAAAAGATAAAAAAGTTTTGGGAACATGGAATTATGAAGTTGCTGGAAAAATGGCAGAAGGTAGTAGAACAAAATGCTGAATACATTGTTCAATAAAGCTCTTGGTGAAAATGAGAAATGTCTTTTATTTGTATTTGGAAACCTAAGGAACTTTTGGCCACCCCAGTATGAGTGTGGTATTTGCTTAAATTAGGTACGTGGTGAGGAGAAAAATAAGTGAGAGATAGATGAAGCAAGCTTGGCCATGAGTTAATCATTGTTACATCTTGGCGATGAATACACAGGGATTTATTGTACTATTTTGTTTACTTGTGTGTATGTTTGAAGTTTTCCATTGCAAAAAGATTATTTAAAGAAAATAACTTCTGATTTTATAACAATATAGCATAAAAAAGGTAAAAATCATTTCAAATTTAGAGGATTCTCTGGTTTCCTTGATTACAATTCAAGACATGTTTGAGGATGGCCAATCTAAAACATTTTATGCTGATATTTTGAAGGATACGATTATAAAGTATCTCATTTTTCTCATTTTCTTCCAATATTCCTGGATGGTCAGGATAGGAGAGATCACTTTTCTATAACTCCCAGGACATTATTGATACTTAGATGTCAATAGAAACTATCAAAGGACAGTAAGAGTTAGGTAGTTTAGTATGTTACTTTCCTATTTAACTTCAGCAACTATTCAATATAGTTGTTGAAATGCATTCTGAAACCCAAACTCAATTATATGATAGTTACTAATCATTTTGAATTACCTTCAATTACTAAAAAAAATTTTCGGAGAAAGAATAGAGATGAGATTTAATATAACTTAGCCAAAAATATCTTCTATAAAAGACAGATCATGGAGCAGATTTTGAAAATAAGACATAGATTCGTGAAACAGAAAAGTTGAAGAATGTTTATATATACATAATATATATGCTTAAATTACTGTTTAAAGATGAAGTTTCTATGAAGCTAAAATTAATTATTATAATTTTACAGGATTTATTAACTTTGTTTCTACTTAATTAAAATGCGAGAAAAATTCAGAAATTTCCTTATTATTCAGACATGTATAAATCAGTTTCTGATCACTGCTCTAACAAAATACCACAAACAGTGGATTAAAAATGACACAGAATATCTTACAGTTCTGGGGTACAAAATGGGTCCCATTGGGCTAAAAATCAAGATGTGGGCAGAGCTGTGATCCTTTCTGGAGCTTAAGGAAGACCCTGACTTCTTGTTTTGTCCAACTTCTAGAAGCTTATTTTGCTGCTTATTTTGGCTGCTTATTTTGGCTCATGGCTCCCTTATATTTTTAAAGCTACCAATGGCCAATTGAATCTTTTTCACATAGTAACACTCTGGCATCAACTCTTTTGTTTCCCTATTAGACATTTAGTGGCACTTGTAATTAATTAGGAGGCTTCCCTGGTAGCTCAACTGGTAAAGAATCTGCCTGCAATGTGAGAGACCCGGGTTCAATTCCTGGTTGGGAAGATCCCTGGGAGAAAGAAATGACCACGCGCTCCAGTATTCTGGCCTGGAGAATTCCATGGATTGTATAGTGACTTGTTTGGGGGCTCCCTGGTGACTCAGGGGCTTCCCTGGCGGCTCAGAGGGTAAAGTATCTGCCTGCAATGTGGGAGATCTGGGTTCGATCCCTGGGTGGGGAAGATCCCCTGAAGGAAATGACAACCCACTCCAGTACTCTTGCCTGGAAAATCCCATGGATGGAGAAACCTAGGAGTTGCAAAGAGTCGGATACAACTGAGCGACTTCACTTTTCACTTTCTGGTGGCGCAGCTGGTAAAGAATCCGCCTGCAATGCGGGAGACCTGAGTTCAGCCTACCTGGATAAACCAGAATAACCTATTTTAAGACCAACTGATTAGCTACCTTCATCCTGTTTACTAATTTAATTCTTCCTAATTCTTCTTTGCCGTAGAATCTAATATATTCACAGGTTCCAGGAATAAAAACTCAGATGTGGACATCTTGGGAGAGGAGGCCATTTAGTTAGCACATAGCCTAGCTAAACTCCATAAGATTTAAGGTTTTGTTTTTGTTTTTTTAATGTGAAAAGCAGATACTTCTTTTTCACAAACAGTTTACATCACTATTTTGTTGTTGTTTAGTCACTAAGTCGTGTCAGACTCCCATGACCCCAAGGACTGTAACCCACCAGGTTCCTCTGTCCATGAAATTTTCCAAACAAGAATACTGGAGTGGGTTGCCATTTCCTACTCCAGGGGATCTTCCTGACCCAGAGATCAAACCTGCTTCTCCTGTACTGCAGGCAGATTCTTTACCATTGAGCCACCAAGGAAGTCCCACGTTCCTATTTTACTGGTTAAAAAAAAAAAAAGACTGCTTAAAATTAATAGTACTGAGTTCTTTCAGATGACTCAGATCAAAAGATCTAAAAAGGCCATTTTGAATGGATATCCAAGCCCTGAAGAAATGTTTACTGATGTTTTCAAGTGACACATCTATAATTTCCAAATACCGAAGAAGGCACTGTGGACTAAGGAATACCCTTACCTCAGCTGAATTTGTTTATGACTTAGGCATAATGCGTGATGAAATTTCTAAGCTGTGTGATCTATCCAAACATCTAAAAGGAAGACATAACGTTGCCAGAAGCCTATTCTAGAGTGTCAAAGCAGATTCGGGTCTTTGCTTCAGTGGCTGACAATCTTGGATCTTTTGCTGCAGAGGCTGTCAGAGCTTTTCAGAACTTGCTCTTTTAACAAAATTCACTGCACACAACAGAATGTCTTTTAAAAAGTGATGGAGAAATTCCCATTAGTCCTCAAGATAAAAAGACCAAAGTTCTACACAACTGCTTTCTTTAAAACTGTTATTTTTTTTTTCTAGGTAGCTGTATGCAAAATCATAAACTATATCATGGATTAACATACCTTCAGAAAACTATTTGATACCCGAATTAAGATGGGTACACCTAGACTTCTACCCACTTTCTTATTTAGACATGATTTTCTATAACCCTTTCATTTTTAGACTCACCAGTCATAACAACTGCTTTCTGACATATATACATATTTTTACATGGACCCACCCAACAATCTGCTCCTAAAGTACTTGCGTTTCAGTGATAACTCCTACAGGTCATTTGAAGAAGTGCAATCTAAAAACCCACTGTAAGTTCAGCTAAACCCACATTAAGCATTTGGTATACGGGTAAAATACAGAGTAAACTAGTGGATATTCCACTGAAATGAGAAATCCTCTCAATCATTTAGTCTTGTCAGCTATTTCAGGACACCAGTGTCCATTCTGTTTACTTTTCCTGTTTTATTCTGGAGAAATCTATCTGATTCATATTCTGAATATACTGTTCAGCTATGCATAGTTATGCTAGCTATTGAATAAAGACAAATTAAGAAAATTATCATTTAATGTAATATATTTGAACTAACTCAACCTTTTGGCCCAACAGTTCTGTCAATAGCACCACAAATTCTCTCAGTTCCTGGGGTGCAAGGTATCATTCCTCTCCCATCTCTCTTCTTCCCTTCTTTTCCTCATATACAGCACTAATAAAAAATGATGATCACTGCCATCTCTATTCTAGTTACAAAGTTGTATATTCTCTCTAATTCATACAATATTGCAGGCAAGATATTATTATTCTTTTTTGACAGATGAGGAAAGTGAATATCAAGAAGATTAAGTGACTTGCTTATAGCCATGTCACTGGGTCACATTGGACCTAAGATTGAAACCCGCCAGGTCTGTTTTGTTCAAAGGAAAAGCCATGTGTGTTGAACAGTGATGCCTCTAATTAGTCAAGTCATATCAATTGTCTCTCTGAAGTTGTCTGTATTGGCTCCTTCCTCTCTAGATTGTTTTTTCCCCTTGTCCAGACCTTTATCACGTCTTATTTCAACTCTTGAAATAACTCCTCAACTGGTTTCTGCAATTCCAATATTTCAATCCTTAAAAGTCAGATTAAACCACTTTGATCATGCCCATTCCTTGTTCAAAAACCTCCAAAGGTGCCACATTGCCGAGAGGTGGGTTTTCCAGCAGGTTGATCACAGACCTTTGCCAGATGGATCATGAAACCACATTACCACATTCTTTGTGGGCTTCCTCCTCTCCACTGTTGTTGACTCATACATTTGAAATGCACAGGGAGGGCTGCCATGCCAGTCACTTGCTTGCATTTCAAATGCCCCAGATTAAAGAGAATATGAATGATTAGAAGCTTTCAGCATGTCTCTCTTCTCTGCTACATCCCATTCATTTGGGGGAGTTGGCTAGAAACCACACAGACTGAAATACCAAAGGCAGCCTGCAAACTTCTAATTCTTCCCTTGATCCATGTGGGATTCTGACAAAACTTCCCTTTTATCAAAACATCTGATACTTTTCTAAATTTCTTTCCTTGAGCAAATACTTAAAAATATCAGACTGCCCAATTCAAAATTCATGCCCCCAAATCTCAGAGATGTCGATTTACAAGATACAATGCAAACTCCTTACTCTGTATTCACAGCTCTTTGTAATTTGGCACCATCTCCCATTTAGCTTTATTTTCACTGCTTTCCCAGCATTCACCCTTGACTTCAGTGATCCCTGGCTACTGGCTGAAACTTCCCAGGTGGCTCAAGTGGTAAAGAATCCACCCGACAACGCAGGAGACTCAGGAGATGCAGTTTCAGCCACTGGCTACAACCTCACCATCATTCGGATGCATTCATACTGAAACATTTATTCAAAGCATCTCTTCTGCTTGATTTGTCATCTGCATTGCTCTGTATTTACCTGAATGTTAAACAACTCTTTCTGCTTAACTCAAAGTTAAAATAGAGAACTGAAGCTTCCAGTGAAGTCTTCACCCAAATTCTCTCTGTAGTCCAATCCCAGAATATGAGTTTCTAACCTGAGTGGGGAGATATCTCGGTGAAAACTGTTCAGAAGATCACTCTCCACTGAGAATAGCTGGAGCACGTCATGTTCATGAACTTAGTGATACAATTTCAGGATTATAGAACTTAAAAAATATTAGAGATAATTTTGTCCAATCCTCTCACTCAACTGATACTTATGCTATAATTCTTTGCATTGATAGTTCTTGCATGTATGTGTGTGTATGATCCCTCATTTAAGGGAGGAAACGGGTCTTATACATTTTTGCATTTCCTAGAGGTAAACATTTGTGTGTGTGTGCATGCTAAGTCACTTCAGTTGTATCCGACTTTGCAACGCTATGAACTATAGCCCCCCAGGCTCCTCTGTTCATGGGCAGTCTCCAGGCAAGAATACTGGAGCGGGTTGCCATACCCTCTTCCAGGGGATCTTCCCAACACACAACTGAACCCATGTCTCTTATATTTCCTGCATTGGCAGACAGGTTCTTTACTACTAGCACCACCTGGGAAGTCCAGTGGATATTATTTGATATATGATATATTGACTAAGTGAAAATTTCAAGATAACAGGGCTGACTAAATATTATCAGAAATTACATAAAGTGCTAAATTTAATTTAAGAGGGAATTGTGGATACAATTAAATATGAAAGTGGCCAAGAAGGAAAACTGCAAGGAAATTAATTCCACAGTTTCCCCAAAAATATCTGGGCATAAGAAATATACAGAAGAAAGCATATGAACAAAGGGTTAAAATATTTTTTTAATTAGATTATTTTCTTCTGAGATAAAGACATTAGGTACAATCACTGAATAACACCAAAATAAGACAATAAGAGCATGACTGTAAAAATTCCTAGTACAGAACCTAGAAAAACATTAAAAAAAAATAGAGTAACTTTATAAAGGTTGAAATTATAACAAAGCCACACACTAAAACGTCTAGAAGCCATTATCTATAATTTTCCCTAAACTGCTTATTTTGAACAAATAGTTGCTATTCTAAGGTGAATTAATTAGGAACTATATTTGTTTTCGTTGGATGTACAACTGCAATGAAGTCATGCGTTAAGTTTGTTAAAGCTTAGTAATTTTTTTCAACAGCACTTCAGGCTCTATATTCACTCCAAATACACATACACCAAAAATATCCACCTCTACTTCAAGTTTTAAATCTTTAAAAGGCTATGACTGTACTTCACTCAACGTTTGTTAAATAAACACTAAAATTTGATTCTCAAAGGTATTATCTTATAAAGAAAAAGAAACATATTTTAAAGACAGAGTGTTCCTAATATTGAAAACTAACCAACATAGAATTATGCATCTTCTATCACCGAGTCTTAAATATGGGATACAAGGTAGCAGTTCCCCTTCCTCTTACCTATGCTGCAAGGAATTTTGCACTTGGAAAGATGAGCCAAGAAGACAGCAGACCACCACTCCCAAGGCCAGCTGGGCAATTGCTATCAGAGTCATTAGGAAAAGAGATGGTGACTACATCCCCTGCAATTTTACAAGCTGAGTTCCCATTTCCTGCACCCATACAATGGTTAGATTACAATACTTGGTAGCTTTTTTGTTCACATATTCCTAATTTTATCCAACAGTTTCAGGTGCAGCAACATTGCCTGACCTGAGTAGTTTCAATAGGGTAAATCTGGGAATCTACGTAAAATTTCCAGTTCTTTTTATTAACATGGCAAAAATAAGGTTGGTTGGTTTGTTAACAAAGCTCCATGTTTGAAAATTCCAGTTCCTTGCCTCTCCTGGCCATGCCTGGTGGTGTGCTGGTGTAGAGGGATGCATTTATCTTGCAACCTGTGGGCGTGTTCCCACCTCAACTACAATGTACACATAAATGTAACTTTTGGGATTCTCAGTAATGAATTTCTTCTTGCTCTAGACTCCTCTCCCCTCCCTTACCATTTTAACTGATTAGTAGAAAGAGTACTGAAACTGTTGAAATATTATACAAGAACCACCTGATGGCTCAGTGGGTAAAGAATCCACTGTTGTTCTAGGAGACACAGGAGATGCGCGTTCAGTCCTGGGGTCAGGAAGATGCCCTGGAAGAGGAAATGGCAACCCACTCCAGTATTCTTGCCTGAAAAATCCCATAGACAGAGGAGCTTGGCAGGCTAAAGGGTCACATAGAGTCAGACACTGCTGAGTGACAAAGCACAGCATAAGCATCATTACCACTGCCACCTGCCTTGAGAAAAACATAGTCTTTTTTGAGAAACTTGTGATATTTTGAAGCTCTTTACGATGTCTTTCTTTGTTTCTCCTCTGATGGCCTCCAGATGGCACAGGGAAGACCTGTGTCGTCCCATTGTGGGAAGGAAAGAGTATCTTTCCTCTGTGTGGTCCTTCTCTACAGGCTGTTACTTATCTCCACTGGAGATGTCATCTTCTGGATGGCTCTGTGGACATCTTCCAGCAGAAATTACGGCAATTCTCTCTGTATGAACTAGTGTATGGCTTCTGGAAAACTCAGCTGTTCCCTCTATGATGAGCCCCTTGAAACTCAACTAAGTCTTGTCTAGTCAGATTTTAGAGTGTCCACCTCAGAATATTTGCTATGGGATTCACTTGCCCCGCACGGTGACTTCCTCTTGGCTGACCCTCCTACAGCATCCCACGACAACCTGTGAATCTTTCATGACATTTGAAGGTCATGGGGAATTAGGAGTGCCCTGTGTCAGGCTCGTTCATGCTCTCCACCCCACGTGCCACTATTTTTGGTTCAGGCTCACACATTGGCATGAGACCTCTCAAATTAATTTAGGTTTTCTCATTCCATCGTCTTGAGGTCAGAGGAACTATTTCCAAGAATAATCCGAAACCATTCTTTGTATTGTTTGACAGACTTCACTGAAGTGAGTAAAAGAATCCAGAGCAAGATATTCATGGCTAGTTGGTTATTAGCCTATCTATCTGTCTATCTGCCTGTCTCTACGTCTGTGTCTCTCTGCCCCCTCCCTCCTAGTTAACAAAAGGGCCCTCTATGCCCTTCCTGTCAGGGAAGGCTTTTCTTTCTATTGTTTTTATTATTGTTTTCTTTATGTTCTTCACCTTTGCCTTAAAGGGAGAAAAGGCTACGGGGAAAGTTGTTAAATTGCTGAGAAGGGAAAATATATGAGGAAATATTTCAGACATATTACTTTCATTAAACATATCTGGGGAATTACAAGTAGTTTGGTATAGTGACCAATTAATTCCTAAGGGCATAGACGTCTGAAATGGGAAATAATGTGCCTGGGCTATTTCAGCGGATACTACAATCAGGAAAATAGCCTCAAGAGTGACACATTTTCTTGATTTAGGGAGATAGTTTCCTGGCATGTTATCTGGGCTCAAGTTCCGTATCTGCTGCCCACTTACCATGTGCCCTTGGGAAATCTACATCCCCTCTTTTTACACTTTAGTTTCCTCATCTATAAAAGCAAGAATTCGAGTATCTATTTTGGATGGTTGTTGTGATGATTCATTATGTATAAAAACTCAGAAGAATGTTTAGCATACTGGAAAAACTCAAAATGGGTTATATTTATTAACATTGTTGTATTGAAAAAAAAACCTCTTATTTTCTAATCTGGTGAGAAAATCCATCACGACTTATGGTGATTGTGCAGTGGAATGAATCCTTGATCGCTACATTTATCCCTTGAAATTTTAGCCGTTTTATTTTAGCAGAATAAAAACAAATGGTACTATGCTGAGTCTCATTGCTATTTAATCATGCAACCTGAAATGACAATGTTTAGTCAATCCCTGTTAGATTTTAGGTAATCAGTGTGTGTTTATTTCCCTTAAAAGGCAGCAATCAATACAATGCTTTCATTTTCTCCTTATTTCACTTGAAAATAATTTTTTCTCTGATGTTCTTTCATAACTTCCATTAGAGTTCATGAAAATCTTGGGGTCAAGCCAGAAGGCAAAATTTGGCCCCAAGGGACATTGGGCAAGCTTCCACAACAATTGGTTCATATTTAGTCTTGTAAGACAACTTGAACAATTATTATTATTGAACAGTTTGTTCCCAGATGCTACTATAACTAGTGAGGCACCTTGCAGTTATGCTGCAAATTATGTTTTAATGAAGATATGAGTTTGACTTGACTCATCCATGATTGGTCTTCCCTCATAGCTCAGTTGGTCAGTCATCTGCCTGCAATGCAGGTTTGATTCCTGGGTTGGGAAGATCCCCTGGAGAAGGAAATGACAACCCACTCCAGTATTCTTGCCTGGAGAATCCCATGGACAGAGGAGCCTGACAGGTCCACGGGATCGCAAGAGTCAGACGTGACTTAGTGACTAAACCACCACCACCACCACCATCCATGATTATACTTTAATTTCTCTTTACTACTCCATTTTCTACATGGACTTAGTTCTGAAATCAACCAACTTTTTTTTCATCAGCAAACTGTAAGCAATTGTTTGTGACAGTATTTTCAAGCATGTTGCTCTCTGAAAAAATGAGAAACGTATTTAATGAAATGTCAATATGGAAACAAATGAAAAAGCTTAATGGCCACTCAGCAACAAACATGGAAAAATGTGATGAGAAACCCCTAAGATGGTCATAGTTAAAGGAAGACAATTAAGTGATGCAATTTACTTTAAAATGTTTAATATAATAGTGATTGGAAAATTAAAAGCCAACACAAAATGTCAAAATAAATACTGTGTATCAAAGGTATATTGAAATTAGGAAACTAGGCAAGTATGATACTTGAATTATCTGTAACAAAATCCAGCAAGCTAGAGCACTCCAACCATAAACAATAAAAGACATTAAGATATGTGAAGCCAAACTTTAAACTTGTAATTGCTGTAAAAACTTACATTATTTCTAGAGAATGGATGATTTGCTGAATAAAAGATTTACTGGGAAGAAGTAGCCTCATGCACACTTAAAGAGGTTTCAGCGTGATAAAGTTCTTTCATTCTCACAGAGAAATGAAATTCTCAGATTTGACACAGCAGGTATAAGGTGGGCTGTTCCCAAAGTGTGCTGCTCCCAAAGTGAACTTTCTTGTCTCTGGATCAGTTTTTTTTTCTTTGCTAGCATATTTTAAGTGCGACTAAAAGCTTTTGAGAAAGCTTTGTATTTGTTTATGTGAATACAAAAAATTGCCATGTAAAAATGACAAAGATTACTACTTCAATCCTTGAGCAGGAAATCAGACTCTTCTTCACTAATATAATTGGTAACGCATCAGAAATAATAATATAGCTCTATGCTTAGTAAAAATAACCACATCTGAAGTGTGTTTGAATGACTGAATGAATGAGGGATATGCATTAAGTTATAGGATATTCATAGTTATAAAATTTAATATCAAAATACAGAAATATCAAAATAAGCCACTTCATTTAGAAGATCTACAAGTAACTCTAAAAAGTTAGAACTCTAGAGACCAGAAGGATTTTTTGATATGTGCCATGAAAATGCTACATGCTACCCTACTTAATGAGATAGAATGGGTCAATGAGGCATCTTGTTATTAAAATAAATTAAGGCAAAATTTCAATTAATTTCTTAGTGTTTGTAATATTCTGTGAGTTTGCATAAAGTTTCAAAGTGGACTGGGCACTTATCAAAATATGAGTATGTCAGAACTGATGAAACTGGAAATATCTACTTTTTTTTCCAGCTACTTTCTTACCACTTTGCTGCTTCTATTCCAAAAAACGTAGTACAAATGCATTGCATAAAATTAATGCTCAAATCAGATATTTTATACTAGCTAAAATTTTTGCTTCCACCTGTCTATCTGTGCTCTCCTATAAATTTATATATTATTTTCAAATCCCAAGATATAGTACCATATATGTCAGCCATATACTTTATTCTATAAGCACCCACTTTTGTATAACTTCTTTCTCATCCTATCAGCAGTAATTTCAAAAAAGTCTTAGAAAAGAGGAAGATGTAAATTTAAAAAGAGACATACACATACATGAACAATGCTGACTGGAAACATCACTTTAAAGAAGTTCAGGGGCTAAAAAACATAGGAAAGGACTTAACTCAAAAATCATTTCTCTTAGTAGCATTATTTTTATTAGAAATTGCCCAGAAATACTTTGTAATCTAATGCAACATCTGATAAGCTTTTAAATTTACGTCAGGAAAATACCAGTAGAGCAAATTTTACAGAGCAATAAACATTTACCAACAGTACAACTTTTCAAATTCAGACTAACAGGAAGATGCAGAACAAAGGTGTAGGCAAAACAATGAAACAATTTGTTATGCTAAGTTTATTTGCATTTAAATCAGAAAAGGGTAATTAAAAGAGCAATGAAAGTTGAAGGAAAACACATCTAACATTTTCCTTCCATTTGAAATAATTTTTCTATACTGCATTCAATTTCTGTGAAAAAGTCTCTCTCTATATTCTACACACAAATAAACTTGACTGTTGTCCCAAGGTGATCATTTTTAAGCATGTAAAAATTAATATTTTTAAAACATTTCTCAAAATCATTTGATAAAACAGTCAAAAACACTAGGAATTATTTCATTGGCTAATCACTCTAACCTTACTTTATATATTACTGCTTGGAGTAACCAATCAAAATGCAAAATATTAGCAAGGTCATAGTAGTATAACAAAACATACACTATATTTCACAGATTACAAAAGACATTAAAATTCTGATACCCCATTCATAAGGAAAAGATTGTAATGAGAATAGAAAATGGCACAACATTAATTCATTGTGTGACAAAGAATATAATGAGAATGGGAAATAGTACAAACATAACTCATTCTTGTTACAGTTTTAAGATTGTAATGTCATGGTTCATATCACATACTTAGCAAGAAGGTGGTAGTCAATGTGTTGCAATATTCAATGGCTATTCTGAATTTAGTAACAGCATTATTTTAAATACATGTATGTATCTATACACACAGTATTTTAAATTGTGTACTTCCAGGAATGGGTATGTTTAAAAATTAAACAATGTTGCTAAAAAGTTTTATTTGAAAAGATAGCCTGTGTATGATTAAAATATGAAGAGCACTATCATAAATCCACTGGACAAGTGAAAATGTGAAACTAAAATGTGCTATTGGATACATTCAAGTTAATATTTTAAAATGGAATAAAATCTATTGGTAAGTAATGGCTTTAAATCATTTTATAAACCAATGCACGATTTTATAAAATATTTAACTATTACATTGCAAAGTCAGGAATGTTTGCAGCGTGGTTACAAGTTTTCACCCAATAATCAGTTCTGCTCTCTGACTTTCCTGAGCACAAATATGGTCTCTAGAACTACTGGAAATTATATTCTAGGAACTGTGAAACACTGAGAAAGAAAAGCTGGTATTTTGTAATAAAAATACAGTCTTTAATAGTAGCATAAAAAGACCAATGAGCACTTTTTAAAATTTTTATTGAAGTACAGTTGATTTACAATATTGTGTAAATTTCTGCTTTATAGCAAAGCAATTCAGTTATACGTATATGTATTGTTTTAGATTATGGCTTATCACAGGATGTTGAATATAATTCCCTGTACAGATATACAGTAGTACTTTGTTGTTATCCATTCTATATATAAGTCTGTATCTGTTGATTCCAGACTCCCAATCCTTCCATCCTCCTCTTTGCTTTCCCCTAATGAGCCCTTGTGGCTGAGAAGAGATGTTTCCAAAAAATCTAAAAATCTGCTTATTTAAGTAATCATAAGATAAAAATGATAAGTCCATTTCATCAGCTTTGAACTGTCCACCCCAGTAGGAGGACACAGGGTGGATCATCACAAACATTGCGTGTGTCTGTGTGTGTCTGTGTGTAGACTGAAAAATACATCCTTATTTTCCCCCTAGTTGACTCTACATTTTAATTACATAAGCAGTAGCTAACACTAAGACTTAGATTTAAACTTATTTGCATTTCTTAAATAAATATCCAATAACATGCTGGGATATGGGGTCAAATTTAATTAACCCAGGATTTTAAAATTGACATGAATTATCCCAAAAATAGATAACCCACACATTTTTAATTGAGTAGTTGGCATGGGAATATTCCACTTTTAAACATCTTTAGTTCATGGGGAAAGTTGAATGTAAAAAAAGTTTTTGTAAAATGAATAATTACCTCTATTAAAAATGTGTTCAATGGGAAAGAAGTGCTAGTTCCATTATTAAATCAAAATTCACACCTAAGGAGGTGCCTAAAACTATATTAAATTTTTTTAGAAAATATAGTTAAATAATCTTTTTAAAAATTTTACAAAATATGAAGTTCTGATAACTTTGAAGATTTCAGTTATTACTTAGCACACTGAAACAATGTTTAAAATCATGCTTTTGTTATACAAATTAGATTTCTTTGATTTTAGAAAATAATATGGAGATGTAGAAAGAGTGTGTGTGTGTGTGTGTGTGTGTGTGTGTGTGTGTGTGTTAGTTGCTCCGCTGTGTCTGAATCTTTGTGACCCTACAGACTATAGGCCACCAGGCTCCTCTGTCCATGAGATTTTTCAGGCAAGAATACTGAAGTAGGTAGCCTTTCCCTTCTCCAGGGGATATTCCCAACACAGGAATCAAACCCAGGTCTCCTGCATAGACAGGTGGATTATTCACCCTCTGAGCCACCAGAGAAGCCCTAGAAAGAGAGTTTATTAGCTATAAATAAGAATATTACTCATTAGTTAGTCAGTAAAACTATGATTTGGTGAAACTAACTGGTACTGGTCTAAAGGGAATAATGTCTTAATAGATTTTATAAGATTTTAGAATTTAGGGATTACATTATTTAAAACATTGTGTATCCAAAGGATGGTCAGACTCTCTTTCTTAACAGCTCATTTCATGGCACAGAAAACTCATATTTAGATTAAGTGCCCCACCCACTCAACTCCAAGCATTGTGATTTTGAAGAAATTGAAGGAAAACTGAGGCATACTATGTTAGATGAGCTTCTTATAATTATCTCAAAGTTTAAACAAATTCTAAAACATGACATGATTCCAATACTTACCATATCCTTTGGAAAAGTAATTATTTGGTCCAAAATTTTTTTAATATCACATAGTATATTCACCTGCATTTTATAATTTATTTAAACTAGAGAAGAAAAAACTCACCTTTAAAATTTTCTTTAAATTTTTTTAAAAGAGAAATATATTAAAGTTTATTGTGTGATGAATTTAAACAGCTGCAACTAGATCTGGAAATTCAAAGGACAATTTCAAAATATACTTACAAAACTTAAAAATAAATATACTTTTCAAAATTTAATGAGTGCATGTGTTTTGAACTTGCTGTAGACAGTTGGACAATTGCTTTGTGCTGCAACATATACCTAAGATTTTTATTTCAATTTTCCTCATTTTTCCAAATAAATGTTTCAGGATGTGATAATTTAATGCAGAAAACAATGTGATGCTTTCTTAAGCATGGAATATTGTGCTATAGTTTATGCACACAAGCAGCTTTATCTATCTAACGTGACTTTGGCTCTTTAACTTTTAATGCACCAATTAAGATGTTAAAACCTCAGATTTAAATAGCTGTCTATGACTGCTGTCGGTTGATTTATTTCTTGATAATCATTGGAGCTGCTAAGTGAAAAATCAGAGAATGAACTTCTTTAAAAGATTCTTCTGTGTCACACTTGCTGAATGCAGACTCTGTGATTGTGATAGCGGTAAAGGGCTAGTGTGACATTTTAAAAATCTGAACACACAATTCTCTTTCTAGTATAATTGTTTTTCATCATCTAACAAGCTTTTTCTGAACCATTTTTAATCTACTAATCGTTGCATGGACTTTGGAAGTTCATGCTGAACTTGTGATCATGAGGTTGACGATATTCTACAAGTTTTTAAAATTTTCAGATAGGGGATGCTTCTTTTCACAAAGAAGCAAAATGTATTCATCCCCTACAGTAGGCAGAAAAACTAGTTCTCCAAAGATGTCCACATCCTGAACCCTAGAACCTGTGTACATATTACCTGACACTGAAAAAGAGACTTTTCACATGTGATTAGATAAAGGTCTTGAGATGGGGAGGGTCTCCTGGATGAGCTAATGGAAAGGGAGGCAGCAGGGTCAGAAAAAGATTTGAAGATGCTGCTGGGCTTCCCTATAGCTCAGTTGGTAAAGAATCTGCCTGCAACGCAAGAGACCCCGGTTCCATTTCTGGGTTGGGAAGATCCGCTGGAGAAGGGATAGGCTACCGACATCAGTATTTTTGGGCTTCCCTTGTGGCTCAGCTGGTTAAGAATCTGTCTGCAATGAGGGAGGCCTGGGTTCGATCCCTGGGTTGGGAAGATCCCCTGGAGAAGGGAAAGGCTACCCACTCCAGTATTCTGGCCTGGAGAATTCCATGGACTGTATAGTCCATGGGGTCCCAAAGAGTTGGACACGACTGAGTGACTTTCACTTTCGCTTTCAATGACTGGAGATGGAGGAAGAGGAAGGAGCCAGGGAATGTGGGAGGCCTCTAGAAACTGGAAAAGAGAAGCAAACAGATTCTTCTCTAGAGTCTCCAGAAGAAAGAGCCTGCTAATAGCTTAGTTTTAACCAGTGAGACCGATTTGGGACTTCTGACCTCCATAAGCCTTAAAATAATAAATCTTTGTTACTTCAAGGCACAAAGTTTGTGGTTATTTGTTACAACAGGAATAAGAACTAACGACTCCCCAATACTTTTTAAACACTGAGTGTCATTTAAGAGCCAATTTCAACATAACAACTTTTTAAAACCAGACAAACATATAATTATTTTTTTAACTACAATTGCACAACAGCTATATTAAAACAGTACAAAAACGTTTTGTATTTTCAAGATGAAAAGTTCTTCTTGGAGTTCAAAAGTGATTTCAAATTAGGTATATTTTAAAATGTCTTCAGCAAACCAAATAGCAAGTTTACAATGCCTTCTATTTCTTGTTTAGCATAATTATTGAAAGATGATATGATAATAGAATAAACCAACTAAGAAACAAGAGTGTTATTTTTAATTCCTCTGTAGCTGACAGGACTGAGAAATCTTACTATCTTCCTTACTCGTTCGTTGCAATAATCCTTAGTGAATATGTCTCATCACCTGATTGTATTCTTGGTAAATTTCCTTATTTTGCAGTCTTTATAAGAAGAAAGACACCCATCATCATAAATCTTAAATATCTTTGCAAATACAAGTGAAAATACAAGCCTATATATATGTTAACAGCTGTACAACTGCCTCTTGGGATAAATGTATTATAGATGTAGAACAATCATAACGGCACTGACAGTCTCATTTTTCCCATCTCATAGGTTTTATACCTGTGCCATCTGGGTAATACACCTGGATGTACAACAGGATACTAAAATGGGCTGGATTCCTGAATGGCCTTTCTTGGCCTCTGATTTTTGTGTGACTCTTTTAATTGTTTGATTCACACTAAACCTGAGTGCCTTACATGATGTGTATAAATGTTAGTATTAGAAGGAAACACATTCTGTGATTTTTTAAAAAAAAAAAGAATATGGGATATAGTTTTATGAAACACAAGTGAATAAGATCAACCACTTATTTTTTCTTTCTCTTCATTAACAAAGAGACTGTGGCCAACTCATTTTACTCATTTCCTGGCTTCCCTGGTGAGTTAGACAGTAAAGAATCTGCCTGCCATGCAGGAGATCCAGGTTTGATCCCTAGGTTGAGACGACCCCCTGGAGAAGGGAACGTTAACCCACTCCAGTATTCTTGCCTGGAGAGAATCCCATGGACAGGGGAGCCTAGAGGGCTACAGTCCATAGGGTCACAGAGAGTCAGACACGACTGAGCTACTAACACGCTCACAACACTGAAAACTGGAGAAATAATTGAGGTTGTTGCTAGGATTACAGGAGATAAATATGCCTGGAAGGTGTATTTTGAAATACTGTTCACATTATTTGTTGTATCATTTTACAGGTGAGATTTCTTCAACTTAATTAACATGTAGTTGAATAGAAGAAATATTTTTATCTCTTTTGCCCCTTTTCTCTTTTACTCTCATTCTTACTCTTCGTTCATTGATTTTTTTTCCCCTCACCCGATAACTGCATTACTACCATGTCAGTTTTCTATATATTTTGGGTAGAAAAAGTACAGTGGTTAAAATACAGGCTGATGTGACTGATGTCAACATAATTCACCATAAAATAATTCTTTGTCATCTATTCTTGTTCACCTTTTTTGAGAGAGGCAACTCTGTAACCTTCAAAGATAGCTGGTCTCAGGATATGTCTAGTGCATCCCAACATGACTGTTATAATAGCATCATCATTTCAGTGACACTATGCCAAGAATGACAAAGTCATTCATTCTAACAAAATTGGTCTATAGTGTTTTCCTCCCTCTTATTTGGGTATTCCTATTCTTCTGCGGATCGTTTACCTCTTCTGGTGCCAATGTCCTCCAGTTTTCCTTGAAGTCTAGAGTTATTGCATGACTGTCCACCCAACCAGTCTTCCTGAAGCATTCTGTTTTTATTCGTTCCCCCAGAATAGCTGCATTAACAGATTCTGTTGGAGAAGACTGGTTCTTCAAAATGCTAATTGATTAACATGAAACATGGCTTATGAGTTATGTCCAATCTCATTTCAAGTCTCGGATCCTGGCATAACATATGACCAGCTTTTCCCTACTGGTAATGATTTTAATAAATGTCCTCTAATTTCTAGAGACAAGAAACAATAATAAATGGTGAAAAGTCAGGCTAGTCTGTTAACAAATTACAGGTAGATTAAGGATTCCCAGGTGGCACAGTGGTAAAGAATCCACCTGCCAATGCAGGGGATGCAAGAGATGTGGGTTTGATCCCTGGGTAGGGAAGACCCCCTGGAGTAGGAAATGACACCCACTCCAGTATTCTTTGGAGAAGGAAATGACAACCGACTCCAGTAGTCTTGCCTGGAGGATCCCATGGACATGGGGGCTACAGTCCATGGGGTCGCAAGAGTTGGACACGACTTAGCGAGTAAATCACCACCACCAGTATTCTTGCCTAGAAAATTCCATGGACAAGAAGAGCCTGGCAGGCTACGGTCTATGGGATCACAAAGAGTTGGACATAACTGAGCATACACATATGGATAGATGGATAATTAAGTATTATGTGGGTGGAGGAGAGTATACAAATAGAAAACTGAGTCACCATCATTGTTTTAGTGAAGCATATGTATGTATTAATATATACACATAGTTTTAAATCCAACTTTTAAAAAAGGTATTCACAGAAACACCATTAGATGCTTTTAAAACGTTTACCTTCAGGATATAATGCTCAGACAAGAGTCAGTCCTGACACTACCTTTTTTTCTCTGTGCCCCACTGGTTGAGGATTCAATTGCTGGTCATCCTCTCAACCATCTGGACACTATAATGCTGGGAAACACACACACACACACACACACACACACACACACACACACACACAACTTTTATCCCCATTACGTGCAGTTAAGTTCCTGTTTGCAAGTGTTATTTATAAGGAAGGCAGCAAGACTGGGAAACAAACCAAAGAAAATAATGTTAGCATAAATGCTTCGAAGGAGACATGTGTCGCTAATGGCTTTTCAGAAACCATAGGGAGTGAGGGAGTAACACTTCCACTCCATTGATCTGGCTTAATTTTTTTAAGCCATGTGAACTGTTTGAAGAGCTTTGCAGAATTTCCCTCCTGAATTAGGACTTTGTTGCTTTGCAAGTGGCTGTTACTATTCTAATATAATAACAGGAATGGCAACAAGAAAATACAAAGATAAAAACATTCAAGATGCAACTTCTGGAAATGCATCTGCCATTTTCATGGTGGTCAGGCACACATCCAGGGCAGCAAGCATTCTTCCATGGTGATAAATATAAAAGACGACTTTGAGGAAAACTATGCATGTAGATGAGGTTCACACTAGGACAAAGTCATAATTTTACATATAGCTTAGGAAGAAGGTAGTAGTTCAAACTTTCCTCGACACCTCTTTTTAAATGAATATACACCATCCAAATCAGTCCTACAAATCATAAAGAAAGGGGGATTACCTTGACTCAATCTTTAATGCTATTGTAGTTAACATATTTAACTTAGGTGAGGTCAGTTCATGAGACAGTAAATTTTAACCTTTTGTGTGGGGTGCTTATACTTAATATACATTGCGTGAGATCTACCTGTTTATCAGCAGGGGTGTTTGCACACATTTTACAATTTATAAGCAAGGTATTTGAGGTGAAAAGGAGTTAGGAGGTTTGAGTCCTAAAGAACTGATGAATGACCACACATACCATGAACCAATGGTCTTATTCTGGGTGAGTCAATTACTTCTCCTGTTCTGGATATTTTCGTCTGTGAGATAAATATTTTTAATTCAGTTACCTGCAGCCTCTCTTCCACCTTAAGAATTCTATGGCTATTGTAATAAAGTTACTGGTAGAAATTAGTATAGAAGTTGAATTCAGGGCTTCAGAGAGTAAGTTCAGGAAAAAAAGAAAAGAAAACCTTTTGTCAAGCCCTTTTGTATAAAGAAGCAGGGTAAAAATCTTTACCTCTCCTGTTTCCCTGGCCCTCGAAATCTACATCAATACCACACCCCCATCCCAGCTCAGTCATTATTGTCTGTGCTCTATACCTCTTGTCAGGTAGTTTTAAATAACAGTTATTGTTGTAACTTTCATTTTTTGCTGTGACTTCCCAGCAAGAATTCTGAGACATACTTTATTTGAGCAAAAATTCCAACTTATTTCTAACCCAGACAGTTAACTTTAATTATTCTGAGTGGCTAGCCAGGGTTGTTGTTGCCCTCAAAAGCAACTTTCCTTTAGAAAAGGGAAAAAAAAAAAAAAAAAAAGAAAAGAAAGAGAATTATGGAAAAATCAAGTTAATTTGTTTATAAGTAACCACAGTCTCCTCACAGTCATATATAATCAAAATGAACAACCTCTCAATTTATTTTAAAGCAAATAACTGAGCTGAAAACAATTTAATTTTCTTAGCCCCAGACACATGATATATTAAAGAGATCTGCAGCCCAAAGGTACAGATTTTTATCTCATTCATTCCCCCAGAAATGCCTGCAACTTTGAAGTGGGCAACTCTTTGAATAATCTGATCACTAACTAGTAAGGCTTTCCTGAATATCCCTTTTGACTTCCAGGTCATTAGTTCTCAGCACTCTGTTCTCAGATACAAAGTCAAATCTGGTAATGGTTATTAAAAAAAAAAAAAAAAAGATAGTCTATCTGAAGTTCAAGTGAATATGAACTTTTATGCTTTTATGGAGTGTCTGGAATTTCCTTTTCGTGCTATGCAATGGCAATAATGGCATTCTGGGTTCTGTTAAATGGAAGACAACTGAAGGAATTAAAAGAGTATTTATTCTATCTGGGCTGTGAAAGCTCAGTCTTCTAATCCAAGAAGTGCTTTGATAGTTTGGTGGAACGTTGGGAGCATTTACTTTATGATTTTAATTGAGCTTCTCCAGTTGGGTCTACTGAATTTTGTATCTTCCCCCAGTCTCATAAGATCTTTTGATCTTATGGTTTATATTGTTTCCAGAAACTTTTGATAAAGTCAACACTAACTTTGTTCACTTCCATAAGTTATTCTTTCCTTTTAATAAAACAAAAGGGTTTCCCCAAATCAAATAATTTTTAAAAGGTTAGGAATAATCAAAATGTGACTTTAAAGTTTCACATATACATTAGTGATTAGCAAAAATTAAAATGTAAAGTAGAATTATTTGTTGAGGTTTAGGTAGTTTGGGTTTGAAATTCTATTTTGAAGCAGATACTATAATACAGTGGTTTTAAGTGGGAAGGGATGGGTGAAAAGATACATCCTTCCCAGAGAAGTAGATGGAACGACAGCAGAATCGTTCAAGTTTCATGTACTTTCCACTTTCCTTTCTAATGTTTTAACACATCTCTCTTTGGGCATCTCCCAACCATCTACCTCAGAATAGAACCCCATCCCTAAGGAGAGTCTGCTCGGGTCTCAAGGCTGACGATGGAGCAGGACAGTTGCCAAGCTCCACCCTCTATGGCGCTTGCACGCCAGCGCCTGTGAGAACTAGAACTAAAGGAAGGACTTGAGAGATGGAAAACAAAATTTTCTCTTGAAATATGATTTTGTTTTTGCAATTTTGAGAGACCCACGGGGACAAGAAATATTTCTATTTCCTCTCAACTTTACCATTTGAAAAAACTCAGTAATGAAGGTATGAGGGAAATAAGACTTGCCACTCAGTCTTAGGCTTTCAGACCTAATCAGTCCAAGGTGAACTGAAGGACAAATGTCCTGTCTAAGGAAGGGCAGCTGCTACTCATTTCCTCCTAATGGTTACCATAAGGAAATACTGGCTGAGGATTGCCTAATATATATTTTCTCTGAAAGGATGCTATTAATATGTATTTTTATGTGAAATCTCATACATTGTAAAGGTTGACTACTTATTTAGAAAATATTTGAATAGTATGAACCAAACAAAGCTCAGTTGGAGCTTACTCATTTGAAACTTCTGATCTGTATTTTTATTTTGTTATATTAAGTATAAGTATATAGGTAGTAGGTAGGTTATACATCCTCAAAATCAGGGACCAGGGACCAAAAAAATATTGTATAAGAGAAAAGCAAAACCAGAGTTTAAAAAATTGATCTAGGTTATGGATTATCTTAGACCAGAAACAACTTTCTGTGCCTTGATTTCCTTTTCTATGAATGAAAGAGTTGATTTAATGACCTTTAAGCCACAAACCACTCACAAAGTTCTATAATTTTAACATCCCTAGGGAGTTCCCTACAATCATGTAGAAATGCATGAGTGTCTGGGTGAGTGTAAATATGTTAGGTCAGGATTTACAAGCATAGATATAGTTACAGATGGAATGAATAACTGCTATTGGTCCAAACTACTGTTTTTTCCTTTGTTTTAACCAATGTTGTGTGCCACTTAGACCCATTATCTTAACTCTATGCTTTATTACATTGCCTACTCAAGTGTCTGTGGAAAATAGAGCTACTTTCCAAAATACATCGCTTTGGAGAACAAACCAAAAATTATTTTAGAAAAAGTTTACTCTGTACTTAATTCTATATCCTCCATTAAATAACTGCAATATTTTAAACATTATTTTGTGTATCTTTGCTTTGATTTATGATATTCATATATTGCTTTAGAATGACTACCCAGAAATTCCTTTGAAATCGCATTTCTACTTAACAAGTCCATTTCTTTTCTTTCAAGTACAGCTTCTTCAACAGAAATGCAGAAAAGCATGACTCTGACAGCCATAAGAGAGTAAAAGTGGATTATGGTTGTTTTATCAAAAAATGAATATACTTAATTTGTATCACTGTTTTGTCTAACCTAACAGCTCTCAAGGTTTAATATACAAAGTGCCACTAAAAATAAAAATTATTGGGCCTTACCCCTAGAGATTCTGTTTTCTGGGTTCAAGATGGAGGAGACACTACCCTAATTTAATACCTTTATTTACAGATGAAGAGTTGGTTTTGCAGATACAGTCAATAGTTTGAAGGTATGAATTGATCTTTAGCTTTTGACTTGTACAGGTTGTAACTGGACGAGCTGAAATTAGCCTTTTTGTACCTGGGTTAACTTCAAATTCAAATGTTATCTGGACTACTTTCCAGTTGTTTTGTTTTTTAGATCCCCCAAATTAATCCTTTCCAAATGCATCATTTTTAAATGTTACATATAACCTCATTGTACTCAAATGCTTATGGCTATTACTTGGTGTCATAAAAATTGACAAATAAATATAAAATGTATTTATTATGGACTTAATCCTCCCAAGATTCACATGTTGAAGCCCTAACTTCCCAGTACCTCAAAATGTGGATATATTTGAAGATAGGGTCTTCATATAGGTGATAAAGATATAATGAGGTCATTAGGCTATTCAGTCTGACTGGTGTCCTTAAAACAAGGGAAATCTGAACACACAAATGGACACCAGTGATGCACAGGCACAGTGGAAGGACCATGTGGATGCACAGTGAGAGGAGAATGTTCTCTAAAGAAACCAAACCAGACAACGTTTTTGTCTTGAACTTCTAGAATATAAATTGTAATAAAATGAATTTCTGTTGCTTAAGCCACCTAGTCTGGTATTTTGCTGTGCCAGGCCTAGTAAATTAGTATCATGTTCTTAGGTAAAATCAACAAGAGACACATAAATAAATTGTCTTCTCTATTTATCACAATTTTCCTGGGACTCTGAAATTATATTTTACAAAAATAGTTTTAAAATTGTATTTTTGTAAGGACTCAATATAAAGGACTCACTATAAAATAAAGAACTCAATATAAAATAAAACATAAAGCAAATAGTTCACAATTCAGACAAAGGCACCATTACAAACAAGGCTGGGCCAGGGTATATGGCTGACAAGAATAGAATTCCTGGGCTTGAGATGCAGATACAGCCAGAACCAACCAACCCACATGAAGGTTTTTTTAGCCAATTTGTTTTTATTGAAGGGTGTGATATTTTCCCCCTATAGGGATTCTCTGATGCACTGAAATTAACTTTTACTACTTTGAAATAATAACTTTGTAACAAAAGCCAAAGCATTCTAGAGGTAGAAGATGGGCTACTAGGTAACAGTTAGAAACATTTTGTCTCACAGATAAAAACATCCAGGACAAGAATAGTAAATGAATTGTGAGGCGTAACACCATCAGTTTATAGCAGGTGAATTCATCCAGCAAATCTTTAGACACTGTCTCATGATTACTCATTTAAATGTATTCTTCATTTCACCACACACTTTCCTTATAAATATTTTGTAAAATGGGTATCAATATCCTCCTGATAAACAGTCAACTTCTATGTAACTTACATAAAGCAACCGATACAGGTTCAAACTTACAATCCCATTAATGGGCCACACTTAAATCAAAAATTCTAATTATAGTTGCATTAAAAATGATTTTTCTCTCTTAGAAGTATTAATACATCCCATTGCACTGGAGATGAACTTGCAGAGAACTAACTTGGGTGAAAGAAATACTTGTCTGTCCCCTGGGCCAACTGACTTGTTGATGCTTCATCTTGATAAGTACAAGAACAAAACTAACACAAAGTACCACTAGTTCCCTGGCAGTCCAGTGGTTAGGACTCTGAGCTTCTACTGCAGGCAGTGTGGGTTTGATTCCTGATTGGGAAACTAAGATCCCACATGCTGCATGGCACAGCCAAAAAGTTAAATAAATACAGTTTTTTTAATAAATAAAAAATAAAAGTGCTTGGAAAAAAATATGTTCAGAATGGTGAGAAACAAAAAACTGCTTTGTTCCAAGACTCTAAATTTCGAGTTACTTGTTACACAACAGAGACTAAATGAAACAGGATTTTAAAAATTTTATAATTAATATTCTCATAAAGATAGCAGAAGATACTTTGACCATTAAATAATAAAAATGTGCTACTGAAAAGGATGATCATAGAATAATAAAAAGTTCTTAGAAGTCATAAAATAACCAAAGTGAAATATTCAATGGAAATTTTGGAAGATAAAACTAAACACACAGAACTAAAAAAAAAAAAAAAAAAAAAAAAAAATTGAGGAAAATTGGAAATAAAACATAATGCATGAATTAATTATGTATTAATTGCAGAGGTCCTACAATTGATTTTGTTAGATGTTCTAGAAAGATAAGTCAGAAAAGAAGCTACCAATGAGAACTGCAGAAAAAATCTTTCTGATAAGGAAGGACTCATTTCTCCAGATTGCAGAAGGACCACAAAATTAATAATAATAATAAAGACCTATGCTAAAAGCTTGGCTTCCTTGGTGGTGTTACTGGTAAAACACCATCCTGCCAATGTAGGAAACATAAGAAACTTGGGTTCAATCCTTGGGTTGGGAAGACCCCCAGGAGGAGGGCATGGCAACCCACTCCAGTATCCTTGCCTGGAGAATCTCATGGGCAGAGGAGCCTGATGGGCTACAATCCATGGGGTCACAAAGAGTTGTATGTGACTGTGGTGACTTAGCACACATGCATGCCAAAAGCTATCACCATCACTTTTCCTAAAAGCCTTCAGAGGGGGGGAAAAAAACAAACAACAAAAACAGGTCATATACATAGAATTGTTGATCATAATGGCTTCAGATTTCTCAATAGCTACTCTGGAGTTGGAACTTTGATTTTGGAGCAGTATCTTTAAACTTTTGAGGAAAAGTCATTTTCAACATAAAATACTATATATATCAAAAACTTCAATCAAAAGTGAGAGTCAATTAAACACAGATTAGCATGCAATGGCTAAAAAGTAACTTGTGTTCCTTTTATTAGGCAGCTGCTAGAGGGCATCTTTTAGCAAAAAAATAAATAAATAAAAAACCACCAAGGAGGAGACTATGGGATTTAAGGAACAGGAGCTCAGATACAGAAGATCAGCAAGGAAGATGCCAGGATCTCCACACAGACAAAAGCTGGAGGTCAGAAGGTTGTAGGAGGATGTCTGGGGAGGAAAATAAAATGCTAGAAGTCATTTGATTTCTTTGAGCATGTGGAAATGGGACTAATAATTCTTTATTAGATCTATGGGCCTTAGAGAGCCACTTCTAATGAACAGAAAAGTGAATGTTATGGTCTGTGGTCTCTCACCAAATTCATTCATATGTTGATGGTATTTGGAAAGTAATTAGGTTTATATGCAGTCATGAGGGTAGAGGAGACACAGGAGACGTAGGTTTGATCCCTGGGTTGGGAAGATCCCCTACAGGAAGAAATGGCAACCCACTCCAGTATTCTTGCCTGGAAAATCCTATGGACAGAGGAGCCAGGTGGGGTACAGTCCATAGGGTTACAAAGACCTCATGATGGGATTAGTGCCCTCAATGGAAGAGGAAGAGAGACCAGAGTTTCTTCTCTCTGCCACATGAGGATACATTTGAGCCAAGAAGAGAGTTCTCAGCAGAACCTGAACATGCTGCATCTTGATCCCAGGCTCTAGAATTCTGAGAAGTCAGTGTTGGTTGCTTAAGCCACTCAATTCATAATATTTTGTTACAGCAGCCCAGGCTGACTAGGACATGGTTGTCAAGGCTAGGTTAGTGCCATTCAGCTTCCTCTTGACTTTGCACCCCTTTCTTAGAACGTATCCATTGGATCCTGAAGCTAAAATGTATGACATCTGGCAATCCTGAGGCTGCCATGCTGGAAAGACCTGTGGACAGAACACATGAAAACAGAGGTGTGCTGAGGAGCACCAGCTGTTTTAGCTCCAGCTGTTGAAGTCTTCCCAGCCCAAGTGCTAGACTTATAAATGAGTGAGCCTTCAGAGGTTCTGATCCCAGCCTCCTAGCTGCTTCCTCTGACACCAAGTGGAACAGAGATGACCCATCCCTACCAGGCCCTACTCAAATATCAGACCCATTAACAAAATAAATGTGGCTAATGTTCTAAACCAGCAGGTATTGGGGTAGTTTGCTGCACAGCAATAGATAACTGGAATATTGTCTTTGATCTCAGCAGCCCTCATCTTAAGCAGAGAAGCAGACATAATGAAATTTTGCATTAGAAGAGGGTAAGGATACGCTAACAATAAACCCACAATGTTCCTCTATGAATAAGTGTATGACATTTGCGTCTGAATTTTTCAGTAGTGATTTAGATTTTCTGGAACCCTTTTATGCTTGTATGCTAGGTTTTCATTTGTTTTAATTTTCTGAGGCATATAGCTAGGTTCTAAATAACAAAATGGTAATATTTTTCTCATTCTCTTTTTTTCACAAAAGTTTATTTTTCACACAATACATTTATGATAGTTAACAAAAGAGGGGGGAAAATTAAGAGTGATTTTTTATTATGCAAAAATAGCCTCATGAGAAGAATAATTCCTTAAATATTAGAGCCCACGCAGATGATAATTCTAGCTACCTTTGATTTTTGGAGCAAAGTTCCCGCAACAAGGCTGCAAATGCTGAGAGTAGTGAAACCCTTGCTTTTATTCAATTAAGCCTCTTTAAGGACTCAGTTAAAACATGAAAACAGACTAAGAAAAAATAACTTTCCTGTGGGACTCAAGCTCTCCACAGCAGAGTCATTCACTTTTTATGATCGTTATAATTATTAGTAGTGATGGTGATAACAATATATCATTTATATAGCACTTTAGAATTGAACAGAGCTTTCCTACCATCATTTATTAGCTGATCTTCAGAACACTCTTCAGTAATAAGTCAATATTTCTGCCTCCATTTAACAGGTAGGAAATTGAGGCACCATAGACTTGAGCCACTTGTCAAAAGTCAATCAAAAGTCAGCTTGTGGCCTGAGTTGAACAGTCAGTAATGCTACTAAGAGCACCTTCCTCTTAGACCAGCCTGGATCTCACTCAATAACTCCTGCTCGCTGCTTCTAACAGATGTGACTGCAAACTTGATTTTTGAAACAAATTCTCTGATATTTTAAAATGCAGTCTTAAGAAGATTCTCCCAAAGTGAAAGTCCTTTATTGCAAGGATCATTGGAAGACTGAAATGAATGTATAAGTTATACCTCTACCTGTATAAGGTACATTACTTCATAGGTAAGCCCTTCAAGGTGGACACCAGAACTCTTGAAAATAAGAAAGAGTTGAATTATGCACCTAAATGTATCAGATATAACCTTGAGAGGTCGTGGAATTAACCACCTTAGTAATTTTAGAAATGGCCTACCCTTCAATGGTGTCTCATGTATAGCTAAATGATACATAACTTTAAATAATAAGATTAAACAGGCGATGTCAAGTTCAATAGGAAATATTAACATATTTTCCAGATCCATACCAAGAGGCAAATTTTAAAATCTCTGCTGTCAGAGGTACAAATGCTTATATTTTACTAATATGGTGCCATGGCTATTAGCCTAATTCTTCATTTCTCTATCAATTATGCAGACATCACAGGTACTATCTTAAGATATATCTCTCTACAGAGAAGACTCGACCTCTCCCTTCTTTACCTCTCCCCTATGTCTTATCCCTTTATCCAACCACTGCAACACGAGCAGTGAGTAGGCAGAGTGGACCACCTTGGTTTTCCCAGTAAACTGATATTTGTTCTCAAACAGTGCAACAGAACAGAACATCTTAATATGCTCTTGCAAAATGAATTGAAACTTGGCATTTGTGCTTTTAGCACAAATATGGCAAACCAATGACTCATTCTTGTGGGCTTCCTTTAGAGATGCCCATCACCCAGCATCCATTTCATGTCAAGTCCTGACAATTGTGCCCTGTGGCCGACACTAGCCCACACACACACAAGTATGGCACAGTCTGTGGAATCAGAGGACTTCTTTTCTTTTGCTGGCTTCTTCATCCTCTGAGCAAGAATTCAAATGTCAATCACTTTTAGTTAGATTTCATAGAGCAGCATCATAAAAATGGTAGCCAATCCATTTGCAAATCATTTGATGAATCTTCTTTGAAGAGTTGCCAATAATGCTAATCATCAAATGGTTGAATCCAGCTTTGTAAAGATGCGTTTGTGAAGAACAGCAATCTCCGTGACTTTGACAAAGGAACTGCTGACTTGCATCACTGTTTGTCTTTTGATGTGAAAGAGCAAATCGATTTATAGAGCTTTTGCTTGCAGATGTAAGATATGATTAGTATGCAGAAAGACCTTTCCACAGTGTCATTTGTTTATTTAGCTGCCTCTGCACTCAGCTCTGATTGTGTATACCTAATTAATGTATACAAAGCTACGAGAAATAAAATCACAGATCCACAATCACAGGACACTGCAGAGCATGTCATTTGTCATGATTGGGTCGGGGGACACTCCAATTTTACTAACAGCCCACCAAAAAAAGCATGTAGATTTATAAAAACATAACGATAAAAGTGCAAGCCTTTTTCTCATCAAAGTGATTCCTGGCTATTTCTAAACTCAGCTAGGTGAATTAACCTGTATAAATATGAAAAGGATGTAATTCCTTTCCTGTGTTGCTATTTGAATTTTTATTCAAAGCAGTTGTTCAGTCTTTATGAAAAGTACCCGTGATTTCTTCCAGAGGTCAAAGTACTTTGTAAAACATCCTGTGAGACCTGAATCATCCCGTTCTTCAAGGCCTCCCTGTTCAGAAGCTTGGAAATTTTAGCTGAGAAGGAGTTTCAAGTGAAAAAGTAAAGACACTAGAGACCTTCGTGTCAATAATGAATGATCAATAGAAGTCACACACTCAAAAATTGACATTCCGTCAGCAGTTGCCCGTTATTCATGCACATTTCACGTTGTCTATTCGGGTTTTGAAAGAGACACTGGTAGCAAAATGGCAAACCTGCTGAAATCTTCAGACTACCAGATAATGAAATCCAGAGTGACATCTAGTGACATCCTACATCAGAAGCACTTGCTTTGCATCTTATAAACCCAGCACCATCACCTAGTTAGCCTTTCCAGTACAAGGACCAGCACTTTCTGTCTAGTTACCGAATTTTAAACTAAACTCTACACTAATTTTCCTAAGTACGAGATACCTCCAATGGTTGCCTCGCTTTGATACAAGGTAGCTTATTTTTCCACCACAAACTATGAAAACTTCAATCACTGGCTCAAGTTTAAGGAGTTTTTTGCATTTCTCCACAGCTATTCCATCCATGGCAAGCCAGCCTTTTACTGTTTCCTGCACTGCTCTGTCTATGCTTCAGTGTGAACAGCATGCCAGAATCACTGCCCTAAATCATGCCAGGGAGCTGCCAGAACAGTTCAGACCTCTCCAAGAGCAGAAGCCAAGGGAGCTGTTATCTCATTGCTGAAACCCAGAACATGCTATTCCATCTAAATCACTGGTGTCACGGTCTCATTTGCAATGAAATTTCTTTGATCTTTTTTTCCAATGTATTGGGAGAATTTTTTTTTTCCAGGGTGGGGGTGGGTGGTTGTTATGAATAATGTGGACATTTTATAAACAGAAAACATAAAATTTAAGTAGAAAAGATGAAACTAACACAGTGTTTAAAATAAAAAATTCAAATAAAAGTTTTTCATAAAATTTAGGTATTTTATAAGGACTCTCACCTGGTGTGAACGTCAATTGGAGTATGGCAAAGGGTGTCCAATGAGCGTCTCAATATAATGAATGTCTTTTTTTTTTTTTTAAGGAAGTCCCTTTTAAATAGAACTGTTCTATTTTCCCTGCGTTTCTCCTCTAAAGGGGCATGAAGAATGTGTCACATATAAAATTAAATAAATAAAATTCCCAAATGCAAAGAATAATGGTTTATAAACAAGAGACATTTCCTGACATAGCCATAATTAAAAACCAACTGATGTAAATCTATCTTGCAATTCCATAATACAAAAAGCATTAAATGGTACCTCCTCCTAAGTATCATAAAATTGTTGGATGAGGAAGACTGTAATGGTATTAAAAATAAGATTTCTCTAGGTTTTCAAGTATGAGATACATGCGATAATCCATAGTAATATGCCCCCTGGTAGGTGCTGAAGGTAAAAGATGAAATAAGCCACACAACATTGTAAATCAACTATACTGCAATTTTTTAAATGATTAAAAGAGAAAAAAGATGGAATAAGCCAGTCAAGTTCCTTGAATTCCTGTCTTTAAGCTTACATCTCAAGATATCAATTCCTGACAGGACTCCCATCAAGAAAGAATATGTAGACTGACTAATGAGCCTCAATTTACCTTTCTATGAGCTTCTTATTTCTGTTTTGAATTTCATAACATTACACTTCACTTCAAGGAATCATCCTAATGTTTTTCACTCCAGTTCATTTCATTCAATTCCTTTGTTCTATAGATGAAGAAACAGAGGTCTGGGAATTTAAACACTTTCCCCTAAGGCTGTAGTTTTAGCAAGGAGCAGATCAGGTGAGAATTTAGGCTTCCTGATTTGCTATCAGCATTTTCCCCACTGTAACACTTTGTTTCCTGTTGTTACAGGCAGAAAGCATAATAATTACCGTCAGTGATATAATAAAATTTTCACAATATTGATAATCTGTTAATTTTTTGCTCTTTTCTGGGTTTCCTTGGAACTAATTTCTAGATAGCATATTTGAAGCAATCTTCTCTAATTTGAGGGGGGAGTATTTTATAGGGGGAACATATTGTGAAAATTAATAAAGGCAGTTCTGGGAATGGGGAGGTTCTTGCACACCTGTCACTAACAGTCAGAATAGATCCCAACAGCAAGAGACTACCTCAAACCTCAGGCAGGAAGTGATACTACCTTACCAGCAGGAGAAAGATTTTCTCCTTGCTTGCCAATAGCTTAGTCAATGAGAGTCTGTCACATCTCAACCAATGACAAGCCACTACATTTCAAATTCCCATTTTCCTCCAGTGGAACTTGTCTTTATAATAGCCCCACCCAACTTCCCTTTCTCCTTTATGAGAATTTCCTCCCTTTGGCTTTATCAGACTTGGAGGAATTTGCATGTGGTTCACCATGATTGTATGTCCTTAATTGCAATCTTTTTGCTCCATTTTGCTGGTAAAATAATTGGTTGCTTTATTGTTGTCAGTTAACAGTACTGACACAAGAGAAAAAGATACTTAGGTCTTTATTCTTATCTACTTTAGTAAATATTTGGGAGATTCTGAATATCACTTTTATCTGTTCAAGAAGAAAGAAATTCATGCCATAATCTCTAGAGTTTCTTCTAGCTCTAAAAATTTTACTTAAGGTGTAGATATTCATCTTATCATATCTAAACTACATTTGTTGAAATATAATTCTGTCATTGTCCAGTATACAAAAGATTGTTTTCTCACATAATTAGACAATGGATTTAAATTTTATACTATACATTTTAAAACATAGCAGTGCAAGTTTTTAATAATATTAAATAGATCAATTATTGGAAAACTTACTATATTCAAAAGCTTTTTCCTACATAATAAATACCAAGAAGATGTCTTAGGCAGAGAAGGTGTTCTCCCTCATCCTGCATCTTGCCAGTTTTTTTCACCTCTTTCTTGTCAAAATAGTAGTCCACACAAATTCTTGTCAAAGTTTCATACACTTAATACTTATTTTATGCGATGCCCATTTTTCAGTGTCTTTTAAGATAAACTCAAAAAGTAGAAGTATCTTTAAATTCTCTTTTCATCTTCACATCTCCACAGTTTAAAAGAGTGCTTGTTCTTATACATGGTGGTTACTGTTGTGATGATAAATGCATGCACAAAAATTAGAGATGAAAGTAACATTAGAGGTTCATTAACCCAGTTTCTCCATTTTAAGATCATATAGCCACTGAGTTCCACAGATATTTAATGACTTATCCAGTGTTACCTCATCAGTCAGTTGAAGGATAGGGAGGCCTTCTGACTGGCTGATAATACCATATTCTTTCTAATATTCCTTTACCTTTTTAAAGATATTTTGAAAACATTCTTCTAAAGCATTTACTCTGTAAATGATGTTTGGTTACTTTCTGTCATGATTTGTTCCCATATATATCTCACATATAATCAATATAACATCATATGCTGTACAATATATAATTAACAAGCTTATCCATACTGCTTGGGGCATGGCACATGTGGTGGCTGAATAATGACCCCCCAAAGATATCCAGGTTCTAATCCCCAGAACCATTGAATATTCTTATATGACAAAACAGACTTTACTGGAAGGTGTAATCATCTTGAGACGGGGAGATAATCCTGGATTATTTGGGTGGGATCTAAATGTTAAAAGAAGGTTCATTGTAAAAGTAAGGTAAAGGGTGATTTGACTATACAGAAGAAGGAAGAGTAGAGACTGAAGCCATGTGAAGATTGCTCTCCTGGCGTTGAAGATGGAAGGAGGGGCCAAGATTTGTTTTAAAGATGCTATGCGACCAAAGTCAATTTTCCTCCTAAGGACTAAGTATAGAAAAAGTAGTTTTCCATAGAATAAATAAATATGTGGATGAACTAGTCCTGTGATATTGTGATTTGTAATAAATATTTATTTAGCCTTCATCTCATTTCTGACATAGACCTCTTAAAATTCTTGAAATTTCTTAAGTGGTGAAAGCAGTAAAGGTGCAATTGTTACATTAATGAGGTGACTTTTGGACCACACTTAAGCATGGGAGAGGGGCTGAAGATTGAAATGGCCAATGATTTCATCAACCATCCCTATGTTATGTTGTTTTGTTGGTGTTCAGTCACTAAGTAGTAATGTCTGACTCTTTGTAACCCCATAGTCTGTAGCCCACCAGGCTCCTCTGTCCATAGAATTTCCCGGGCAAGAATACTGGAGTGAGTTTCTATGTCTTTCTCCAGGGAGTCTTCCAAACCCTGGGGTTGAACCTGTGTTTCCTGCTCGATGGGCAAAAACTGCCATAAACACTGCAAAAGACTGGTGAAAAAATCAAAGGTTTCCTGGTTTGTGGAGAAGTGGAGATTCAGGAAGAGTGGCACAGAGAGGGCATGGAAGCTCCACACGTATTCCCTCACCGTGCTGTGTGCGTCTCTTCATTTGGCTGTTGATTTGTATCTTTTAATGTTGATTATAATTAACTAGTCATCTAGTGTGTGAGCAGGTTTCCTGAGTTTTGTGAGCAGCTCTAGCAAATTTATCGAACCCAAGTTAGTGGTGGTGGGAACCTCTGATTCATAGTCAGTAGTTAGAAACACACATGAAAATCTGGACTTGCTGTCAGTATCTTGAAGTGGGAGCCCTTGTAAGACTGAGCCTTTAGCTTGTGGCATCTGAGGCTATCTTCAAGTAGATAGTGTCAGTCTTGGGTTGAATTGTAGGACACTAACCTGGTGTCAGAAAATTGGTGCTGGTGTGACACCTACATGCATTGAAATGAGGCCCATGACACCTTTTAGGTCCTAAGCGCTGGGAGACAGAAATATCTACCTATTCTATCCAGAAAGAGGACATTAATACAAGAAGTACATCTCCAGAAGCTGGAAAATTCAAGGAGGTGGATTTTCTGAGGGCCTTGGGAAGGAGCACAGCAGGGTGAATACCTTGACTGGAATCCAGTGAAACTGATGTCAGACTTCTTGTCTCCACAATGGTAAAGAGTAAATGTGTACAGTTTTAAGCCACTGTTAATGGTAATTTGTTACAGCAGCAATAAGAAACTAATACAGTAGACGTAGTATTGGTTGGGGAGTCAAAAGTCCTGGTTTGAACTTCGCTGACTCACATCATCTCTAGACGTTAGCTCTGCAAATGTCCAAGTGTAGCTCCCAGGAGTATAATGAAGTTACTCAGTCCTTATTTTCAGTTAAGTTCAGGGAACCATCTCAGTGAAAGACAATCCTGCCCTGCAGAATACACAGATAGAGTCATTGGCACAGCTGATGTTACCCTATAGGAATCTTGGTATAAGATTTTAAAAGTTGCCCTTCTGGGAAGAAAAAAAATAAAGACTTCAGAGGAAGAATAAAGTCCCTTCTTCTCTGAAAGAGCACAGTGCTGGAGCAGAGTCCAAGCTGATGCTAATAGAATATCCACCAAATTTTGTAGCCTCTGGACACCCAAGCTTTTGTGCAGTGCACACACTGTGCACCCTTCTGAGTGCCCTGATCAGACAGAGAGGCAGAGTTCAACTTAACTTCCTGGGAAAAGACGCAACCTCTCTTTCCTGTACCTCTTCCATTAGGAACAAATACTCTTGAGAAGAATTGTCTGCTTCTTAACACCAAATCACAACAGGCCTTCAAAGCATGAAAATAAAGTATATCAGGGCAATATCAATCATGCAATGTAATTGAAGTCATTCAACATAATTCTTGGTTAAATGAAAATATGCCACATTTTTACCAAGTTGTTTACTTTCGTATATAAAGAAATTATAAAAATTTTAAGCTAGTTAATAAGGACCATATCGTTTTTTAAATAAAGGAAAATGCATACAGAAATTGAAATCCTATTTTAGATGTCTCACTAGAATATAAGCTCTCATATCAGCTAGGTCCCTTTTTCTATCAACTTCCTGAATGCTGTTTTCTTTTTCTTGTAGCTTGATAAGAAATTTTTCTAAATTGCCTTCAACAAGAAATGAATATTGACAGTAAACTACTACAGTCACAAAAATACTAACAGCTCTATAATCACCCTGAATATAATTATAATTACACATGGATCAATTCTTACACCATGGTTAATGCTATGGTAAAATCCTTGGGAGGGGTTGACTGACACTGTACTTCACTGTAGAAAATTTACATATATATGTATATATGTGCATACATAAAATTTACATTCATAAATATGACCTGAAATCTTACAGAGAATTCTTTCAACATCAATTTAAATTTTTTTCTATAATAAAATATAACATGGTCATATTGTTGTTCAGTCACTCAGTCATGTCCGACTCTGCAACCTCATGTGCTGCAGCAAGTCACGCTTCCCTGTCCTTCACTACCTCCCAGAGCTTGCTCAAACTCACGTCCATCGAGTCAGTGATACCATCTAACCATCTCATCCTCTGTCATGCCTTCTCCTTCATCTTTCACAACATCAGGATCTTTTCCAATTGAGTTGGCTCTTTGCATCAGGTGGTGAAATTATTGGAGCTTCAGCTTCAGCATCAGTCGTTCCAATGAGTATTCAAAGTTGATTTCCTTAAAGATTGACTGGTTTGATCTCCTTGTTGTCCAAGAGATTCTCAAGAGTCTTGAGCATCAGTTCAAAAGCATCAGTTCTTCAGAATTCAACCTTCTTTATGGTCCAGCTCTCACATCCATACATGACTACTGGAAAAACCATATCTTTGACTATACGGACCTTTGTTGGCAAAGTGATGTCTCTGCTTTTTAATATAATGTACATAAAATCAATATTTACAGTTTAGCAAATAGATATACAGTAAATACTCATGCAACTTCCTAGGTCAAGAAATCATAAATTACTGCCACCCCATAAAATGTATCTCTTCTGTGTCTCTTTCTTTCACAACCCTTTTCCTCTTCCCCAAAGTCACCACTATTTTGAGCTGTGCCACATTTGTCCCAGCTTCCCTTCTGCTTCCCATCCATGCATATATCCTTAAAGCTATTGACAAGCTTCTGGTGTATTTAAATGGAATCACATTGCACATATTCTTGTGTTTCTTACTTATTTTATTCAATGTTGTATTTGTAAGATTATTTCATATTATTCTGTGTTGCTATAGTTTATGTATTTTCATTGCTTTATGATATCCTTTTATAAAATATATCACAATTTATTTGCCCATGCTATTAATAAGAAACACTGACATATATCTCTCCAGTCTTATTTTACACAAGCATTGTGCAATATATATTAATACTTTTTTAACTTGCTTTTTTCCAACTAACACTGTTATAAATATCTCTAAATATGTTTCTACTTTATAAATTTGAATGGGTGCATAGGCTATTTGGACCATACTTTTAAATTAATCTTTAATCCTGTACGTGGCTATTTCTGATGTTTTATAATTATCAACAGTATTTTAGTTGTCATTGTTATACGTACATTGTTTTGTATATCCTTCATTTTCTTAGAATAAACTTTTGCCATTGAAATATTTGAAATACCTTTGAAATATTTTCCTTAGGATAAATTCCTAGAGTCAAAGGATGTTAAACATTTTAATGAATATTATTTTCAAATGTTGAACATTTTCCATCTGGAAAATGTATTTATTTTCTCAAGAACAGAATATAAAGTATCAGTATTCTGATTTCCACACTCTTGCTAGCAATAGATATTATATATTTTTATGAGCTTCTCAAAGTTAATACGGGAAACTGACTTGTAGTATTTGAAATTGTATCCCCTAGATTCCTGACAGTTTAAATATATCTTAACTTTAACAGCCATTTGTTATCGAACAATGTCTTTTAACCTATAATGGACCATTCTTTTGCAAGACCATCACTTCTACACTAAGTAATGAATAACAATTTTTTAAAGTTGTATTTTCCAGAAGGTAGTTATTATTCCCATCACTCCATGGCCTGATGGATCTTCCACAAATAGTGTAAAAGAGAGACAGTCATCCCTAAGGGAAATTCCACTGATAATTTTGTTGTTATCTGACAAGCTGGGAAGGGAACTTCTCCACTTGATCAAAATCTCATTTTAGCCATTTTCACCATGGCCCCATTGAATCAGCCCCCATGACTCCCATAGTGGTAACAAGCATTTAAGGCTTTAGTTCATAGCAACATCTAGCTCTCCTGTTTAAAAAGAGGAGCAAATAGCATTTACATAAAGAACACTACTCAAACAGAACACTATTCAAGCTTTACTTTACTGGGGGAGTGTCATCTAGTTCTGTGGAAATGGGAAAAAAATGATTTGTGCTGAGCGCTTCAGTGGCGATTCAGTAGAACTAAACCCTCCTTCGCTTTTGGTAAATTGAATTATGAGAAACCAACAAACCTCAATGGCTAATCTCTACCGCCTATTTATTTTAGAACATTCCATTACTATGGGGCATTATTTCAGAGCGAACTGCTTCAGATAATCAGAGATGTTGGGGACAATTAAATACAACTAACATCTACAAATTTCACAAGTGGAATTAAAATAAGTGTAGACGATTTTAGAATGCTAATGTTTTACATGTCATAGACAAAGAGCTGTGATTTGAAGACTCTTGACGTGGGGCTGAAAATGTACCAAACAGTTTTAAGTAATAGTTCTTTATTATGAAAAATAGGTGTTTTTGCATACAAATTTATATGGGCTTCAGCAAGGCTTATGGACCACATTTCCTGGAGAACCCGATCCCTTCCACGCTGCGGACTGCGTGACCTGAAGTACACTGTTCTGTTGGATATATTCCTTTCATTATTGCAACCAATTTTAGACCAACAGATAATTCTTGCAAAAAAAGCCGTGAAAGAAAGATATTCTTTCCTCTATAAAAGACATCATTACTGAGTTGCTCTTTCATTTTAATATTTTGAACGTCATGGAGAACTTATTTTACAACTGAATAACATGTTAATATGATTTTAATCCCTCTGACAATTTACAGGCGCTCTTGCCACACCGAATTTAAGAAACAAAATATCTAGCAGTTATTTACTCAGTTTTCATTCAATTTTAACAGCCTAAAGTGCAAGCTCAGGAGGTCTCACAAAATCAAAATTGGTGGAAGAGATGAAAAACATTTCCTGATTACTAGAAATTGTCCCTCCTGAGGGAGAGGAGGAAAGAGGAAAAGGGGGTACATATAATTTATCATCCAAAGTCTCATGGAATCAAATTCTAAAATTTTAATGTTAGAAATTGCTAAAATATATACTCCATTTAGGGCTTTCCCGGTGGCTCAGCAGTAAAGAATTCATCTGCAATGCAAGTTCAGTCCCTAGGTTGGGAAGATCCCCTGGAGGAGGGCATGGCAACCCACTCCAGTGGGATCCCATGGACAAACGAGCTTGGTGGGCTACAGTTCCTAGTGTCGCAAAGAGTCAGACACAATGCAACGACTGAGCACAGCACAGTACACATATTCCATTCAAAGAGTAGCATTGTGACTGAGATGGAAATGGCAACTCACTTCAGTGTTCTTGCCTGGAGAATCCCATGGACAGAAGAATCTGGAGAGCTAAAATCCATAGGATCACAAAGAGTCAGACACGACTGAAGCTCTTAGCACGTTGTAGCTGAGTTCTCTCTCTCATTCCTTCTCACTGCAGTGTTCTGTTTTGGAGTTCCCTTGGAAAAGAGAAGCATATAACTGAAATAAAGAAATGTGTTTCAAATCAGAAATTTGAGACTTCATGTTATATGCCTCATGCGTTTTTCTGTTTTAAATTCTCTTGTAGTTGTTATCTCCCATAACGGTTAGAGTCTGTATGCTCGGCCATATTCTATTCAATTATTCCTAGAGTAATGGAACTCCCTGCAAGATCTTAAATACTGATTTAATATCTAAAATGCTGCATGAAACAGAAAGTATTCATGGGTGATGTTTTTAAATAAACACCTGTGAATAGATTAAAACACACACCATGAAAATAAAAGCTGTTCACAAAGAGGCATTTAAATTGGTTGCTAGTATTACTAAAAATTGTGCAATAGGGATCAATAAAAATATTGAATTTGGGAGATTATATCAAAATTAAATTTTAAATAACCAGAAAAATTGGGGAAAATGCGCTACAGGATACATTCACTTTTAAAAAAACGTGGAGAAAAGTTGAGTAAAAGAATACTTGTTAGTATGTGATGTGCTAAGACCTCATCACCTTTTCTGCTCATGGCTCATGCTTCAGGAGCTAAGAAAGACAAGGTGAGAGAAAGTGAGTTAAAAACTGGGACGACACCTTCATTTTGGTGTATTTTATCCTTCTTTATTGTCCTCTGCTTCCAGCTTCATCTGTCTTCCTTTTTTCATGTAGTTTTTAGAAAGGTGACAAGACAGAGCCTTAAGACAGGCCCTGGTAAAATGTATTATGATCATGAAAAATGGTGAAATTAAAGCAGAATGGCCACACTCCTTGACTTATGTAAAGTTTATTCGAACCTGCCTTGCTCTCCTTTTGAACCTGACAGTGCTTGGATTTCTTAATAATGTGCAAATTGAAAGAACTTTATCAAAGGCTCAATAATTATGTAGTCAATGTGAAAATAACTGAAAGAAATTCTATAATAATTTCAGAAGAAATATAATATCCTGCATTATATGGATCCAGAACAAATATTCAAACACAAAATCCCAGCTGAATAATTAAAATGATTGCATTTCTCCTATATAATCACCCTAGAGGTATATCAAAATTTGATATTCCCAATTAGTCTCCTATTTAAATTCCATTCCTTAGATTAATAATAAGAATAAAGAAATTTATTTTCTATAGCATTAGATTGAGTTTCCCAGGTAGTGCTAGCGGAATCCACTGCCAACACAAGAAATGCAAGAGACTCAGGTTTGATCCCTGAGTCATGAAGATCCCCTGGAGTAAGAAATGGCAACCCAGTATTCTTGCCTCAAAAATTCCATGCACAGAGGAGTCTGGTGGGCTACTGTCCATAGGGTCACAAAGAGTAGGACATGACTGAGTGCGCGCGCGTGCACACACACACACACACACACACACACACACACTCACATATAGCACTAGATAACAAAAGAGTTCTGTTTTCAGGAATATACCAGGTGATGCTACTCCCTGTGGTTTCACTCTATCATGTAACTGAATTAAGCTTATTTGAATTATCATATTAAAAGAGTGATTCCTAATTTCAATCATATTACATAGAAATGTTCTAAGGGAGGTTGAGAGCATGGGAGAGAAACATGTTTGGTGTCAGAGGCATTCAGCATCATCAGCCACGTAGGAAAGAGTTCACCCAGAAACGTATGTCAGCAAGAATCAAGAATAAAGAGCATGTTCTGGGGGCAGCATCATGAAAGAACCAGCAGAGAGACTGGTCAGATGTTTAGAGAACTCAAAAGTGCAGAATCTTAGAAGTCAGCTAAGATGGACACCTGTCCCATTCTTTCATTGAACTTTGACTGTTCAGAATGTGAACCATCTCTTGTTCACTGATACTGGGGAATGGATCACTCTGCGGGGCCTGGCAGTTGGCAGGGTCCATTTTCAATACAGAAGATGCAGGAGCATATATTTTCTCCTTGCTAGGTCAGAAATGATAAACTATGCTTGGCAAACCAGAGTTTCCCAACCAGGAGTATGAACTGGGAGTGAGTGGCAAAAAGAAGCAGGCACTATGTAAACTCCTCCCCTAGCGGCAATGGCAGTGGTACCCTGTGTTGAGCAACGGGGTAGCAGCACTGTCTGACCATTCTTTCCCTGGGGTGGGATCTGGACTGGGGTTTGAAAAAGAAAGTGAAAGTGTTAGTCACTGGAGACCCCGTGGACTGTAGCCCGCCAGGCTTCTCTGTCCATGGGATTCTCAAAGCAATTAAACTTTAGTGGGTTGCCATACCCTTCTTCAGGGTAATCTTCCCGGCCCAGGGGTTGAACCCAGGTCTCCTGCATTGCAAGCAGAATCTTTACATCTAAGCCACCAGGACTGGGGTTTGAAGTGTCCAGTAGTTCCTAGCATCTTTCAAGACTATTTCTTGAGGTTTGCCACTGACCATTAGCCAATCCTTCTGAAAAATTCCTTCTCTGTTTCAGTTTGTAACCCAGAATGCTGAGCAGGACAGCACCAACTGCAAAATGAAAGTGCAGGGCTTCCTATTTAAAAATTATTCATAATTTTAAGACAGCAACATCTCAGCATTAAAACCAAGGGTTTTCTAAGCACGGGTTACTGTGAGGTTGCCCAGGCTGCAAACCCATGAAGCTGGCCCTTCATGGGTATATGAAGGGCCTTTCATGTTGGTATAACACAGAAGGGAAAGTACTTATTGATAATATATGGTCAAGAAAAAAATCTCTGAGAAAGAGAATCCTAAAGGGTTTTGGCAAGGGACGTGGTGTTGGTTGGTTGTTTCTATGAGCAGTTGTAGCTGAAGAATGAATGTTATAGCCAGAATCAAGTTATCAGAGCTCATTTCAATCTAACTGAATTGCCAGGGTGTTAGTAAGGTTTGGCAGAATTGCTGTATCTTCCCCAAATAAAACCATTTCTTCTGTACATGCATTTTATTTGGAAAGATCTTGGGTGTGATTTATGAACTTTTAGATGAAAAAAATAAAAAGTGAGTCAAGAGTGTTTTTAAAAGGTCTGACTCTAATCCCAGGGGGCCAAAGTAGAGGTGCCATCCATTCTTTCACTGAGAAATGGTTGTGTTCTGGCTGTGGACACGCTGTTCAGGAGTCCTGTACAGGGATTCTTAATCGCTTAATAGCCAACACGTTCAGGCAGGGCACAAGCCAGATTCAACCAGCATATTTGCTATTTTAGGGAAAGCCATCTGTTTAGATTTCTATTCAGTAAAACTGCCCAGTCTCAGTATATTCACCCATAAATTTTGTGTCTGAGCTTCAAAGTCTATGCAACTTTGTATTGAATAGAAGAAAAAATCCCACTAGGTGAGAAAATTGTGGTAACAACAGCTCAAATCATCTGGTGACAGCAGATCTGTCTACCCTGGGGCTACCCTCTGGGTTGGTCTCTCACACCACTTGACCTGTGCTGTCCTGGGAAATGGGTGAGCATCAAACAACATGCCAGTGGTCAAAGTAGCCACCATTATACATTTTGTTGCCCAACCAAAGTTTTCTGTTTAGGCAGATATTTTCAGACCAGCTCTCACAATTTTTATGTTAATAGAAAGTACAGGGGAGGAAATCTACAGAGATGTCATTGGTACTGGCATATTAAAGGCAGTGGCAAGTTGGAACACCCTTGTAGTGACATGGAAAATCCTTTCAGCTACACACTTAGTCTTTCAACACAGCAGCATGGGCTTAGCAGACACATTCAAAGAAACGGTGTTGTAGAAAGTTCTGTTTTGCAAACAGGAACGTGAAGAAAGTTACCATTCCTTGGCCTACTGGCAGAGCTACTGAGATTTTCAACCTAGAAGAGAAAGACTGCCAATGTGTCTATCTGTCCTTTTCCTCTTGCCTGGAAAATCCCATGGACAGAGGAGCCTGGTAGGCTGAAGTTCATGGGGTCGCTAAGAGTAGGACACGACTGAGCGACTTCACTTTCCCTTTTCCCTTTCCCGCATTGGAGAAGGAAATGGCAACCCACTCCAATGTTCTTGCCTGGAGAATCCCAGGGACGGGGGAGCCTGGTGGGCTGCCGTCTATGGGGTAACACAGAGTCAGACACGACTGAAGCGACTTAGCAGTGGCAGCAGCAGCCTTTTCCTCTCTCTTACACTCTCCCTGTGTTAATGTTGGTTTATTTGAATTAGTACATAATTAAAAGCAGCTGTTATTTCATAGGTGACTGGAAGTCTTAATATTCTTTGGGAAACATGCAAAATTAACTGAATTCATATAAATCAATATTCATTTTTTTAATATTCCTCTTTCTTAAATGGATTTTAATAACTATCTTTATAGAGCATCTACTCCATGCTAGGCATCATTGTATGAAATACCAAATAATTTGGGGGTATTCATCTTCCCAATATTCAAGGAATTAAGTATTAGGTCCCTCAAGAAAGTGGGAACTTAAATATACACAAGATGTGTAACTGATCGAAAGTCACATTAAATGGATAGAAGTGGTGGGATTCAAGTTCCTGATGTTCTTAAAGCTACCTCAAATATTTTTGGTATCTCAGATAAAACGTATCATGTAAGGAGCTAACAAAAATTATCAATATGAAAAATGTCCTAGGCTTCTAAGAGCCTTTAATATATAGAGAGAATGAAACAAGAACATCTACAAAACCCCAAATGTTTAGTCAACTGATTCTTGACAAAGGTCTAAAGACAATTTAATGGAAAATGAAGATAGTCTTTTCAACAAGAGTTTCTGGAACAATTAAACATCCATTTGCAAAAATTTTGTTAAATGAAAATTAACCCATTAGTTCAGTTCAGTTCAGCTGCTCAGTCGTGTCCGACTCTTTGTGACCCCATGGACTACAGCACACCAGGCCTCCCTGTCCATCACCAGCTCCCGGAGCTTGCTCCAACTCATGTCCATCGAGTTGGTGATGCCATCCAACCATTTCATCCTCTGTCGTCCCCTTCTCCTCCTGCCCCCAATCCTTCCCATCATCAGGGTCTTTTCAAATGAGTCAGTTCTTCACATCAGGTGGCCAAAGCATTGGAACTTCAGCTTCAGCATCAGTCCTTCTAATGAATATTCAGTGTTGATTTCCTTTAGGATGGACTAGTTGGATCTCCTTGCAGTCCAAGGGACTCTCAAGAGTCTTCTCCAACACCACAGTTCAAAAGCATCAATTCTTTGGCACTCAGCTTTCTTTATGGTCCAACTCTCACATCCATACATGATTACTGGAAAAACCATAGCTTTGACTATATGGACCTTTGTCAGCAAAGTAATGTCTTTGCTTTTTAACCTATATTTTGAACAATATAGAAAAAATTATTTCAAAATGGATCATATATTTAAATGTGAAACCTAAATGTATAAAACTTCAAGAAGAAAACATAGGAAAAATCCTTTGCAGCTTGTGTTAAACAAAGTTTTATTAGATAGAACACCAAAAGTCAAATTCATAAAGAAACCATAAATAAACACATTTATTAGCCATTGATAAAAATTGTGTTTTAATATCACAATTAAAAACTTCAACTTTTGTGAGATACTGTTAAGGAAATGAAAAGATAAGCCATAGACTGGAAGAAAATACTTGCAAACTACATATCTGACAAAGAACATGTATTGCATTTATATGTTTAAACATATAAACTCAATAATGAGAAAGCAAACACCTCAATAAAAATAATAGGGCAAAATATATGATGGAAACTTCACCAAAAAAAAGATATATGGCTATCAAATAACCAGTAGAAAGATACTAAAGCCATTAATCATTAGAAAAATTCAAATTAAAGCCACAGTGGTATTTCACTACATACTTTTTAGAATGCCTATTTTTTTTCTAATGACAATATTGAAGTTCTAGAAAGCCAGTTTGGCAGATTCTTATGAACCTAAACATACATTTATAATATGACCCAACAACCCCACTGCCAGGTACTCAGCCAAGAGAAGTGAAAATTTCAGTTTATACAATCACTTATATGTAAATGGTTATAGCAGATTTATTCATATTCACCCCAAACTAGCAAGACCATTGATGTTCACCAACTGGTGAATGGACAACCACATTTTGGTACAGCTACAGAACGTAATATCATTCAATGATATATTTAACAAGCCACAGATAATCACTGTAAATACATGGATCTCAAAAACATTTTGCTAGGTAAAAGAAGCCAGGTTTTTAAAGTGTGCATTCCATATGATTCCATAAATGACCTTCTAGAAAATGAAAAACTATAGGGAACAGATTACTGGTTTCAGTGGGGTTGGGGGTGGGGAAATGTGTTCACTCAAAAGGAACAAGGGGACATTTGGGGGTGATGGAGATACTCTTCCATCTTGATTTTGGTGGTAATTACGTAAATGCTCACATTTGTTTGCCAAAATTCATAGAGCTACATACTGAAATGGGATACTTTCGCTGTTCGTTAATTACATTTAAACAAACCTGACTTTGAATAATCAGCATGTCTAAAACTAAAGCCATCCTTTTTCTCACTGAGCCTCTTTATTTATTTATTTATTCAGTTCAGAGAAAAGCACCACTTCCAATCCACCCTGAGGATCACCCAGCGGGTCCTCCCCTGTCCCTCTCTGAGCACAGTGTCAGCTTTCTCGACCAGGAAATCTTATCCTTTTATAAACGTTCTCGGAAAACTTTCTTCTTCCCCATTTCTGTTGTCACCATTTTATTGGTTCCTTCAAATTTCTAGCTTCATGACAAGTTTTCTCCTCTCGGGTCCCATTTTGCATCAATCAGTCTCCCCTGTGCTCTGCCTTGAATGATCTTTATAAACCATAACCCTCATTGGGCATATCTGTGCTTAAAATCTTTCAAAAATTTCTGTAGGATAAAGCCCAAGCTCCTTAAACCACAGAGAAATCTTGCCCAGTGTATCCCGTGCCTCTCTTACAGGTATAGTTTCTACCTCAGTCATACTGTGGCACACCTTGTTCTGGAATGTGCCACATGCTGCTTTTTCTCCTCTCAATCTGTGCAAATTCTGCTCTTTTGCCTGAAATGCCTTTTTAGAAATCTTGTCTTTAGTGAAATCTATTCATCCTTTGAGATTCTCTTGACATATTTACTTCCCTGGTGGCTCAGATGGTAAAAATCCACTTGCAATGCAGGAGACCCGGGTTCAATCCTTGGATCAGGAAAATTCCCTGGAGAAGGGAATAGCCACCCAAGCCAGTATTCTTGCCTAGAGAATTCCACGGACAGAGGAGCCTGGTGGGCCACAGTCCATGGGATCACAAAGAGTCGGACATCACTTACTCAATGGAAACTTCTCTTCACTGCTCCCATCAGGCTGAATTTGAATGTCCCATGTGTCGCAATAACATGTGCTTGAACTTCAAGGATGACACTTATCTCTCTGTCCTGCAACTGTGCATCGACCCAGTATCCCTCTAAATGATGTGCTACTTAAATAAAGTTCTCATGCATCATATACCTTTAAATCCTCAGCAGCTAGAGGCATTCGGTACATATCTTCCAAATGATTGAGTAAAGGAAATAAAGTAAATAAAGTAAATATTTATTTATTAATAAATAAATATATTACATAGACAGCATCAGAAATCATTGCTTTAACATTTTAGCCTCCTGACCTACATCTCTTGATATTTTGGCCCTGGATAGACTGCTTTCTGAGAAAAGATCCCCTAACAGAGGCATCTGCAAAGGCACAACATGGTCTAAATAAATCCCTGGGGCTTTAAGGGAGCAAAGGTGTTAAGGCAGGCATAATATGTAAAGATCAGTTGTGGGAAAAATTCAACAAGAGTTAGCAAGTTCATTATCTTATATTTAAAGTACTCAGTAAAGTTTTTCATGGGCTCTTTGTACTATTCCTAGGTCACTCCTACTTCTGAGTCCATACAAGGGGGTTTCTGAGCTTGCTATTTGTAGAACTGAGGGATGCAGCCTGGACAGATTCTTGTGGCAAGCATCTTCATCCGTCATGCCCTGATAAGCATGAGGGTTTGCTTTTATTTTTTTTTTGGCCTGAGAGAAGAAGTTAATTTTGTTTTAGGTGTGTGCTATGTGGCTGTGCAGTCAAAGAGAGCAAAATGAGAATCGGGACATGGAAAGACCCTCACTGGAAAAGACCCTGATGCTGGGAAAGATTGAGGGCAAAAGGAGAAGGGAGCAACAGAGGATGAGATGGTTGGGTGGCATCACCGACTCAATGGACACGAGTTTGAGCAAACTCAGGGAGATAGTAAATGACAGGGAAGCCCAGTGTGCTGCAGTTCATGGGGTTACAAAGTCAGACATGACTTAGCGACTGAACTGCAACAAATGCCCTCTGATAGGGCTTCCCAGATGGTGCTAGTACTAAAGAAGCTGTCTGTCAATGCAGGAAACGCAAGTTTGATCCCTGGGTCTGGAAGAACCCCTGGAGGAGGGTATGGCAACCTACTCTAGCATTCTTGCCTGGAGAATACCATGGACAGAAAAGCCTGGTGGGCTACAGTTCACAGGCTTTCAAAGAGTTGAACACAACTGAAGCGACTTAGCACCCATACACATGCCCTCTGAAACTGACCAGCTTGTGCACTGGTTTCCCCCAGTGGAGAGAGGAGTTTGCGGCAGACCTTGGATGAAATGTAGTCAGTAAAATCGCTGCATCCTTGTGTACAAACCCAGGACTGCTTCGGTGCCCAAGAGGCCATAATCACAGGAAGAGGGCAGAGCAGAGACTGTCTGTTCCCCTAACTCTACTACAGACCACAGGATCAGATACATACACAATTCAAGTAAATGTTCCACATTCACAAGTTGCTCTTTGGTTTTGTTCTGTTTTTGGAGTGGGGAGAATGGGACTAATTTGGACGTTTCAATGAACTACAGAGTGATTGTGGCACCCTTTTATTCATATTATTCATTTTTTTCTCTTTATTCTAGAATTGAGGGAGTGTCTTCGCCATCATTTGTGCTGAGATTTCTAATTCATTTTCAGTCAAGATACTCTCACTGTTCATTCACTGAAAATGAAATAGAAATTACAAAAATCTATAGATTACTCATTTTCAACCAAATCGTTGTTTGAAATGAATGGTTGTGCTGAGCGGCTTGAATTTTAATGAAGTTATATTTTATAAAGTTGGAGTCAGTGAAATTGCATTGCATCAATGGCTAGTGGGCAATTTGACTAATGAGGAGTCACTGGGAGCCCTCAGAGTGGCTCCTGGCAAAGCAAAGAGGGCACTAGTGGATATAGCAGCCAAGTTGTGTTATCACAAATGTCCTGGCAACAGGATGGTAAGGAGAACTCCTCATGGAAAGCAAAGCCAAGTTAAGAAAAGGAGAGAGCTTCTTTCTTTCTACATTCAGCGAACCCCCAGGCCACTCCTAAGATTATCTGAGGCAGTGTACATGCACGCTCAGTCTCTCAGTCTTGTCTGATTTTGCAACCTCATGGGCTGTGGCCTGCCAGGCTCCTCTGTCCATGGGATTCTCCAGGCAAGAATACTGGAGGGGGTTGCCATTTCCTCCTCCAGGGGATCTTCCCAACCCAGGGATTGAATCCGCATCTCCTGCATCTCCTGCATTGGCAGGCGGATTCCTTACCACTGAGCAGCCTGGGAATCCCCTACATTTAAGAAAGTGATCTTATTTTTTTTTCCTTCTTCCATGATTTGGCAAGTATTCTAGGCAAGGTTGTAATATGATCTTCAGGGCCCACAGCAAAATAAAAATGCAGAGCCTTTTTTCAAATAGCAGGAAAATCTACTGTTAAAGGTACTAAAATTGAAAGTTTCCCCTTTTTCTGCTCAATTTGTCATAGTATGTTTTATTTGCTATTTAATTTCATTCTAAGTAACAAAAAATTCAAATTTAGCATTCTTAGCATGAATTATTACCATTCTCCCTTGTATTGTACAATGTCATTTTTAAATGCAAATATAAGAATTTATAAAAAAGGCTGAGCACCAAAGAATTGAGCCCTTCAAACTATGGTGCTGGGCAAGACTCTTGAGAGTCCTTTGGACAGCAAGGAGATCAAACCAGTCAATCCTAAAGGAAATCAACCTTGAATATTCATTGGAAGGACTGATGCTGAAACCGAAGTTCCAATACTTTGCACACCTGATGCAAAGAGCCGACTCATTAGAAAAGACCTTGATGCTGGGAAAGATTGAAGGCAGGAGGGGAAGGGGATGACAGAGGATGAGATGGTTGGATGGCATCATCAACTCAATGGGCATGAGTTTGAGCAATCTCTGGGAGATGATGTAGGACGGAGAAGCCTGGCATGCTTCAATGGGGTCACAAAGAGTCAGGCACTACTGAGCAACTGAACAACAACCATTGTGCAAAAGCACTATGAGGTCAGTAGAAACTGTATTTTGAATTTTTATCTTTTCCTGGCTAGTAATATGCAGTATGATACTCTCTTATGATGCCAGGCAGGTCAGTGAACCACAGTTCCTGGCCAGCTGGGTAATGCTGAGGCTAAGCAACTAATACACTTATAACTATTCTGTCCTCATACAGCCATTCTGTTTTTCACTTTCAATACAGTAATTAATAAACCACATCAAATATTCAACATTTTATTATAAATAAGGCTGTATGTTATATCATTTTGCTCAACTGTAGATGAATGTGAGAGTTTGAACACATTTAAGGTAAGCTATGCTAAGCCACACTGTTTGGTAGGTTAGGGGAATTAAATGCATTTTCAGTGTAGGATATTCTCAATTTACCATGGGTTTTTCAGGACATAATCTTGTCATAAGTTGAGGAAGATCTTACTGATATGTGCATCAACAAGACTGAATCTCAAAAATATTGTGTTGAGCAAATGAAGATAGAAACAAAAGAACAGATACTATATGATTCCATTTTAATGAGATTTCTAGAACAGACAAACCTAGTTTATGATAATAGATAGTGCAATACTGGTTCCTCAGGAGAGGTTGAAGAATGTCTGGAAAATGTCCTGAGGATACTTTCTGGGGTGCTGGAAATTTCTATGTGTTGATTGGAGTATGGGCTCTTTATGTATATCCTTTTTTCAAAACTGGTCAAACTCTGAATCTCTGAATTTCACACTATATAAATAATACCTCAGTAAAAAACAAATTGCTTTCTGTTTCTTTCCTCCAAATTTGGTTTTCTTTGCAGGTTTTTCTTCTAAGAAAATTTTAAGATCAGATTTGTCAAATGCCACAAGGATTATGTTGGGATTGAAATGGAAAAGCATTCACCTTGTGCCTTTATAAAGGGGAAGAGTCATTCTTATTATTTTAAGTGATTCCAATGATTAATTTCTAACCATTAAGATTTTTCTTAGCTTAAATTCTTTAAAGTTATCTCTAAGAGAATTTTCATATTGCTATTACATTTATTTGTAAGTTATTTACAGATCGTCTTATCTTATCTTAATGTATAAATTGATTTCCACCATCTGATTTTCATATTATTACTAGAAAGCAAAAAAAAAAATTATTTTAACATATCTGAGCACCTTATTGAATTCTAGTATTGGTTTTGATAGCAAGTAACTGGTTCTGTACATAGCAAATTTTGATATCTACAAATAGTAATTTTTATAGTATAGTATTTTCTCTTTTTCATTTTATTGCATTTACTAGAATATAACATTAAATAGTCCAATATTATTTAATAAATAGCAGTGGTATGAGATGACACTCCTGTTTATGAGAATATTTTTGTTATTTCACTATTAAGACATTTGATCTGAGGATATAATAAGCATATGTAGGGTTTAAGAAATTTCCTTAAATATCTGGGAAGATTTGGAGGGTTTCTTAACAGTTTAATTTAAAAAGATGATGAATTTTATCAAGACGTTTAGGTAACTTCAGATGCTCATATTTTTGTTTGCTTCTTAAAATATTAGTGAAGTCATCTACATTAATGAATATATCGATATTTGAACATTTTGATTACTAACTCTACTTGTTGGTATATATTAGTCTTTTCATATGTCGGCAACTTCTATTTGTTAATATTTTATTTAGGAATTTTCCATTGATTTTCATAGTTTAGATTGCTGTTTGATTTCCAAATTTTGTCTCAAACCATGTCTGGCTTTGACATCAAGCCTATGTATGTCCTCAGTTGACTATGGGATGCTGCCAATTTTTATCTATTTTTGAAAGACTTGAAATATTGGAAGAAGATCTGGCATATCTTTTCCATAAAATTATCTTGATATTGTATTTTTGTTAGAATTTACCTCCTTCATCAATTGCCCCCATGATCATTGATCTACATGGTTTATTTTACTCTTCTTAATCTATATGTTTCTAGGAAGTCCTTCATTTCATCTACCTTTTCAAATCTGTTGAAATATAGCTGCAAGTATGAGTGTGTCTTTTTTTTTATAATGATACTATTATTTTTCCCTTTTGCTCCAGAAAGTCTTGCAAAGATTAGCATAATTTACTTGTCCTTCTGTAGAGCTTTTTAGTTTTATTGATCACATCAATGTTTATTTTGTTCTTATCTTATAAAATTCTGTTTTTAACCCAATTACATGTTTCCTTCTAACGTTTCTTTTTGCTTTTATTTGTTTAACTGAAAGTCTCAGTCATAAATTTTCAGTCTATTTTAATCGAGAAAATAGTATTTCAAGATTACATATTTCATCTTAAATACTGATTTGGTTACATTCCATGGGTTTTATTAAAGATCAGTCTTTTTTTAATTTGATATCTTGACTTCTTGATATCAAGAGTTCTTGAGGAGACTACTTTTAAGAGACTGGATGAAGAAGTTTTATCACTTTATTATTAAAATATATTTTTCTCCAACAGCTATATGCCAATAAAATGGACAACTTGGAAGAAATGGACAAATTCTTAGAAAAGTATAACTTTCCAAAATTGAACCAGGAAGAAATAGAAGATCTTAACAGACCCATCACAAGCACGGTAATCGAAACTGTAATCAGAAATCTTCCAGCAAACAAAAGCCCAGGACCAGATGGCTTCACAGCGGAATTCTACCAAAAATTTAGAGAAGAGCTAACACCTATCCTACTCAAACTCTTCCAGAGAATTGCAGAAGATGGTAAACTTCCAAACTCATTCTATGAGGCCACCATCACCCTAATTCCAAAACCAGACAAAAATGTCACAAAAAAAGAAAACTACAGGCCAATATCACTGATGAACATAGATGCAAAAATCCTTAATAAAATTCTAGCAAACAGAATCCAACATCATATTAAAAAGATCATACATCATGACCAAGTGGGCTTTATCCCAGGAATGCAAGGTTTCTTTAACATCCACAAATCAATCAATGTAATTCACCACATTAACAAATTGAAAGATAAGAACAATATGATTATCTCAATAGATGCAGAAAAAGCCTTTGACAAAATTCAACATCCATTTATGATAAAAACTCTCCAGAAAGCAGGAACAGAAGGAACATACCTCAACATAATAAAAGATATATATGACAAACCCACAGCAAACATTATCCTCAATGGTGAAAAACTGAAAGCATTTCCCCTAAAGTCAGGAACAAGGCAAGGATGCCCACTTTCACCACTACTATTCAACATAGTTTTGGAAGTTTTGGCCACAGCAATCAGAGCGGAAAAAGAAATAAAAGGAATACAGATAGGAAAAGAAGAAGTAAAACTCTCACTGTTTGCAGATGACATGATCCTCTACATAGAAAACCCTAAAGATTCTACCACAAAATTACTAGAGCTAATCAATGAATATAGTAAAGTTGCAGGATACAAAATTAACACACAGAAGTCCCTTGCATTCCTATACACCAATAATGAGAAAACAGAAAGAGAAATTAAGGAAACAATACCATTCACCATTGCAACAAAAAGAATAAAATACTTAGGAATATTTCTACCTAAAGAAACAAAAGACTTATATATAGAAAACTATAAAACACTGATGAAAGAAATCAAAGAGGACACAAACAGATGGAGAAATATACCCTGTTCATGGATTGGAAGAATTAATACAGTGAAAATGAGTATACTACCCAAAGCAATCTATAGATTCAATGCAATCCCTATCAAGCTACCAATGATATTTTTCACAGAACTAGAACAAATAATTTCACAATTTGTATGGAAATAGAAGAAACCTCGAATAGCCAAAACAATCTTGAGAAAGAAGAATGGAACTGGAGGAATCAACCTGCCTGACTTCAAGCTCTACTACAAAGCCACAGTCATCAAGACAGTGTGGTACTGGCACAAGGATAGAAATATAGATCAATGGAACAAAATAGAAAGCCCAGAGATAAACCCACGCACCTATGGGCACCTTATCTTCGACAAAGGAGGCAAGAGTATACAATGGAGAAAAGACAATCTCATCAACAAGTGGTGCTGGGAAAACTGGTCAACCACTTGTAAAAGAATGAAACTAGAACAATTCCTAACACCATACACAAAAATAAACTCAAAATGGATTAAAGATCTAAATGTAAGACCAGAAACTATAAAACTCCTAGAGGAAAACATAGGCAAAACACTCTCCGACATAAATCACAGCAGGATCCTCCATGACCCACCCCCCAGAATATGAGAAAAAAAAGCAAAAATAAACAAATGGGACCTAATTAAAATTAAAAGCTTTTGCACAACAAAGGAAACTAGGAGCAAGGTGAAAAGACAGCCTTCAGAATGGGAGAAAATAATAGCAAACGAAGCAACAGACAAACAATTAATCTCAAAAATATACAAGCAACTCCTGCAGCTGAATTCCAGAAAAATAAACGACCCAATCAAAAAATGGGCCAAAGAACTAAACAGACATTTCTCCAAAGAAGACATACAGATGGCTAACAAACACATGAAAAGCTGCTCAACATCACTCATTATTAGAGAAATGCAAATCAAAACCACAATGAGGTACCATTTCACACCAGTCAGAATGGCTGCTACCCAAAAGTCTACAAGCAATAAATGCTGGAGAGGGTGTGGAGAAAAGGGAACCCTCTTACACTGTTGGTGGGAATGCAAACTAGTACAGCCACTATGGAGAATAGTGTGGAGATTCCTTAAAAAACTGGGAATAGAACTGCCATATGACCCAGCAATCCCACTGCTGGGCATACACACCGAGGAAACCAGAAGTGAAAGAGATGCGTGTACCCCAATGTTCATTGCAGCACTGTTTACAATAGCCAGGACATGGAAGCAACCTAGATGTCCATCGGCAGACGAATGGATAAGGAAGCTGTGGTACATATACACAACGGAATATTACTCAGCCATTAAAAAAAATACATTTGAATCGGTTCTATTGAGATGGATGAAACTGGAGCCCATTATACAGAGTGAAGTGAGCCAGAAAGAAAAGCACCAATACAATATACTAATGCATGTATATGGAATTTAAAAGATGGTAATGGTAACCCTATATGTGAGACAGAATAAGAGACACAGATGCATAGAACAGTCCTGTGGACTCTGAGGGAGAAGGTGAGGGTGGGACGTTCTGGGACAATAACAAACATGTATATTGTCATATGTGAAGCGGAACACCATTCCTTGTTCTATGCATGGGACAGATGATCAGGGATGGAGCGTTGGGATGACACAGAGGGATGGGAAGGGGAGGGAGGTGGGAGGAGGGTTCAGGAGGGGGAGCACATGTGAACCCATGGCTGATTCATGTCAATGTATGGCAAAAACTACTACAATATTGTAAAGTAATTAGCCCCCAACTAAAATAAATAAAAATAAATAAAAAAAAATAAATAATAAAATATATTTTTCTTATACTATGGTCACAAAATGTGAATTTTATGATTCAGAACTGCAGAATTTAGATTGTCTTTTTGATGTAGAATATGTGAAGAGTTTCCCTGACTGTCTCACCATGTTTGAAAAGATGTATATTACCTATTTTTGAGAAATATGTAAATCTATATGTTTGCTAATTTTAAAAGACCCTGATGCTGGGAAAGATTGAGGGCAGGAGGAGAAGGGGACAACAGAGGATGAGATGGTTGGATGGCATCACCGACTCAATGCACATGGGTTTGGGTGAACTCAGGGAGCTAGTGGTGGACAGGGAGGCCTGGCGTGCTGCGGTTCATGGGGCCACAAAGAGTCGGACACAACTGAACGACTGAACTGAACTGAACTGATGTGTTTGCTAATTAAGCTATTCAAATACTTTATATTTTATATCATTTCTTTTTTTGTTTTCTTAAAATCCTAAAAGTTAATGCTGTTAGAGTGCTGCACTCAATATGTCAGCAAATATGGAGAACTCAGGAGTGGCCACAAGACTGGAAAAGGTCAGTTTTCATTTCAATCCCAAAGAAGGGCAATGTAAAAGAATGTTGAAACTGCTATACAGTTGTGCTCATTTTGCAAGCTAACAAGGTAATGTTCAAAATCATTCAAGCTAGACTTCAGCAGTATGTGAACCAAGAACCTCCAGATGTACAAATTGGGTTTAGAAACGGCAGAGGAACCAGAGATCAAATTGCCAACATTAGTTGGATTATAGAGGAAGCAAGGGAATCTTAGAAAATCATCTACTTCTGCTTCATTGACTATGCTAAAGCCTTTGACTGTGTGGATCACAACAAACTGTGGAAAATTCTTAAAGAGAAGAGAATACCAGACCAACTTATCTATCTTCTGAGAAACCTGTATGCAGTGAAGAAGCAAGTTAGAATTGGATATGGAACAATTGACTAGTTAAAAACTGGAAAAAGAATATGTAGAGGCTGTGTATTGTCACCCTGATTATTTAACTTATAGGCAGAGTATAGCAAGCAGAATGCTGGGCTGGATTAGTCACAAGATGGAATCAAGATTACAGTAACAACCTCAGATATGCGATGATACTGCTTTAATGGCCAAAAGTGAAGAGGAACTAAAGAGCCTCTTGATGAAGGTGAAAGAGGAGAGTAAAAAAGCTGGCTTGAAACTCAAAATTCAAAAAGAAAAAAGTAATATCATCTGGTCCTATTACCTCATGGCAAATATATGGAGAAAAAGTGGAAACAGTGATAGATTTTATTCTCTTGGGTTCCAAAATCACCGCAGATGGTGACTGCAGCCACAAAATTAAAAGACTCTTGCTCCTTGGGAAAAAAAGTTATGACAAACCTAGACAGGATATTAAAAAGCAGAGACATCACTTTGCCAACAAAGACCCACACAGTCAAAGCCATGGTTTTTCCAGTAGCCATGGACTGATGTAAGAGTTGGGCCATAAAGAAGGCTGAGCGCTGAAAAATTAATGCTTTTGAATTGTCATGCTTGAAAATACTCTGGAGAGTCATGAGCAGAAGGAAGATCAAACTAGTCAATCCTAAAGGAAATCAACCCCGAATATTCATTGGAAGGACTGATGCTGAAGCTGCAGGTCCAATATTTGGGCCACCTGATGAGCCAATTCATTGGAAAAGACCCTGATGCTGGGGAAAATTGAGGCAGGAGGAGAAGGAGATAACAAAGGATAAGATGGTTAGATGGCATCATCGGCTGAATGGACATGAGTTTGAGCAAACTCCGGGAGATAGTGAAGGACAGAGAAGCCTGCCGTGCAGTCCATGGGGTCTCAAAGATTTGGACACAACTTTGCAACTGAACAACAAACAACAGCAAGTTAAGAGATGAGTGCTAAGGTCTCTTGCAATGATTTTGAATTTATGAAGTTCTTAAGTTTCTGGTAGTTTTGAATTCTTATATTTCAAAGCTGTTAACAAAGGCTTGGGGCTATGTATTCTTGATAGATTTTTAACTCTTATCAGTACAAAATATGGTTTTCACTTGAATTTTTTCTGGTGTTCCAGTTCCTCTTTCTTCATTTTGTATTTCCCTAACACAGTTTTTGCAACTGTTTTCAAGTATTCCACATCATTGGATTTTAGAAGTATCTCTTGAAATTGTCACATATTGTATTTATTCTGTTAACCAATTACTGTAAAAAGAGCAATCAACATGAGAAGTGTAGGCTGGGTCTTTTCTCCATGTAGAAATGAGGCAGATAAGAGCTGAAGAACAGAAATATAAGCTAGATTTAAGTGAGAGAAAAGGCAAGGCCAAAATCATTGGTGAACAGTCAGCCTCACAACTGTCTATGTGGCACAGACCAAGGGCTCCTGAGAAGACATTGCCTGGGCCAGAAAAGCCTAGACTTATTTCCTTTCCCCAAGAATAGGGGGTCCATCGTGCTAACAGTATTGCCAAGCCTGAGGATCTACAACAGAGGCAAAGTATTGGGGAGTTGCCTGGCACCTGTTTCCTGCTGATGCTATGGAAGGCCCTCTTTGCTTGGAGCTCCTGAGAAAGCCATGTCAAGAAAGGGCTCCTTCCAGCACTGAATGGGTTGAGCACTGTACCACTGCAAGTCTCCATAGTGACGGGTCCTGAGGCTCTGAAACATATATCCTGCCCAGTGTGATGCTCTCCATCCAATCCGTTTTGTGTTTTCCCCATGCTTATACTACTACGCGTACAGGAACCAAACACCACTTTTGCTTTTCAAGCCTTTTTGCAGGCAACAAACCCTGAGGGATAACAAGGATTGCAGCAATTGACCAGATTGCTGGCCCAAATTACTAGAAATGAGATGAACTTCTCTCTTGCTACCTCTGGAGGCAAACATCTGAAGCTCTCTTCACTGCACTTGCCGTTGGCACTGACATGTATGAACACAAGTATCTGAAACCTTTGGCTTTGCAACAGTTGTTTCTGGCCACTTTAGGCTTTAGTGCCAGGCAGAGTGCTGAATGCTAATTGTGGAAATGACAGCCACGCAAATGAAGAAACAGATTAAGACAGTACAGACGCTGTAGTCACCATTTCTTCTGTTCATTTCTATAGCCATCACTGTTGGATCTGGAGGGCAGGACCCCATTGCCCAATGGTAGACTTTGGACAGGAAGCAATAACATCCCCAAATTTTGAAGTTATCTTTCCACCAGGTTTAAAGAAACCTTTCTTATTTTAGTCTTGCTACAATAGCGATGGAAGCAGAAATGATGAGATGGAGGTGACGATTGGTCCAAACTTTGGCGGCCGTGAGAAGGCATTTGTAATTCCAACCTTATTAATATTATTTCAGGAGTCTCCTAGCAGTGTTCAAAATTACCATTACTTGCATTCTTGTATCTATGAACAATTTTTAAGCTTGGATTTATTTCACCATATAAAGGAGACATTTATCAAAAGGAGCTTGTAATTATGACCAGAAATGAACTCCCAAAAATTGGCTAAGAAATTAATCACAAATCACAGATACAAACTTCATTTTTTTTTTCTAGTCGTGTTTAGTTGTTTGGGTTTGATTTGCAGGAGAATGGGATTGCTTCTGCTTCAAATGGAGTTATTTTCCATATTTTTCTCATTTGATATGATCTTGGGAAAAAGCATAGATATCCCTTAAGAGAGACAAACAATTCACGTCATGAAAATGGGCTGCATAAAACTGCAATAAAATACATATTCAAGGGCATAAATATGTAGTAACACATTGCAACTCAAAATCAAATATGTGGTAGGAGTTCCCCAAGGGAGAGAATCAGGCTGCATCAAAAGCAATTTACCCTTTTCCTGAAGGCCCCAAACGTCCCACATTCTCAATTCACACATCCTGCCGTCTGGACCACTTTTGACATTAAGAATTGGTAATATTTTCATGTGTTCTTGCTTTCCAATCATGGTGTCACTCTCAGGCAGATGAGGTACAAATCTGTATCTCTTAGAGTAACAGCTATTGCCTCGCTTTCTCTAAATGCCCAAGACAGTAATTTTCATTTTCCTTCTCAATATTTACAGAATAGATTTTCATCTCCCATGCCAAATGAAGTTTTATCTTTCTGTCCACAGTGACAATTGCAAGAAAGCTAACTTGTTTTTTTGTGCTTTTCCTCAAATATAAATCTTGTCACACCACCTGTACCATAGTACTATAGTACACCACCTGTACTATAACTCATATAACAACACAATTCTTTTGCCATAACTCCATGTTAAAAGCTCCAATATTTCCATTAAACACCAGCATCTACCCCATGGCAGTTTTTAGTTGATGTCAGGTGAAGAGCGCAAGAGGCTTCCCAGGTGGCTCTAGTGGTAAAGAACCCACTTGCCTGTGCAGGAGACACAAGAGAGGCAGGTCCGATCCCTAGATCAGGAAGATCCCCTGGAGGAGGGCATGGCAACCCGCTCCAGTATTCTTGCCTGGAGAATCCCATGAACAGAGGAGCCTGGCGGGCTACAGCCCAGAGAGTCACAGAGAGTCACAAAGAGTCGGACACGACTGAAATGACTTAGCACGCATGAAGAGAGCAAAGCACAGGAACGAGGCGGAGAACTGTGGTCTCCATCCCAGGAGCATCTTGCTGAACCTACACTGTTTGCCACTCCAGCTTCTGCCATAATCACAACTTCCCAGATTCCAAGCAAGTTAAGTGAGATGTGTTTCCTTTTCCCACCTGGCAAGTGAAGGTCAAGTGAATGGCTGATTCAAAAGCCCCATCTCCCTTGCTGAGTCACAGAGTTGTTCTGATGATGGAAAAGGAAATGTAAGCTAGACTCTTAACACCTTATTAACCAGGGGATTTTTGCAGAAACTAATGCCTGCGGCTGGCAGTTTATGTAAAGGAATATTGAAGTGTCTCTGGTCGAAATGTTTGGGTAACCAAATATATATTAATAGGTATTAGGTGTATTAATATGTCTCTGACACAGTGAACAGAGTACCATAGATCCGTTAGCACTGTTATTATTACCACTATTGCTGTTGTTGTTGCTGTTATTATTATTCCATAGCTGTCTCAAGTTAATAGAATTTATTTATTTATTTAGCTCCTTTTTGTTTCATTCTGTTGCATTCTAACCTTTAAAAGTTTGGGCTAATTTTCCTTTTCTTTTAAACTTCTGAGGAGAGTGGGGAGAAGGATCCTTTAAAAAGTTAGCTGGATGTCCTGTTTCATCAGATCCAACAAAATTATGTCATAATTTCAGTTTCTCTACATCTCATTATTCCTTAAGAAATCAGCCTTATCTCTTCACTTGGAAAGTATTCATCAGTGTATTCAAATAATGACAGACGGATGGATGGTGCAAATAGCTTTAATTTAATCTTAAATATTTTCTCAAGGAAATGAAGTGGAGAAAAAAGCAGTAAAAGTAATCAGTAAGTAGAATAATACCCCCTAAAAATTTTCTGTTGTTTAAGTAACACAAACAAAGCTATCCTTCCAAATTTGTTGAGGAGAGATGGTTGTTGAAGAGAAATAGTTAACAAACTGATAGAAGAGTAATCTGGTGGTGGCCAGAATAAAGTTTACCACTTAAAGATAGAATGCATCACATTTTTTACCTTTTTGAAGAAAGTAATAACCAGGCAGCAAACTGGAGTACAGTCTATCTGATCTTTGTGTTATTTAATACAGAAACTGAATAGTTTATGGTAGTCAATTACCAGTCTTGCACAGCTTAATAGCATCATCTCTGAATTCAGAAAGCCTTCGATTCTATAGCTTCATCCACTATTGTCTTCATCATTTTACTAGCAAATCTTGGACAAGATACTTAACCTCTCTATGCCTTAGTTTCCTTATCTGTAAAACAAAGATAATAGAATTTACCTTATAAAGGCTGACTTGAGAATAAAATAGAGTAATGAATACAAATTAGTCCACTGTAAAAAATAAATATTATCCATTATTCGACTAGGGTTCTTTCTCAGTTTTATGAAAATAATTAGGTATATTATGGTATGAAATCACGATTTCTCAGGTTAAAATTTTCTTTAGTTCGGTTCAGTTCAGTCGCTCAGTCGTGTCTGATTCTTTGCAACCCCATGGATTGCAGCACACCAGGCTTCCCTCTCCTTCACCAACTCCCGGAGCTTACTCAAACTCATGTCCATCGAGTCAGTGATGCCATCCAACCATCTCATCCTCTGTTGTCCTCTTCTCCCACTTTCAATCTTTCCCACCACCAGAGTCTTTTCAAATGAGTCAGCTCTTTGCATCAGGTGGCCAAAGTATTGGCATTTCATCTTCAGTATCAGTCCTTCCAATGAATTATTCAGGTCCAGTTTCCTTTAGGATGGACTGGTTGGATCTCCCTGCTGTCCAAGGAACTCTCAAGAGTCCCTTAAAAGTTTTCTTAAATCTACAAAAATAAATAACTATGTGAACATAATATAATATAAACCTGTAAGAAAAAGTCCATCAAAGATATTTGAACATAGTCTTCTCTATTTTTTAAATTATATTTCAATTGGTGTTGAGTCCATCATGCTCCTCAAATCATGATCCACTGAGACCTCAGAAGATCCTCTCTTGTCTCATTTCATTATTTCTCCATCAGTGTCTCCAACTGATTTCCAAGACCTTCCACTAATTTCTCAGGTACATCAATGTGTAGGAGAGAGGCTTTCTATTTTTCTTAATCTCCATAATAAAATAGATTGGTCATTTAAAATTTTTTCAGGTTAACTTTAAATTAGTCATTTATGAAAACCTCTCCTCCAATGTCTGTATGAAGAGATTTTAATAAGGAAAGAAAAAAAAAGAAAACAGTTTGCACTGTTATTGGATTCAGAACAAATACAGGGCAACTATAATACACCATGAATACTACAACAAGGAAAGGCAAGTGTCCTTCAAAAATTACAGCCTGGGCCCCAACTTGGATCATCCAAAAGCCTCTTTTTTATTCTCAATTGGGTACAAAGGAGCCAAGTGGGAAGTAGGTGTCCCTTCTTTGTGCCCCCCGTTTGCATGGGGCACTTGGAGGGGTGTCTGCTGTCCTGCTTCTGCACATACCTGAGGATCTGTCGCCACAGATGGCACAAGATTGTTAACCAGAGATCCCGGGCTGTTGGATGGGTAGTTCATGTTTCCCAATGCCCAGGAAGCCCTGTAAGGGCTTGATGTTCCTCTGAAATGCTGACACTGTTGACCACATTTAGCTTCAAAAAAAGAAAACAGATACAATAAAACACAGAGCCAGAGTAAACCAAACCCCAAGGCAGAAACTAACAAGGGCCTTCCTTGGGAAAAAAATCTGGTTCTATTTCAAGAAGGCAGTTTCCATACGAGAGGATCTAAAATTGCCCTACAAGGATGTGGAATTTAAGGGAGAAAAAGAGTAACATATAGGAACTAGTCATTTCTAAATGCCAAAACCTAAACTGAAAATCACAAGCTCCTCTCTCACACAACAGGAGCTCGCAACTTTTATTAACCTCATTTTTACACACTGTATTCAAATTTTGAGCTAGAAATCCACACTGGAACAGACACACTTATCAGGACAAGTCAGTGTCACATATTCTAATTTTTTATTAACTACCTCTTGCCTATGGCAGCAGTGCTCACCAAGAGAGATATAGCCCTCAGGCAAAAAAGACTTAGACTCTGAGAGAACAAGCAAAAATATGCAAATCCATTTGTTCTAGTGAATCAACAGAACATTCACTAAACACTCCATTATGTCAGGTCACCTAAGCCACATGGCTCTGTAGGCACAACGGTAAATAACATCACACTACAGATGTTTGCCGTAAAATGCGGCAAGACAGGTAGATTAATAGAGTAGTGGTCATCTCAGTGAACCCACTTACACACTAAGCCACTGCCCAAATCATTGCAGTAGCCACCTCAACAATTTAGCTTAAAAGCCACCTGATCACATACTTTTTGAACTCTCTCTATCTAGGGATAATAAAACAACCTCCATGAAAAATACACTAAAAATCTCTTATCCCAAAGACCAAAACAGCACTTCTCCAGTAACTGACACAACCCAGCATGTTGGTAGTGAAGGTTGGAGAAAGAATGGGACTCTAGGCTGGACAGCTGATGTTTGTCAAGTGGGGTAGAAATCATCATTGTTCTCACCCAGGCTCCAAGGACAGATTCAGTTCAGTCGCTCAGTCGTGTCCGACTCTTTGCGACCCCATGAACTGCAGCACGCCAGGCCTCTCTGTCCATCACCAACTCCCAGAGTCTACCCAAACCCATGTCCATCGAGTCGGTGATGCCATCCAACCATCTCATCCTCTGTCATCCCCTTCTCCTCCTGCCCCCAATCCTACCCAGCATTAGGGTCTTTTCCAATGAGTCAACTCTTCGCATGAGGTGGCCAAAGTATTGGAGTTTCAGCTTCAACATCAGACCTTCCAATGAACACCCAGGATTGATCTCTTTTAGGATGGATTGATTGGATCTCCTTGCAGTCCAAGGGACTCTCAAGAGTCTTCTCCAACACCACAGTTCAAAAGCATCAATTCTGCGGCGCTCAGCTTTCTTCACCGTCCAACTCTCACATCCATACATGACCACTGGAAAAACCATAGCCTTGACTAGACGGACTTTTGTTGGCAAAGTAATGTCTCTGCTTTTAAATATGCTATCTAGGTTGGCCATAACCTTCCTTCCAAGGAGTAAGCGTCTTTTAATTTCATGGCTGCAATCACCATCAGCAGTGATTCTGGAGCCCCAAAAAATAAAGTCTGACACTGTTTCCACTGTTTCCCCATCTATTTCCCATGAAGTGATGGGACCAGATGCCATGATCTTAGTTTTCTGAACGTTGAGCTTTAAGCCAACTTTTTCACTCTCCTCTTTCACCTTCATCAAGAGGCTCTTTAGTTCTTCTTCACTTTCTGCCATAAGGGTGGTGTCATCTGCATATCTGAGGTTATTGATATTTCTCCCGGCAATCTTGATTCCAGCTTGTGTTTCTTCCAGCCCAGCGTTTCTCATGATGTACTCTGCATATAAGTTAAATAAGCAGGGTGACAATATACAGCCTTGACGTACTCCTTTTCCTATTTGGAACCAGTCTGTTGTTCCATGTCCAGTTCTAACTGTTGCTTCCTGACCTGCATACAGGTTTCTCAAGAGGCAGGTCAGATGGTCTGGTATTCCATCTCTTTCAGAATTTTCCACAGTTTATTGTGATCCACACAGTCAAAGGCTTTGGCATAGTCAATAAAGCAGAAATAGATGTTTTTCTGGAACTCTCTTGCTTTTTCGATGATCCAGTGGATGTTGGCAATTTGATCTCTGGTTCCTCTGCCTTTTCTAAATCCAGCTTGAACATCTGAAGTTTCACGGTTCACATATTGCTGAAGCCTGGCTTGGAGAATTTTGAGCATTATTTTGCTAGCATGTGAGATGAGTGCAACTGTGCGGTAGTTGAGCATTCTTTGGCATTGCCTTTCTTTGGGATTGGAATGAAAACTGACCTTTTCCAGTCCTGTGGCCACTGCTGAGTTTTCCAAATTTGCTGGCATATTGAGTGCAGCACTTTCACAGCATCATCTTTTAAGATTTGAAATAGCTCAACCTGGAATTCCATCACCTCCACTAGCTTTGTTTGTAGTGATGCTTCCTAAGGCCCACTTGACTTCACACTCCAGGATGTCTGGCTCTAGGTGAGTGATCACACCATCGTGATTATCTGGGTCATGAAATCTTTTTTTGTATAATTCTTCTGTGTATTCTTGCCACCTCTTCTTAATATCTTCTGCTTCTGTTAGGTCCATACCATTTCTGTCCTTTATTGAGCCTAATCTTTGCATGAAATGTTCCCTTGGTATCCATCTAATTTTTTTCTGTAAAGAAGAGATAGAGAAATCCTCTAAAAAACTTATATAATTTTGCCCGATCTGAGGTTTGTGTTGTTTTTATTACCTTTCTTTTTCCCTCTTCCCCCCCCCACCCTATTTTTCCCCTCTATTTCTTTTTTCCAACTGATCCACACAGAGGGAAGCTTTCTTATCTCTCCTTGCTATTCTTTGGAACTCTGCATTCAGATGGGAATATCTTTCCTTTTCTCCTTTGCTTTTCGCTTCTCTTCTCTTCCCAGCTATCTGTAAGGCCTCCTCAGACAGCAAAAGCCATGGCAAAAGATTACTCTGCTAAAAAGTAGAGGAAAGAGGTAAGGGTGCTCACTCTTAGATCAAGGAAAGACACCCTTCTGCACATGTGCTTGAAGAGGGAAGCCTCCTTGCGGGTCACAAATGGGAGGCAGCTCCATGGAGCCCTGCCATAACAAGTGTGAACATTGGCACCCACACCATCTGCAGTGGATCCCATCTTACAAAAACTTCGAACACATCTTGTGGGGGGAGTCCTAGGAACAGTCATATAGAAGAAAGGTACAAGATACATGGCTAGTGTAAACAAAGACAAGCTTCCCAGGTGGCACTAGTGGTAAAGAATCCTCCTGCCAATGCAGGAGACAGGAGAGACAGTCAGTCAATCCCTGGGTCGGGAAGATCTCCTGGAGGAGAGGAAATGGCAACCCACTCCAGTATTCTTGCCTGGAGAATCCCATGGACAGAGGAGCCTGGCGGGCTGCAGTCCATGGGGTCGCAAAGAGTCAGACACGACTGAGCAACTGACCACACTGCACAAAGGCCCAAAGCGACAACCCTACCACAAATGAGTTTAAATCACCTCTTTACAGCTCTCCCTCCCCATCACAGGGTGACCACCCTCCTCTCCGGGGTGTATTCTGCCCTAGCTTCAACTTACTGTGCTCCTCCTCACTAGAGAGGATCTCATACCCTTTCTTTATCTGGTCTTTATTTCTTCCTTACTTTGTCTTAAATAAACCTTATATTTTCCTTGGTGTGCTCCACATCCCATACATGTTACGCTGTCTCTAATAAACTTTGACTTATTTTTCTTACAGCTTTGCCTCCATGAAACATTATTGCTTTCCAACAGGGGCAAACGGGCCAGGCGCCACTTTTTGCTTCTGAGCCTCTAGTCCCTGGTTGCAAGGATTCCTGATTTCATCAGTTACCTGGTTCTAATTTCCTCTATGGCAGTGGAGCCAAGCACCCCTTCGCAGGTCATCGCTTTCACTGCTGTCTCTCCTGGGATAAGTAGGGAATTGGCAGAACTGAATGCTCGAAACAAGGAACATTGTGAGATTGCTCCCCCCATGCACAAGTTAACATTAGCTCCTCACCAATACCAACTCCATGTCTCTGGCGTGCTCTAATGAGATGACTGAGAAGCCACTGCAACCTGTTTTTTCTATTCATCAAAGAAAAGTTAAATAAACATGAGCCGCCATCCAAGTCAGTCCAGCCATTTCTGTACCCATGGGTAGAGTCCAACATTCTAGACACTGTGAAGGGAAGACATAAAATCTAGATCTGTCTCTCATTCACTAAAAATGGTCACAATCTCAGTGAGGAGTCAGAACACCCACAAAAACTAAAACACTCCAAGTAAATTCAAACAAAGGTGATGCTGAGTGTGCGTGTGTTCAAGTGCCCAGCAGAAGCACCTGGTGAATACCTGGGATTTATGGGGGAGGGTTCACTGACTTTTGCATGGTCATATGAATTCTGAATCACATGTGCCTAACCAAAGTGACCTGCAACACCCAAACTGAACCAAAGTAAGATTTTCTTCTCAATTTAAGGCTTTGAAACAGAGAAATGATCAAAAAACATAAAATGTAACATAGCCTGATTACAGGTTTTCACCCTTGCAAAAACTTTAACTACGTCTTTCAATCTCACTAAACAAATATTTATTGAGCAGGAGGTAGGCAGAGGATCAGGATTAAAATGCTCGCAGGCGATGTGAAAATCAAGAAACCGATAGCGGTTCAGGGCCATTATCATGAGCGCTTTGAAACTAGCAATCACAGTCCGCCAGAACAACTATTTTAAAAATTAATTTCTGCGCAAGCAGAAAAACACTATGTATGATGGAGAGAATTATCTCCCCCCCTCTTCCTCCTCCTCCATCCTTTTTGTACAAGGCAAAGACAAGCTTATCTAGAATTTATGTTCAGTACTTTTTTCTTCTTTTGGACACTAAATACAGTGCAGAGTCTCATTGCCGACAACGTAACGACCAGCTTCTGGAATCAAAGCGTTAATTCCACACCAAGAAATGGTCTGAGGGTCATATGGTACTGGCAATTTCTAGATAACTATGTATACATATAGCGAATGCGATCAATTAGTGCAGTCTCCAGGTGCTTATTCAAACTCTGATGTACGAGCGAAAACTCGTCTTATCTGAAATCTCACACAGCCTCGTGGGATTGGACTTCCGCACACGCGCGCCCTTATATTATACCAGCATACTTCAGACAAGAAGTGCCTGTGATCCCCAACCATCCTACACAGCACACATATCTTTCGCTTCTAGTAACCCTCACTGTCTCCTGTCTAGTAAGACATGAACAATAGTAATACCTAACTTTACAGAAGTCAACTGGGAGGATTCGACTAGAGAGCAGTCGTTAATAATCCCACAAACACTGCCTGTCACAATGTCACTTCTGCGATGAGCACACTTCAGAAGACAGTTCTCATAGTATTTGGGAGGCATTATCGCGAGATGCCAAAATTAATGACACATCCAGTTAGATCTATCACAGATTTTTGAATGTTGTTCCGAGCCAACATTCATGCTATGTGCTAGGTAAGGATCGTCGCTGCTCAATAGAAACGTTAGATCCACCCATGATTGGAAATATCTCTTCTATAACGTGAGTAATCGACTGATCTAGTGGGATCAGACAACCCCTCAACTCCGTCTCTAGCATTCATCGCGTGCAAATGAGATAGAAAGATGTGTGCGGAGAAGTACATGGTCGAGACTTGCACACAACACTATATGCTGTTTAACAGCTCAGGAAGGGCCCTGGGTCTGTTGAGTCCACTCTCCCCACCTGCCTCAGCATACACACGCTACGACGGTTACCACACTTTCCGATAGCCTCACTACACCCGATCTACCAGGTCTCACGTGGTGACCAAGCTTCCAGCGCGACACACGACCACCATCTTCGATCTTGCGAGAGCATCTTCTCACACATACGATAATCTACTAAGTTCTATCCAGCATCACATCCGACACAATGCTAAGCCCGACAGAGGGGAATTATAGAGGAGTGTGCTATCAGATCCGAATTTCTCTAGCGAGAGTAGACCACCTAGAAGACACTAACTACTCTGATGACGGTCTATGAGACGCCAACCTATGACTAGTACTCACATCATAAGCAGATCCCTGAGAGAGAGAATACACAACAATATGTATATGCTGGAGAGTTCACAGAGAACAACTACTCGAGACACCATCAACAGCATCAAGCTACGTGAGCTTGTGAGTAGAAAAAAATGAGAAGTTGGGCGACGGAGAGTGCCACTGACTATCACTTAGATCTCACGAGTAGTGTGCGCTGTCAATATAGGATGTCAAAAACTGCGCATATCTATCGTGAGTGCGTAGAGAAGAGTATCACGAGCGAATATACTGTGACGTAAAAGTCAGTAGGATCCACTCTAGTGTGGTCTGGTTTAATGTTCCAGAACAGGAGCAGGTGTTAGACACACATACACAGGGCATTGTATACACTGGGCATACTGGCTCAAGATCATCAATTCCGACTACATCTAGATGCGCGTCGGCGTATTGGTAGCACTATAGGCATGTGAGAGGTGTAGGTCTGAAACTTGTGTAGTTGAGTGCACATTAGGAGAGACACAAGGAGAAGACAGATACAATTCGCAGATCAGGCTGTCACACTGAGAGTAAGGGAACAGGTGATTGGCTCTGGTATGAGACTGACATTGGAACCGTGTAAACGCACTGGGGAGAGGTCTCAACAATACCAGAGAGTAACCAGTGGTCTATCACTGACACTAGCTAACAAACAGTGTGAACACACTGGTAATGTCTAGTTGAGTTCATAACCTCTGCAATACTCACGTAAGCTCTCAGAGGGAGCGACTACAGGCGAACACATTACACAAGCATTGGACAAAAAGAACGCACTCACTAGTCTGCAGATGAAGCGAGAAAATAGACAAACAGCGCGTAGCGCATGAAGACAGAGAGCGCGAGCAACTGAGGCACTTGTGAGCAGCGTATCAACACAGATAACTCGATGAAGTGAGAGTATGTGCGAATAACGTGCTCGCCCTACTGCGCACCTATGTATCATTAGACCTATCATAACAATACACACAACTAAGACTGTAGATTGCAGCTTTAGTCAGCTCGAACGCTCATCGGTAGCTACGATCAAGAAGTAAAACAGCTAGGGACGTCAGAGAGAGCATGCTGCGAGACACAGTCCACAGCAAACGACAGGCTTGTATACGCGAGGTTCTGTGCGAGCGCTTAGCACACACCAGGAACATGAGCGAGAAAGTTCAGGAGACTTAGCGAGTGTCAGGCAAAAGTAGATATATTACTAGCCTCGAGACGATTACGTTGATGCAAACGTAGACTATCACAACACACAAATAGTGCACGTCTCTACGGTGTGCGTTGTAGTGCTCTGGGGGGCGACACAGCATGAAGAACATAAGCAACGCGAGCCGTTTCTCGTGGACAGAGTACATCTCAGTCTCCTCTCTGCGGAGCATCTATACAGGACATACACTGCGATGATTTCTTCTGCGTCACACCTACTACTTACAGGTTTACATTGGAGAGATAGTAAGAATTTTTGATGAATCAGTCAGACATCTATCAGTCACTAACATGGTGTGCAATGCGGATAGCGTTGCACTCAGTTTAGGCGTCAGACAGATAAATGTGGAACGAGGTGGCTATGGGGACTGGGGGGATTCACCGAAGTTAGATCCATCGGTCATCTTGTGTCTCATCACACACTTGTGGGGAAGAGTACAGTGTATTGAACCTAGTGTATGAGAGGCGACGGTGTGCGACTATAGACTCATGCATCTCGAACACCATGTGTGTTTCGCATCAGTCGTGCACTTCTCTATATGTCACACTGAGTGGACTTCTTTGGGTGACATGTCTCACACATGCAGGAGCGAGTGGGTGACTGAGGAACAGGATGAGGGGTACGATCGGTTGGTATCTTCTGTATTAAATATATATGTCATGATAAGTCTATATGCGTGTGTGATATGTCTGATACTATAGGTTGTCTATCATGATACATGTATGGGGACAGTGAACTCAACACTGGATAAAGCTCGCCAGTTACTCGATAGAGTCGGTCTAACATCAATAGTCATTAGTCAGCATCTTTGCATGCGATTATTACAGAACTATGGGGGTGTGGACTGGGCTACAGGGTAGACTGAGTATACGGACTCATACTATGATGGTGTCTTCGGGGACCAAGTGGCTGTTCATGGTGCAGAAGAGCATAGTCACCATATCACAGTGTAGCACACGAGACGGGGTGAAGAGTGATCAAGGGTGGGCGCACAGGGATTCACTAGGTTATGTACTTTGACGACTCTTAGAATAGATCTTAGAGAGGACTGGTTAGCTTACGAATGGATGAGAGAACATATGGTTCACACATAGCACTTCATTATGTAGAAAGATAATTTATAAGTGAGGTCATCGGAGAGCGAAGTGAACACTATACTGAACATTATCACATATCACAGCACAATCACACGTCAGATATGCTATAGTGCAGGCGGGAGGTGGATATAGTGATTCTAGGACTCGTGTGACTAGCAGATAGTAAGACCACACATTTAGGACGGATCTGACAGAGCACACTGTGCAACTTCAACTAGGTACTTCTCACCACTGCTTGATATGATTGTGGATTGATGGATGAGAGAAGAGTGACACACTACGATACGGGATGGTGCGCAAAGTAGTAGAGTAGTGGAGTGAGAACTTTGTAACATATGTCACGAGAAACATCACAGATGTATCTTGCAAGGGGCACATTTCTGAGGGAGCGTTGGCGACTGGAGAGGGAGGAGGAACTTGTCTCAGATGCTGCGTGAGCACAGAGAGGAGTATACGGATTGCGTCTTAAGAAGTGTTGCGTGACTGAGTGCACTATAGAGATCTAAATCTAACGACTACAGGCACACAGGGACAGATTGGGAGGTACAGAGCACGAGTGAGGCAGTCTCTAGGTAGTGATGTATGAGACAGGGGCACACATATGTAGAGTATCTAGTGTGAACACAGATTTCTGGCGTGCATGTAGAGATACAATGATTATAGATGAGTGTGAAGGAGAACATGGTGGGAATACTATAGGCGGACAAGGTTGGTAGAAGGATGAGTAGCAATATTAGAGTGGAGGTGTTGGACACACAGGGAGATCTTATTTAACGTGGTTCTTATGATATGGAGACTTGTCTTGTTGACAGTAACAGACATTCATGGGTGGGCGTAGAATTGAGTAGGACACGAAAGGGAAGTGTTATTCTATATTGGGTGATCTGTCACACCTAAATACGAGGTAGATGGGTCTGATAGGGGGAAGTCTATGATGAATGGATGGAGTTTTTTTGGAGCATGTGTCTGGGGATCAACACATTAGTACGGTAAACATCGGATACAGTGGACTAGAATGTCGCGGGTGGTACAGGGGTCCTGAATACTAGGGAGGAGGAGTAGGAGACACAACACATCTCTGTCTAGTCTTTCAGAGTAACATCAGGGGACTCACGAGTGTGATACCAATGTGCACAAGTCTCACAGTAAGGGTGTAGGTTGGAGGAGGTATAGTTGATGAATAACATCAGTTCTCTTGTCTGGGCACATGGATACTTGAGGAAATATGAGTGGTGGGGTATATAACATCGTTTGGTATTGTATCATGGAACAATGATATGAGGTATGGACCGTGTCAAACAACAAGGGGATGTTAGGCGACGTGATAGAGACACAGTCCACTTGTGGGACAAAAGTATTATCAATACACTTAGTGGAGACAGGTTCATCAACACGGGTCTGTGGGTGAGACATGTATCATATGAGATACACACTCTTGCTGTGAGGCATGGCGATGCTGATATTCACTTAGTGAGGCTCAAGAGGTCAGTATGAGGCATAGGGTTTTACTAGTTAGTATGTGAGCACACTGTGTAAAGTAGTATATGACTGTGGAATAGATACCTATACACACTAAGGTTATGACTGTCTATGTGGGAGTATTGTAGAGTGCAGCGCGAGGACTCATACATACCAGGCACATCTTAACGACGAGAATTGGGTATAAGGACAATAGTGAGGGGTAAAGTTGGAGAGAGCGGGGGAGAGGTATTGGTCAAACTGACAGAGGGCGCACAACAATGAGATTCTATAGTTGAGTATAGAGAGTGTTCACATGGGGTATAAGACTCTGGTGCAGATGGTGTGGGTGAACACAGGATCTGGAGGTACTGTGTAAGTGGGACACTGATGGAGTTCACAGTGTTGGAGAATTTGGGGTTTTGGGAGGGGGGGTTGGTGGTGGGGTAGAGACACAGAGTTGAGTGAGAGGAGTGAGTGGACAGTGGAGACGTGGGCACAGAGTGTGTAGTGAGCACATGTAGTTGATGTTCTATTTATATTATGTATAGACTTCTTACAGGTCTGTCTACATCTCCAGATGGTGGATTGAAGGTGTGGATGATGTGGTAGATAAGGTGAGATACAAGATAGTGGCTAGTGGAGTGATGATGGAGCTGGGGGTGAACATGAGAGTGTGAAGGGACATATGGTAAGTACAGGAGCACACACACATTATGAGTGAACGAGGGAGAGGTGGGAGTGGTGAAGACTTTAGATTGTATATGTAGAATATCACAGATGCACCTATAAACAACAGGAGTAGTGTGCGAGAAGTAGCTCCTGTAGCACAACGGATAGGGCTGTGAATGTGGAAACACATGGTACAGACAGGTGTGCATGAAGGGAGATACATGTAATTAAGCACAGGATGTGTAAGGAACTCTATGATCGTAGGGTCTGAACAAATCACTCGTTCAAGTTGGGAAGGTGTGAGTGTGGGAGTGGTGAGTTGGAGAGAGCAGGTGATGAGGCACACTCTTTCTTGAGTCACATCACATAGGTGTCACACACAGATGGAGAGAGCAACACTATGTGGACTATCTTAACACGGAGGACTTAGATCTTCCTTTCTTCTCTTAGACTCTCTATAGATCACTGAGGTGCAGTACACGTGAGACACGAGCTGAGGATACACAGGTGTCTGACTGCACTCAGTGGGTGTGAGAACGAGGGTGTGTGTAGCTTTGTTGATCACCATAGGTGGTGTAGTTATCAAGGGACACTGTTGAATGTCAATGGATGTACGAGCAGGGTTATACATGTCTAGAGTGTGGGTTGGGACAGATATGACAGAAGCATCACGTGACTCATTCTATCCTGGGATATGTGATGTATCGAATCTATGTATCGACATAACGCGGTACTAGAGCGATGGATTGTAGAGCACACATAGAGGCACACACTATAGTCATCAGACAAGGATAGATCTTCAGAGAACGACACGATGGGATGGGACTGATATGAGCACGAGGTCAACAACACTTTATGCGACCAGAATAACATGACTAGGTACTGAAGATAAGGCACAGACACGACAACATTGAGAGACAATATGCTCTCTGTATAGCCGAGTGCATAGAAGTATAGATTTTAATCCAGTATTTGTGTGGAGGTTAGTAATGCATAACAGTCTCTTGCGAATTAAAGCAACCCAGTCACACACCAGTCACAGGAGGAGATCACTAACAATGTGTCATGGTGTTATTTAGGAGGTTATGTGTGTGGTTAGGGGTTGGGTGTTTTGTTTGTTAAAGATGAAAGGGTTAGGGTTTGGGTGGGGGGGGGGGGGAATGTGGATGTGGAGGGGGGTGATGTGGGGTGTGAGAGAGTGTGAGAGAGTGAGAGTGTGATTAACAGGTACAGTATACATGATGTATTGTGAGGTATTGTTTGGTTGACATTGGTATCGATAGTGGACTCTTTACTGCGGTGAGTGTGTGTTGGACATAGGATGAAAGGAAGTATCTATTGTGTAAGGATGTGGAAGATGGAGCGTATAGTGACATACACATAATCGACTGGTATTGAGAAATGGTTTAATACTATGGTGGATGTATATGGATGTGAGAAGAGGGAATAGACACAAGAGGTTAGAAGTCAACTAGAGGGAGTGAGAGTAATGAGTGAAGAGGAGAGCGGCGACTTTTAGGGTGTGAGTGGTATGATATATGTGTGGTGGGAGGGTTTTCTGGTGGGGGTGGGTGTGGGGATAGTGGTGCAGACATGTAATAATGTGCTAGACACATGGATATGGGTGAGGATTTAGTATCGAACACGTGTATGCAACTGTGATCATGTGAGAGCGTAAGTGATTATGTGTGTAGTGTGATATATGTGCAGACACACTAACAGGAACAACTATGCAGAACACTAGTACAGTGGTGTGAGCGTCACTAACAGATACAATAGGGTCACATATCTTAGCAGTCCAGGTGACTGTGAGAGGTCGTACATATTGGACAGAGTACACACATGAGAGATGAGGTCACATGCGGGTTAGGGGAGGAGGATGAGTTAGACTCTGGAGTAACTAATGACTAGTGGGAGGACACTATGGAGTAGAGTCACGAGACCATATTGTAGACTACTCTGCTTACTGATTTGATAACTATGATGTGATCTGGAATTGTAGAGTGTGAGAGGACTATCAGGTGGAACAAGTTGTGAGAACAGACCTGGGTGATGGTACATGGATGTAGAGGGAATGGTTGTAGGTGGTTAGTCTAGACAACCAGCTAGTGGGAGTGGAGTAAACACGTGAACTAACGATCACAGCAGCGAGCTGTAACATCTATTGGCAGTCATCGCTGATTGACGACCAGTCTAGGTCAGAGTCAAACACTGAGTCTGTTGAGAGCATCTCTGGACAGAGGGTAACATGGAGAGAATAGATGAATTATATGGTATTTCGTGAGGCTAGGAATCAACACTGACAACGATAGTATTATGAATTGATAGGGTTTTGTTTGAGTGACAATCAAGAGCTGAATAGGTGGTTCTTTACACACATTAGAGTGCATAACTAGATGACTAAGAAGGGTGTATGCTGTTGGGGTCTTGGATGAGATTGACATTAGGGATGGAGAGTGTGACTGGTGCGATCAGGGAGAGACTAGAGCGGGGAGATACAGTGACAATGTGATCAGGTCTGAATTATGTACACACACAGAGGTGGGAGACTACTCTACCTATATAGATGCGTATTTGAGGATTGAGTTGAGATATACTCAGTTTGGTGTGCATGTATAGACTGTGTACAATAAGCGTGAGTTATTCACTTGGTGCATTTAGGTGCGTCTGTTGAGATGAGGAGAATATACACACACAGAATAGATATGAGGGAGGTTATGGAGCACATTGACATAGAGTGATTGTTTTCACACACTCCTCTCAGAAAACCAATTGATTGGAAGAGGGTGATGGGTAGTCATCTTAACTCAGATGAAAGATGGATGTAGATATTGTGTTATGCAGTTAACTCGAGTGGTGATAGGCGATAAAACACAGTAGAGTGTGAGGATATCATTGAGGTGTGCGGACTGATTTTATCATAAAGGGTGTGGCAGACGATATAGTGTATCACAAAAGGTCTGGGTAGTGGAGTAGGTGTACTGGAGTGTGTGAACATAGTTTGTGTGGACTCAGATGAGAGAGTGGTATACAATGAGTGGTCAGAGATGGGGATGACAGGACAAGGGGAGCCTGATGGATATATGACATGTGCGCTGGTCTGCGATACATGCAAGTCGGTAGTGAAGGCGGCGTCACACTACGAGCAGTCACTTCACTCTTGATGACTCTGCTGTGGAGAGTCATACACATCTTTCACATATGCAAGACGTTCAGCATGTGGAGAGTGACGGGGCTTTATAGTCAAGAGTGAGAGTTTAGAAGGGTGGTGCTCTCTCTGCGGCGGAATGGAGGACACACTATGACAACACTGGTGTGATGAACACACACTTAACAGGCACACTGGTAGCACGGCTATCTGCGTCAAAAGGCGAACGCGGGAGGTAGAGAGCACACAGCACACATCATGTACTAGGGATAGATGGATAGAGGCGATGTTGGTTATGCATAGGGAGTGAACAAGCGTAACACTAGCGACACCGGGATTTAGACAAAGTGTGCGTGGTTGGTACTCTAACTGAACTATTGGGAGGTGCATGGTGGTGTAATGAAGCACCGAGGCAGTCAGATGGATAGCGACACACATAGCTACATTGATTGGTTACGCGTGGTTTATCAGCTCAATCAGTGGTAGAGGGGTTGTAGAGGTGACAGGAATAGTAGTGGAGAGGCACAGTATCTCTCTTGTGGCGGCACACGACAGACAACGGTCACTTGAGAGTGATAGCATGGGACGAGGAGAGAGACGAGAACAGAAATGAGGTGGCAATTGGCGTGGCAATATGCAGAACATCTAGGTGTCATCAGGGACTTTCACGCATAGAAGGATACATATTGCTCGTTCGACACTTGGTGAGGAGCGGGAACAAGAATGGGTGACAAAGGGAACACACACACTGGTTGGACAATCGTGACACACATGTGGCGTAGGACATACGATTCTGTCGTGTGCGATGTACTCTCTCACATAACACTCAGGCACTGAGACAATTTACATGAGCTGACGTACATGATCTCTCTAACTCAAAGGATCTATACACACATCACACAAAGAACGGGAGAAGGAAGAGAGGGGAGGGGTGGTGTCCGGAATATATGTGTTAGACACGCTCGTATTAGGTTTATATCTAGTCTACTATCGTGTTTGACTTGAGATATGACAGGTCTTGTCTCTATAGTTGATGGATAGCAGACTATTGAGTAGCTTAAGAGATCGAGAGTCTGGCAGTTGTCTGTGTAGAGAGATGGAGAACCTTAGGAACAGAGATACAGAGACTGTTTTGGTAGATTGAACAGGAATCTGCAGACGAGAGCACTATCGAGGAGTTATTTTCTGATATATCTCGTATAAGTTCTACTTCTATTCAGAGTGAGGATGAACTCTCTCTAGTGTAGGATTTGATTTATTAGGCACATGGGAACATATTCAATGTTTAGGTATTGTCTATACTTCAGTCGTCTTATTGAACAAGGTTGTGAGCATTAATAGTGTATATGTTACAGTGTGTTATCAAGCACTGATATGGAGGGAATACACAGAGAGAGATTCTTGGTCGTGTGGGTTCTATGGCATGTGGTGAGAGTGGTGTCTCTCGTTAACTCTATGAAGCACACACACATTATATTGTGCACATAGTGATGGTTTCTGTGGGTGGGTGATCTGTGTTATCAGAGACATACAAGTGGCAGGTAGCACTGCATTATCTGACAGTACATGAGCACAGAGTCTATCTATAGATTTATCACTAGACATCATATAGTGTATCACACATCTATTGTTTTTAGATGCACGAAGAGTGGGGTGGGGGTGGTAGTCTTCTAGGGGATTGGTGGAGGTACTAGTAGGGGTGTCATGGTCTCTTGTCAACACGAGTGTGGGTGGGATAATAAGATATATCTTGGCTAGAGGTGTACGCTGGAGAGTGCGATAGCGAGGGATCGAACGAGTAGTCGTAAGATAGAGCAGAGTCTCTTGGGGTGTGCACGTATAGGGGAGTCTTGGTGTGTAGGTTGTTGGGGGGTACTAGTGACAGTAGAGGTGGAGGACTATGACAGCACTCAGTGGCTTTTATGGAGGAAACTATGTAGGGTCCGAGAAAAAGTGGAGAGAGACTCAAGGTCAGTTGGGGAGCGTGCAAGTGAGTCAGTGGCACTAATCTCACATAGACTCTGATGTGTCACTCTTAGCGGTAAATTCACATGGCAGAGGCTATGAGCGAGTGGGCATTCAGGGGGCGTTAATTATGTGGCTGAGACGGTGAGATGATACGGGCAATAGTAGTACAACATTCGCATACATTTGATATGATAGTCAAATTAGGTTCTGAGGCATGCACTTTGGGTCTGACGTAGGCGGCTAGTATTTACAGGGTGATCTCACATGAGGCACTAACGCTTCTAGCCAGACAGTAGGAGTAGGTACTGTGACGATGAGATTGAGTACATTAGAGGGAAGTACTGACAGTATAGAGTGATCCGGGCACGAGGACCTGGAGATCTGTCTGGGCGTGGATCTCTGCACAGTAGTGATCTTAAGGTACGAAGAAAAGTAGCACATTGTAGCATGGATCTTTTGGTAGATTGTTCTTTATGGATCTCTTGTCTGTGTTTAGAATCATTGTGGAGTCTATTCTATTATGTACACTCGATTATACTACAGAGTTCACGGATGAGCTCGATTACAAGGTCTCTATATCATGGATAGTGTGGGAGTGTAACAATCTCACATCATTACTGACACAGTAGGCAACACAAGGAGATGTGTGAGGTGAGGTGTATTGGACAATGATGGGGTCACCAGAGTGTCCTGGGGTGTGATATTTTAGGTAGGTAGTAGAACAGCACGGTTCTAGGACAGGTCTGTGGTGTGTATCACTGATAGAGATCTGTGTGATACTCTGTGTACAGGACTCACACATAGTAATGACAGATATGGATGTATGTCTTACTATGATGAGAGTGATACTCTCTGATATGTGGCACACACACAACTGAGTGAGAGAAGTGTCTCTTGGGTTGTCTCAAGGTTACTTACTCACATATGGAAGAGTTCTATGAGTATTAGTGCGTAGACAGATTCTATGAGATGTATTAGGATGTTGGTGGGTGGGAGATACCAGTTCAGATGGCACAGTGATGGATGGTAACTACATCAATATTTAGTAGACTCTTAAGATTTACTAGTGTTCTACACTCTAACATAGACGTGATATTATTAATCTAAATATGATCTGTTGTGCTCGTTCTTTTTTTTATATAAGGATAGCAGAGTATCTCTATGACTCAACACATATAGTATGATTGAAGTACTATGGGAGGTGATTCAGTATCTCATTCACACACCATCTCTTCTCTAACATGCACATGTGTACAACAGTGCTCTTGAGAGGTCATCCTAAAATAAAGCGCGAGGTTTGTGTCTCAAGATTCATGCGGAGCGATTCTAGAGTCTCTCTTTCAACTGATGTGACTTCTCTGGCAACTAGATGTTTGTGTGTATACACACATGGGATTTCACTGGTTCTAGTGGTGTTCATCTTCTCTAACGACGATTGAGATCGTGGTTGATCTTTGGCTGAGATTAGTGTGCATGGTTCACTATGGTCATACCACTTACACACAACATATGAGGAATACAAAGAGGATTAGGATGCGAGGGAGGGGAATTACCTCATACAGAACAGGTTGGTTTCAGATCAGTAGGATAGTGGGTAGAGTTCTCACAGGTACGATACTCTTGCAGAGATACAGTGAGAGTGGCACAACATTGTGGTCAATTGTTTTTGGACAGACTCTTCTATCATAGAGGGACGAAGTCCTTGGATGAGGATGTTTTAGCGAGACAATACAATGCTTTCTATGAGTGGTCTCTCAATCACTAGTCTAAGCGCATACACACTCATCTAGCATACATGAGAGTAGTCAGTTGGAGGCACACACACACTGGAATCTCACATAGTCACACTACATTTTTACACTGTCTAGGCTCACTCTTCTAGTGATACTTGTTCAGTAGTCGGCGTGTGAGATTAGATCTACATTAGAAGTGGAGCACAGACGGTCATATGATTGTGATGATTTAGAGTGTGTTGACATCACGAGTTATTATCACATGATTAAGTTCTATACTATGTAGGTCACGCGAGAGCACACAGGTTGTTGAGGTTTGGATTGTAGATTGTACGGATGATTCTATTCAGTGTATGGGGTCAACTGCTTCTTGAATGACATGTGTATTGCAGTGCAAGGGGTGATGTACAGAGTCGCGTACGCGTGATCGTGTCACACAGCAAGATAAGGTAGGGAGTGATAGTCGAATGAGAACACTACATGAGATATACACAGCTGGGGCGCTTATAAGAAAGTGAGCTCTTTAATAAGAGTTGTGGATGGTCTACTCGGTGACTCTACGCGTACAGTGTACATGGCACAGCAGTTGTACGAGTGTGACTGACTCTATGATACAGGTGGTATGTGACACTGCAAGAGACTGGATGGAAGCGACTCTTCTGACTGGGAAGTAGACACTGAAGGGGTTATTGATTAGTACACGCATGTCTTACTGTACGTGATAGTGATGGGCGAACGTTGTATGGGAGGTTAGTTAGGAGGGGTGCTGTATGTTTGTGAGAGGTCTGTGGAGCGACGTAGTCGTGAAGGGGAGTATATACGACGGTACGGTGAGTGGAGAATTATTAGACGCTATGAGGTGTATGAGAGTAGGATTAATGATGGCGGGTAGGTTGATAGTGTGCACACGTAGTGACGTTGGTGGTAGTGTTGTGATTATATGGATGCTAGACACATAGTACGGGATGGAGGTACGAACAGAAGAGTGAGGACATGTGTAGATTGTATCTCATGCTGTCAGGCTAGCGCGAGAACCAGACTCACATCAGCGAACTTAGAGATCTAGACACGCAATCACAGGAGACTCATCACCAGTACTAAGCACAAAAAGAGAAAATTTTATTCTGTTTAACCAATTACTGTAAAAAGAGCAAATCAACATGAGGAAGTGTAGGCTGGGTCTTTTCTCCATGTAGAAATGAGGCAGATAAGAGCTGAAGAACAGAAATATAAGCTAGATTTAAGTGAGAGAAAAGGCAAGGCCAAAATCATTGGTGAACAGTCAGCCTCACAACTGTCTATGTGGCACAGACCAAGGGCTCCTGAGAAGACATTGCCTGGGCCAGAAAAGCCTAGACTTATTTCCTTTCCCCAAGAATAGGGGGTCCATCGTGCTAACAGTATTGCCAAGCCTGAGGATCTACAACAGAGGCAAAGTATGGGGAGTTGCCTGGCACCTGTTTCCTGCTGATGCTATGGAAGGCCCTCTTTGCTTGGAGCTCCTGAGAAAGCCATGTCAAGAAAGGGCTCCTTCCAGCACTGAATGGGTTGAGCACTGTACCACTGCAAGTCTCCATAGTGACGGGTCCTGAGGCTCTGAAACATATATCCTGCCCAGTGTGATGCTCTCCATCCAATCCGTTTTGTGTTTTCCCCATGCTTATACTACTACGCGTACAGGAACCAAACACCACTTTTGCTTTTCAAGCCTTTTTGCAGGCAACAAAACCCTGAGGGATAACAAGGATTGCAGCAATTGACCAGATTGCTGGCCCAAATTACTAGAAATAAGATGAACTTCTCTCTTGCTACCTCTGGAGGCAAAACATCTGAAGCTCTCTTCACTGCACTTGCCGTTGGCACTGACATGTATGAACACAAGTAATCTGAAACCTTTGGCTTTGCAAACAGTTGTTTCTGGCCACTTTAGGCTTTTAGTGCCAGGCAGAGTGCTGAATGCTAATTGTGGAAATGACAGCCACGCAAATGAAGAAACAGATTAAGACAGTACAGACGCTGTAGTCACCATTTCTTCTGTTCATTTCTATAGCCATCACTGTTGGATCTGGAGGGCAGGACCCCATTGCCCAATGGTAGACTTTGGACAGGAAGCAATAACATCCCCAAATTTTGAAGTTATCTTTTCCACCAGGTTTTAAAGAAACCTTTCTTATTTTAGTCTTGCTACAATAGCGATGGAAGCAGAAATGATGAGATGGAGGTGACGATTGGTCCAAACTTTGGCGGCCGTGAGAAGGCATTTGTAATTCCAACCTTATTAATATTATTTCAGGAGTCCTCCTAGCAGTGTTCAAAATTACCATTACTTGCATTCTTGTATCTATGAACAATTTTTAAGCTTGGATTTATTTCACCATATAAAGGAGACATTTATCAAAAGGAGCTTGTAATTATGACCAGAAATGAACTCCCAAAAATTGGCTAAGAAATTAATCACAAATCACAGATACAAACTTCATTTTTTTTTCTAGTCGTGTTTTAGTTGTTTGGGTTTGATTTGCAGGAGAATGGGATTGCTTCTGCTTCAAATGGAGTTATTTTCCATATTTTTCTCATTTGATATGATCTTGGGAAAAAGCATAGATATCCCTTAAGAGAGACAAACAATTCACGTCATGAAAATGGGCTGCATAAAACTGCAATAAATACATATTCAAGGGCATAAATATGTAGTAACACATTGCAACTCAAAATCAAATATGTGGTAGGAGTTCCCCAAGGGAGAGAATCAGGCTGCATCAAAAGCAATTTACCCTTTTCCTGAAGGCCCCAAACGTCCCCCACATTCTCAATTCACACATCCTGCCGTCTGGACCACTTTTGACATTAAGAATTGGTAATATTTTCATGTGTTCTTGCTTTCCAATCATGGTGTCACTCTCAGGCAGATGAGGTACAAATCTGTATCTCTTAGAGTAACAGCTATTGCCTCGCTTTCTCTAAATGCCCAAGACAGTAATTTTCATTTTCCTTCTCAATATTTACAGAATAGATTTTCATCTCCCATGCCAAATGAAGTTTTATCTTTCTGTCCACAGTGACAATTGCAAGAAAGCTAACTTGTTTTTTTGTGCTTTCCTCAAATATAAATCTTGTCACCACCTGTACCATAGTACTATAGTACACCACCTGTACTATAACTCATATAACAACACAATTCTTTTGCCATAACTCCATGTTAAAAGCTCCAATATTTCCATTAAACACCAGCATCTACCCCATGGCAGTTTTTAGTTGATGTCAGGTGAAGAGCGCAAGAGGCTTCCCAGGTGGCTCTAGTGGTAAAGAACCCACTTGCCTGTGCAGGAGACACAAGAGAGGCAGGTCCGATCCCTAGATCAGGAAGATCCCCTGGAGGAGGGCATGGCAACCCGCTCCAGTATTCTTGCCTGGAGAATCCCATGAACAGAGGAGCCTGGCGGGCTACAGCCCAGAGAGTCACAGAGAGTCACAAAGAGTCGGACACGACTGAAATGACTTAGCACGCATGAAGAGAGCAAAGCACAGGAACGAGGCGGAGAAACTGTGGTCTCCATCCCAGGAGCATCTTGCTGAACCTACACTGTTTGCCACTCCAGCTTCTGCCATAATCACAACTTCCCAGATTCCAAGCAAGTTAAGTGAGATGTGTTTCCTTTTCCCACCTGGCAAGTGAAGGTCAAGTGAATGGCTGATTCAAAAGCCCCATCTCCCTTGCTGAGTCACAGAGTTGTTCTGATGATGGAAAAGGAAATGTAAGCTAGACTCTTAACACCTTATTAACCAGGGGATTTTTGCAGAAACTAATGCCTGCGGCTGGCAGTTTATGTAAAGGAATATTGAAGTGTCTCTGGTCGAAATGTTTGGGTAAACCAAATATATATTAATAGGTATTAGGTGTATTAATATGTCTCTGACACAGTGAACAGAGTACCATAGATCCGTTAGCACTGTTATTATTACCACTATTGCTGTTGTTGTTGCTGTTATTATTATTCCATAGCTGTCTCAAGTTAATAGAATTTATTTATTTATTTAGCTCCTTTTTGTTTCATTCTGTTGCATTCTAACCTTTAAAAGTTTGGGCTAATTTTCCTTTTCTTTTAAACTTCTGAGGAGAGTGGGGAGAAGGATCCTTTAAAAAGTTAGCTGGATGTCCTGTTTCATCAGATCCAACAAAATTATGTCATAATTTCAGTTTCTCTACATCTCATTATTCCTTAAGAAATCAGCCTTATCTCTTCACTTGGAAAGTATTCATCAGTGTATTCAAATAATGACAGACGGATGGATGGTGCAAATAGCTTTAATTTAATCTTAAATATTTTCTCAAGGAAATGAAGTGGAGAAAAAAGCAGTAAAAGTAATCAGTAAGTGGAATAATACCCCCTAAAAATTTTCTGTTGTTTAAGTAACAAACAAAGCTATCCTTCCAATTTGTTGAGGAGAGATGGTTGTTGAAGAAATAGTTAACAAACTGATAGAAGAGTAATCTGGTGGTGGCCAGAATAAAGTTTACCACTTAAAGATAGAATGCATCACATTTTTACCTTTTTGAAGAAAGTAATAACCAGGCAGCAAACTGGAGTACAGTCTATCTGATCTTTGTGTTATTTAATACAGAAACTGAATAGTTATGGTAGTCAATTACCAGTCTTGCACAGCTTAATAGCATCATCTCTGAATTCAGAAAGCCTTCGATTCTATAGCTTCATCCACTATTGTCTTCATCATTTACTAGCAAATCTTGGACAAGATACTTAACCTCTCTATGCCTTAGTTTCCTTATCTGTAAAACAAAGATAATAGAATTTACCTTATAAGGCTGACTTGAGAATAAAATAGAGTAATGAATACAAATTAGTCCACTGTAAAAAATAAATATTATCCATTATTCGACTAGGGTTCTTTCTCAGTTTTATGAAAATAATTAGGTATATTATGGTATGAAATCACGATTTCTCAGGTTAAAATTTTCTTTAGTTCGGTTCAGTTCAGTCGCTCAGTCGTGTCTGATTCTTTGCAACCCCATGGATTGCAGCACACCAGGCTTCCCTCTCCTTCACCAACTCCCGGAGCTTACTCAAACTCATGTCCATCGAGTCAGTGATGCCATCCAACCATCTCATCCTCTGTTGTCCTCTTCTCCCACTTTCAATCTTTCCCACCACCAGAGTCTTTTCAAATGAGTCAGCTCTTTGCATCAGGTGGCCAAAGTATTGGCATTTCATCTTCAGTATCAGTCCTTCCAATGAATATTCAGGTCCAGTTTCCTTTAGGATGGACTGGTTGGATCTCCCTGCTGTCCAAGGAACTCTCAAGAGTCCCTTAAAAGTTTTCTTAAATCTACAAAAATAAATAACTATGTGAACATAATATAATATAAACCTGTAAGAAAAAGTCCATCAAAGATATTTGAACATAGTCTTCTCTATTTTTTAAAATTATATTTCAATTGGTGTTGAGTCCATCATGCTCCTCAAATCATGATCCACTGAGACCTCAGAAGATCCTCTCTTGTCTCATTTCATTATTTCTCCATCAGTGTCTCCAACTGATTTCCAAGACCTTCCACTAATTTCTCAGGTACATCAATGTGTAGGAGAGAGGCTTTCTATTTTTCTTAATCTCCATAATAAAATAGATTGGTCATTTAAAATTTTTTCAGGTTAACTTTAAATTAGTCATTTATGAAAACCTCTCCTCCAATGTCTGTATGAAGAGATTTTAATAAGGAAAGAAAAAAAGAAAACAGTTTGCACTGTTATTGGATTCAGAACAAATACAGGGCAACTATAATACACCATGAATACTACAACAAGGAAAGGCAAGTGTCCTTCCACATCTCTGTCCATTCTTTCACTTTTTTTTTTCATAGTTCCTCCTTTTATCCATTTCTAAATGTCAAGTTTCACTCTTTTTACTTTATATTCTCTCCCAAAATGGATTCAGTCATTACTTACTTTTATTTACTTTCAAGAATCTTTTGACTTCTGTGTTTGTTTGCTTGTTTTCTTTTTTTTTTTTTAGCTCAGAGCAGTCATCTACACTCATATATAAAACCACCTACTTAATTAAGATCTTGGTTGAAGATCTCAGGACCAGTTTTTCAGGCATTACCTACAACAGGCATTACCTGTAATGTGTGCAGTCACAAGGATCTTATGCTTGTTTGACTCCGCTGTCTTCGTCTTGAAATTCAAACAAGGGCCCCACAGATGATATAGCCAGTCTTGTTCTTAAAGTAATGTTAAATATGACATGCCCACATCAACTTTATCCCCCAAACTTCTCCACTTCCAGTGTTCCTTGGATCAGTAAAAAGCAGCTTTTCACCCAGTTGTTCTTGCCAGAGACAAATACTTCTAGAACCCTGTCGGTCCCTCATACCCTCTTAGACTATCTTCAAGGATTATGAATTTCACTTCCTAGGCATCTTCAGACATCTATTTCTTCTAATCTGTTTCTGACCACCTACATCAAGTGTCCATTTTCTCCTGCCTGCCCTACTGCAGAACTCCAGTTTTCCTCCTTTATTTCCTCTGCCCTGGGCCTGTCCACAGGTGTAGTGGTGACTGGTCCTCTAGTACCAAGAGATTTATAATCTACATGGAATGTAGAAGGGAAAGAACCTAAAATGAGTTAGACTGAATAAGCATTTTAGAACCACAGTTAAATAATATGCTCTAGGACCTGAAAGAAAGACATCTCTAATAATGAGGGGTTAGGTTAGGGAGGATATTCATTTTGACATAATTATGTTGGAGACACAGGTTCGTTCCCTGAATGGGGAAGATCCCCTGGATAAGGGAATGGCTACCCACTCTAGTACTCTTTCCTAGAGAATTCCAAGGACAGAGGAGCCTGGCAGGTTACAGTCCATGGGGTCGCAAAGAGTGAGATATGACTGAGCGCCTAGCGTGTGCACACACACATGTGTATTAATTATAAGAGATATCTTAGGGACCTCCCTGGTGAGCCAGTGGTTAAGACTCCACCTTTCAATTCAGGGGCGCAGGTTCAATCTCTGTTTAGGGAACTAAGATCCTACATGACTCACAGCCAAAAAAAACAAAAAGATAAAACAGAAGCAATATTGTAACAAATTTAATAAAGACTTTAAAAATGGCCCACATAAAAAAAAATTTTTTTTAATATTTAAGCATTTTTTTCCTCAAGGGAAAAAAGCTATGTCTAATCAAAATTTTCTCTTTGTTATTAATTTTGCAGACCCAATACCATTTGGTAATATTGTTCCTTTCTCTAATGCTTTCCCCTATAATGCATCCTTAGGTCACTGCAGGACTTTTCTAAAACATAGATTATGCCACTCTCCTGCTTAAATGCTCCCCAGTGAATACATATCTAAGCCCATTCCCTTTAGAGCATCGTTTGTGGCTTTCGACCAACTAATTCTAGCCTCCTTTCTAGTCTCATTCCTAACCCCCTGTCTGTCCCTCCTTGCATAGTCCTGACTATCCACTACATATGATTGAAGAATGTCATCACCCTTTTCATGGGCCCACACTTCGGGGGCTATTTTTCAGCCTGGAATATCCTTCAGAGTTTTCACCATCTAGCAAGCTCCTATTGTCGTTTAAATTCTTATTCTTATGCCCTATTTTATCTGTGCTTTACTCATAGCCACCCCTCAATTGTTCAATTTCCTACCCCAGGAAATAAATTACTCCATTAACTATTTAACCAGGGCTATTATAGTATTTACTATACTATATATTGTCAATTTCAAAATGCACTTGTTTTTACATTTGCTATCTCTGAAATCAGTATTATCTTATAATGACAAAAATGTTGTTATTTGACATAATTTACTTCTCTCTTTTTTGGGGGGGTGAAGGGGCAGTGAGGGCCGCATCGCACAGTCTGTGGGATCTTAGTTCCTGAACCAGGAATTGAACCTGTGCCCTCAGCTGGAATCCTAACCATTGAACTGCCAGGGAATTTCCCATGATTTATTTCTTAGTGTCATACAAAATAATGGTACATCTTACAACTGATGAAATCTTAAATTAAATGAACTAGGATAGTTCTTTATGAATATGACTGTCCTTCCCTTGTAGCTCAGTCGGTAAAGAATCTGCCTGCAATGCAGGAGACCTGGGTTCAATTTCTGGGTCGGGAAGATCCCCTGGATCTTCACTGGAGAAGGAAATGGCAACCCACTCCAGTATACTTGCCTGGAGAATCCCATGGACAGAGGAGCCTGACAGGCTACAGTCCCTGAGGTCATAAGAGTCAGACACGACTTAGCGACTAAACCGCCGCCACCACCACCTCCTTCTAGACTGTGAATGTCCTGTGTACTCTAATTTCAAAAAGCTACAATAGATATGCATCCTATAAATTAGAAATTCTTTACTTGAGTAGATGGGGTATATACTAAAGCACAGAAGATATGAGAAACATTAAAAGACAAATAAGTTTGACAAATTCTGAGTAAGTACTGTGGATTGTACCAATGTCACTTTCCCAGCTTTGATATTATTGTTTAGTCACTGAGTCGTGTCTGACTCTTTTTAACCCCATGGACTGTAGCCCATGAGGCCCTTCTGTTCATGGGATTTCCCAGGCAAGAATATTGCAGTGGGTTGCCAGTTCCTTCTCCAGGGAATCTTTCTGACCCAGGGATTGAACCTATGTCTCCTGCATCATCAGGCAGATTCTTTACCACTGAGCCACCAGGGAAGTCCCAGCTTTGATATTACACTACAGTTATATAAGATGTTATCATTAGGAGAAATATGATTAAGGGTACATGGGATCTAGCCATAGTACATTTTGTAACTTCCTATAAATCCAGAATTATTTATAATCTAAAGCCTTTTGTTAAGAATACGTTGACAGAAATCCATTAAAAGACAATATAGATTTGACATCATTGTAGACTGAAATCAGAATGGCACGCAAGTGCTCAATAATTAGTTACTGTTACAATTTTATTTATTTTGACTTGCTCCTTATCTGTCAAAATTACCTTATTCATGTAACTATTGAATATCCAATATGCATAGTCTGTGTAATCATTAAAACGCCAAACCTCACCTAATGTCCAAACCTCCCCCAGTCTTAGGCCTGCAGCAAAGAGGGTGGATGACTTCTTTTTTATTTACTGAGCTTCTACTCACATCCCTTGTGTTCCTTTCTCCTCAAGATGCTTCTAGATTTTCTAAGCTGGTGAAAAGTGGAAAAGGGAAAGGCAAAGCACAAAAGGCAGGACAAAGCTTTTACTTGACTGGTGACCTGGTAAACAAACAATGGATCCTTCTGGGATTGGAGAGTGTTAAAGCCAATGCTCACTAGACTCTACAAATGGACTAACTTAACTCTTTTCTTCATGGGAACCTTTGTGTGTTTCCCACGTGTGGAAGCTTCCTGGTGGCTCTCTTGGCAATATGTTTGCTGAAGTTAGCCCTCAGCCCAGCCTAGTCTCTCTCTCTACTTAGCAGCCTCAGCTTTCCACGACAGCCTCTTGCCTTTGAGGTTTCAGTACTGTCAACACCAGCATCCAACATCAGCATCATAATCAATTCTTCAAATATCTTCTCAAAGCCCTGCTTCCCACAAGACTGGGGATAAGGCAGAAGAGGCCCTTCCTTGTCCATGATGAGGATAAGAAAATGGAGAAAATGCCACACAAGTCCAACATTTTCCAAAGTTTGTAAACTCTCTACTTTCCAGCTTCGATGGTTTCATATGTTTGAAGTGGCTGCTGGCTGAAAGAAAAAAAAAGAAAATGAAAGTTGCTCAGTCATGTCTGAGACCCCATGGACTAACAGTCCATGGAATTTTCCAGGCTAGAATACTGAAATGGGTAGCCTTTCCCTTCTCCAGGGGATATTCCCAACCCAGGTCTCCCACATTGTGGGTGGATTCTTTACCAGCTGAGCCACCAGGGAAGCCCAAAAATACTAGAGTGGGTAGCCTTATCCCTTCTCCAGTGGATCTTCCTGACCCAGGAATCTAACTGGGGTCTCCTGCACTGCAGGAAGATTCTTTACCAGCTGAGACACCAGGGAAGCCCAAGAATACTGGAGTGGGTAGCCTTATCCCTTCTCCAGTGGATCTTCCTGACCCAGGAATCTAACTGGGGTCTCCTGCATTGCAGGCAGATTCTTTACCAGCTGAGCTACCAGGGCTTTGGCTGCTGGCTGAGGCTTATGAAACTAGTGGTCCCCCTGCTCCTTTACAAGTTCTGTGCTGTTTCACTTTACTTGACATCCATGATATTAGGGCCTTAGCCAAACGGAGGTAGAAACACTGCCACATTTAACAAACATCTCATCAATTTATACAATGGGAAAAGAGCTTAAAGCTTTGGATATCAAGAAATCCTACTGTTAATAGCAATATCTTTTCCAAACAAGTGATTTTTTTTCTAAGTAATCAGGAACTTTTAAAAATCAAAATCTTTAGGTTTGTCTCCAAACCATGTCATGTATTTAAGACATAATTATTTTAATAGGTATTCAACAATGTCTATATCTATGTCAAACAGAACATAAAGAGTGAGAAAATTTTTTTTTAAATTAAATAAAATTGCATCAAATGGTATTAACAATAAATATGCACATGCTAATACAACTGATTTCTATGCTTTAGCTGATATTCTACCTTTTAAACACTTTTATTAAAGACAATATGACCTCAATGATAATACTTCTATCAGTATTTTAAAGCTTGAGATATAAACACTAAACCTACTTTAAAAACACGTAAAACAAAATCTATGTGTATTTGTGGACAAGTTTCATATCTAATTCTGCAAAGGTGCTGGAGAGTATGTGGATGAGTGTGTGTGTATATAACCATATTTATACACATATACACATTCATATACACCTATATATATATGAGTAGACCCTGCTCCCAATATATATTGAATTTTAAGATGTCTTTCTGAGTGGTTTTGTGTACTTTTGATGGTCTTGCTTAATAAGGCATTTAAAAACAAAACAACAAATCTGAATAAAATATCCACACTTTAAAGTCTAAGTCAAAGGCTATACACATGGAAGGCTGAAAAATAACCAGCTTTTAAATTCTGTCCTTTCAACAATACAACTGCACTTTCAAATGTGCTTTGTTGTTTTCTTTTAATTCACTAAAATTAATCTTATAGATGTGGATGCCAGATTTGCATTAATTAAAACTCTACTGTAGAAGCCAGGCTTAATTGCAATCAAATTTGCTTAATTATGCATGGAGAGAGATTCCCAAACGAGAAAGGTTTTAGTAAGGATTTTGGTTTTTTGCATTGACAAAATAAATTGAAATTGTCATTTTTTGTGTTTTATGTAACACTTGTAAATAATTTGTGGAGCACCTTAAGTCTTCTATGTAAAGCAATGTTATTGCTTAAGTAATTATAACAATCTGCATTTTTCATTGTTAATTGTGGGTGTCAGACTCATTAATTTTAATTTACAGACTGTAATGAAATTAAGAAAATTTTATGCTGATCTACTGAAACTTGTCTTACAGGAAGTTGTTTAATACAACTAAACTTTGAAAAAGTCAAGGCTCATTTTTGTAATTTGTATCTCAACAAATACAATCATTCCACAACAATTTTTCAGTAAAATCTGGCTTGAGGACAAAAACAGGTCAACTTTATGAATAATTTTGGCTTTTAAAAAATCACTTGATCTTTGAAGCATATCAATAATTAAAGAAATTTAACTTTAACCTACATTTTTGGTTAAAAAAGTTTGAAAAAAAACTAAGAATATAATTTCAATTCTATTTCATTTTTTTTTTCCTATGGGGGATTATGCTATTGAGGAGAATAAGGGATAGGCATAACCAAAAATCAATTTAATCATTCTTAGATCAAAGGATTATTAGAATACTATTTAGCTCACATTTCAATGTGGATCATCCATAGTTATTTTATCTCATATATCCATAGCCATATATCCATAATTTTAAACATTACGTTTGTAATCTCATTTGATTTTTAAATGTGATTTCAAAACAAAGTAATTCATTTAGAGATTAGTAAGGCACACATTTAAAATAAAGTTAATGACAAGGAAAAATGCTCTTTTTGACTTTCATGTTAAGATGTTATGTTTAGCTCTTGAAGCCTATTTAAACTTTAAGTGGTATAATTATTCATATAAAAATATAATGGAAAGAGAAAGTATCTTTCATGCCTATTTAGTAGCAAGTGAACTCTTAGGGAAATTAGCTAAAGAGCCTTCACCTCTATTATTATTCATTCAATTAAATATTCCAAAACAATTACTATAATTCTGCCTAAAACCAAGCATGAAAGTTTGGTAGTCAAACACACTTAGAAATGTTGAATGTCTCAAGAAGAAAATAACAAAGCAAGATTATTAGATTACTCCATAATTAAGGCTAAACTTTAATTATAAGTCTTTTAAAATCAAGTTATTCTGAAGAGATAAAATAAACCATCAAAGAGGTCTTGGCAGTGTATCACTGCGTGGCATGCTCTACCACAAGATATTGGTGGGGAGGAGGGGGCAGTCAAAATCTTTTCACATTATTAACTCAACAGGAGACATACTAGAGATAAGGAATGCTTAGGGAGGATACCAAATACACAGAGAAATGGGTACCACTTGCGTAAAGTTTTCCCATCACTTATAAATAATGAGAAAAAAAGACAGTGTGGTCCAACGTTTAACAAATTGATAGTGAAAACTCAGGAAAGCTCTTTTTAATCCAAGACTTCATTTTGAGAACTGCATTTTATTTGTCCCAAGTAAAGTTTCAAAATCTGTTCAATTTTGTATTTCTTCACCAGGACCTTTGATCACTATTTCATATATTCCATTTTTAATTCTAACCGATTTTTACCAGCTCCTGCGGAACTGAAAGACTCTACTTCCCCAAATAAAGTTTTCTATGCTTTTTGGTGCCTGTCTTTAGGATATCAATAAAGAATTTGTTTATTGAGATGCATTTCTATTATCCTATAGATAAACAAGATTTAATATTCTATTATTTTCTTAAAGCCCAGGTACAGTTATTTACCAATGCACTTACTGAGTTTATTTTCTGATGCTCCTTTGCTCTTTAGGATAATTTTCTCTCTTAATTTTGCTTTTGTCTCTAGCAAAATTGCTTTTGTCTCATGCTTAAATCTTCACCTCTAGTTGGCTCTCTCCTTTCTTCACTCTCTCGCCTCCCTTATCACTCACTGTTCCTAATTCCTAAGCACTTTTTCCAGCCATATTCCTCCCTCCCCTTTTTCTGTCACTCTTTGCTGCCCATTTCCTCTATGCCATTCTCTGTCCCATTTCATCCTGTCCTCTCTGCCCCTAGTTTCACCCAGAGACGCTATTACAGTGATTGATTTACACAGTGCAGAACATTCCATAGGTATCATATTGCTATACAACATACACATCCCATACAACAATAAATCTAAAAATAACTAGCAAAAGGAGACATTTAAGTTGAGAGTTAAAAGTGCTAACAGGGTCAACCGGTACAGTTATTGTGTGGATGGTGGTTTCACTACCTTGGAGACAAATGGGCAAGAGCCAATGGAGCTGGGCACTCATGATGAAATTGGTAATAAATCAGACACAGAGTATAAGCATGAATCAGATGACTGTTCTCAAATAAGAGCAAGGCACAGACTTGAAAGAAAAATATGCCATTTCCTTCCCTTTCCCACCATCTCGCTTCCATCCGTCTTTTGTCTTTCTTGCTTGATGCCTGTCTTTCTCATTCCTACCCTTATTAAGTTTTCCCTATTATGTGATTTTCTAAGGAAGCAAGATGCATACCCTAACCCTGAAATACTTATGCTTCTTAATAAATGCAATTTGATGTGTGAAGTACAGATTTCATTTCTCTAAAGAGTCAGGTGGGTAATGATGAATAACATCTGTATATCTTAAGAAGTGAAAGGCCATTCACAATTCTGAAGTGAACAGACATAACATCCAAAGATAATTTGTAATCTTCATATAGCCTCTAATAAGAGCACTCTATCACTTGCAGGGAGATGTCGCTTTTTTGTTCTCTTCTGTTCCTTGACCCACGTTTATTTCTATTGTTCTTTCAATCATTCAGTAACCACCCTCCACTCAGGTGTAGCCACAAGTGCCTCTGTGTTAAACCACTTGTGAGACATATTAAGCCTCACGATGCAGGAGAAATATTGATCCGTTAGAAAGAATAGCACCAGACAGAATAAACTAGCTGTTCTCTTTAATGGGCCCCTCAACTGAGCCCAAAATTCAGGTAAGTTTCTGAGAAGAAGAGGCGTAACAGTAAGTAGAGTTTACCAACATCTGAGCTTTCGTGTAAGTACTTAAGATGTTTCTTTTTATCATGGAAAAATTCAAGTGAAAGAAAAGGTAAAGATACTAGTAAAATGACTTCTATGGACCTATCACACAACTTTACAATACCAATGTTTCCTCTGTCCCCCAATGTTTCCCATCATTAGATCTCAGACATCAAATGTAATAAACCCCAGTGCACCTTTAACCAAATATCATTTCATCTTTGGTTAAAAAAAGGTTTCTTTCAAATGTTTGTGAAAATTTACTACAATGCTGTGTCATTTCAATTAATAAATAATATTTGTCCACTCTTCTTTGTACAAAAATCACAGCTAACCACTCTAGTGAGGATCTGGAGAGTTTAACTACTCCTTGAAGACTTGAACCAACATTCTTTCTCAGTGTTTTCCATGCCCTCCAGCTCCAGACTCATCCGGTGCCTCTCATTTTAAATCTATTCGGAGTTCTTTAGCAGAAATTAATTTGCATTTGTTGGTTTTCTCTGATTTAAAAACAGTTATTATCTAGAACTCTCATCAACTTTTTTCATTTACAATTTCTTTGTCTTTTTTCTTTATTTTTATTTTAGTCAATTTTAGTAATAAATAGGTAATCTTGTATGACCCTACTTTAAAGTCTAAACCATACAAGCTGAGGGTGACCTGTGACTGTATTCAGTTGGGACAGTTGAGTCATCCGTAGAAATAATCTCTTGTCATGTTCTGGTCTAGTTGTATCATGGTTGATTTGTTTGCAAGTAACTTAAGATTTTAAAAGAGAAGAATTTAATGGAAGACTATTGGGCCGCTCATAAAAACAAGGTAAGAATGGAGAACTAGTCTTAGAAGCTGCAGGAGCAAGAAATTCTTCTCTGGGAGTCTGGGATGCAGGATCTACTCACCTTCTCTGATCCAGGTCTTGGGAACAGGGGAACCCCAGACGTGTCTTCTTGCTGGCATCACTCTCTGCAAGGTTCCAGTCCTAAGAGTCCTGGTTCCATTTTCATCAGGTGCCTGCCTGTGCCCATACCAACCTGAAGAGAAGAAGCATTTGGTTAAAGGGACCTGCATCTCAGAACTTGCCTATCCTACTTGCTTGCCCTGTGGGTTTTCATGGTACTCTGATTACAATGCCACCAAGACTTCACCTCAGAGAATGGCAGTAATTCCCAAAAGGAAACCTGATTGCTGTAAATAAGGAAAAATGGCTGCTGGAAGGTAAAATTTACTCCATACAATTATCTTCTTTTTCCACACAAATCTATTCATAATCTTTATAAAGATGAGAAACTGGCAGACTTTTATGAATAGAGTAAGCCATCAGTAGGGTTATTTTCTGTTTTCTTTAAGCCTCTTCTCTCGTGAACAACTCAATTCTTAATATCTTGCTAAAATATTATTGTCTTGCTCTCCACAAGAGTGAACCCTCCTTTGGGTCGTCTTTCTCAAAGCTTCTGATCCTCTTCAGTCCTCCCTGAAGCACCCTTCACCCTAGTTTATTCTTCACATTTACCATCAAAATATGTGGTCGTGAACACATGATACTGTCAAAGCAGTCTATACAAAGTTATATCCTTCTTCACTGTGTTCACTTTTGTAACAAAAGACACAGCATTCAAAATTTCACAGAGAAAAATCCAGCTTAGGATATGTGCTCAAAATGAAGCATTCTCAATGGGTGAATTGCAATTCCTAGTAGTAATACCCCATATTATTTGGGGCTTCCCTGGTGGCTCAGACGGTAAAGCATCTGCTTTACCCTGCAATGCAGGAGACCCAGGTTCGATCCTTGGGTCAGGAAGATCCCCTGAAGAAGGAAATGGCAACCCACTCCAGTACTCTTGCCTGGAAAATTCTATGGATGGAGGAGCCTGGTAGGCTACAGTCCATGGGGTCGCAAAGACTCGGACACGACTGAGAGACTTCACTTTCTTTCTTTTCCTATTTGATTGTCAGAACAGCCCAGGCAGCTTGGCATTATATTCTCTAATAAACAAATGAAGTAAAATAGGCAGAAAGATGGAAGAACTTGGCTAAGAATATGTTAAGAATAAACAAAAGGGCAGGATTCAACTCATTTTTTGAAAGTGGGGTTAGTGTTTTTTCATCACAAGGGTGAGAAGGAGATGGGTGGGGGCCTAAGAAGTTGGTCAAGGTGTATAGTTTGTTCCAGAATCACCACTTGAAGTCTTTATGCCAAGCTATGTATTATATTCATTCAGTCAGTCAATACTTACAGAGCCCTAACTATGTTCCAGGTACCATTCTAAGTAGCTGTGGTGTATCAGTAAGAAAAGAAAAAAGAAAATCAACAAAAACCTTCCCTAGTGGGACCTGTCTTTCAGCAAGAGAAGATGAATGAGCAAATGCATTGAAAAATATGTTTCGGTAGATGGTGATGAGTGTTACTTTAAACAAAAAAGACAGAGAGGCACAAGGAATTGTTCAGCTGGTAGCTTGTGTCAGGGTAGCATTTTAAATAAAGCAGCCCACAGTCATGAAGAGGCAGAACTTGAATCCAGGCCTTTTACCCTGGTATTGCATTTCCCCTGCTCTACTGTGAATCCTGAATTTCTCACACTGCAGCTCTGTTACCTCCAGTGAATTGCTCAACCTAACCTGCGTCTCAGTGCTCTGATTTGTAAAATGGAGGTAATAATAATACTGACTCACAGGGTTAGTGTGATGATTAGATGAGTTAGCATATGTGATATGCTTTGGGACAGTTCCTAGCACATAGTAAAAGCCATACAGGTATTAGCCACATTATCGTAAGTAAATAAATAAGGAAAGCAGTCCAAGAAGGCCCCACAGAGAAAGTTGTTGTTGTTCAGTCGTTAAGTCGTGTCCGACTCTTTACAGAGAAAGTAGCATTTGTTTAATGGCCTGAGAAATGTGACATGAGCACTATCTGGGAAACAGTGCTCTAGATAGTGAAAATAGCAGGTGCAAAGCCCTGAGCAGGTATGTGGTAACATGTTTGAGTAACGGCAAAATGCTTGTGGGGCAGAATCACAGTGAGTAACGTGGATGAAAAATGTCACCTGCCATATCAGTAAACAAAGGATGCTGCAACCATCCAGCCATCAGCCACTAAGGCCCTGAAGGAACTCAGAATGGAGACAAACAGGCTGTCCACCTCCAAGCCAACAGCCACTGCAGCTGTCCCCAGCCACGTACTCTGAAGGGACTCAGGATGGAGAAAAGCAGGATACTGGCCCTAGATAGACAAGGTGCAGATCAAAGGAATGATTTTAACGAGCCCAGACTCTTGCATCTTCCCATACTTAGAAAAGTGTTAAATTTATTAACTTGAACTGTCTGGTTTTCTTTAATTAAAAGTAATCTTTTGATGTTCTGACTACTTGGTTTTGTTGCAAAAACTCATATGTGTCCTAGCTCCTCCCTTACCTCTTCAGAACAGTCCCTCAGAGATACATGAGAGGCTCTCTTCTAGGCTCAAGTCCTCAGCAAGTCTGCCAAACAACACATAACTCTCAACTTTTAAGCTGTGCATTTTTTTCAGTCAACAGTAAGCAGAGAGAGAGTATGTGGAGATGAGGTCACAAATGCAATTCAGGGGACTTCCCTGGTGGTCCAGTGGCTAAGACTCCACAATTCCAATGCAGGGGGCCTGGGTTCAATCCCTGATCAAGGAACTAGATCCCATATGCAACAACTTAGAGCTCGGACACCTCAACCAAACATCCTACATGCCACAACTAAGACCTGGTGCAGCCAATAAATACTCGTTTTAAAAAAGAAATGTAACTAGCAACTAGAACATTAAGACTTGGATGCAACATTACAACCATTTTGGCCTTGACACTGAGCAAAATGGAAAATCTTGGAGGAACTTCTCCAACAGTAATGTGACTTGACTTTTTTTAAGGGACCACTGGATGGAGCAATGGGGCAAGGGCAGACTCAGTGATAAAAGTGGGAGCCTACTGAAGTCATCCAGCAGGAAGAAGATGGTGACTCAGGTCAGGACAGGAACATAGAAGATGTTGAGAACTTGTCAGATCCTAAAACATACTTTGAAAGCCATGTGGTAGGATTTGCCATTACATGGAATGTAGGATGTAAGAAGAAAGGGGAGGTCAAGCATGACTTCATTGAGATGTCAGTGGAGGAGGTTGCAGGGAAAATAGAAATTTAATCATGAAAATGTTAACTCTGAGAATCTTATTACGTGTTCCAAAGTCAGTTGGACTTCAGTGACAAAACTACATTAAAATGTATTTAGAAGTTGTTTACACATTGATGGTATTTGAAGCCATGTGCTTAAATGAAATATTAAGAGAAAAGAGGGAGTTCAGAGTCTAGTTCTTGGGCAAACCCAGAGCTAAAAGACTAATTTCAGGGATAAGAGAGGAAACCAGGAACATGCAAAGTCCTGGAAGACCAGTGAAGAAGTATCTCAATGAAGAGAAGCAACAGTCTTTTTCAAATGCTCCTGACAAGTCAAAGAAGAGTAGAACTAAACAACTGTCTGCTCAGATTGAGCAGCATTGGCTTCTAGAAGTACAGTTGGTGTCTGTGTGTTTGGGGTGGGGTGCAGGCAGCTCCGTTGTTCAAGGGAGGGTAAGAAAAGAGAGGCTGGAGAGAGACAATATAGACCATACTTTTAGAGAGTTTATGGTAAAGGTATTCAGAGAATCTTCAAAAGGAAATGGGCTCAAAAGAATGTATATTCTTTTTCAGATTCATTTCCCTTATAGGTTATCACAAAATTTTAGATATAATTGTGCTATACAGTAGGTCTTTGTTGCTTTTGTATTTTATATAGTAATGTACACATATTAATTCCAAACTAATTTATCTCTCCTCCGCTTTCCCCTTTGGTAACCATAAATTTGTTTTCTGTATCTGTAGAATTGGGTTCATTTGTATCATATATTCAAATGATAATCTCTGGGTCCATCCATGTTACTGCAAATGTCATTATTCCACTTTTTATGGCTGAATAGTATTCCATTATATATATGTATCACATCTTCTTTATCCATTCAACTGTCAATGGACATTTAGGTTGCTTCCATGTCTTAACTATTGTAAATAGTGCTACCATGAACCTTGGGGCCCATGTGTCTTTTCAAATTATAGGTACAAGAAACTATTTTAATATAGGGGAAATCACAGCACTTTTTGATGCTGAAGGAAGAGGAGAGGAGCAAAGCAAGAGTACTTGCTACAGAAGAGAGAGAGGGGAGAATTACTGTGTCAGTGTTTGAGGCGGAAGGGAGCCAACAAGTGGAGGGGGAGGTGTTTTTTAAGACAAAGGAGAGTCCATCCATGGAAACAGGAAAGAGGGCAGAGCACAGAGACCCAGATCCAGAGGCAGCTATAGTGGTGGGTTTTACAGAACTCTCATTAGGATGGATTCTATTAACTCAGTGGAATAGGAAGTAGTGTCATTAGTGGACAGATAGGAGTGCTTCTTGGGGGGGGGGGATACATTTCCACGTGTGATTTCCAGGCTGTTGTTTTGCTGTGATAGGGGAGTCTAGGGTACCTGGGGAGTGGCCAAGGGAGGGTAGAAAAGAAACTCAGGAGAGTCCAAGCAGTGAGGGTGAAGCTGGCCTCCTCTGCCTTCACTGCCAATTCTCCCTGAATGATTTGCCCCCCTTCCCAGTGCGGCCCCAGACCTGCCCCTCAGGAAGACCCTCACAATACAAAAGCCCCTCTTCGCTTTGCAAGGGTCTGAGTAAATAGCATCAAGTTTGGTCCCTTTTCAAGGTATTAAACATGTTTCTCTTGCCAATGGCGCTCTCCTTTAAGATGTTTGTGTGGATTGCTCATAACACAGATTTATCTCCAAATCTCCTCAGAGACCATCCCAGACCACCTGCTAAGGTCTGAATGTTTGTGTCCCCACAAAATTCAGTTGTCGAAACCCTAACTTCCAAAGTTGAGGCTTTTGGAAGGTGCTTAGGTCATGAGAGTGTTACCTTCATGAATGGAATTAGCGCTTTTATCAAAGAGCCCCCTGCCCACCAGAGAGCTTTTGAGCCCCTTTTACTCTCTGTGAGGAAAAGCAAGAAGGTGCTCAATGTGAGCCAGAAAGATGGTCCTCATACGATCATGCTGGCTTAGAACAGGATGATCTTGGACTTTGAGCCTCCAAAACCGTGAGATAGATTTCTGTAGTTCCTAAGCCACCCAGCCTATGGAATTTTTTAGTTGGAGGAAAATTGTTTTACAATATTGTGTTAGTTTCTGCTATACAACAACATGAATTAGCTATAACTATACATAATCCTCACCCTCGTGAGCCTCCCTCCCACCCCCCATTCCACCTCTCTAGAATACTGAGCTGAGCTCCCTGCATTATACAGCAGCTTCCCACTGGCTATATATTTTACACATGGTAGTGTATGTACATCAATGCTTCTCTCTCAACTCAACTCACCCTCTCCTTTCCCTCCTGTGTCCACAAATCCATTCTGTATGTCTGTGTCTTTATTCCTGCCCTCCAAATAGGTTCATCAGTACCATTTTTCTAGATTCTTTACACATGAATTAATATAGGATAATTGTTTTTCTCTTTCTTACTTACTTCACTCTGTATGACAGATTCTAGGCTCATTCACATCACTACAAATGACCCAATTCCTTTCCTTTTTATCAGCCTGGGTGTTTTGTGATAGCAGATCAAGTGGACTAAGATTTCACTTTGGCTGAAGAGCTCATTCCCCTTATCTACTTGCCACTGTCTAACATGATCATCTTTATTTTCTTCATAAAACTTACCATCAGAAATTATAATGTGCATTTCCTTATCAGGTGTTCCTTGTCTGTCTCCTTCCATTATAATATAAACTCCATCTCAGCAGGAACTGAGTCTTTCTTATTGACTGCTACACATCAAGGCACCCAAAGCAGTCCCTGGCCAATAGTGGGTGTTCAATAAATCCTTGCTGAAAAAAACTAATGTACAATTCAGCATTTTTTGTGAAATATTTTTGACAGATGATAATGTCCAAAAATGGATATTTATCAGGTGATCACAACTTTAGAAGTTCTCTTGCTTCGTTTTAAACAGATACAAGTGGCAGAACATTCCTGATTATATTAAACTTAGGTGTTCTTCCCCAGCACGTCTTCTCACTGGTCTGAAATCTACCCTTTAAAGACATGAAGAATGAATTAAATATCTTGCCCACATCATCCACAGACATCACCAGTCATGTTCCCTGGGAGGCAGACTCTGCAGTGGAAACTAGGATACAGAGAGTCTGTGAGGCAGTTCTCTCAAGAACCAAACACCTGCAGAGGAGTGAAGAAAGCAGAGGAGGAACAGGAAGGAAATACGGAATGTGATATGGTCACAAGAAAGCCTGGGGGAATCTCACGGAGTGCCCTGAAGCTGGGATGGTCCAGACTTGTCCTACCTTGAGGCAAGGGAAGGAGGACTTTGTATATCACACAGACCAGTCAGATGCATAGAAGGCACATGGGGCTGTGAGGTGTCTGTTGCCAATACTCAGCCCCCAAGGGGTGAACATATCAGTTCAGAAGGAGAGGACGTGATGTCTCATCTTAGTAACCAAGGCACACTCACATACACACAGACATACATACACATACCTAGCCTTGTGTTTTGCGGTTTTAATATCCTTGAGGGTTGGGAGATAGGAAAATTATATTCTAGCACTAATTTCATGATTAAGCTGTTTTATTGGGAACAAGTCTCATAATATCTCCAGATCTCAAGTTACTTTTTATATGCAGACTTAGGATGCTAGAGCTTTTCCACAAGGTAATTGCTGATCTTTATTCCTGTTCTCAAACTTCAGGATGGTTTACAATGATATGAATTCAGTTTATCAACTGTGTGACTTTTGAGTCATTAAGGTTTTACACCCAGCACCTCCCTGGTCGCTCTGCTTTGGACGCACCCTTGTTGAAGCCGAGCACTGGCACCTGATTCTCTGTCATTTCTTAATCTTGGTGCTTGTATCAGTTTCTTGTGGTTGCTATAACATGTTACCCCAAACGTGGCAGTTTACAGCAGTAGAAACTTATTCTCACATTTTTGGAGGCCAGGAGTCCTAAGTCAGCATCAAAGAGCTGTAGTCAAGGTATTTGCAGAGCTGTGCTCCTTCCAGAAGCTTGGGAAAAACCCATCCCTCTTCCAGCTTCTAGTGATGCTGGCACTCCATGGCTTGTGGCCACATCCCTCCAATATCCGCCTCTGTCTTCATAGCACCTTCCCCTCTTCTGTCTGTGATCATATCTCCCTCTTCTTATGAGGGTATGTGTGATTGCATTTAGGACTCAATGTAATAATCCAGGATAATCACTCTATCACAACATCCTTAACTTAATCACCTCTGCGTTGATCCTGTTTCTTCCTCTTTCTTTAAGTCCTATTTTACATAGGGTGAAGAACTATGGACAGAGGTTCATGGCATTGTACAGGAGGTAGGGATCAAGACCATCCCTAAGAAAAAGAAATGCGAAAAGGCAAAATGGTTGTCTGAGAAGGCCTTACAAATAGCTGTGAAAAGAAAAGAAGTGAAAGGCAAAGGAGAAAAGGAAAGGTATACCCATTTGAATGCAGAGTTCCAGAGAATAGCAAGGAGAGATAAGAAAGGCTTCCTCAGTGATCAGTGCAAAGAAATAGAGGAAGGAAACAATAGAATAGGAGAGACTAGAGGTCTCTTCAAGAAAATTAGAGATACCAAGGGAACATTTCATGCAAAGAAAGGCACAAGAAAGGACAGAAATGGTAAGGACCTAACAGAAGCAGAAGATATTAAGAAGAGGTGGCAAGAATACACAGAAGAACTACACCAAAAAGATCTTCACAACCCAGATAATCATGATGATATAATCACTCACCTAGAGCCAGACATCCTGGAATGTGAAGTCAAGTGGGCCTTAGGAAGCACCACTATGAACAAAGCTAGTGGAGGTGATGGAATTACAGTTGAGCCATTTCAAATCCTAAAAGGTGATGCTGTGAAAGTGCTTCACTCAATATGTCAGCAAATTTGGAAAACTCAGCAGTGGCCACAGGACTGGAAAAGCTCAGTTTTCATTCCAATCCCAAAGAAAGGCAATGTCAAAGAATGTTCAAACTGTACACAATTGCATTCATCTCACACGCTAGCAAATTAATGCTCAAAATTCTCCAAGTCAGGCTTCAACAGTACGTGAACCATGAACTTCCAGATATTCAAACTGGATTTTAAAAAGGCAGAGGAACCAGAGATCAGAGTGCCAATATCTGTTGGATCATCAAAAAAGCAAGAGAGTTTCAGAAAAACACCTACTTCAGCTTTATTGACTATGCCGAAGCCTTTGACTGTGTGCATCACAATAAACTGTGGGAAATTCTTAAAGAGATGGGAATACCAGAGTACCCAACCTGCCTCTTAAGAAACCTGTATGCAGGTCAGGAAGCAACAGTTAGAACTGGACATGGAAAAACAGACTGATTCCAAATCAGGAAAGGAGTATGTCAAGGTTGTATATTGTCACACTACTTATTTAACTTATATGAAGAGTACATCATGAGAAACACTGGGCTGGATGAAGTACAAGCTGGAATCAAGATTGCTGGGAGAAATATCAATAACCTCAGATATGCAGATGACACCACCCTTATGGCAGAAAGCGAAGAACTAAACAGCCTCTTGATGAAAGTGAAAGAGGAGAGTGAAAAAGTTGGCTTAAAGCTCAACATTCAGAAAACTAAGATCACGGCATCTGGTCCCATCACTTCATGGAAAATAGATGGGGAAACAGTGGAAACACTGACAGACTTTGTTTTTAGGGTCTCCAAAATCGCTGCAGATGGTGACTGCAGTCATGAAATTAAAAGACGCTTGCTCCTTGGAAGAAAAGCTATGACCCACCTAGACAGCATATTAAAAAGCATAGACATTACTTTGCCAACATAGGTCCATTTAGTCAAAGTATGGTTTTTCCAGTAGTCATGTATGGATGTGAGAGTTGGACTGTGAAGAAAGCTGAGCACCGAAGAATTGATGCTTTTGAACTGTGTTGTTGGAGAAGAATCTTGAGAGTCCTGTGGACTGCAAGGAGATCCAATCAATCCATCCTAAAGGAAATCAGTCCTGAATATTCATTGAAAGGACTGATGCTGAAGCTGAAGCTGCAATACTTTGGTCACCTGATGGGAAGAACTGACTCATTTGAAAAGACCTTGATGCTGGGAAAGATTGAAGGAGGGAGGAGAAGGGGACGACAGAGGATGAGATGGTTGGATGGCATCACCGACTCATTGGACATGAGTTTGAGTAAGCTCCAGGAGCTGGTGTTGGATAGGGAGGCCTGGCGTGCTGCAGTCCATGGGGTCACAAAGAGTCGGACACAACTGAGCGACTGAACTGAACTGAACTGAACTGAATATTCACTGACTTCAGAGACTAGGACTTATATGTCTTGGGGAAGCATAATTTTCATCATACCACAGTGCTCAAAATATTTTTTCTATGGACTGACATCATATATATTAACTTATGATATCTAGCGTTAGTCACTCAGTCGTGTTCGTCTTTTTGCAACCCCATGGACTATAGCCTTCCAGGCTCCTCTGTCCATGGAATTCTCCAGGCAAGAATACTGGATTGGCTACCCATTCCCTTCTCCAGGGGATGTTTGGGATCCAGGGATTGAACCTGGGTCTCCTGCATTGCAGGCAGATTCTTTACTGTTTTAGCCATGGTAACTTGGTAATTTATCAAGATAAACTAGGTTATTCTGTAGCAGTAATGACAAAACCACCTGACATTTTGGTGGCTTCAAGTATAAGAGTTTATCCCCATTCATGTCCCAGCTCAGTGTGGAGCGGAGGACATGTTCCATATCATCCTTCAAGGTCTCAGGTACTTCTATCTTGGAGATTTACTCTACTTGATCCTTGGCAGTCTTTCCAGTTAGTGGGCATATGAGAAAGAGAGAGGGGATCACTATCACACCAGCAGTCCCTTCCACAGCATCATTTAGCACTTTTTTCATTTTTTATGTGGTAGACTGTATTATTATCCAAAACATTCATTGCCCTACCCTGGGAGGCTCCATCCTTTGGCATTCCTCCTTAGAAAACTATTCTGTATTTTCACTCTGTTGATCTCAAGCATGGTCATGGACTTGATCTGACTCATAAAGTAAGCAGTGGTGACAACACTGGTTAAACATCTCTGGCTTTGGAAAGATTGTCATGTGTCCACTCTACTTCTAAGGGAGGCCAAAAAATGTCTAGCTGTACTATCTGGAAAACAAGAGAACTCGATGTTAGTGAACCCATCATTTTCTGCTGCAGTAGTTAGTTATCCTTTTGATCCTCTCTCTCCAAATGGGAGATCATACGGTGTTCAAAGTATTTGCTGTTCCTCCCTGCAACTCTCTTCCTTTGGCATTTCTCCTTGAGGGAAGATTTTATAATCTTGCCCTGTTGAACTCAGGCATAGCTGGGTACATTGTTTTAGCCAAAGAAGTATGAGCAGTTGTTACAAGTTTCATTGTAGGAACTAGTGTATGTTCCGCCATCTCTCTTTCCCTCTGCCATGAGACAATGTCCCAGATAGAGGGTCCTCCATCTGCCTAAATCCCGGAATACAGGGGGAATACAGCAGAGCTACTGCCAGTCCACCATGGACATGCTGTATGAGTTAAAAACTAACCTTTGAAGCTGTAAGCCACTCAAATTAGGGGACCTCCTGTTCACACAACATCAACTGAGAAATACACTCCAGCACTTCTCAGAGTTTATTAATAAACAGCCCATGAGGTAGAGATAAGCTAAAGTCCAAAAAAAAAAAAAAAGTAGCTAGAGATTCTCTTACAATCTTCTCACCTCATTCACACATTTTAGATTCCTGATGTGCCTTACCTTCCCAGATGTCTTCCATTTTTCTTAATTTAAATTGTTGCCTTAGTCTATTTCTTCTCTTTCTTCATCCACGTCACTGAAAGTGTACACTGAGCATTTAAGCAGAACTAGAAACTGAAATTTACAAACCTGTCCTTTCTATATCTGGAATCATTCAAATATGTTAACACCTTGATTCAATGGTATGCTGAAGCCGGCTTACATCAGGTCACAGAATTGTTCATTTTTTCAGGATTTTTGTGAACAGTTGTTACACATAACCATTATTAAATTAAATTAAAATTACATACATTCACAATTAGTTAAATTCTATTTAAAACAAAGGTAATAAGTGATCAACACTTATCACTTGCTAATAATTTCACTGGAGTTTACTATTATTAATTTTCTGGATGTTATTTCTCTCTCTTTTTTTTTTTTATTTCTCTCTTTTATCTGTATGGTTGAAGTACTACCTTGTATTTCTTTCAAACTCTGCATTTAGTGATTTCACATTGGTAGCTTGAAATCAGGTAAGATTGGAGTACTTATATCACAGAAATAAGCATACTTTACAAATCAGAGCTTTGAATATTTTTTAAAGTTTTACCAGCCCCGCACTGTATATATTCCATCTAAAATCACCACAAAAGTTATATAAATTTTAAATCTAAAACTAAGCAAGGCTTGAAGGGATTCTTTTTAGAGAAATACATTGAGTTGACACTTTCTACATCTTCAGTAAAGACGTTTGTGGAATGCCATTTTCTCCTTTAAAAACGTGTCTGACTTTATGGGAATACTCTGATGTGAGAATTAGACCATGTGAACTAAATGTAACTCTGTTAGAACTCATTCACTACTCAAGAATAGAGATCAGCAAAAAATAAGAGATAAACTTTAGTAGGCTAATGAGATGATGGAATTTTCTGACAGGGTTAATTCATTTGTAATAAGGAAGAAGGTCTGGACTACTGAAGGGGAAACAAGCTTTTACTAAATAGGAAGGTGTTGACATTACATATATCTATTGCTACAATTTTGATCTTTGTCTGAAAAAAAACTAAACCTTTCACAGGCTAATCATCTTCCTTATCTTCTTATTCTGACTAATTAGTAATTATAAATTCCCTGTTTTAAAACAGGATCTAGGACACAAGGAGAATTGTTAAAAAGTTAAATCAAGCTAGGCTGAATGCCTGGAAAAATTAAAAATTTAGTTTAACACTCCTGGGATTTCTATGTATGTCTATGTATCTATGATTGAGTTTATTAGACACAACTAATTGAAAAGAAAAGATAAAATATCTGGAAATTAAACCTCACATAATGTTAGTCAGAGATAAGGAAGTATTTTTTTAAATGAAAGTCCAATGTACAGAAAAAAAGTCTATCAAAGTAACTTAATTTGAGGGTTGTTTTTTCTTTTTTTTTTGAAAGAAATTTAAGGAGTTCAAACTTATCTGCACTTAACATTAATACATAGAGACAGAAAACTTCCTCCCTGAATCCAATACTGAGAAATATGCTTGTTAATGGAGTTCAGTTGCCCAGTCATGTCTGACTCTTTGTGACCCCATGAGCTGCAGCACACCAGGCTTCCTGGTCCTTCACTATCTCCCAGATTTTACTCAAACTTATGTCCATTGAGTCAGTGATGCCATCAAACCATCTTATTCTTTGTTTCCCCCTTCTTCTCCTGCCCTCAATCTTTCCCATCATCGGGTCTTTTCTGATGAGTTGGCTCTTAGCATCAGGTGGCCAAAGTATTGGAGCTTCAGCTTCAGCATCAGTTCTTCCATTGAATATTCAGGGTTGATTTCCTTTAGGATAGACTGGTTGGATCTCCTTGCTGTCCAAGGAACTCTCAAGGTCTTCTCCAGCACCACAGTTCGAAAGTATTAATTCTTCAGGGCTCAGCCTTCTTTATGATCCAACTCTCATATCCCTACATGACTACTGGAAAAACCATGGTTTTGAATATATGGGCCTTTGTCAGCAAAGTGTTGTCTCTGCTTTTTAATATACTATCTAGATTTGTCATAGCTTTTCTTCAAAGGAGGAAGCATCTTTTCATGGCTACAGTCACCATCTGCAGTTATTTTGGAGTCCAAGAAATAAAGTCTGTCACTGTTTCCATTTTTTCCCCATTGATTTGCCATGAAGTGATGGGACTGGGTGCCATGATCTTAGTTTTTTAAATGTTGAGTTTTAAGACAGTTTTATACTCTCTTTCTTCACATTCATCAAGAGGCTCTTTAGTTTCTCTTTGCTTTCTGCCATTAGGATGGTATCATCTACTTATCTGAGGTTATTGATACTTCTCCCAGCAATCTTGATTTCAGCCTGTAATTCATCCAGCCACCATTTTGCATGATGTACTCTGCATATAAGTTAAATAAGTAGGGTAACAATATATAGCCTTGATGTACTTCTTTCCCAAATTGGAAGCAGTCCATTGTTCCATGTCCAGTTATAACTGTTGCTTATTCACCTACATACAGGGTTCTCGAGGCAGGTAAGGTGGTCTGGTATTTCCATCTCTATAAGAATTTGCCACAATTTGTTGTGACCCACTCAGCCAAAGGCTTTAGCCTAGTAATGGAGTTGGGGTAGAAAAAAATGGTGAGGGAGAGAAAATAAGAGTTAAATAACAAAAGTGAGGAGACAAACAGATGGGGGACACACATACCAAACAGAAAGAAGACATCTGCAGTGGACATTTGCCAAAAGAAATTCTACCCAAAAGAGAATCAGTTGAAAGGCAGGAGAGTTCTCACCTTTGCCTGGGGATGAAAATGGTTATAAAATTTCATGATAACTACAGTGTATAGTGTGATAGTTGTAACATTGTTTTGTTTTTAATGCTACCTTGACCCAGTCTTGAGGCACTGGCTGGAGGCTGGTCAGTTTTCCTTTTGAGAAGCTGATTTGAATCCACACCCCAATCACTTACAGCATGGGACTCACATTCCTGGACCACTAATTGCTTGACTCATCAGGTACCAAACAACTAGGCAGAGCTCCTATGCTCTGGGGCCTGCCAAATTATTCACATTAGCCAGTCCACATAGGCTGTGCCCTACAGTCCCTGCTCACTCTTGCCCTGTTTCCCCTCCCCAAAGAAGCCCCTGTATGTCCCCGCCCAGCCTTTTCTCACTTGGAACTGTAAGCAGCAAAAAAGTTCTGTCTTCATCTAGCCAAATGTCAGGGTGTTGTATTTTGCCATCAAAAGAATCTGTAAATCTTATACAATAGTTGTCATATTTAGATAGAGAGAGATTAAGATAAAGGAGGTAACCTAACCCATGGCAACTACATAGATATGTTCATATTAATATTTTTACCGATATAAAATAATTTAAACCTTGACAACAAAAGTAATTAAGAAAAGGTTCAACAAGCCATATCCATTGAGACAACTTTCCAGTGGTGTTCCCTCCTCATGTTCAGCAGTCAGAGAAAAAGAGCTCCAGAAGGAAAAACTGACCGGTCACAAGAGGGAGGAGGGTATCATGAAACTGCCCCGCCCTCCTAGGGTTGTGGCTGTGACCTCTGCATCCTATGTTTAATCTCCCCAATTCCATCTGAATCTTCTAAGATTCTGAGGGTCAAAGAAGCACTTTGGTCTATTCTAAGAGCTAGTGGTATGTAACCATTTGTGATGAAGAAGAAATTCCACTATTATAAAAGACCCCAAATTCCTTCTTAATCTTAAATTCCTCATCTGTAAAACCCAAATAATGGTCTCTAGGTCATTAGATGAGTAGAGATGACAAATGTATAGCAGTTAGTCTAGTTCTGGAAACAATAACTTTTAATTCATGATAGCTGTGTGTCAAAATAAAAATCTTGCTACTTAAGGTTAGTTAATCCTTAAAGTTATGTTTCATGGCTACTGTTCCCATTTAAACCCATGGCTCTTATCTTACCAGGTCCTTTACCTCACTTGAACATCTTTTTCATTCTAATTCTCTACCTATGACAACCTCACTTTCAAGGTTTCAGCTGACTAACTCCTTTCATCATCAAGTCCCTTAGCTATATGTTCCTATTCATGACAGCACACTTCTACTAGTCAAAACAACCTAGCTCACGCTCCCATAGTGCCCTGAATGTGCCATTGTTAGTCTGATGCTATGCTTTCGCCTTTCTGCAGTGCCTTCCTGGAAGGTCCTATAAAGAAAAACTCTTACTCAATTTTTAAGACCAATTCTTGTAAGACCAGACATATCTTCCACAATGTTGTGTTGTGTGTTAGTTGCTCAGTCCAACTCTTTGGGACCCCATGGGCTGTAGCCTCTGTTCATGGAATTCTCCAGGCAAGAGTACTGGAGTGGATTGCCATGTCCTTCTCCCAAGGCTCTTCCCGACCCAGGAATTGAACCCATTGCCTGCATTGCAGGCAGATTCTTTCCCATCTGAGCCACCAGGGAAGCCCCATCTGAGTAATAGTGGTCTCCGATTAGTTCCCTCCATATCATCCTTTTAAATCTTCTTCATAACAGTAAATGAAAACTCCAAATTATCTGTTATTGTTTATTAGTTCCAAATAAAACAAAATCCTTGCCATCACAGAATTCCATATGTTACACTTAAACTACCCAGACAAAGTCTGCTTTCTGTCTTCAAGGCATGCTTCTTAAAATTATGAGCCTAAATCATACAAGTAGTTAATATCTATTTTTAATTGAAAAAATCTGCCACTAACTGTTTTTATTTTATTTGCCTTCTAATAATATTTTTCTAATTGCAATCAAAATAAATAAAATTCTTTTAATATATAAAAATTATCATGATCCATATGAATTCACTGCCTCTTCACGTTCAGCCAAATAGACTAATTTTAGTAAGTGTTAATCTCTACAACCCAGTTGCCATTTTCTAGATCTTAGATTGCTGTCCCTGAGTTATCAGACTTGGGAAAAAATTGTCCTCTACAATAATTTACTTTCCCGACAGACTAAAGGTGCTTTCTACATTACTCAAAATAAAAGTCATGTGCTAAGGAGAAATGTGGCTTACCTTTGCTGCTTTTTATGAAAGCCTATGTTGTGAAGCAGTTAAACATTAGCTTGATTGTATAGATAAAAAGGGGAAAACACTTTGAAATAAGCATGGTTAATGGTTCCTTTTTAAAAGCAAAATCTAACTATAGGCACATACACACTGAGACACAGTGCATCCATCAACCTTAGAAAAAGGTTTCAGGTCTGAGTATTGACATGTGAGATAGTGGCAGAGCTCAAGATAATGGAGCGGCTTTATTCCTAGAGTGATGTTTTTAACTGAGACTTCATTGATGTTTTCGAGGTTTCCTGAGAGAAAATAATAGATCAAAAATGGTTGGATTGCTGGACTTCACAGGACATTTTTTTCCCAGACAAATCATATGGAATTTTCCTATAGGTCTCCGGATTTCATTAACTGTAAGTTCAGACAACTCTAAATTATTTATACAGATTATTCAATTTGTAGGTTATTTGCAGCACTCTTCTTAAATCTTGCCTAATATTTACCTAACCACTGATCCACTTCTTAACCAACCCACTTTTCTGGCTGTCTACCAGCATGAACTCAGAGACTAGCAGTTTAAGTAAATCCAAATTAAGAAGACAAATCTTCCCAATGTGAAAGTTGTACAACATACTCCAAAGCATTTTGAAATTTTATATTGTATCAGATCATTTGTGATTCTATATCCCTTGACTAGGGTGTAATTTATCATCTTTATTCTGAAATTTTGGATTCAACACTCGAAATGTTCATCGTCTTCAAAGACCAGTGGACTTGAGATACACTTTGGAAAAGTAGGTATCACAGGATAGGTTTTATATTGACTGGTTTAAATTATAATTGTGGTTTGCTGTCATAGAACAGTAAACTTCTCCACTCATCATTTTTCTAAAATTCATAGCTAAAGTCCTTAATAAATAAATCCACCTGAACATGAATAACATTGCCAAGAACTACATTTAAGAAGTAAAACAAAATCTAAAGAAATAAAAATGAAACTTAATACTTATTAAACCATAGTTCATTGAAGTTTATTGATTAAACTGCAGCTCCTAACAAGTGAAAAGGATTCCTTCCAGTTGACAGAATACTTTCAGGTTTAGGCATTTCTTGAACTTGTCCTCAATCTATGTTTCCATATATTTGAATTTTAAAAGCCTGGCACTGGCAGATTTTTCTTGCTCAGCTAGAAGCTAATGTGAAAATCTTCCCAAAGGAGATCCTTATTAGGTAATATCTTGAAAGCCCAATTGGAGACAGGGCTAGCACCTGGGAACCAGGGCACAAGAAGATAAATGCATTTGTAATGGAGCTTGGTTTTCATGGGAAGGGATGTGGCAAGGCTAGAAAGACCTGGAGGAAATACATAAGCTTTGTGAAGCCATGTGCTGTGAAACATGCTGTTATGGATTGAATTATGCCTACCCCCCCATCCCCCCAAAATTCATTTGTTGAAGTCCTAAAGCCCAATACATTAAAAGGTGACTTTGTTTGGAGATAAGATCTTGATAGGAGGAATCAAGTTAAAGTCAGATCATTAGCCTGGGCCTTAATCCAATATTACCAAAAAAGGAGAAATTTGGACACAAATGTATACAGGGAGAATATCAATTGTACATGAAGGTGACCATCTACAGATTCTCCCCTCACAACTTTCAGGAGGAACCAACTCACCAATACCTTGACCTTAGACTTCTAGCCTCCAGACTGTGAGACAAAAAATTTCTCTGATTAAAGATACCCAGATTGTAGTACTTTCTTATGGCAAACCTAGCAAGGTTTTTGAACTGTGGTGTTGGAGAAGACTCTTGAGAGTCCCTTGGACTGCGAGGAGATCCAACCAGTCCATCCTAAAGGAAATCAGTCCTGGGTGTTCACTGGAAGGACTGATGCTGAAGCTGAAACTCCAACACTTTGGCCACCTCATGCAAAGAGCTAACTCATTAGAAAAGGCCTTGATGCTGGAAAAGATTGAAGGCAGGAGGAGAAGGGGATGACAGAGGATGAGATGGTTAGATGGCATCACTGACTCAGTGGACATGAGTTTGAGTAAACTCCAGGTGTTGGTGATGGACAGGAAGGCCTGGCGTGCTGCAGTCCATGGGGTTCCAAAGAGTTGGACACGACTGAGTAACTGAACTGAACTGAACTGAGTGTGGCATGGGGATGTAAAACATTTTTCCATCTTCATATTTATTCAGTAAAATTTACATTGAAAATCAATCCTTTAGTGTAAAGCAATTACTTCCCGGGAAGGTAAAGAGCTTCTGAAATCTGAATATTTGTGAGTATGTGAATAAAAAAAAAGATAACCTGAGAGCTGACACCTGAGGCATTCTACTTTCTCCTTAGCTCAAATTGTACCAAGGGAAAAAAAAAATTTCCTGATGGAAAGTAAAAAGGGCAGCCTCTTCTAACTTCTTCCTCTTTTTCACATCTTTATGGCCCTTTCTAAATCTCTCTATTTGTGGAGCACTGTGGAGTAGAAAGAGTCTGAAATTTAAAATTAGTCAAATGAGTATTTAAACTGCAATTCTGTCACTTATAAGTAAATTACTCTTAGTAATTTACTTCTGAGTAATTCTCTGAGTCACAGTTTTACAACATGTAAAATGGTGATAAAAATTTGCTTAAAAAGTTTCTGTCACTAAATAATGGGAATAGGAAAACCGGCTAAACAAAACCACAAAGAAACCAACCAAATACAAACTGCAGGATACTCTACAAAGTAAATGGCCAGGCTTTCTTAACAAATAAATGGCATAAGAAAGGGCAGAGTGACACTTAAAGAAAAGCCTGGGGGACATATCAACCAGATGCTGTGTGTACAACTTGTTTGCTCCTGGTTTAAGCAAACCAACTGCAAAAAGATTTCTGTTAGATAATTGGGAGACAAAGAATACAAATGGATATTAAGTAATATTAGCAACCTATTATTTGGGAAGATTGGTATGTAATTGCTATGGTCTGAATGTTCTTCAAAAATTCATGTACTGAAATTCCAATTCCCAATGTGATAGTATTAGGAAGGTGATTAGGAGGTGATTTGGAGGTGATTAGGTCATGAGGGTAGAACCTTCATAAGTACGATTAGTGCTCTTATAAAAATGGCTCCAGAAAGATCTCTCACCCTCCTTCCACCATGCAAGGATAGAATAGGAAGTTTATGCTAATTAAGAAACATATTTTAAAGAATTCTCAGAGGAAAAGAAAAGTAAAAATAATTAGAAATTAATTGCAATGATAATACGACATATAAAAACATGGATATGACTAACACAGTACTCATCAAAGAGAAATTTATAATCTTAAATGTTTCTATTATTAAGAAATAATGAAAATAGACAAACTGAGCAATATAATCAGAAAGCTAGAAACTAAAAGCAAAGGACGAAAAACGAAGGACATGTGACTTCATAAAAATAAAAGCATAAGGACTTCCCTGGCAGTCTGTGGTTTAGACTCCACATTTCTGCTGCAGGGGGCATGGGTTCAATCCCTGGTTAGGGAACTAGGATCCTGCAAGCTGTGTGGCAGAGCTGAAAAAAAGAAAGAAAAGATGGACATAAAATCAGAATAACAGAATAAATGAACATTTTCTAAAAAAAAAAAAAAGCATAAAATTTTTAATTAATTTGAAACTTTTGACTTATTTGAAAATAGAAAACCAGTGGAATTTTAAATAAAATCAAGATTTGGTTCTTTGAAAAGATGAACTAATTAGACAAACCTCTCCTAGGGCTGATAATAATGACATATATGGAACATGAAGAGTAACACTTGAGATACAATCACTTATACAAATATTTCAAAGATCATAAACAAAATCTTCAGGCAATTTTTCACTAAGATACGAAAACTTTGATGAAAATGAATGATTAAGACTGACTCAGAATGTTATCTGATCCATGGGATATAAGAAATTAGAATAACTATCAAAAACCTACTCATCAAAATGGCATTAGTCCCTTAAATTTTTAACAAATAAATTCTATTGGGTTATCCATTCAAGGGACAAATCATTTCAATCTGTGTGTTAAAAAGTACTTTTAAAAAACATACAAAAGCATAAAAAAAATCACAATCCATTTCACAGCAGTTTACCCAGTGAAGAAAATCTCAGGGGAAGAAAACTGTAGATCAAGCTCATTTAGGAATAAAAACATAAAGCAACATTTAAAAAAAAAAAAACTAACAAACTGAATCCAGGAATATTTTCAAAGCTTAGCATATTGTGACCAAGTAAAGATTATTTCTAGAATGCAAAGATTCTGGAGATGAAAGTAAAAGTCACTCAGCCGTCCGACTCTTTGCGACCCCGTGGACTATACAGTCCATGGAATTCTCTAGTCCAGAATAATGGAATGGGTAGCCTTTCTCTTTTCCAGGGGATCTTCCCAACCCAGGGATGAAACCCAGGTCTCTCGCATTGCAGGCAGTTTCTTTACCAGCTGAGCTATCTGGGAAGCATTCTCAACAAAGGCCTGTGCCAAAAAAAAAAAAAAAGGCCATGGGCTGGATATGAGCTGTGGGCTTTTGTTTGTCCTAAACAAGTAAGACAAATTTAACCTCAGTAATAATAAGAGAAATACAAATTAAATGCAAGTTAAGTGGACAAAGGGTTGTGCTTTCTTAATACTTAGTATTTATGAGGATATGAGGAAATGGGCATTCATACTGCTGGTGAATTTATCACTGGTGGCAAATTGAATGCATTAAAAGACTTAAGGTATGCATTTTCATTTACCAAGAAATTCTCTATCTAGATACAGTTCCTAACGAAGTAATTGGAGACATTCTCATATGTTTAAATAAAAACGTTTTATCACAGGAATGGTTAAAATGTTACAAAAAAATCAGTTTCTAGTTAATGGTCTAACTATAGAAGATTGGTTAAATAAATGACCATGCCTCTATACAGTGGAATACTATGCAAGTATTAAAAGTAGTGATGGATTGTATGCTGTCTTTTTCAATTGAAAAACAGAAAACTAAAATAGTGTCATTAATAGCTCATACAAGAGAGCTGGGGGAAAAGCCAAGTAAATAACTGAATTTAGAAAACATCATCGTGGAATGACTCTGTCTCTCAATAAAAGGCAAGGCATTGTCTTCGTCGGAAACAAACACAAAGAAACAAAAAGCACATGAAGTAGAAAAGGGAGAGTCTGCCAGGAAGAAATCCCTTCATTTATAGACAGGCTTTTTCAAAATCTTTTTTAAATGTTGAGATCCAATGTGGTTTTTTTTCAAGGTGTCTTAAAGACTTAGCAGCTTATTTAAGGTTAGTGAAAAAACCACATGAAATTCATGGAATAGCATTATCATTTTCTAAGAAGTTCTTTTAGTTGTCCAATTTAATACACAGTGTATGCTCAGAACTTTGAGTTAGGTGAGATTTCAAAACTAGAAAAATTGTGAAGTAAGCAAAATTTATCACCACTTCTAATAATAACCTCATTGACTTTTGGCTCCATTTCCTTGGACTACATCCATGTTCTAACCCCCAAATGCCCTAAAATCTTTATTTTGCAGTCTGTACTCAACTACTCTGAAGCCCTCACTTTACAACTAGCCTATATATTTTATTGTCTAACTAACTCATGGCCCTGGAGACAAGTAGAACGTTGCCTGCTTCAATCGTGTCCTAGTTTTTGCAACCCTATGGACTGCAGCCCACCAGACTCCTCTGTCCATGGGCTTCTCTAAGCAAAAATACTGGAGTGGGTTGCCATGCCCTCCTCCAGGGCATCTTCCCCACCCAGGGATCAAACCCTTGTCTCTTACATCTCCTACATTGGCAGGTGGGTTCTTTACCACTGTTGCCACACTTCTCCAAATTAACTGGTAAGATTTTTAACAATTGGCCTCAGGGAAAAAGCCTTATCTGAACCAATGTCTTTGTTCACTAGTTGGATCTGAGACATCTTGGCAGATCGGTTGAGTAGGACAACTAAAAAGTCTTTAATATGAATGCCTCCTTGGAAGTGTTCATGAGAAATCTACATTCAGTTATTACTAGTGTAGTTAATAGCAGTACAAGATCTTATAAAAGTTTATGTCTTAATAGTCCCCTTTGTCACCTATGGTTTGCCCTGAATATCTCAGTGAAATTGTTGCTGAAGTTTCCAATCTAGACTGCCTTGGAAAACATATAGCTGTTCCATCATGTCCTTCCTTAAGATCCTAGCATTTGCTGATTTTGTTTTTAGTTTTCTTTTCTGAGAGTTGCCCTCTCCTTGTTCCTTTTCCCTCAATTCCTTCTCCACACAGTGTAACCAAGGAGGAAACAGAGATATGCAGACACCATGGGATTTTTTTTTTAATACATCGCTCTAAAATAGCAAATGCACTAGAGATTAATTAGATAAGCAGGTTTTATGATTCAGATGAATACAAATTCTAAAGTAACACAAGAAGGAGAGTGGGGGGGGGAGACAAAAACAGGCAGGATGATGGTAAGAAAAAAAGAATGCAAAGTGAGCAAACAGAAGTGGTAAAGCTGCAAGACCTTTGGTATAATTCTTTGATGAGCAGTTGTATGCATGACCTTCAGAGAAAACTTACCTATTTCATGATTTGTTGACAGGCTGGTGTGTGACATTTTGACTAAAGGACCTAGTTACATTGTGAAGAGAAGAAGGTACCCTTTAGGTGAGGAATATAAACAAATGTCTCCACTCAGACATTTTTGAAAGAGCTCAAGAGACTCCCGCTAAAGTGCATGAGGATGACATCTTGTAGCAGCTTTTGAAAAAGAAGATATTTTAGAGCCCATGAGTTTGCTGCTGCATCATTTTTTTCAGATTTAAGTAGAAAAATATAGTGGGCACAATTTGATCACTTAACACAAAAATCAGAAAAATGCAGCTACTCTGAGAGAAACTGGGAAATAAAAAGGTGAAAGGAGTATAGATGAAATGTTTAAAGTTCAACCTGCTTATCAAATATATAGACATAGCTTTGAAATTTCTAATCTAGAGTAAAGCTAACAAAGGGAAATTGATATTTCTCCTCCTCTTTTCCAAAAAAGACATTTGGAATGCTCCTGCTTCAGAGGTACTGTTTAAGAAAATTAGAATTTCTGATAGAGATTGAAATCTCTAAGGAGAAAGGTATGAAACATTTTGAGAAAATTCAGGCTGACTAGAACAGCAGAAGTGGGTGACATTTAGCAATTAACTCCAAGGAAATAAAGAAATGTGCAATAGCAAAAATGTTGATGGGTTTTGCATAAAACAGAGTAATCTATTTTGGCCTTGAACAGCTGTTAAAAGTTCCTTCAAAGTCACTAACTAGCAATCAGCTGAAAATTCCTATCATCTATGTGCTTCCTAGAGAAAAAAGGGAAGAAAAAAGGGTGAGATGTACACTCTACAAAGATTTGTTAGTGGAGGGAAATAGAGATATTTTTCTTAGTCAAATTTTAATAAAGGAGTCTAGAAAAGGCTTTGTACCCATGGCTTTGAGTCTTTCTTTTGCACAGGTAAATGCACTTGCTGGATAATTCTATCCAGCACATAAACCTTTCCTTGAATCATCATGAATATCCCGAACATTTATAAATGAGATGCTCTAATGGGGCATCTCAAAATCTCTTGCTAAATATTTTATCTTATATAAAAGGAAATTCATTAAAAGTATGTTAGGCATTCTTTTATTGGAATAATGTTGGATAGTTTATATCAAAGGAGAGCTCTACTTTAAATGATTTAAATTCTTTTATTGCTCTTTACAAGCCAAAAGTCATTATCAACTAGCTGAGGGCTCCATTTAATCACAAGTAAATATAGTATGGCAATCACAAGCATCAAAGAAAGCTTCAGACAGAGTCCCACAGAAAGTTTCCGCTTGTGAAAACTTAGTACACTCTAAAGAAGGTTTTTAAATTATTTTGGCCAAAACCATTCCAAATCTGAAATTAAAATTTTCAGCATTGGTCTTTGTCAATATTGCTGATATATTCATTTTGGATCTTAATAATCAAAGATTATGTTTGTTGCCTGTAAATATGAATAAAAATATATACTTAGATTATAATCAATATAAATATTAAGCATTATTTTTTTCTATGGTTAGACTAGTAACTGTGCGGAGTTATACCATATTGATTTTGTAAGGCAAGAGTAAAACTAAAAACATCATTTTTATAAAGTATCTGTATCAGATCATTTGTTCCATGCTGGACCCACCTATTCAAAATGCCAACTCTCCGTTCTCTACCTAACTACCCTTCAAAAGTGTCTCAAGTTCATCCTCCAATTCACAATGATCTCTCCTTTCTCTGAAGCCAGGGCACTTAAAATTTATAGCACTCATTTGGTAATTAATCATGTAATGACCTGTGATATTTCTTTAATTGATATTATTTAATATCTTTCTCATTCTCTTTCTCCCTTCCCCCTTTCCTCCACCCCCTGTCTTGTCCTCTCTCTCCAACTCTCTTTCTCTTCCTTATTTTTTTAAACTATGTTTTACAATTTTATGGGAGCAAGTACTACATAAACTGCCATATATAACATTATTTCATGGCACACAACACTGTGTCTTGCAACTAGTAAGTGTTCAATAAAAGTTGTTTACTTGAAAAGTGAGTTTAAAACTTAATCTTCTACTGGAGGCCTGGTAGATGTCTGCAAAGATTTAATAAAATTGATAATCTGTGATTTGAAGGATGGAGGTGATAGGCAGCTAGGCAGTAGGGTGGAGAGAGGCTTAGCAATCTTTCTAGAGAAATTATGCCACATCTTGATTCATTGACTCCTTTTCAAGGTCACATGCATGGCAGCTCCTTTGAGAGAAGGAAGCAGGACAGATTCTCACAGATCACTCACCCACCTACCCCAACAGAGGGCTGCTGGAGTATGACACAGTTCTGAGGGTCTTCCAGCAGAGGAATGACAAGAGCATGAAGGACAAAAGCTTCCCAAGACTTAGTCTTCTAGAATCTCCATGGAGGGAAAAGAGGGAACATGAAGAGGCTCCTTCCTATATGTCTGTGTTCCTTTCCACATTTGAGCATTCTAAGAGCCAAAATCATAATTATCAACCTAGAAAGCATAAAGTTTTCAATTTACATGCAAGTAAGAGAAAAATGGAGGGGATGAAGAAGTTCTCCAAGAGAAATCTCCAAATCTGGTTACTTCTTTCTTCACCATTTGGTTTACCTGTGACATCAAAACCATCTCATTATTATCTTAGACATAAAAACAAGAGGGTATTTAGGAAAGTGTAAGAGTTTTACACAGAAACTGTCTAATTGAATAAAGAGAAACAGAACTCACTGGCAGTGAAAGTCTTCCCCAAAATCTTCAGTTCTCCTAACTTCCACTGGGGAATATATTTGTGCTTTGCAATATGTTCAAAGTTACAGAAATGGAAAACCTCATGGAAAGATTCACTGGCATTTTAGTCACCAAAGGTACTTAGTCAAGTTTAAGAACACAGCAGAATATCAGAATCTCCATGTTCCCTTCCAGAAAGCTAAATAGATTCTGATAGTTTAAAAGTTTTAATATAAATTTAAAACCATTGGAAACCACTGTAGTTTTCTGAGGGGGGGAAATCAAGAGTATTGAATGGAGGAATACATAGAATTATATATAATTATTTAATTTTGTCCATGACTTGTTTGAAAATAGAAAATGGGCTTGCCAAAATGTTTAACACAAGATTTCAAAGGATTCAAAGACTCATGTAAAACTCGTATGAGTCAATAAACTTCAGATGACAGATCTTTTATCAGAAGGAAAGATGAGTTACATAGAGACTAGTGGGAAAGCCATTGAACTTTTCTGGACTTGTATCTTTCCTATATTAAAGACATGGCTATGATGGCATAGTTATTAATATCAGAAATGCTATAGATGCAGTAAATTCACTTGGACTGAATACAGGTAGAGTAGGCAGAATAATAGCACACCCCCCAAGATTTCTATATCCTAATTCCTAGTACCTGTGTATGTGTAATCTTACCTGGCAAAGGAGAATTAAAGTTGCAGATGGAATTAAGTTTGCTAATCAGCTAACCTTGGGATGGGGAGACCATGCTGGATGATCCAGGTGAAAGTGAAAGTCACTCAGTCGTGTCCAGTTCTTTGTGACCCCATGGACTACACAGTCCATGGAATTCTCCAGGCCAGAATAATAGAGTGGGTAGCTTATTCCTTCTCCAGCACATCTTCCTGACTCAGGAATTGAACCAGGGTCTCCTGAATTGCAGGCAGATTCTTTACCAACTGAGCTATCTTATCCAGGTGAGTCCAATGTAATCACAAGGGTCTTTATAAATGAAAGATGGAGGCAGCAGAGTCTGCATCAGAGTGATGTAGTCTGAGAAAGACTCAACCAGCCATTGCTAGCTTTGACGATAGAAGGACACAAGTTAAGGAATACAGGCGGCTTCTAGAAGCTAGAAGAAATAGATTCCCCAGTAGATCCTCCCAAAAGAAGGCTGCCCTGCCAACATCTTCATTTCAGCCCAGTGAGACCCATTGCAGACCTCTGCCCTCCAGAACTGTAAGGTAAGAAATCTGTGTTGTTTTAAGGCAAGAAGTGTGTGTAAAATCTTTCAGCAGCACAATAGGAAATAATACAATACACAAGAAGAGAAGTAGAAAATTCTCCTTTGACTACTAGTCTGAAAAGCCAGAGTATGTCAGTCCTTTCTAAAGAGGTTTCTGCTGTGGTGACATAAATGGGAAATAAATCTAAAAAATAGGGCATATGTGTATACATATAGCTGATTCACTTTGCTGTACAGTAGAAACTAACACACTATTGTAAAGCAGCTATACTCCAACAAAAAATCTAAAATAAAAAGGGTTCTAAGCAAGCAAAGCAGATAAACATTCTAGAACTCTAGGAGGATTTGGTCTGAAACCTGCTCATTAGAAAGGAAGAGTTAAACATAGGTAAATAAATAAATAAATCAACCCAAGATAAATCAATAGCACACTTCAATAAGCACTTATTAAACACCCATAGCCTGTGATTCAAGGTAAAGTGCACAGGATCAATGTAGGTGGGCAAGTCTCTCCCTGAACACCAGGGAGGAGACCTGGCCTAAAAGCTTCTTTTTGATGGTGGAGGAAGAAAAAAAAAGCAATGATAGAAATCAAGATGAAAGGGTGACCGGTTCCCAATTTAAGCTACTGTCTTCCACAATTTCCTAATTGATCTGATTTTCTACCAAAGTAAGTTACCCTCCTACAGGTTTGGTTGTGGTGAGGATCAGAGCACCTTCCTTTACAAAAGAATGTATTTTCCATAAACTTAGATATCCTGGAAGTAGATTTCTATATTACTGTTTTTCCTCAAAAATCATTCTCCTTTTTATCTCTCATTTATCTCTGCAAAACTCAACTTGACATTGGTACCTACATCAGTAGGTTCCAATAAGCAAACAAAAACATATTTTTTCCCCCCAAATCTATAGAAACACATTAAGGTCAGGGACAGATTTTTTTTCCCTATAAGTTTTGAGGACCACCTACAGCAGCCATGACAGCTGTGCTAATCGAAAAAGCAAACAAGGCCACAAAGGACTGTTCTTTGACCATGTAATCAATTTTCCACTCAATGCATTGTTCATTCTTGGAGACTTTAATGCCAGAATTGATTTTAACAGCCATTATAGAAATACTTAAGTCAAAGGGCTTGCAACCTTTTTTAGCATGACCAATGGAATTTTTTAAATAGATATGTGAATAAATCATTGAGTATGATTCATATGCTTTTTTAAAAAGGTTCTTTGAGTCATTGTCCAGACACATTCTTTACAAGTAGTGAAGTGGACTGAGTAAAATCTCATGCTGAGAAATAGTGCATTAGCTCGGTTTATGTTTACAAAATTTTGTTTGAAATATTTGTATACCATCTTGGACAGCTCCCTGAAAAGCCAATAGGTAATCAGTTAGTAGAAAATGTATGACCACTATTCAACAGGAAACCTGAGAAAGACATTGTGTAAGTGGTCCTGATGACAAAATGTGACTTAATTTGTGTGCAAGACAGACATTTAAAACCTCAGGCTGAGGAGAGGTAATAAAGAAATAACTAGTTACTGCTCAAAGTGACCAAATTAGAAGTTCTTCCATATAAAATCAAATGTTGCAAGAATTAATTAAATGACTATAATTTTTCAAATATTTGAAGAGCAAGATTAACTAAAATCCTTTGTTTATCCATATATCCTCTCATAAGAGGTGGGCTTCCCAGGTGGTTCAGTGGTAAGCAATCCACCTGCAATGCAGGAGCTCGGGTTCAAACCCTTGGTGGGCAAGATCCCCTAGAGAGGGCGTGACAACCCACTCCAATATTCTTGCCTAGAGAATCCCCATAGACAGAGGAGCCTGGCAAGCTACAGTCCATAGAGTCACAAAGAGTTGGACATGACTGAAGTGACTAAACACACACACATATTAATAAGAGTTACTTAGGGCATTCCATATCTAGAAACAGTTATGAAGATTAAATCTAAGCCATAATTAACATGAAGAACAAGCAATCTGTTGGAAAAGGATTCAGATTTACAAATATTTTACATATGGAAGCTTTAATAATTGATAATAAGACTTTTGATTTGGACTCTCAGAGAAGACAAATTCCTGATGTTAGTTAGCTTTCAGTCAGTTCAGTAGCTCAGTCGTGTCCGACTCTTTGCGACCTCATGGATTGCAGCACTCAAGGCCTCCCTGTCCATCACCAACTCCTGGAGTCTACACAAACTCATGTCCATCAAGTTGGTGACGGACTCCTCCTGCCCCCAATCCTTCCCAAAATCAGGGTCTTTTCCAATGAGTCAACTCTTCGCATGAAGTGGCCAAAGTATTGGAGTTTCAGCTTCAACATCAGTTCTTCCAATGAACACCCAGGGCTGATCTCCTTTAGGATGGACTGATTAGATCTCCTTCCAGTCCAAGGGACTCTCAAGAGTCTTCTCCAACACCACAGTTCAAAAGCATCAATTCTTCTGGGCTCAGCTTTCTTCACAGTCCAACTCTCACATCCATACATGACCACTGGAAAAACCATAGCCTTGACTAGGTGGACCTTTGTTGGCAACGTAATGTCTCTGCTTTTAAATATGCTATCTAGGTTGGCCATAACCTTCCTTCCAAGGAGTAAGCGTCTTTTAATTTCATGGCTGCAATCACCATCTGCAGTGATTTTGGAGCCCAAAAAAATAAAGTCTGACACTGTTTCTACTGTTTCCCCATCTATTTCCCATGAAGTGATGGGACCAGATGCCATGATCTTAGTTTTCTGAATGTTGAGTTTTAAGCCAACTTTTTCACTCTCCTCTTTCACTTTCATCAAGAGGCTCTTTAGTTCCTCTTCCCTTTCTGCCATAAGGATTGTATCATCTGCATATCTGAGGTTATTGATATTTCTCCCGGCAATCTTGATTCCGGCTTGTGCTTCCTCCAGCCCAGCGTTTCTCATGATGTACTCTGCATATAAGTTAAATAAGCAGGGTGACAATATACAGCCTTGACGTACTCCTTTTCCTATTTGGAACCAGTCTGTTGTTCCATGTCCAGTTCCAACTGTTGCTTCCTGACCTGCATACAGGTTTCTCAAGAGGCAGATCAGGTGGTCTGGTATGCCCATCTCTTTCAGAATTTTCCACAGTTTATTGTGATCTACACAGTCAAAGGCTTTGGTATAGTCAATAAAGCAGAAATAGATGTTTTTCTGGAGCTCTCTTGCTTTTTCGATGATCCAGCAGATGTTGGCAATTTGATCTCTGGTTCCTCTGCCTTTTCTAAAACCAGCTTGAATATCTGGAAGTTCACAGTTCACTTATTGCTGAAGCCTATCTTGGAGAATTTTGAGCATTACTTTACTAGTGTGTGAGATGAGTGCAATTGTGCAGTAGTTTGAGGATTCTTTGGCATTGACTTTCTTTGGGATTGAAATGGAAGCTGACCTTTTCCAGTCCTGTGGCCACTGCTGAGTTTTCCAAATTTGCTGGCATATTAAGTGCAGCTCTTTAACAGCATCATCTTTAGGATTTGAAATAGCTCATCTGAAATTCCATCACCTCTACTAGCTTTGTTCATAGTGATGCTTTCTAAGGCCCACTTAACTTCACATTCCAGGATCTCTGGCTCTAGGTGAGTGATCATATCATCGTGATTATCTGGGTTGTGAAGATCTTTTTGGTGTCGTTCTTCTGTATATTCTTACCACCTCTTCTTAATATCTTCTGCTTCTATTAAGTCCATAACATTTCTGTCCTTTATCGAGCCCATCTTTGCATGAAATGTTCCCTTGGTATCTCTAATTTTCTTGAAGAGATCTCTAGTCTTTCCCATTCTATTGTTTTCCTCTATTTCTTTGCATTGATCACTGAGGAAGGCTTTCTTATCTCTCCTTGCTATTCTTTGGAACTCTGCATTCAGATGGGAATGTCTCTCCTTTTCTCCTTTGCTTTTCACTTCTCTTCTTTTCCCAGCTATTTGTAAGGCTCCTCAGACAGCCATTTTGCTTTTTTGCATTTCTTTTCCATGGGGATGGTCTTGATCCCTGTCTCCTGTACAATGTCATGAACCTCTGTCCATAGTTCATCAGGCACTCTGTCTGTCAGATCTAGTTCCTTAAATCTATTTCTCACTTCCACTGTATAATCATAAGAGATTTGATTTAGGTCATACCTGACTGGTCTAGTGGTTTTCCCTACTTTCTTCAATTTAAGTCGGAATTTGGCAATAAGGAGTTCATGATCTGAGCCACAGTCAGCTCCTGGTCTTGATTTTGCTGACTGTATAGAGCTTCTCCATCTTTGGCTGAAAAGAATGTAATCAATCTGATTTCGGTGTTGACCATCTGGTGATGTCCATGTGTCGGAAGGGGGTGTTTGCTATGACCAGTGTGTTCTCTTGGCAAAACTCTATTAGCCTTTGCTCTGCTTCATTCTGTACTCCAAGGCCAAATTTGCCTGTTACTCCAGGTGTTTCTTGACTTCCTACTTTTGCATTCCAGCCCCCTATAATGAAAAGGACATCTTTTTTGGGCGTTAGTTCTAAAAGGTCTTGTAGGTGTTCATAGAATCGTTCAACTTCAGCTTCTTCAGCATTACTGATTGGGGCATAGACTTGGATTACCGTGATATTGAATGGTTTGCCTTGGAAACGAACAGAGATCATTCTGTCGTTTTTGAGATTGCAACCAAGTACTGCATTTCGGACTCTTTTGTTGACCATGATGGCTACTCCATTTCTTGTAAGGGATTCCTGCCCACAGTAGTAGATATAATGGTCATCTGAGTTAAATTCACTCATTCTAGTCCATCTTAGTTCACTGATTCCTAGAATGTCGATGTTCACTCTTGCCATCTCTTCTTTGACCACTTTCAATTTGCCTTGATTCATGAACCTAACATTCCAGGTTCCTATGCAATATTGCTCTTACAGCATCAGACCTTGCTTCTATCACCAGTCACATCCACAACTGGGTATTGTTTTTGCTTTGGCTCCGTGTCTTCATTCTTTCTGGAGTTATTTCTCCACTGATCTCCAGTACCATATTGGGCACCTACCGTCCTGAGGAGTTCCTCTTTCAGTGTCCTATCATTTTCCCTTTTCATACTATTCATGGGGTTCTCAAGGCAAGAATACTGAAGTGGTTTTCCATTCCCTTCTCCAGTGGACCACATTCTGTCAGACCTCTCCACTATGACCCATTCATCTTGGGTGGCCCCACACAGCATGGCTTAGTTTCATTGAGTTTTTAGATAAGGCTGTGGTCCATGTGATCAGATTGGCTAGTTTTCTGTGATTATGGTTTCAGTGTGTCTGCCCTCTGATGCCCTCTCTCAACACCTACCATCTTACTTGGGTTTCTCTTACCTTGGACATGGTGTACCTCTTCACGGCTGCTCCAGCAAAGCACAACTGCTGCTCCTTACCTTGGACAAGGGTGCTTTACCTTATCATGAAAATTAGATTGTGCAATAAGAAATTGTTTCATCCAGAATTTTGCAATTATTTTGAGTTCATATTTGACTGAACTGGCACAGGATTTAAATAATGTGGTTGAAATATGCAAAGCTGAATCTCATGATTAGAACTCCTCTATCTTATCCAACCAACATTCACCAGTTCCGAAAAGACCTTTGATACTCCACTCTGCAGTGTTATCAGGGCTCACTTTCAAAGCTGTACATGTATTTATGGAGTTTGTTTAGCAGACTGTTATAGTTCATGGAAGGACAGTGTTGGTATAACCTCAGAGTTCGCAGCACCACACCCATTCTTAAGAAGTCTTTAGGTGTGATAGGACGCCCGTGGGACACAATCATAGCATCCATGTTAGCAATCAGGATTCATCTGGAGCCCTGCGTACACCATAAAATAGAGCTTTAACTCCATTTTTGGTTTCAGTCAGAAACAAAGATGGTGGGCAAAGAGAGGTATCTTTTCCTCTTTTTGTTCAATGTCATTGCATTCATCTCTCAATGGAATGTGCCTTTTTCCTAGGTTTCAATTCAATAAAAACAAGACAGAAAAGGTTTCCAGATGTAAAATAATTTGTTTTATTCCAGGGAACTGTAGAGTCAAACTTCCTAAAAATGTTCATTCTTAGCATATGCATAATCCCATGTGGTGGGATTAGAGAATAGTATATTTGTCAATTTAACAGTCAATGAAAACTCACAAGCTGAATGAATTATGAACTTGCATCTGATATTGGGAAAGTTACTGATATTAGAAGTGTATTAAAAGTCATTTATAGAAGATATTGAAAAATAATAGTTCAAATTATTCCTATTTGAAGATCAAGAGAATAATTATCAGAATTTCTGACTGATGATAGTCATGAACAATATATATTAGAACATGATTTAAAAATGGCATCACACCCCTTCGTGGGGCTCTGATTAACATGGGAAGCAATCTCAAACTAAAAATTTCCAGTATTTTCAGGAAGTATATTTGGTAATTTGTAGTCTTATCCCTGACTCTGTAAACCAAAGACATTTAGAAGCCACCTAATCTTCATTTTTGATGAAATGTAGCCTTCAAAATCAAATACAAATTCTTCTTTTACATAATTTCCTTTGTTTTCTGATTGTTGTTTTCACCCCTAAAGGCAAAGCATACTTTTGACTTCATCTGTGCTGTGCTGTGCTAAGTCGCTTCAGTTGGTTCCAACTCTTTGTGACTCTATGGACTGTAGCCCACAAGTCTCCTCTGTCTGTCGGATTCTCCAGGCAAGAATACTGGAGTGGGTTGCCATGCACTCCTCCAGGGGAACTTCCTGACCCAGGGATGGAACCCACATCTCTCACGTTTCCTGCATTGACAGGTGGGTTATTGACCACTAGCACCACCTGGGAAGCCCTGATTTCTTCTACAGAACACTAAATATAGGTTCTGCCATGTAAACATTAACAGCATTTCTAAAACTATCTAGTAGATCGCTAAAGTGTCCAAATGGCAATAACACATATTTCTGCACCTGGTCGTCATGTTTTGGGTGGTACAGGTTATTGTTTCTAGTTCTTATATCATCTTGAAATGACTTGTGTATGCCCAGCCTTTGACTGTGTGGATCACAATAAACTGTGGAAAATTCTGAAAGAGATGGGAATACCAGATCATCTGACCTGTCTCTTGAGAAACCTGTATGCAGGTCAGGAAGCAACAGTTGGAACTGGACATGGAACAACAGACTGGTTCCAAATAGGAAAAGGAGTACGTCAAGGCTGTATATTGTCACCCTGCTTATTTAACTTATATGCAGAGTACATCATGAGAAACGCTGGGCTGGAGGAAGCACAAGCCAGAATCAAGATTGCCGGGAGAAATATCAATAACCTCAGATATGCAGATGACACCACACTTATGGCAGAAAGTGAAGAAGAACTAAAGAGCCTCTTGATGAAAGTGAAAGAGGAGAGCGAAAAAGTTGGCTTAAAGCTCAACATTCAGAAAACTAAGATCATGGCATCCGGTCCCATCACTTCACGGGAAATAGATGGGGAAACAGTGGAAACAGTGGCAGACTTTATTTTTTTGGGCTCCAAGATCACTGCTGATGGTGATTGCAGCCATGAAATTAAAAGATGCTTGCTCCTTGGAAGGAATGTTATGGCCAACCTAGACAGTATATTTAAAAGCAGAGACATTACTCTGCCAACAAAAGTCCGTCTAGTCAAAGCTATGGTTTTTCCAGTGGTCATGTATGGATGTGAGAGTTGGATGGTGAAGAAAGCTGAGCGCCGCAGAATTGATGCTTTTGAACTGTGGTGTTAGAGAAGACTCTTGAGAGTCCCTTGGACTGCAAGGAGATCCAATCAATCCATCCTAAAGGAGATCGATCCTGGGTGTTCATTGGAAGGACTGATGTTGAAGCTGAAACTCCAATACTTTGGCCACCTCATGTGAAGCGTTGACTCATTGGAAAAGACCCTAATGCTGGGTAGGATTGGGGGCAGGAGGAGAAGGGGATGACAGAGGATGAGATGGTTGGATGGCATCACCGACTTGATGGACATGGGTTTGGGTGGACTCCGAGAGTTGGTGATGGATGAAGAGGCCTGGTGTGCTGCAATTCATGGGGTTGCAAAGAGTCGGACATGACTGAGCGACTGAACTGAACTGAACTGAACCTATATTTTATGAGTTTTAATAAATACTTGAAAATTTAAGTTTATGTATATGGTGATTATTCAAGATAGGTGTCAGCAAGGTTCCCAAAGTGTCCTTGTCAGCCAGGTGATTAGGAATTAAATGCCTATTTTTTTCTTTTTTTTTTTTATTTTAGTTGGGGGGGGCTAATTACTTTACAATATTGTAGTAGTTTTTGCCATACATCGACATGAATCAGCCATGGATTCACATGTGCTCCCCCTCCCAAACCCTCCTCCCACCTCCCTCCCCCTCCCATCCCTCAGTGTCATCCCAACGCTCCATCCCTGAGCATCCGTCCCATGCATAGAACATGGAATGGTGTTCTGCTTCACATATGACAATATACATGTTTCAATGTTATTGTCCCAGAACGTCCAACCCTCACCTTCTCCCTCAGAGTCCACAGGACTGTTCTATGCATCTGTGTCTCTTATTCTGTCTCACATATAGGGTTACCATTACCATCTTTTCAAATTCCATATACATGCATTAGTATACTGTATTGGTGCTTTTCTTTCTGGCTCACTTCACTCTGTATAATGGGCTCCAGTTTCATCCATCTCAATAGAACAGATTCAAATGTATTCTTTTTAATGGCTGAGTAATATTCCATTGTGTATATGTACCACAGCTTCCTTATCCATTCGTCTGCCGATGGACATCTAGGTTGCTTCCATGTCCTGGCTATTGTAAACAGTGCTGCGATGAACATTGGGGTACACGCGTCTCTTTCAATTCTGGTTTCCTCAGTGTATATGCCCAGCAGTGGGATTGCTGGGTCATATGGCAGTTCTATTCCCAGTTTTTTAAGGAATCTCCACACTGTTCTCCATAGTGGCTGTACTAGTTTGCATTCCCACCAACAGTGTAAGAGGGTTCCCTTTTCTCCACACCCTCTCCAGCATTTATTGCTTGTAGACTTTTGGATAGCGGCCATTCTGACTGGTGTGTAATGGTACCTCATTGTGGTTTTGATTTGCATTTCTCTAATAATGAGTGATGTTGAGCAGCTTTTCATGTGTTTGTTAGCCATCTGTATGTCTTCTTTGGAGAAATGTCTGTTTAGTTCTTTGGCCCATTTTTTGATTGGGTCGTTTATTTTTCTGGAATTCAGCTGCAGGAGTTGCTTGTATATTTTTGAGATTAATTGTTTGTCTGTTGCTTCGTTTGCTATTATTTTCTCCCATTCTGAAGGCTGTCTTTTCACTAGTTCCCTATTTCTAAATGAGAAAATGCAAACATCAGTGATGTGTAGACCAAATTTAAGTTATCTCAGCCTTTTCCATAGGCACATAAATGCCCAACTTTGCTCTGACAAGTTTGCCTGTATCAGATGTTCTGTGCATTGATAACAACCAATAATAGTATGGTACTTGAGCTACTGTTAGGAAATAAAGCTCAAATAAAGAGATAAAAGCAGTACACTGACCCTTGATGTATAACCTCATTTTGCCTCTGAACTTTCTGTCTTTTAGTGTATAAATTCCTACAGACAAAATTATTCTATTACAAACCTAACCTCTTTTGATTAATAAAACCTCATGTTCAGTAATAACTGCTTTGTGATGCTTTCTACATTATATGCACTTTTTATATAGAATGATTTTAACCTTCACAACTCTATGAGATATGCACTATTATCATCATCATCCCCATTATACAGCTGAAGAAATCGAAGCTCAAATAAGTTAAGCAACTTGCCTACAATCACACCGCCAGTAAATGGTAAAAGTTGCAATTTGGACCTTGACCATTGACCTCCTGAATCCTCACTCTTACCCACAGTGCCTTCCTTTGTCTGAGCATTCTTTCTTTTATCGGTCAGTCTTCTGTTTTTGCTCTCAGGGTTATATAAAGCTGTTTAAATATTGATTAATTTCCAAAGAGACTGTGTTTATGAAGCACCTAGTTCAAGCTCCATCCCCTGATCTCAAAGTGCTCTCTACCACCACAAACAGACCTACTTCGCCTCTCTCATTTCTTGCTTCATCAAGCACATCACTCCCTTAAGTGTATCTTATGATTGCCCTCTATGAACTTGACTGAAAAAAACAACACTGTAGTATATAACCCAAGAAACATGAAGAGAGACAAAAATATGTGATTTCCCATGCTTATAATTTCTATTTTACTTTGACTCTAGAAAACAAGAGATGTGTGCCTTTCTGTGGGAAGCAGACCCTTCAATCCCAGCCAGCCACGCCCACTTTCCTGCCCGCCTTCTCACAATGAACACTTCCTTTCCTATTCCTCAGCCAAACTTTTTCCTTTTCATGCCTTTTCCTTCTGTCTGTGAGATACAGAGCTCACATAAAAGGATGCTAATCGCTGGAGCCAGAAATCAACATATAGTCTGTTTATAGAAGGTAGTCCTAGTCCTAGTTAATGTATTACTGAAAATGCGCCTGCAAAGAGCAGTGTACCTGTGGCTTCCTGCCCCACAAGGGCTGAGGTGGAGACTGCGGGGTCCTCCCCCTGCTGAGCCAGAATCCAGCCAGGTTTGGGCAGCTCTTCCCTAAGGGCAGGTCCCAGGGAGGATGGGTGAGCAATGAATCCAGTTGTCCAAGCATGTACATGGCACCTTGAACTGCAGCGCTGGGCAGCCCAACCAGAGCATCAGACCAGGGCAATCAGATTGAGTGGTTTGGAATATAATATGATAGTTGTGAAAATTATAAAGCATACAATATTTCCATCTGAAAATATTCTCTTGGGTTTATAAAATAGTCACATTAAGAATTCATCTGATTGTATGATACTTATTTTCTTCTTTATGCTCTGCTTAAGTGCTCAACTTTTACAAAGCAAAAATGCTTTACTTCTTCATTTTAAAAAAATTAATGTTATAAAAAATCAAACAAATCCTTGGCGATATCCTTGACTGCCTTTGAAATCTTAGGAAAGAAAATAAAATTCACATTCAAGAAGGCCACCAGACTTCCATTTCTGATAGGATGTTGGACTGGGTTATATATATGCTTTTCCCATGTTTGAGATATTTAGTAATAATAGAAACTTATCTCCCACCTTCATCACTTTTCTAAAGTGAAGTGAAGTGAAGTGAAAGTGAAAGTTGCTCAGTCCTATCGGACTTTTTGCAACCCCAAGGACCATACAGTCCATGGAATCTTCCAGGCCAGAATACTGGAGTAGGTAGTGTTTCCCTTCTCCAGGGGATCTTCCCAACCCAGGGATCAAATCCAGGTCTCCCACATTGCAAGCAGACTCTTTACCAGCTGAGTCACAAAGAGTCTGCTTGCAGTGCCAGAGACCCGGGTTGGATCCCTGGGTTGGGAAGATCCCCTGGAAGAAGGAAATGGCAACCAACTCCAGTATTTTTGCCTGGAAAATCCCATGGATGGAGGAGCCTGGCAGGCTACAGTCCATGGGGTCCCAAAGAGTTGGACATGACTGAGTGACTTCACTTTCACCTTTCTAAATGTGGTGGTAAAATTTAAGACACTTTTGATCTTGCATCAGATTACACAAACATTCTTTTGCTATTATTCTGAATAACAAGCTCTCTTTAATGTTCTCTGATCCTACTCTGTGAACAGTTGCTTAGATCATGATTACTACCTTGCCACAGGATCCACATAAAATCTGAATTTATGGGTAGCTTGCCTCCATTTCATGTGTCTTTACACTTATCCCTCCAACATGAGATTTCTAAAGAAAATAAAATCAGAAGTCATCCCGAATTCAAAACTGTCCTACCATTTGGAGACTTCTCTGGTGGCTCAGACAGTAAAAGCATCTGCCTACAATGCAGGATACCCGGGTTCAGTCCCTGGGTTGGGAAGATCCCCTGGAGAAGGAAATGGCAAGCCACTCCAGTCCTACCATTTACTATTATTCGAATTACTTGAAAATAAATATTTAGCAAGAAATTTCGCTTGTAACAAGATGTAGAAAATACAAATGAGTAGCTATTTATTTTGGTCTTCAGTTTACTTTCTTCTTTAATTCTTCTGTAGGGGCCTATTTCCAATTCCTACTCTAAATGTGAGCGGTAAAATATAGATTTCTTAAGTCCCTTTTTTCCAGTAGTCATGTATGGATGTGAGAGTTGGACTATAAAGAAAGCTGAGCACCAAAGAATTGATGCTTTTGAACTGTGGTGTTGGAGAAGACTCTTGAGAGTCCCTTGGACTGCAAGGAGATCCAGCCAGTCCATCCTAAAGGAAATCAGTCCTGAATATTCATTGGAAGGACTGATGTTGAAGCTGAAACTCCAATAGTTTGACCACCTGATGCGAAGAACTGACTCATTTGAAAAGACCCTGATGCTGTGAAAGATTGAAGGCGGGAGGAGAAGGGAAGGACAGAGGGTGAGATGGTTGGATGGCATCACTGACTCAATGGACATGAATTTGAGTAAGCTCCTGGAGTTGGTGATGGACAGGGAGGCCTGGCATGCTGTAGTCCATGGGGTCACAAAGAGCCGGACATGACTGAGCGACTGAACTGAACTGAACTAAGTCCCTTTTAAGAGAACAAATGACTTTTCTTCTCTTACTGTCAGCTGTTTAAGTTCATCAATGGATTTGGAATTTCCTACTTTGTACAGTTATCAAAATGGCAGAGAATCTCATCTGATGCAGAATGTCATCACTCATCATTATCACCAATGCAAGATCCTCTGCAAGTAGTTAGCGTCCAGAACAACTTTCCATATCTTTCCACTTCATCAAATCCCCATGATTTTCTAATCACATGTGAGAACAACTTTTTTCTTTCTCAACTATTAAATTTTTTTTCTTCTGTTCATATTTATTTCCAATATTATTTTAACCCTGAAATGTTGGCAATTGTAGCATACATATAAAAAGCTATGTAAATGAAGAATTATTGTGTTGATAATATATGTGAATAGCCACGCAGTAGCTATGCAGTCAAACCAGAGTTGCATGTAGGGGCACACCATCCAAAAAGAACTGGGTGTGTCCATTCTGCCTAACTTCTGATGGACATCTCCAGTCTAAAAGTTGCCTTTACCTGTATAATTAAACATTGCTGGATGACAAAAAGTTATTTTGAAGACAAACACAAATATTCAGATTGGAAGTACTTGCAATGCACCATTGTCCAAATGAAAGCACTCCCTTCTGTGAATAAAAGTATTTAGCAACCCCATCAACTGCTTTGTTATTATGCTAAACTACTTCTGCAAATTTCTAATGGGTCAGTTAAAGTTGCCTTCATTTTTACCTAGCCAGCAAATTCCAATGCTTCTTTGCAAATGAGACACTAGCTATTTGACCTCAGAAGCATAGTATCGTGAGAGTTTTGGAACAGGTAATTTTCTAATGTTAATCTAAGTCTAAACAGAGACCTAATTTCTGATTGATTCCAAACTTTATTTAGTGAGAATACACATTTATGTAGAAATATAAAGCCCCTTCTTTCTCTTTTCTTTTCATGAGGACTTATGAGATGCTGAATTACGTATTTCAACATAAATCTGTGTTTGCTGTCTAGTGTTAGAAATTCTTATCCCTTTACTTATATGGGTGCCATAAATTTTATTTTGAAATGTACAGGTACTCTGTTTTTCATGTACATGAGGTCATTATTGATTGGCTTAGGAAATGGACTCCAGAGTGTTCATTTAAACTTGATTCCCTTAGGAAATTAACATTTTCATAACAATAATAAAAATAAAAATAAGATATTTGAAATATAGTGTTGTTCATTTCCTCTCCTTTCTTCTGAAAGTCTCTTAAGCATAGCCTAATAGCTGGCTTTAGTTTTAAAAAAAAAATTAAGATGCCTTGGGTCAAAAAAATCAATTTTGGAAGTAGTAACATCAATTTCCTTGGCAGAGTTGCTGAATAGAGTTTTTATTGACTGTGAACCTAAGTTACTAAGAAAAATTAGTGATATTAGCAAGTGGTTGTACTATGCAAATCCATTAGATACACTAACAATGGCTCACCTTTCAGAGGACAGACCTAAAATAATCTTTGAATAGTATGTGCATCTTTCTTTACCTTGCGATTTTGACTTGAAAATCTTTAAATGACTTAAAAATGTATTTAAATTCTTTACTACTCCCCTACGTATGATATTTTTCTTCATTTTTCCAAAAAAGAAAAATATCTGAGATTACTACATTAGGAACTAAAATAAAACATTTTCTTTGCTCTCCCCATTCCACCAACTGTATGCTAATACTGCCTTGACCCAGTAAACTTCCTCTAAGGCTCTTCTTTTAGACCTTTATATGTAAGAACCTAAGTTATGAGAAAACTTTGTTCTAATGGAACCGCTTCACTTACCATTATTTTACATTCATTTACTTGACCCTGTCAGTGTTTCTGCTGATGGCAAATCTATGTTATCAGTCTCTATCAGAAGGATATTTTTTGGTTATCTTTTATCATTTTTTGTTGCCTACTCTTCCAAAACTATTTTAATTTGCTCTCTGAATTTCCAAATTTTGTTATCAAATCCTCCATGAAGACATTCCTTCAGGAATGTGAGTATTATCTGGTGAACATTTAAGGATATTCTTTTTATTTTTTATTATTTTTTTTTAATTGATGCTTTTTTTTTTATATATTTTATTTTATTTTAGTTGGGGGCTAATTACTTTACAATATTGTAGTAGTTTTTGCCATACATCGACATGAATCAGCCATGGATTCACATGTGCTCCCCCTCCCAAACCCTCCTCCCACCTCCCTCCCCCTCCCATCCCTCAGTGTCATCCCAACGCTCCATCCCTGAGCATCCGTCCCATGCATAGAACATGGAATGGTGTTCTGCTTCACATATGACAATATACATGTTTCAATGTTATTGTCCCAGAACGTCCAACCCTCACCTTCTCCCTCAGAGTCCACAGGACTGTTCTATGCATCTGTGTCTTTTATTCTGTCTCACATATAGGGTTACCATTACCATCTTTCAAATTCCATATACATGCATTAGTATACTGTATTGGTGCTTTTCTTTCTGGCTCACTTCACTCTGTATAATGGGCTCCAGTTTCATCCATCTCAATAGAACAGATTCAAATGTATTCTTTTTAATGGCTGAGTAATATTCCGTTGTGTATATGTACCACAGCTTCCTTATCCATTCGTCTGCCGATGGACATCTAGGTGGCTTCCATGTCCTGGCTATTGTAAACAGTGCTGCGATGAACATTGGGGTACACGCGTCTCTTTCAATTCTGGTTTCCTCAGTGTATATGCCTAGCAGTGGGATTGCTGGGTCATATGGCAGTTCTATTCCCAGTTTTTTAAGGAATCTCCACACTGTTCTCCATAGTGGCTGTACTAGTTTGCATTCCCACCAACAGTGTAAGAGGGTTCCCTTTTCTCCACACCCTCTCCAGCATTTATTGCTTGTAGACTTTTGGATAGCGGCCATTCTGACTGGTGTGTAATGGTACCTCATTGTGGTTTTGATTTGCATTTCTCTAATAATGAGTGATGTTGAGCAGCTTTTCATGTGTTTGTTAGCCATCTGTATGTCTTCTTTGGAGAAATGTCTGTTTAGTTCTTTGGCCCATTTTTTGATTGGGTCGTTTATTTTTCTGGAATTCAGCTGCAGGAGTTGCTTGTATATTTTTGAGATTAATTGTTTGTCTGTTGCTTCGTTTGCTATTATTTTCTCCCATTCTGAAGGCTGTCTTTTCACCTTGCTTATAGTTTCCTTTGTTGTGCAAAAGCTTTTAATTTTAATTAGGTCCCATTTGTTTATTTTTGCTTTTATTTCCAATATTCTGGGGGGTGGGTCATGGAGGATCCTGCTGTGATTTATGTCGGAGAGTGTTTTGCCTATGTTTTCCTCTAGGAGTTTTATAGTTTCTGGTCTTACATTTAGATCTTTAATCCATTTTGAGTTTATTTTTGTGTATGGTGTTAGGAAGTGTTCTAGTTTCATCCTTTTACAAGTGGTTGACCAGTTTTCCCAGCACCACTTGTTAAAGAGATTGTCTTTTCTCCATTGTATACTCTTGCCTCCTTTGTCGAAGATAAGGTGCCCATAGGTGCGTGGGTTTATCTCTGGGCTTTCTATTTTGTTCCATTGATCTATATTTCTAAGGGATATTCTTTTTAAATCATTTCCAAAATGCCTGCCATGCCATGATGGACCTTACTTAGTCAGTTACTCACTATGGCAAGAGTTCAGTATCATAATAAGAACAGCCCTTCTGTTTCTTGGGCTAGGTTCCCTCAATGACTCCCTGTTACACTTTGAATAGAGCACAGAGTTTGTTACTCTAAAATGTAAGGCTGTTCAAAGTATGACCTGTTATCACTCCTAACTTGCGCTGAACAATCCTTTCTCTTTGCATCTTTATTTTCATAGTTTGCCATTTGTAGTCACTTCAAATTATGAGCACCCCAGGCCACAATTCCACTTACTGTTACGTATGCATAGAATGCCCTCCCTAAACTCCCCTCTCACCAGTCATGATTTCATAATTAATTTATATAGACTAGCTTAATGGGTCTACTCAAAGGTCACTAGCTATTGGCTACCTTAATGATTCTTCCCTTTAAGTTTCAGTTTCTCCATTCTTTTTAGGCCTACAACAATGTGTGCATCTATTTTGCTGCTCATAATTTTGATTTCCCTAATTCAACATGGAGTTCTCTCATATTTTACTGTGATCTCTGTTAGTCATTTTTTAAATGTTCTTCAGCAGTGTGTGGCCCAGAATAGTGGAGGGTAGGAATCTGGTAGCAAGTGTCATCGGTAGACCAGATGTCCTCCTACCAGGTCATTGTTTTTACTTCCTTTCTTCCTCCAGTCAACAAATAAGTATTGAAAGAAATTTTATGAAGAATATGTATTTCTTCCATAATTGATGGATTAATTTAAACAGCCCATTTATATCACTTTACATCTTTTTCCCCATAGCACTCTTTAGTCTTTCTAGTGATTACTTTTATAACTTTAAATATTATGCAAATAGCTTTACTTTTTGATTTCTCAGTAGACCAAATTCTTAACTCCCTTTAGTGAAAAATAAGGATAACCAACTCCCGTTCTTTACCTGTAGCTTTCTTTTTCTCCTTTCAACTCACAAATTTTACCATATGTGCTTTCTTTTAAATGAAGGTAATGGCATTTATCTTTTGTACTGTAAAGCATAATTATCCCTCAGCATTTTTTGTATACAGAATATCAGTTGTTGTATTATATTCTGACTATGAAAATATTACATAATATATAACCAATAATGTACTATAATTGCAATTTCTTTTTGCATACAGACTTACTGTTTTGTTTTATTTTGTTGAATTTTGATTGTTTTGTCTTGTTCTGTAGTTTCTACTCGATGTCTTGTTTCTTGTATTGACTGCCTTCATTGCTTCCTTAAATTATTCCAAATTCCTAAGGATGCTATTAAATTCTGGGAGCCTCCTTTTTTCCCAGAAACCTCTCCGCAGTCCTGGTCCACCACTGATATCCTGAGTCCAGTGTTCAACAAGCTCCTGTATTCTCCATCTTTCTCTTTCTTGGTTTAAACACCTGGAGTTATCCCCTAGTAGCTTCTTTAAAAAGGGAGATAAATTTGCATGCCTTCCAAATATGAAAATATATCTCTTCTAGCTTCAGGTTTGGTATTTGAAATTAGCTGCGTATGTAATTCTAAATTAATATCATTATTTCTCAAACCTTCATAGATATTGCTGTATTAGTTTCAAGCAACCAATTATACAGATGTGCAGTTGATGCTAATTTGTTTTTGTTGCTTTAGAGATGAACTATTTGTTTCTTTTGAAGTCATTACATTATCCTTGGTGTTATGAAAACTGCACAATTATGGGCCTATATTTTTCCCTCACACATTATGCTGGGCATTGATCCTTCTGTTTAAGGAAACTGTCGTTTATTGTATCTTTGATGGCGCCATTAGTTGGATGTTGGCCCACTTGTATTGATTTTATATATATTTTAACTCTTATTTAATATATTCCCTCTCTTTGACCCTTTAATCTACTTCCTGAGCAATTTCCTTGCCTTTATTTGTCAAAGTTTGTAGTAAAATTCTAATTTCTGCAATTATATTGTATTCTCACGGTATCTTCATTTAGATCCACCAGTTTGACTAAATAATAAATAAAAAAATGTTATACTCCCAAGGTAAGTGTTACTATGGGAGTATAATAAAACATGACAATATTTTATATTTCATAAGAAACTTTCTCAACTAAAAGTATAAGTAGAATGATCATCAACCATACTGCTGCTGCTGCTGCTGCTACTGCTAAGACGCTTCAGTCGTGCCTGACTCTGTGCGACGCCATAGACGGCAGCCCGCCAGACTTCGCCGTCCCTGGGATTCTCCAGGCAAGAACACTGGAGTGGTTGCCATTTCCTTCTCTAATGCATGAAAGTAAAAAGTGAAAGTGAAGTCGCTCAGTCGTGTCTGACTCCTCGCGACCCCATAGACTGCAGCCTACCAGGCTCCTCCTTCCACGGGATTTTCCAAGCAAGAGTACTGGAGTGGGTTGCCATTGCCTTCTCCGTCAACCATACTGACTACCCTTTAATTTGATATTACCAAACCGCAATAAATGAACAAAGTAAAAATAAAATCAGAAGAGTCTAGTCTTATAATCAGAGTTTTAGTGCATAAAACATACTAGGAATGTGTTTCTACTCTCAGATTTATTTTCTTCATCTAAAAAATGAAAATTGATTATTACATAGCCCATAATTTATGGAGAAATTTATTTATATTTATGAAGAATTAAAGATTAAAAAACTATTTCTCATCACTTCATTTCAACGTCATTATTATGCAATACCAGTCTTGTGAAACTTCATAAATTTCAGATGCACCAAACCAGTGATCTGATTGGATACTAAACTAATATGAAGTCATAAAATGTTTTAAAATTCTTGTGACTTAGCAGCTAAAATTTCCATGATGTTTCATTATGTATCTATGTGTATTCAGTTTGCACTCTACAATAAGAAATCCATTTAAATATACCTCTATGGCATTGTTTACATTGAACCTGTTTACAAACTCATTCTTTCTGAAGAAGATTTTAAAAATGTGAAATCAGAGAAACAAAAGAACATTGATGAGATTATGATTCTAGCCTGGTGCCCAAAAATTCAACACTGATTTTTTAAAAATTATATTCAGAGCAAAAGCAGATAATGTGATCCCTATTTACAGTAGTTCATCCTGCCCTTTAATCATTTGTTTATCTGCGAGACTATTGATTGCTGCTCCAGCCAGGAGAGCAGCCGTGACACAGAGGTAGGAACAGAAGCAATGTTATTCTGTGCCGTGGGCTCTTCCAAGCAATGAAACTGTAATTCACAAAGTGATAGATAACAGAAGGTAATTTTATGGTTACTAAGAATGAGTTTGCATTTGTTTGTGTAGTTACTATATAAATTTATAGACGCATTTTGTTTGTATCACATTTTAAATTTTAGGGGCTGAGCAGGAAGAGGATTGAAGGAGTGTGAGGAGTATGTTCATGAACTCTTTCTGTAGCAGCCACTTGTAAAGGTGGACTGTAATTCAACATGAAATAGGTTCAGAATGTTCCCACAAACTCATTATAAATCAAGCCACTTCGAAGGTATAGTGTTATTAAGTTTGTTTTTTGATTTTCTCTTGCCCTTCCTCCATCATCTTATCTAGAGTAAGAGTTTAAAGGCAGGAGAAGTAATTCAGCAAGGACCTACTTTTAGTGGTTGAAATAAAAAAGTCTTGTTAGATACATTTCATTAAGCCATAAACGCAGTTCTGAGAGCAAAGGTTTTTTTCTTCCCCCATATCATAGACTGACTTTGTCTGCTATCTGACCCAATTTCAACAATAAAACAGTTAATTTATGCAAGCAAAATTAGGCATGCATTTTGGAATTTGTAGATGCCTGTCACAGGAATCCCACTATGATAATGAACCTCAGCTGATTCCAATAATGATATCAATGGCTGCTGCTTATGCATTATCCCAACTAAGACATGTTGAGTTATAGAAGTTTACTTTTTGTCCTTGAAAAGAAAATCATTTTAATATACATCATTATGGCATTTAGACATGGGAAGCTTCAGGTTTTATTTCTAAGAAGAAGTAGAAATGAGCCTGTTAAAAAGTAGTCACAAATCTATATTGAGAAAATTATACCCACATTATACCATTGGTCCTTTCAAAGCTGTGAATTGCTTGAGATCAAAGAGTCATGTCTCATGCGTTAAAATGGTTGACTCCTAGTTGATTTTGAAAGTATGTGTATGCGACACGACTGGACTAAACTTTGAGAGACCTATTTTAGATAATAAATGGTTTTCCCTCCTTCTTCTTAAGTTCCAACTGCATGGTCAACATTCTGAATTGCTCTCTGCCATTAGTCATATGGAAACTGGTTCTCCCTGAATCTTCCAATCTCTGTGCCAGAACTCGGCATAAAATGGGCACTAGATAATTGTCTACTAAACAAATAAGAATAAACGTGAAACGTTTTATAATGATAAAGTATCAGAAGTCTGAAAAGTTAGATTATCAGAGAATTATGCAATGTAAAACTGGCTTCATTTGAAGAATGGAATTTTAATCGTTGCCCATTCAGCTAATTAGTTAAATACTTCGTAAAAGTAGATCTAAAAAGATTTCTAACTTCAGCAAGCAAGCTCTGTGAAAGATCAAATAGGCAAGTGACTTTACATAAAGATCTGAAGAATAAAAGTGACACGTAAAGGCAAAAAAAAATTATTAGGAAAAGCTTCGTGCTTAATAAAATTGAACTAATTAAATATACATTTATTGAGTGAATATTATAGCCTTAGCCTGTGCTACCTTCTTTAGGACATTGTTAAAAAATGATGTAACATTCCATGTTTCCAGAGGCTTTTAATGTAGCTGTAAGGAAACAGTCTAATGAAGCAATTAGAGATCAATGACCGATTAAACTCAGATATAGCCAAATGGGACTAATCACTCTTCTCTAAATATATTCAACATTTTTCTAAGTCTCTGAAGTCACATAGGATATTCCCTATGCCTGGATTGCCTTGTACTCATTTCTGCACATCTTAAAGTCCACTCTCCTTCCTAGGCCCAGTTCATGCCACCTTGTTCTTGAAACCATTTCTCAACACACCACTCAGAGTCACTGAGCCCTTTCTCCATGATGTCACTACTCTTTGACCTGTAACCTGCATTTAGCATAGTCTCTTTACTTCACAGATTTGCAATTGACTCTTCATGAGTGCTCAGTGGCCAAGTTGTGTCAGACTCTTTGTAACCACATGGATTGTGGCCCAATAATCTTCCCTGTTCGTGGGATTTCCCAGGCAAGAATACTGGAGTGGGTTGCCATTTCCTCCTCCAGGGGATCTTCCCAATGCAGGGATCAAACCTGACTCTCCTGCATTTGCAGACAGATTCATTCATATCTGGATTGAAAGCTGTATAAAGATCAGTATTTAGATATTTAAAAATACTAAGCAGTGCCTAATATGTAAAAAAAGCACAGTAATAATATTTCCCCTTTTCCCTTTCTTTTCTTTATTACCAACAATGCTTTAAACTGAATAGGTATTTTTAAATAATTTGTATTGAATGACATAATATTTTACCATTGAGTATAATAGAAGTTGGAAAATTAGTATGGAAGGAAAGATGATAGTTGCAATGATTAAATATGATTTCATAGAGAAAGTCCAACTTCAGATGGAATTGGTGGAAGAGTAGAGGGTATGTAGGGGTGACTTGAAGAATAAACAAGATTTGGAAAAGCATGAAAACAGGATATTTTTGCAGAAGACTGGAAGGCCAGCATCATATCATGTTGCATGAAAAATTTCTAAAATATATTTCTGAAGCAAATATCAGAGAAGCCTAAAAGCTGAATGCAGAGCTTTGAACAGGAAGGAGATAGAAAGATATCATAATCTCAGGAGAAATAGAGAGAAATAGAAATAGAAAGAAATTAGGATTTGGGGGGGAAACTTAATCTAATAGAGTACTACATAGAACAGAAAAAGAATAGATTGGATGAAACTGGTTGAAAGGGTGTTATAGTAACTAAGAATGAAACAGTGAATTTCTAAATTAAGGTTCAGTTCGGTTCAGTTCAGTAGTTCAGTCGTGTCTGACTCTTTGCGACCCCATGAACTGCAGCACGCCAGGCCTCCCTGTCCATCACCAACTTCCAGAGTCCACCCAAACCCATTTCCATCAAGTCAGTGATGTCATCCAGTCATCTCATCCTCTGCCATCCCCTTCTTCTCCTGCCCTCAATTTTTCCCAGCATCAGGGTCTTTTCCAATGAGTCACCTCTTCGCATCAGGTGGCCAAAGTATTGGAGTTTCAGCTTCAACATCAGTCCTTCCAATGAACACCCGGACTGATCTCCTTTAGGATGGACACAGTCACATAAATGGAGAGTTTGGAGAAAGGTCTGAAACAAATAAGATAAATGTAGTATGAGAAAAGGACTTTTTAACTGTTTATACAGAGCAGTGATTTCCTGTGCTTCAAATTTATTATTATAATGTAAAAATTTTCACAGGACTGACACAGTTTTGTCAAATTTTATTTTGACATGTAGGAACAGTAAAATAATAAAACAACACCTACCACACTATGCTTTCCTGAAAGAGGTATTTTAACACTGAAATATAATGAGAACTTCTGGTATCCTTACCTACACAAAGACCTACCACAAGTCTTTGCTTGTGTTTTTGATTGCTCTGCAGTAACTTACCTGTTTTTAGAAATTCCACTCATCCAAGACCATCTCCAGAATCACTTCTCCACAAAGCTTTTCATGAGTATTGCAAGTAGAAGCAACTGAATGTATTTATTTGTTCTACTATGCATATCACATTCTTCTTCAAATTTGCATAACTGTTTCTTTTATTACCATGTAAGTTCTTTAAGGATATTCTCCTTAAACAATTCTTCACTGAGTAGTGAGTACAAAGTAGTTGCTTAATAGTTCAAAATATAAAAGGGTAAACAATGACTGAAAAGCTTTTAACCTCAGGAACTAAAAGCCATGGTGGGAAGAGGAGCTACTTTAGAGAGGAGAATAACAAGGGCCTATTTTTGATATGTTAGATTTCAAGGTAGAGAATAATAACTAGAATAATGAAAATAATAGGAAATATTGGTAATTTGGATCATGAGTGAAATTTTAGAAATTGAGCTATATTAGGGAGTTATCTGCATAGCGAAGTACCATTGAAATAGGAGCTTGGTGGAGTAGGACTTAACAGAGAAAAAAATAAAATATTGCAAAAATTTTGGAGACCACCCAAAGCCAATGGTGAGCAATACGGGGAAAAGGAAGGGAGAGGGAGACCAGTAAACGTCACCGTCCTAGAAGCCAAGATGGACTTCAAAGTCTAGGGATTAGTCCTCAAGTGCTGAAGAGAGTTGATCTTTACAATTTGTAATGCAATGCTGCTAAACAAAATTAGCAATGCTAAAAGTGACTGTAAAGACCAATTTATTGCCACCATTGAGTTATGTCCTTGAGAGAAAAAAAAATCAAGTTAGAATACATTGCTTGCTGGAATGTTAAAGACAAGAAACATCTACACAACAGCTACAGGTTCTACAGCAGATGCTTCACAGCCATATGTCAATGAAAATAGCTCATCAAGAAAGGTTATATATAATTCTGATTCCATGTGTACTAATTTAGTTTTCATTCCATTTTTAATGAATTCACATTAGAGAGGATCTTTTGAAGTCATAATGTGTTATTTTTTAATAATTTATTTCTGAACTTTAAAAATTAATAATATTTGCACAGGGCCATTTTATAATCACAATATAGTACTTCAAGGTGTGAATTATGATGTAATAACTCATAACTTGTGCATTTAAACAAGCACTCATCCTATGGCCTCATTCTTAGCAAAGCAAAAAGGTATGAATTATTATGCAATAACTCATGCTTTGTCACTTATTATTACTTAATTATGGAGGAGAGTTTCAACTCATTTCAGTCTTGAAAAAAAATTCTAACATTTTATCCTTAAAAAAAAAGCTCAGATGCTTTTTGACACAATAGAATCACTTTAAGCCTTTTCCCATTCAGACTGCTTTAGATTACCTTGTATTACATCCGTGTCCTTCTCGTTCTAGAGGATCTTAGGAAATCTCCACCAGAGAAACTGAAAATCCCAGCAGTTCTTTGGTCTGTATTTCACAGAATCATTCATTTATATCTCCAAAGGAAGCACCTATATTACTTCAAAATTTTTCAAAATATTAAAAAAAAAATAAACAAATAGCTTCTCTAACACAAATGAGCAAAGTAAAGTGAAAAGTGAAAGTAAAAATGAAGTCATTCAGTTGTGCCCAACTCTTTGCGACCTCCATGGACTGCAGCCTACTAGGTTTCTCCATCCATGGGATTTTCCAGGCAAGCAAAAATACCAGAATGGGTTGCCATTTCCTTCTCCAGGGGATCTTCCTGACCAGGGATTGAACCCAGGTCTCCCACACTGCAGGCACTTTACTCTCTGAGCCACTAGGGAAGCCTCCCCCAAAAATAAGCTAGGAAGGAAAAAGCAAAGATTAAAGATTAAGATTTTAATTAAGATTGAAATATGAATTTCTATTAACTATGATGGTTTTCTGATAAAGTTGTTAAATCATAGAAAAATCCTTCAATGATAGTATAAAATATACTTGTCTATAATCACTAGAAAATAGCATATATACTTTCCAGAAAAAGATACGAATATTATCTCAGAGCTATAACATGAATAGTCATTATTAAATGGTAGAGTTTATCTCAGAATCCAAAGCAATAAAATGATTTATTCAATGCTGCTTCTGGTGATAGAGGATTAAGCTTCCAGCGTAGAAAAGAAAAATGAAAAACAGAAGAAAGACTAGACATATTGCGAGACAAATAGCAGTTCAATAAATAGTCAACATACCAAGCAAATACTATAGAGTAAAAAGGATTCTAACCTCTCAGATGTATTTAAGAATGATGTATTTAAAACTGGTCTGGTTTCTGTGTTAAATAAGTGAATAAAAGTATAGAGAAGAAACAACCACCTTCTCGTAGAGGAAGCCACCTCGCCATTGTCCAATGGGTACTGACTGATCTATCTCTATTACTACTAATCAATTAGCCAATGAATTAATGTTTCAATTTTGTTGCATAAACCTTTTCAGAAGCTGTTCTTTTCTCCTACTGTATCTATTACCTCCCACTCTAATTTACTCTTTTTTTAAGGAATTTTTGTTTCTTAGAGTTAGGAGTAAGGAAAATCAGTGACCTAAGGCTGGTAGATCTTATACATTCAAACTTTAGGGAATCTTCTCAATTAATATAAAGATATTTGGTCACACCACTAAGAAAGCAGCAGGTAACACACAGGGAGCAAAGTCATGCTTCAGAGCCATGCTTGTCTCACCATGAGATTTTATGCTAAATCGTTAAAATCTTCCAGCAGATCTTTGTCTCCTAAAGCATATACTGGGCTCTCATTATTTGGTTTTATGTTCCGGTGGGCTTCCCAAGTAATTCAGTGGTTAAGAATCCACCTGCCAATGTAGGTGTGCTTAGTCGCTCAGTTGTATCAGACTCTTTGCCACTTCATGGACTGTAGTTCTTTAGGTTCCTCATCCCTGGGGATTCTCCAGGCAAGAATACTGGAGTGGGTTGCCATGCCCTCCTCCAGGGGATCTTCCCAACCCAGGGATCAAACCCAGGTCTCTCACATTGAAGGCCACAATCTGAGACACAAGAGAAGTCATCTGAGCCACAAGGGAAGACCAATATAGGAAATGCAGGCAACTGAGGTTTGATCCCGGGGTGGGAAAGATCTGGAGTAGGAAATGGCAATCCACTCCAGGATTCTTGCCTGGAAAATTCCATGGACAGTAGAGCCTGGCAGGCTACGATCCATCGGATTGCAAAGAGGCAGGCATGACTGAGCAACTGAATGTGATAGCTGTATAATCTGCAAGTATATCTCAAAGGTAGCAGGACAAAGTGAAAGTTTTCAGTTACTTTATAAAGATTTCTGATTGCACAACCGCACAGTCTAGTATCAACCCTTGGTCTTGAAATCTGGTTTAAACTCTGTTCATCCTATTGTCTAGAGTTGCATATTTATATAATGCTTGTCCATATGATCGTGTACTACTTGAACACAATAAGAACCAGGATATATATTCTTATATCATTTGTTACATAGTCAGTGATTACATAAATTGGCATAATTAAGGTTGATTGGTTTATAATGAGTTCTTGTTATAAATCTTGTTTTATATTAACTACTGATTTAATGTTTTATATAGGTCTTCTTCTAGTCAGGTTATGTTACACAAAATAGATTTTGTATGTTTTTTGGCAACACCCATAGCCAAGATAAAGCAGTATATTCCCATAGTCATACATCTCTTCTTTATGTGATGTAATTGTTTTATCTAGACTATTTATAAAATCATTTTGAATTTTAATTTAGACAGAAATTTAAGAAACCTAAGCTAACCAATGTTGTCACTGTTTTGCTTAAAGTTCAACTATTTCTGTGTTTATTAATGCCTTAAAATGAAAGCTTCTGTAAAGAATAAATTATTCATTTAATGAGAATGATAAAAATGAGATGTTTTTCTTCATAGAATTAGATAAATTTCTAATTAGTCTTCTGATTTGCTGAAGTCTGGATCTCATTTAATATTTCCTGGTTCTGAATGCAATATAGATTTTATACTCTAGTTAAAGAGCTATGACAAGGGGCTAAATACCACAGCAATAAGCAATTAAGAAAATTAATCTTTTTAAAAAAATAAGGAGGAGAGCATTAAGAGTTCACTTCAGAACAGCAAACATTGGATAAGGAAAGCAGACAACTAAAATTGTATTAAAGTACGATTATTCATTGTATAATAATATTTACTATTGCCATATGTTTCTACCCAAGATACTTCACAGATGTCCCTACTAAACCTGCTTCAATCCACATACAAGATTTAAACTCAGGATTGGATCCACACTCCATTTGAGAATTTCCCTTCTCACAGATGTTGGAGAAAAGATCTTATTTTCAGTGCACAACAAACTGACATCTGTGGGTCTAGAGGGTCTACTGCCAAAGTCCAAAGCTGCTTAAACCCAGTGTCTCTCGTTTCCATCTGAGACTATTCTGTCTCTAAACTCCTGGAAATTGAACTTGTAAACACTTTCAATGATAGTTTATTGGAAAAGAATCAACCAGACAGCTAATCTACAATACTGAAGGTAAATCGGAGGGGTGACAAATGTTCACTAACTTACAGGTATTTCTTGAACATATCAAGAAAACAACCATGTTCTTGGTGAAAAACAAACCAGAAAACATGTAACTCATATTCTTTCACCTAAGCTTGTCCACTTTCTTATTTTAGGATATTTGGAAATTTGTGGTAATTTTTCTGTGTCTGTGTTTATCACCTAATAGTTTTAAACTGGTATTTAAGGTTTCTCTTGGAAGGAAAAATTAATTTTTTCCAGGATTCTATCTTCTGTTCTTCACTTGGAAAATAAAACTTGTAAAGACTAAAATCCTAAATATGACTCAATTCCCAATAGCCAACATTTTTTGATATTTTCTCCATAAAATTTGATATTTTCTCCAGAATTATTTGATATTTTCTCCATTTACTTCATAAATGTATATGGCATTTATTTCTTGAAAAGCGCTATGAAGTCAATTATTTTACAATATAGTCGTCTATATTCCTATATTCTAGCTAAAACAGCAAGGTGGTTTGTTCTATCCTTATAAATGTCTGCCCTTTTAACATACTGTAAATGCATTCTAAAATTTGTGCTATGTTCTGGTTGTTATAGGGAAGAATTAATGCATTCTATTAAATTTAACTTTTGCTGAAACACTCTTACATCAGCTAAAGCTCAGAGCTTTAACTGGCGACTAGCTTCTATAGCAATTAAGGAATAAAATACCTGGCTTTTATAATCCATCTTTTGTTCTGGGAAATGCCTATACTTAAATGAGTATGGTGTTAGACAAGAACTTGAGGCCACTAAATATTTAATTTCCTCCAAATCCATCCATATTTTGTGTTTTGACAAGCCCATCACTAGACAGGTATTATTTAAATAAGCAGGAATGTTTCAATTAAGTGTATACCCAAATTAGTCAAGTGATCATACCATACCCCTTCTCAAAAACCCACTATACTTCTCATAGCATACAGAATAAAATACAAATGTCTCTCCCTAATGTGTTAGTCCATCTACCATCCTAAATCCACCTTTATCCCTCTTCAAAAGCTGACTATTCCTAGAATGCCTTCTTCACCTTATTTGTTTAAATCCTACCAGTTCTTCAAGGTCTATTTAAAATGCAAATTAACCATTATATCCCCAACTGGAATTCATCTTTGTATTTTCAGTGTAGCTCCTTTTCCAGTCTACCTTCCTGTGGTGCAATTGATGTGTGTGCTTACTTCTTACTTCACATCACTCTTAGGATGTTAAAAATCTGTTCAATACGGGCATCATTTGAAATATATTCTTTGGTTTTCTCCATAGCACCATGTCTTGGATATAATAGGTACTCAGTAAATATTTACATTTGAGATAAACAATAGACAGTACTTGCATTAGATCCAAGAAAGAGGGCCCTCTGCCCTGGATGAACCTCATGCTCTACAGGGTCTTGTATACCACAAACACACATGCAAAATGAAATGCATTTAAAAACACCTGGGCACCACTATCATGAGGATCTATCACTTAGCATTGGCCCAGCACAACTTACAATCTTAAACATCTCTTCTGTCCCTAATACAGAAATGCTTCATGTGTCTCTTTGTCCAGTGTCCTGCAAACAAGACAGCTATGTTATAATGCCCTAAGCTTTGTAGGTTGTGCTGCAAACTGCAGTAGAAACATTTAAGTTATAGAGAATGCATGCAAATTAATATAAATTCATCCTCCCAGAAGGCATGAATATATTAATAATAGATCCTTGCATGAGAAGTAGTGTTTCCTAGTAGGGCCCATCAGCCATTTTCTTGTTTCTCTTTATATTAAAGTCAGTGACTTCCATGAATTAACATTGTATTTGCAATAGTTGGCACATAGCAGGCGAAATATTTTGCAATATTAAGAAATTTATATTACCTTTAAATTTCTATAGATGAGGTCTAGATGGCATCTGTACTAAATACAAATTACTTACATTGGCTATTAGACAGTCATGAACACTATGATTAGGAATTATTTTATTTTATCAAAAATGATGCAATTTAATCAATTTTTAAAAATACTAAATCATAATTTTCAACTTTTTTTAGGTACTATTGATCCCGTAATAATTTGTGTTCTTCCTTTTAATTTTAATTGAGTTTAAATACCGAGAAGAAAATAAGTTTTTTTTAAATATATTAAATACTTTCAATTTTTAAATTTTAACTTTTATGCAAGTATGTTTTCATAAAAATAAATTAACATTTTATACACTGAAGTGGTAGATACAGTGACAAGAACCAAAAACGTTTTTCTTTGTGTGCATTTTTTAGTTTACTTGTTATTTTATTTTTTATTTTATGATATTCACGTTATTTTCTGAAAACATTATAGCAAAAGACACATATGTAAAAAAAATACCATTAACCCAATCCTAAACTTATATATACATATATGTGAGCCAGGATATACACATTTTTGAACAAAAAATTGAATCATGAAATACACATTCATTTGCAACCTAATAGCTCCAAATTTCCAGAAGCAAAGTGTAAAGGGAGATTTTGGGGAAGAAAAAAAATAGTTTTTTCTAATTGCTATAATATTCTGCAACTGCATGATAACATAGTACCTTACTGTTAAATTTCTCCAGGTTCTTTGTTTTTCTTCTTGCCTTCTGGACTTGCCCATGGTCTAGAATTGTTCCTGATACACTTCCATACTAGAACCAGTTCCAGACTGTTCAAGTTGTTTCTTTGGAAAGCAGTTGACATTTAGAAATTGACCCCCATTTTTGGAGCCCAGTAAGGAGAATAGAGTGAAAATAAGGAGGAGAAAAATCAATGCCCCAGTAGCTATTGGCAATGCTGTGTAAAGCCAGTGATTCCCAAAAGAAAATCAGTAGACTTCTTTAAGAGGAAAAAAAGCATAATTTTCAGTTTTAAATGAAAAGAAATAGCCATTGTCTACTCTAAGATTCTGTCCTAAGTCCCACCGATGGCTAAATATTACCACAAAGCAGAGCAGAGCAGGGGAAATGTAACACAAAGCCAATGTCTATGATCCCCTGGAGTCACATCTCACACCACCAATAGAAAGGACGAGGAGGATCCGAGGACAGCTATTTCCGAAAGGAGGATTTCACCCTGAACTCCTGCATTTAATCAGCTGCATATGTTGTTTATTGCTCCAGCGCCATGAAATTATTGCTTAATTAAATTGTTTCTGTCTTTGTCTATCATAAATGCCACGTCTATTTAAAGCCATTTTTTATTTAGTTAAATTTTGGTTTATCATCCACAGAAAGGATTATTAAATCGAATGGGTGACTATTTCAATCTCAAGTTAAAATCAATAATATTTAGCTGGACCTTAGGTGCTAAATTCTCAAACTCCATGTTTTTCGCTTTGCTGCAGTCCTATATCTAAACATCACTGACGGGGCTTTCTCCCGTATTCATTTATGATTTATGGCTGTTCTAGTCTGTGGGACGAAAGCTTCAAGGGCTCTTGCAGTGTTTAAGCTTCTAAATAATCAGAAGAGTTTTCATTTCTTACTCTTTTTTAACTGAGACTGCTATGTGCAATTTTAGAAAAATTAATCATAAAAAATAGAATTTTGTAAAAGTTCAGAACTTAATCTGTTTTCTACAATAGTTAATATCTGACTTTTACTGGGAGAAAGTAGTTCTGTAAAACATGCCCTCAAATTTCATATAAAACAAAATCAGTTTAGGTCCTTGAATTTTTAGATCTTCCTTATGTTTTCATTCCTCTGAGAAAATCTGATGCAAGAAGTCTTCAAAAACCTTTGAGTGGTTTCAAACATTAAAATCTTTCTGACAGCAAACTTCTCATTCATGAAACTATAACTCACTCTTTAAGAAATGGTGTTTCTATTTTGCTATTTAATTTACATAATGAAAATGGTTATAAATAACATTACAGAATATCAAAGCACAAATGATTATTAATTACTTCAACACACAGAAAGTTTGTAATTCAATCACTATAAAAATTATTTTTTTGTTATGTTGGGTATGTTGTAAATTAATTACTTAAATAGGCATAGTTAAAATTTCACAAAAAGACATCCTCCTAAAATAATATCAGCATTTTTAAAGAAAATAAATTTAGAGTCTTAGTTCCTGCTCACTTCACATCAACAACAACAAAATCACCTAATGGTTAATTCGAATTACTGAAGTGTATTTTGTCAGAAATCTTTTTTAGGAAGTAAGGCCAAAAAAATTCAGTTTCCATGGCTGCACTGCAATGTAATTATTTCTTTTTGCTGCCTAATATCAATTTATTTTAAATTATATTGACTTACTTATTTACTGAAAATGCCGGCATGAAAGAAACATGAAAAATTATGTGATTCCTTTTTAGTACTTTCTGTTTTAAGTCATTCTATACATTCAAGTTCAATGTAAAAAGAAGTGAAAACATTCCCAACACAATACTTTGAAACTAAGAACAATTATACTGTGAAATTTGTATTTTAAGTCCATACTTTTGAAACTATTTTGAGATTTTAAAAATTATAAAGCATTTACTTTTAACAAAATTTGAATCTTTTTATTCTTTTAATCAACCAGCATAACATTCAAAAGAGTAACATCCAATTATTTTCACTTATCTATAGAAACAATGTAGGAAATTCCTAAAAATAATTCCAACAGACATTCCAACTTGCATAGAATTAAAGTTTGGTGTGAAAAATTTGAGGTATATTGAAAATTTGGCTTCTCCACATCATACATACAAAATAATAAAGAGTGATTCCCCAGAAATACTAAAACTAATACTAAAATTAAAAAAAAGACTTGACCTCACCATTTTAATAGTCATTAATAAGGATTTACATCTAAAAAATCAGAAGCACTTTAAGATTATTGACTTATACCAACAGATGTTCAAAAATCTCCCTTTATTTCCAAACTTCTATTTGTAGGAAAAGGAAATAACCTTTACTGTATAGTAGGTATAAAAGGAACCAGATGATTCATCTCTGTGAATCTGCTTGTTGAATTTGATGGATCATTCTTAAAAGCGACGTTGCTAATCTTCAGGTTTTCTTTTTTAGGTTATTCACAGATCAGTGGGTTTTCCAGCTAATACAGGTCTGATGCTCTTCTGTCTTCACACATGGTATTCATCATATCTTGACAAGAAAAGACCTTCAGTCTACAAATAACCTTCACTGAAGTAAGACATGTAAGTGGGTTTCTTTATGAAAGATAGATTTTATGGCTGAATAAAAAACAACTGTAGTTAAAAAATGTCATTGCATGGCCTTATTTGAAGATTTTTCCTTCAAGGAACTTTAACGTTTGTTGTTGAAACTACTAATAGACCAAAAAAAAAAAAAAATTAAATTACTTTATCTTTATCATTAACCACAAATGCAACAGGAAGGGTTGATCAGCTATGTATTTTATCATTCTGAAGCGTTCAGCCTTTAAAATATTTAAGCATCCACATTAGTTCTTGTCAAACTAGCACAAAGCAGTGCATAATATGACCCGGGTGTAGGAGCAGAACAAGATAAAAGGTTACAGCCAGGGTGAAATTTCCACAATGGGATTGCCCTGTGCTATAGATAATAGTTTGGCTTCCTGTTTCCAGACAATTGCTAAATGATGTTGAATGTTTTCTTTATGTTTTCACTTGGTCATGCCAAAGGAGAGAATCAAGTTTAGTTGATATTGAACTGCAAGGATAAAACAATAAGTTTGAGGCTTCCTACATGCACTGTATTATTTCACATGGCCAATTAGGAAAAAATAAAATGTTGATCAAATTTCATGTTGTTAGATAGCATGATAATTTGGGTTCTCATGGTATAAATGAAACTGCAAAGAAATATTAAAAACTTTCAAGCTGGGAAAAAATCAAAATAATTTCTCACTGAAACTAGTGACTGAAGAATTTCTCTCTACATAGAGCCAACTGGTTGAAAAAATAACTGAGAGATAATTTCTTAAAACACTTTTTAAGTTCTTTCACTGGCCTTAACTATATTAGCAAAACTTTCTATAAGCACATCTAAATTAAACTATGTCAAAAAATGATTATCAGTGAAATTAATAGCATTTAAAACCACAAATTCTAACCCTTCTATGTGGGATGAGGGATGATAAGGAAGAATATAGTTGCTAGGAGAGAGTGAGACAGTACCAACAAAAAATCCTACTAAATCTTAGACCCTTATTTTCAATATATACTTACTGAAAAGTGATCCTGCTGGTAAAGAATCCGCCTGCCTCACGGGAGACCTGGGTTCAGTCCCTGGGTTGGGACAATCCCTTGGAGAAGGGGACCGCTACTCACTCCAGTATTCTGGTCTGGAGAATTCCACAGACTGTAGATCCATGGGATAGCAAAGAGTTGGACACAACTGAGCGGCTTTCACTTTCACTATCCTGCCCTTGTCTAGCTTTTAATCCAAACAGTGGTTCTAGAGAGAAAAAATACTATTAAATAAGCAGTAAGGAAATTTCACAACAGTTGGTATATATTTATTAAATCTAGCCCAACTTTTAATCCTGTTATTCATTTATTTGGAGCTTCCCAGGTGGCACAGTGGTAAAGAATCCACCTGCCACTACAGGAGACATAAGAGATACAGGTTCAATCCCTGGGTCTGGAAGATCCCCTGGAGTAGGAAATGACACCCATTTCAGTATTCTTGCCTAGAAAATTTCATGGACAGAGGAGCCTGGTGGGCTACAGTCCATGGGATCACAAAGTGTTGGACATGACTAAGTGCACATGCGCGCGCGCGCACACACACACACACACACACACACACACACACACACACATATTCACTTATTCACCTATTTATTCATTCAACAAATACTGAATTCCTGGTATGTATGAGTTACTGGAGAAACAATGGTCAACAAGACAGAAAAGGGCTCTACCTTCAAGGAGCTTGCATTATGATGGGAGACAAAAAAATGAACAAAAATTCAATATAAAACAACTATAGGCTGTAATGTGCAATGTGTGAAATAAATCAGGGGCTATAATAAAACAGACTGGTGAGGGCAGAATTCTATGAGGGGATGATGCTGCAATTAAGACTTAGAAGGAGAAGGAGTTGGCTGATTATCTGAAAACCAGAAAAAAGATGCATTTGTTTGGAGGGTTCTAAAAGCTTAGAAATTTAGCAAAAACCATTGTTAACTAAGGACTTAATGACTTAGGCAGGGTGCACAAAATGAAATGAGAGAATCAGCCAAACCACATCAGAGCTGACATGCCTGGGAAGAGTCTGGATTTTATTCTAAAGTCATTAAAAATTTTTAAGCAGTCTTTAATGACATTTGATAAGATTAAATCCAATTTCAAAACACTAGAACAATGGTCTAATTAAGACAACCATAGAGAAGGCTGAGTGCCAAAGAAATGATGCTTTTGAATTGTGGCTCTGGAAAAGACTCTTGAGAGTCCCTTGGACAGCAAGGAGATCAAACTAGTCAATCCTAAAGGAAATCAACCCTGAATATTCGTTGGGAAGACAGATGCTGAAGCTGAAGCTCTAATACTTTGGCTGCCTGATGCAAAGAGCCAACTCATTTGAAAAGACCCTGATGCTGGGAAAGACTGAGGGCAGAAGGAGAAGAGGGTGACAGAGAATGAGATGGTTGAATGGCATCACTGACTCAATGGACGTGAGTTTTAGCAAACTCCAGGAGATAGTGAAGGACACGGAAGTCTGGCGTGCTCTAGTCCATAGGGTTGCAAAGCATCGGACATGACTTAGCAACTGAAAGCATCAATTAAGAGGAAATAATCCAAAAGTAAGAAAGGATTTTTAAAAAATAACATTGTGAGAATTCCCTGGAAGTTCAATGGTTAGGACTCTGTGCTTTCACTGCCTAGGGCATGGGTTCAGTCCATGGTCAGGAAACTAAGACTCCAGAAGCCATGCATGGAGCCAAAAAATATATATACACACACACATTGTATGACCTAAAAAGAGTTAAAATCAGGCCTATATCTTGGAAACTTTGTGAATTATCCTTGTGGTAAGTATTACTGAATTGTTATGGAAGACAGTAGTAATATTAAAAAAAAACCCACTGGATATAAAACACTAATATATAAAGTTGCAATTTTAATCGTATTCATATGTACTGCAGAATAGAAATGCACTGGCTCAAGCATTCCAAGACTGAGTTTTGTGAAGATCACAACATTGATGAAACTGTTGAAATTCCTCACTTAAGGGGATGAAATTGGGTGCACGTACAACATGTTGTATTTAGTATCTTTTTTTTTTTATTGCTTAGAGAAATTTGTTGCTTTCTGTCAAACCTCAACATGAATCAGCCATAGGTATACATATATCCCCTCCCTTTTGAAACTCCCTCCCATCTCCCTCCCCACCCCAACCCCTCTAGGTTTATACAGAGCCCCTGTTCGAGTTTCCTGAGCCATACAGCAAATTCCCATCAGCTATCTATTTTATATATGGTAATGTAAGTTTGCATGTTATTTTCTCCATACATCTCACCCTCTCCTCCCCTTTCCCCATGTCCATAAGTCTATTCTCTATGTCTGTTTCTTCGTTGCTGCCGTACAAATAAATTCTTCACTACCATTTTTCTAGATTCTGTATATATGTGTTAGTATATGATATTTCTCTTTCTGACTTACTCCACTCTGTATAATAGGCTCTAAGTTCATTCACCTCATTAAAACTCATTCAAATGCATTCCTTTTTATGGCTGAGTAATATTCCATTGTGTATATGTACCACAATGTATATAGTATCTTTAATTTGATTTGAACTATTGAATTAAGTTTTTAAATCATTGCTTTTAAAAATAATTACTTATTGTTAATATTTTATTCACACTGTAATCTAACAATAAAATCATCTTTAACCTTTGGAAAAAAGTGGTATTTTCCATACTGGCAGTTTAATAAATATTCAAGTGGCTAGACCCATCTTCAACATGTGAAGTGAGTAATATCATTTCAGTTCAGTTCAGTTCAGTTCAGTTGCTCAGTCGTGTCCGACTCTTTGCGACCCCAAGAATCGCAGCACACCAGGCCTCCCTGTCCAAAACCAACTCTCAGAGTTTACCCAAACCCATGTCCATCGAGTTAGTGATGCCATCCAACCATCTCATCCTCTGTCGTCCCCTTCTCCTCCTGCCCCCAATCCTTCCCAGCATCAGGGTCTTTTCCAATGAGTCAACTCTTCGCATCAGGTGGCCAAAGTATTGGAGTTTCAGCTTCAACATCAGTCCTTCCAATGAACACCCAGGACTGATCTCCTTTAGGATGGACTGGTTGGATCTCCTCGCAGTCCAAGGGACTCTGAAGAGTCTTCCCCAACACCACAGTTCAAAAGCATCAATTCCTCGGCGCTCAGCTTTCTTCATCGTCCAATTCTCAGATCCATACATGACCTCTGGAAAAACCATAGCCTTGACTGGATGGACCTTTGTTGGCAAAGTGATGTCTCTGCTTTTAAATATGCTATCTAGGTTGGCCATAACCTTCCTTCCAAGGAGTAAGCGTCTTTTAATTCATGGCTGCAATCACCATCTGCCGTGATTTTGGAGCCCCCAAAAACAAATTCTGACACTGTTTCCACTGTTTCCCCATCTATTTCCCATGAAGTGATGGGATCAGATGCCATGATCTTAGTTTTCTGAATATTGAGCTTTAAGCCAACTTTTTCACTTTCCTCTCTCACTTTCATCAAGAGGCTCTTTAGTTCTTCTTCACTTTCTGCCATAAGGGTGGTGTCATCTGTATATCTGAGGTTATTGATATTTCTCCCAGAAATCTTGATTCTAGCTTGTGCTTCTTCCAGCCCAGCATTTCTCATGATATACTCTGCATGTAAGTTAAATAAGCAGGGTGACAATATACAGCCTTGACGTACTCCTTTTCCTATTTGGAACCAGTCTGTGGTTCCATGTCCAGTTCTAACTGTTTCTTCCTGACCTGCATACAGGTTTCTCAAAAGACAGATCAGATGGTCTGGTATTCCCATCTCTTTCAGAATTTTCCACAGTTCATTGTGATCCACACAGTCAAAGACTTCAGCGTAGTCAATAAAGCAGAAATAGATGTTTTTCTGGAATTCTCTTGCTTTTTCAATGATCCAGCGCATGTTGGCAACTTGATCTCTGGTTCCTCTGCCTTTTCTAAAACCAGCTTGAACATCTGGAAGTTCACGGTTCACGTATTGCTGAAGCCTGGCTTGGAGAATTTTGAGCATTACTTTACTAGCGTGTGAGATGAGTGCAATTGTGTGGTAGTTTGAGCATTCTTTGGCTTTGCCTTTCTTTGGGACTGGAATGAAAACTAACCTTTTCCAGTCCTGTGGCCACTGCTGAGTTTTCCAGATTTGCTGGCATATCGAGTGCAGTACTTTCACAGCATCATCTTTGAGGATTTGATAATAGAATGAAATTACTCGATCATGGATTAACATGCAATGGAATGATTATAAATTTACAGAATTTCTTATAATGATATTACAAATGAAAACATAAATTGATACACTTGGGTAACATATTTTTAATTATGTAGGAGAATCTGAGAAAATAACCAACATTCAGTTAAGTGAATAAGGCAATATATATTTAAACACTTGAATCTAAAACAATATTACAGATATGATATTGGATATTTTAAAATATTTGGTGACAAGCAAATATTAAGGGCATAATGATTGGACCTCTTTCTGAAGAAAATTTACCAAAGGAAAGGCCATTTTCTAATACTGCTTGCAAGAGCTCTTTGTATTTTGAAGTAAGGAGCTGGAATTGTACTTACCTTTTCCATATATTGTTTAGGACAAACCTCGGTGGTGAAAAACCCAGCCCTGGTCCCACTTTGAAGTCTTAGGGATTGCCAAAAAGCTCTGGGGCATCCTACTTCTACTTTGATTTTTCACTCGTTCATTCATTCGAAAGATTTTGATTGAACTGTTACTATGTACCAAAGCATTGTCCTAGATACTTCAGTTTCACCAGTAGCTTAGAAGATGATAAATGCCATGGAAGAAAGACAAAGCACTGCAAGATAAGAGTGATCCAGGAGTAACCAGGGGGCAGTTTACAATTTTAAACAGAGAGTCAACAATCATCTCCTTGAGAAAATGACTTGTAAGCAAAGATTTGAAGTTGGTGAGAGGTTTGCCAAGCATCTGCGAAGAAGCATTGCAGGCCAGGCCCTAAGGAAAGTAAGCCTTATGTTCTGGAAGAATAAGAAGGGACTTGAGTGAATACTGCAGCATGAACAAGGGAGAAAGGAATTTTGTAGTCTGGTGCCCATGGAACAGAAACTCTGGTATTTTAACAGCCACATTATAACAGGCGTGGCTAATAGCAGCAACACGGAAGGAAGGAACAGTGGTTAGGAGACTTATTTTGTGTTTGCTTTTGACTGCAAGGTTGTTGTTTGCAGTCAGTGGTGGTTCAGTGGTAAAGAAACCTCTTGCCAAACCTCCTTGCCAGGATCGACATGGGTTTGATCCCTGGGTCAGGAAGATCTCCTGGAGAAGGAAATAGCAACCCACTCCACTACTCTTGCCAAGGAAATGGCAAGAAGAGCCTGGAAGCCCATGGGGTTGCAAAGAGTCAGATGTGACTTAGTGACAAAAAACAAAAACAACAAACAAAAGTGCTGTTTTGCTTAGAATTTTGGGACAAATCAATAAGCATAGAAAAATATTCTCAAGATTATTTATTCACACTTTATATTTTTTACTTTTTAAACTATATCTTTAATAGTTGGATCTTCACCTCTTCTCTTCCCTTGAAGTGCTCAGGCAAGGTTTTCAGTTTTTCTAAGGACTGTGCGCCTATCTGACAAACAAATACTGGTTAAGAAGCAATGGCAAAAATTTCCTCCTTGTCCAGACTCTAATCAGACTCCTCTGAGCAATTTTTTCAACTAGTACTCAACTTTTGCACTTCCTTTTTTGGCTCCTCATTGTCCAGTTTTAGCAAGAATCTTGATAAGATGGTTTAACCAGAATTTCCCATCCTCCAAATCTGATTACCCTTGATACCCAGTCCTGTTCTTCATCCTCCACCATGCCCAGCCTGATCATACTGTCTTGCCTTCAGCAAGAATCCTGAGTTAGCTGAAATCCCTGGCTTTACCCAGATGTTCCCTTTTTTAAAAAAAAATTTTATTGGACTATAGTTGATTTATAATGTTGTGTTAGTTTCAGGCACAACGGATGTTTCCTCTTAGTCACTTTCTATCCCCTGACTCCCACCCTACTCCTTGGTTAGAAATTCCCACCTTTCCTTATTGTATTCAGAGTTGAATGCAGTCCTTCCCCCACTGCAGTGAGTGTGCCGCCCCTGGAATAAAGTCCACCTTGCCACTCTGAGTGTCTTGGGTAACTGTTTCTTTACCAACAGTCAGGAATGACAGGCAAGCCCAAGAAGCTGCCCAAATGCTAAAACAAAGATATTCATGGTAATCACTTGTGAAATACAGTAAATCCATGAGAAAATACGATATTATTAAAAAATGTACATTCAGGTATGAGAGTCAAAATAACACAAATAACTAAAGAGAAACTGAAAACTCAATCCTACATATAAAACAACCTGTCTCCTCTATCATGGGCTACACTCTATTTTTATTTTCTCATTAAATTTACCCATTACAGTCAAATTGGGGTGGGGGGGTGTTACTATGTTTCAGTATTGTTAAACAAAGCAGAAATCTTTTCCATAAATTGTCAGCTCAAAATACACCAAAAAGAAGTAGATAGTTCCGTGAAGCAAAGTGCTTTTCTCAACAAACCAACAATATGTGTTTATTGCATTGGAGCCCAGGACCACCACATGCGATTACAGTAAAAGCTCTGCCTTATTTCCATCTGGCAATGAGAACACAAGATGTTGTGTAAACTACCAGAAGAGCTCTATTTCATTGTAATTAAAATTTAGTGTTACACTTAAGCAAGAAGGCAACTCCAGGAGATGTGATTATCATGAGATAATGACCTTGGGGTGTTGCAAGGCATGCAAGGAACCAAATGCCTCCAGTCCTCTAGGGGGCAAGATTATTTCTACATAACAACCTCTACCTCCTCTCACTCACCCTCCCCAGCTTCTGGAGCTGTATGATCAGTGAAAGGGGAAAGCTTGGGATTAAGAGCACCAATATGATTTCTGCGAAAAGAGGACATTGGGGGACTGGTAGATGACAAAGTTGGCATTGTAGAATGCTGAAACAGCAGTTTCAAATGAGTTGTGTTGTTTGTGCAATAACTATGCAATGGCTTTAGAATTCTCTGGACACAGATAGAACTGTCAGTGATGTCATAGGCATGTAAGTAATCCCCAGCAAGGGCACAGATCTAACCTTTTCCCCCTGTTTTGGTTTCATGATTTCCATTTCATAATAGCAATAAGATATGACAGGTGGTGCAGTTCTTGAGGGTTTATTATACTTCTTGGGTGGTTAAAGCCACTCAGCCTTTGGCCTGAACCTCTCAAGACATCTGAGAAGTATAATAATTTCCCCCAAATGCAATGCCTGTCATGTCTTAATGCTTAATTGCTTTGCACTTACCAAGTAATTCTTAAAGTGAATGCAGATAACAGTGCTCACATTACAGTTTATACCGGTAGCAACTACTTTCTATTGAAGTATTCCTTTAATCCAATACAATCTAGTGGATTAAAAAATATTCCAATATGTTACCATTATAAACCCTAAGCTCAAAGGTCACTTAAAATCATGAAAAATGGTTATCTTTTGTAACAGTGTGTTGGAGGACAAAATAATCAACTGAAATTCAAGAAGGTAATTTGAAATAAGACAGTCTTCAAGTGAAAACCATGTTGATGAGTCAAGTACTTCAGTTATTCAAGAATATCTCAAACTCTACCTTCTCAAAGAGGTGAGAGCTTAATTTATAAATAATATGTTCAGTAAGAAAAGAGAGAACAAAAACATAAGTATTATAAAAGGGAAGAAGTTCTAATGAGGTGGAAGAAACTGGGGCCTATTATATAGAGTGAAGTAAGTCAGAAAGAAAAACACCAATACAGTATATTAACACATATATATGGAATTTAGAAAGATGGTTAACAACGACCCTATGTGTGAGACAGGAAAAGAGACACAGATATAAAGAAAAGACTTTTGGACTTTGTGGCAGAAGGCGAGGGTGGAATGATTTGAGAGAATAGCATTGAAACATGTATTTTACCATATGTGAAATAGATGACCAGTCCAAGTTCTATGCATGAAACAGGGCACTCAAAGCTGGTGCATTGGGACAACCCAGAGGGATGGGATGGGGAGGGAGGTAGGTGGGGAATTTGTGATGGGGGCACATGTACACCCGTGGCTGATTCATGTCAATGTATGGCAAAAACCACGACAATATTGTAAAGTAATTGGTCTCCAATTAAAATAAATTAATTATTTTTTTTAAATTAGCATACAATAATTGAAGATAAATTCAGTTACATAAATCTCTGACTCACAAAGAATAAAATCAAACAACTTCTGTTTTAAAAATAAAGGGAAGTATTAGACAATTGAGGAAAATATTTTAAAATAGTAATATAGAAGGGATGTGTACATGTAAATAAATATATGTGTGTGTGTATGAAATACACGATGCATGGACAAACTGAAAATGAAAGAGAATAGAGATATAAGGTGTTGAGGAATTTTTTCTGGATAAGGGAGAACCTGCTAAATAAGGATGAACCTGATTAGTTGTCTACCCAGATGAAATTTCAATTTCATTATCCATTTCATTTTACTTGTATATAGTCATGTCCCTAACAGAAGCAGAAAAGATTAAGAAGAGGTGGAAAGAATACACTGAAGAACTCTACAGAAAAGGTCCTAATGACCCAGATAACCACGATCGTATGGTCACTCACCCAGAGTCAGACATCCTGGAGTGTGAAGGCAAGTGGACCTTAAGAAGCATTACTATGAACAAAGCTAGTGGAGGTGATGGAATTCCAACTGAGTTATTTAAAATTCTAAAAGATGATGCTATAAAAGTCCTGCGCTCAATATACCAGCAAATTTAGAAAATTCAGCAGTGGCCACAGAACTGGAAAATGTCAGTTTTCAATCCAGTCCTGAAGAAGGGCAATGCCAAAGAATTTTCAAACTACTGCACAATTGTGCTCATATCACAGGCTAGCAAGATAATGCTCAAAATCCTTCAAATTAGGTTTCAGCAGTAAGTGAACCAAGAAACTCCAGATGTACAAGTGGGGTCTAGAAAAAGCAAAGGAACCAGAGATCAACTTGCCAGCATTCATTGGATCCTGGCAAATAGAAGGGGAAAAACATGGAAGCAATGACAAATTGTATTTTCTTGGTCCAAAATCATGGCCCTGCACCTCCAACCAAGTCAGCCGCCATTCCAGTCAAGGACAGGTGTGTGCACATCTCATGGGTGGTGGCAGGCCCAGCACTCACACCAGGTCTAGCCCACTCCAGGACTACCTCTGATTCACCCTTTCTTTGAAGAACTAGTTAGGAGCTTCAACTCCCACCTCCTAATTGACTAATCCTATGGCCTTGGTGAAGGCCATTTGACTTTCCTCAATCTAGATCCCACAGTTTAAAAAGAAGTAGTAATACTTGCCCAGCTTCACAGGGTTTTGTGAAGATAAGTGAAATAGATTCTAGAAAAACCGTTTAAAAGTTAAGTGCTAGTCAAATCTGTTTCTGATATTGTGGTGATTGTTGTTTTTGTTATTATTACTTTTGCACTTGATTGATCATGGAAAATGGATGATAAATACATCTAAGCACAACTTGAAACACACCAGACTGAAGGGGTTGTGGGGCATGGCTAGCACAGGGATCTCCTGTTTATTTTCTAAAATTGTAAGGTAAGGCGTTTATTACTTCCTGGTAGAAGATGTTGCTGATGTTGGCTTCTTGCATGAAGCCTGCCTTAATTGAAAAGGAGGTAACAAATCCTTCTTAGTATTATTACTCTGTGTCAACAGGAAACCTTTCAGTGACTTACTAACCTGCTCTTTCTTTACTAATACACATTTTGCTATTTTCAATATTTTATTGGTCTAATTTATAGAGTCTGTTGTGAGTGTGTTCAAATCAATTTTATCTTGGATTATTAACTACAGAGAAGAAAAAAAAAAAACCTGACATAGAATTTTATATTGTTAAGTTTTAATACATGTTTTTTATTATGAGGAGGAAATCTTTTTATTTAAAAATTCTTCCGTAAATATTGTTATTCAGGAAGCCTACACACCCGGGTTTGATCCCTGGGTTGGAAAGATCCCCTGGAGAAGGGAATGACTACCCACTCCAGTATTCTTGCCTGGACAATTCCATGGACAGAGGAGCCTAGTGGGCTCCATGGGGTCACAAAGGGTTGGACATGACTGAGTGACTAACTCCATTACTAACTCATACTGTACCACAAACTAAAACCCATGCTTATTTCTCCTTCTGTGTGTGAAAGTGGGTCTTTCTTGATTTATATTACAATTTTTATCCTTGCATTGAGTGCAACTACTTTCTCTTTCTATTGGACATAATTTTTTCCTACCACTAAAAATCTTTTTTGAAGGAACTTACATTATAATTGGTGGTTTTATTTCAAATTCCTCTTTTAAGCTGCATTCTGATCACTAAGCATAAGAAAATAAAGGAAGTTTTCCATTTTCTTTGACATAGATCAATTAGGTAATCATAATTTGGAAGCAGATTTTAGTGAAATGAAGTCTTTCTTCATTTCTCTCCCTTAACATTCTTTCACTATTAATAAACAGTTTAACTCTCAGATGATTTCTTAAAATTGTTTCCTTTGGTTTTCTTTTTTGGAACTGGATTATTAAATCAGGCTTGCCAAGAGAGGGTAAAAGTAGAATTATCTCATAAATGAAGACCATTTAGAAAACAAAATAAGTTAGTATAATTTTAACTTTCTCAAATCACTTTTCCTCAATGGTATTTTTAATCCATGTAAAGGAGGTAAGAGAGAAAAAATACAAAAGTGTTTCTAAATCAAGTACAACCTTGACAGGAATTGTTTATTTACCTCTGTGGACTTGGCCAGGTGGTGCTAGTGGTAAAGAACCCAATTGCCAATGCAGGAAACATAAGAGACCCAGGTTCGATCCCTGGGTCGGGAAGATCCCTTAGAGGAGGGCATGGCAAGCCACTCCAGTATTCTTGCCTGGAGAATCCAATGGACAGAGGAGCCTGGCTGACTACGGTCCATGGAGTCACAAAAAGTCAGACCTGACTGAAGCCACTTAGCATGCACATATGCAGGGACTATTGAAACACAGTCTTCTCTGATATCCACCCAAGGAAAAAATCAGAATGTTTTTCTAATAACAAAATTTTATTGCACAATGAAACAAAGTGAATCTGACCTAGACAATTAATAGTCAACACATGTCTACTGTCTGTCTACTTATATATCTACTTATATTTTTAGTGCCATTTGGATAGAATACTGTGTAGAAGATGACAATTCATTCAGTAAGAGAACCAGAATTCCAGCCTCCTTCCACCTTAATCAAGAACAATCTACACACATTTCAACACCTCATCACGTCCCTGAGGTGGTTATGACTTTCCTTGGTGGGGACGCTGATGTCACTGCATTATTGACATAGCTGCTTCATAGTTAACCATGACTGCTAGTTCCTGAAACAACTGTGCTTTCCAGATGCTCACTTCTTTCATGCATTTTCCAAACAGCTTAATAGACACATTCTGACCTTTTATTTTTCATACCACTTGTTCCCATTTTCTATTTCACATCTAACATAGTGACAAATAATACACAGTTATCATGGGATAAGATGTTTTCAAAGATTCCCCAAAAATGCTCATAATAGCTGCTTCAAACATTGTTATATTCTCTAGCGTCAGCTGGGGTTTGTAGTTCTTTTCTTAAGAGTTCATCTGCACAGTTACTCCTTACAGGCCAGAGATCACTCAAATACATTTCCTTTATTTCTTTGAATTAAAATTATAAAATGTGGTAGCTTAGACTTCAGAAAAAATCTTTATACTCTGCAGTTTTGTCATGTAGATGTTGTGCGGTTTATTTAAAATGGTAAATCATGATGTGCTGCTATGTGCTTTGTTGCTCAGTCATGTCCGACTCTTTGTGATCCTTTGGATGGTAGCCCACCAGGCTCCTCTGTCCATGGGATTTTCCCAGCAAGAATACTGGATTGAGTTGCCATTTCCTCCTCCAGAGGATCTTCCCAGCCCAAGGATGGAACCTGCATCTCCTGTGTCTCCTGCATTGCAGGTGAATTTTTCACCCACTGAGCCATCAAGGAAGCCCTGGCTGCTATGAATAATAATAATGAAAGACTTTGAAGCTGGGATATTTAAGGGATTTAGGAAATCTTCATAGGATTCACTACATGAAAACAAATGTTATTGCATATTTACCTTCACACTGGAGTAGCACCTGCATTTTAAAAAGCTAAGTGTTAGCGACCATGTTCACTATTTATGTAGAAAACAGAGGTAGATTTGAGCCTCGTTTCCTCTAACTGTAGTTTGCATTTGTCATCCAGAATTAGATGGAAATCTTTCTTTGGCTCTTGAGTGTAAGAATTAGTCCCAATAAAAGATATCACCATTCCACAGGACCAAATGTTTTCTTCCACCTTAAAGATATCTTCTATGGGGAAAAAAAAATGGAATAAGTTAATCAAGAGAGGACCCTATGAGTTGCCATACTAGTTACCTGTCATTCTCATGGTCCATGGTTGGCACTTGTTGATTTACATATATTTTCATTAACAACTGTGGGCTAAGAACCTAGAGGTGTTTTGGGGTTCCTAAAGAATAGGAGATTCAATCCTAGATCTATCGAAATGTATTTTCTTTTTGCATAATTTCTTTAATCTCATGATAACATTATGAAATTGACTGATATTTCAGCCTCATTATGTAAAATATAAGATAAATAAATAATGAAAGCCCAGAAAAAGAAGTATAAAAAAATACTCAAAAATAATACCAGCACATAAAAATGACACAGATCCCAAAACATTTTAACAGAATTAATAAAGTACAACAAGCAAAATATATGTTCTGTTATCCAAGACACTGACAGAGCAGAGATTGCAAAAATCAATGCACCCCATAAACCTGAGACATCTTTCAAACAACTGCTTAAAACTCAGGTCCTGCTAAATCATGAATCTAGGTTGCTAACAAATAAAAAATTGGCAGACTGGGCCTTCATCTCCTTTGACTTCTTCTCTGCAACTTCACAAAGTGTGAAAATGTAAAATAGATAAGCAGTCAGTGAGAGAAAAAATTAACATTTTACCAAATTCACAGATTTCATTTTTCACCTCTAAAATAAAATGGAAACAAATTTAAAGGTGATTTTCAACATCAGAATATCATTTCAACGATTTTAACTTGAGTTCCTACTATGTGCCAGTCACTGTTTGACTGATGTCTGATTCAGCAAGTTAAATTCAGTGGAAATTGCATCTTCGAAGTCCTCCCTTTCATCTCAGAAAACTGAGTCAGTCTAAAATGAATCTCTGCTTACATAAATGACTTCCTCGTTTGCCTTGCTGAAGGGAATGAGCTTATCAGAATCAGCCTATGACAAACCCAAAAGTTTCTTGATGAGATCAGATCATATAGTTCCAGTAAATTAGCACATACCAAATACAGTATCTGCTGAATCTTCAGTATTCAGAATCCTATCCATTGTCAGCAGCAGAAAATGACCTTCAAGAAGGCTGCTTAACTAAGACTCCTGGAGTTAATTGAGGCTGTGACTAGACCCAAAAACTTTGAATCTTTGCTCTACCACTTCACATTGAGACTCCGTGTCCCTCTGACTTCATGAATTTATTTATTAACTATGGAGAAGTTTTAATACACTAGAAAGTCCAAAACGACTTCTTTATGCTGCATTCTAATGTCCTCAAGTTTCCTCTGGCTGCAGCCTCTAATTTAGAATCACATCTGGCAGAGGCTGAATCACAAGACTCTTCTATAGCTTTACTACCCAACCTGAGCCCTGGGTTCCTATCAACGTTTTAAAGTTGCTCTCTTGCTTCAAAGAATTTCATGAAAGAAGAGGAAGAATATTGAAAATCATATGTAAAATATATTTTAATAAATGGGAGCAAATGCATTTAGAGGTCATGATGTACTTCTAATTTTTGCCTCACATTGTTCTAGCACATTTCATCTGACCTCTCCATTCAGCAAAAATTTCATATATAAAATTCTCTTTCATGAGCTATATTTCAAAATTAGTTTAAAAATACAACAGTCATACTTAACATCTCATGTAAGTTTCATGTTATGCCAATTTACCATTATGAAAGATTAAAAATTTTCCCAAATGAATATATTCAGTTTTTATATCTTGTTTGTCATAGAATATGAATGTTTGTATGAAAAGCAAAAATGTTAAATTTTCACATTTGATAATGTACTTCCAAATTATATAATTTCTGTTGTGGCACCATATCTTAAGTCATTTTGTATTTACCCTCATCAAAACACTAAGCTTCTTTCAACATTCTTTTATTGGTAGAGGGAAAGGAAAAAGGAAGACTAATGTGTAATATTGTGTACGAGGCTGCTTTATCTTCCAACTTACTTATCAAGAAACTTCCCTAGATTTGGGAGAAATCATATGAAGTTCAAGTATCCTAGGGGTAATATGAATAAGCAGCTTTTCGATGAAATATGACTTATACTATGGAAGTACAGTAGAGACAAAATGGAAATCTTTAAAGAATATAAGACTTAAATCTCATGGCGACATTCTAGTGTTTTGTACCCAGAGATCCCACTGGTTTAATCTCTCTGATATTTTCCTCTCACCTAGTTCTGGGCCTATAAGGATGCTGATGGGGTAAGGATAGAATCAGCCAGAATGATTTCTCCAATGAAGGCAAATGAATCAGTGCAAGAGAAAACAATATGCATGTCAACAGCCAAGGTTGCACACTGACACCAGTACTGTCAGGAATAAAGACATGGCTATAGCCTCCATTCTAAAAACTTGGGTCTACGAAGAAATTTAAATAATGTTTAAAGTGGGGATGCTGAAAAGTGTCAGCCATTTTACTTTTGGGGATTCAAATGCTGGTACACTTTGACATTGTCTGCTGACAAACAAGATTAAAGGTTCAGAATAACAGCCAATTGCGTCCTGAAGATAAGTGAAGTCCAGACAAACCAGTAAGAAGTTGTCTCACTAAGCCTTAATCCTGGAGTCTACTGAAAAAGAACTCTTCCCTGATCATTCCAAGAATCCTCAAAAGGCATATTTCTCACCAAGTTCCCTGAAACCATATTTCTAGCCAAAGCCAGCAAATTTACACTTCACAAATGGAATCAACAGCCCAAGGAGGACATTGGTATCTGTGCTGAGGAGCTGTGCTACCTGACACATTACACTATCCTAAATGTTGCTGTAGAATTGCCATGGTTGTGGAGTTTACATAAAGTGCTCCATGGGTACTTCCTGACAGAAACCAAAATAGACGTGTGTAATAGACCAAGAAGCTCCTTCAGCACTGAGATGATATTTCCTGCATGCCCTAAATTAAAGTGGTGGTCTCAAATAAAATATATGACCATAACATAGATGTTATATATTTTCACTTGTTATGTATTGTCCCATGACCACCTACTGAAAAGAAACCCTAGACTTATTTCTTTTTCATCATGGTACTTATCACTCTCTAGAATTATATCATATGCTTGTTTTCATGTGCATTGCCTCTCTCCTCTACTAGATGCAATCCCCATGAGGATGCAGGCTTGTCTTGTTCACCATGGCAACCAGAGCATGAGAGTGTACCTGGACCACAGCTGATCCTCAGAAAGCACCCTTTGAACAAATGAATGATGGAACATTCTCACCAATATGGCAGTTAAACACGGAACCTAAGTGCTCCAAAGAGATAGATAAGTAGGTTCACATATTCAAATATCTGCCTTGCATGCGAAGTTTACACCTTTGTTCCACTTAACAACTCAAGGATGCGGACCGCAGAACATACGGAGAAAGGCTCAACTTAAAGTGAACTTCAGGACCATCTCCCCAGCCCACTTTCCCATGATCTCCATTATTATTTTGCAATTCTAGCCCAGAGAGGAAGCTTCAAGCCTCTACTGAGTTTACAACAGAGCTCATCTAAATCGTAGGTCACTGGGGAAGGCACAGTTGATGCTAGTCAATAAATTCAGGAAAATGTTTTCCAAAATATTGCTTCACAGTACCCTTCGTCAAAGTGTTAAAATCACTAGGAGTTCTTCAAAATTATGGCATAAATATTCCTAGAAATCATGTACTAGAATGTGCAATATAGCTTTTCAAGGAACTTTAAAAAATATCCATTAAAAGCATGTCTTCTACAAGGAAGTAGGAAGGGGAGAAGCAAATGCCTTGTGGATAAGAATATTCTTTAGGTTTAACCTTTATGAAAATACAGATATAGGCCCTCAGGGAACTTTGTATCAGAGAGACCCAATGTTTACAGAAAAATCCTAACATGGCATTTAAACCTGAGTAGTTCATTTCTATGAAATCACAGATATGGTCTGATAGAACCTAGGGAATAAATAACTAGAAAAAGGGTTTTGATCCATGGTCCATTTTGGAGTATTCTGAACAGTAATGTTCTATTCCAAGGGTGTGATTTACAGTCCTCCCTAAATCTGGTCTCCAGAGCTGACTTAGGCTAATTTCTAGATCCTACTGCATCTACTTAGATCTTGTTCCCCATATATTTTGAATGCTAAATGCAAAACATGTACACTATTGGTGGCTATATTTTAGGTGGGGAATGCAATTCTTCCCCATAGTGGCAATATAGCATCCTCTCAGTTATAAATATCTTCACTTCAATGAGAAAAGATGATGAAATTCTTTTTGAAGACTCTCAAAGGGCTTGCAGATTTTTAAAAATATTACCGCCACTTTGTTTGGAAGAAATACAGTTTGGTCATAAAACCATCATTTGTGATTGGATTTATGGACATGACACGCATTTGCATGCTGTACGTGAAAACCTTGCACCAAAGAGTGGTTTCCAGCAAGGAAATTGCTGCTCGTCAGAATTTTCTGTATTAACATGAACAAATTTCAGTTTCCAAAACCTGTTGAAAACAAATGTAATTCTAAGATTCTTCCTTTGCATGGACAGGGGCTATCACTTTCAAAATTCCTCATATCTTCCCTGAAATGTTTCCAATAAGAAAGGCAAATTCTCTTTAAGAGATGTCTCAAAGTACTTTCTCTTTTAAAGTTAGATCAGGAGAAAAGTATCTTTCTTTTTTCGTTATTCTATTTGTGACATGCTAGGCATTTTCAATCTATCTGTATCTTGCCTGGAACATTTTATTATCACTGAACACCATACTTAGGAGTATGTGCATTAAAATAAAATAATTACTTGCAGAATCTAATTAATGTATTCGACAATCTTGATTAAGCACAAGAAACTGTACATGTACTGGACTTTTTAAAGTAACACATAACTTTTAAGAAACTTACATGTAATATTACTATATTATAAAGCAGAAGGAAATAAAGGTAAAGGTACATGTAATATTTTGTGCTTAAAAAAATGTGAAGTGGCGATTCATTAGGATGTGGGGTATTTGGTAAAACTTCCTGACAGACTGTCATTCGTATTTGGTTTGAACAGTTGGTAGGATTTTGTTCAATAGAAGATGAGAACAGTCTAGGGCTTCCCTGGTGGCTCAGATGGTAAAGAATCTGCCTGCAATGCAGGAGATCCAGGTTCCATCCCTGGGTCAGGAAGATCCCTGGAGAAGGGAATGGCAACCCACTCCAGTATTCTTGCCTGGAGAATGCCATGGACAGAGGAACCTGGCAGGCTACAGTCCATGGGATTGCAAAGAATCAGACACAACTGAGCAACTAACACTACTGAGGGAATGGAAGCCTCTGACTTAGTGACTGGTGGGCCTCTGTCAAACTTAGTAGCAGGCTCCGATCAAACTCTCATGAAAGCAAGTGCCTTGGATCGACATTGGAAATATAAAATGAAACTCAGAGTTTAATGTACACTTCTCAATAGACACAGTAAGGCAGCTATTAAGTAATTTTATGGTTGACTAATTTATTTACAGTGAAATAGTCTCCACAGATGAGATCCCTATTTTAATTAGCTGATATTTATATACAGAGAAATTGCAAATTAAGATTCTGTATTTTGAAGATTTTTTACTGTACTCCTTAAGAGAAACAAGAATTCTTTTATGAACTAAAATGCAAATGAGAATGCATTTGGCAGAATCACTCCAAGCACATGTAAAGCAGCAGCATCACACCAGCAGCTGCTTTGGTCCCAGTGTTTTATCCTGTCAATAGGAAAATCCTTGATGTGCCATTGAATACACAGTTATCTTGACAGCAATCTTCATGTAATATTCAAGATAGCTTTTACAAAGCCTCAGTTATAATATTAGTCTGAAATCAAATGCTTGCTCTTTATTTAAGGGATGATGAACTTGATTTGATGCCTTCTCCGCTGTGAGTCAATTCAGACTCAGAATTGTCATGGATGGGTTTCATTATCCTTAACTGATTGTCAACTTAAGATGTTATTAGCCAAAACCTTATTCTTATCAATTACAGTTCTACACCACCAGTTTTACCTAGATTTAACTCAAGAGCTATTTTCAACAGCTTTCCACCATGTATTGGGTCTGACATCTGAAACAGCATAGCCACTAAATTTTTATCACCCAATATGAGAAAGAACTGTCTTAAAAGCTTTATCTTGGTTCAGAAGAAAAAAAATTCTATGATATTAATTGTCTTAAAGCCCTTTTACTATTGTCAGTCCACACAGAATTGTTGGGATGGAGTTTACCATATTGAAACTCATGATTGAGAAGGAAGTTGGTAAGAAAGAAGAAAAGAAGAAAGGAAGGAGGAAAAAAGAAATGAAGGAAGGAAGGAAATTAGAAAGGAAGAGCGAGAAGGAAGGAAACGGCAAAGCTCCCAAACATGGTCTGAAGGGCTTGCTCCTTCACTGGTTTTAAGAAGCTGGGAAATCAAGCTCTAGATTCAAGAATCAAACAATACACTTAGCTGATAAATCGCTTTAGATTTTAAGTTCTAGATGTACCATCTGTAAGATAAGAGGGGCTTGAGAAAACTGAGCAAATGTACCTATATCACTCACAGACCTGGTAGGAACAGATGGCTCACTAGGCTATGAGAGGATGTTCAATAAACTATTTACAAGCTGTGGGCAGAATGTAGGGATGACACAGGGAGAGTGCAGGACCCAGAGCTAGTAAGAGTAGATGGCCATTATCATCCCCAGGCCTAAAGGACCAGAAACCAAGAAAGGCTATGAGCAGAGGGTGAGTTGACAGAACTTGTGACCTCAGACTAAGGTCTGCAGCTAGCCCTTGGCAACTCTGTGAGCTAAGAGCCAGAGAAATAAATACCCCAGTCTTACTTTGTGATGTCTCTGTGATACTCAGCTAGTGCACCCCAGTGGTGAAATTCAGTGGATGAGGAATCAGCAAGCAAGGAAAACCAATGTTCTGTTCCAAATAAACTCCCTCAGAAGCAAAAGGGGACAAACCCCAGCTCCTAATTTCATTGAAAAGAATGCTTTGGACTTTAAGTCTTACAACGCAAACAATTAAAAGGTTTTGACTAGAATGTAGTATTAAAATTATACCTGCACACACAAATAGAGCAAAGTAGTGTATTCTAGTTATTATAGGCTCAAAAAGTTTAGCTGGGAGTTGACAGATCAGAAACTTTTACAGGCTTTATATTCAGAAGAAAGTATGCATGAGAATCTTGTTTAAAAGGAGATGAGTTTAGAACATAGAGGCTCAGAGAGAGGCAAAAGTAACAGAGGAGGAGTATAATGTCTTCTCTTAAAGGGCTTCTTGGATTGTTTTGAATTGTGGTGGGGTTACTAATATAAGCATATTCACTCAAAAATGCAAAGAAATATAGTGTTTTTTGCTATTTCTATGATTATCTGTGGGGCTTCCCAGGTGGCGCTAGTGGTAAAGAACCTGCCTGCCAATTCAGGAGACATATGAGACGTGGGTTTGACCCCTGGGTTGGGAAGATCCCTGGAGGAGGGCATGGGAACCCACTGCAGTATTCTTGCCTGGAGAATCCCATGGAGAGAGGAGCCTGGAAGGCTACAGTCCATGGGGTCACAAAGAGTCGGACACGACTGAAATGACTTAGCAAGCATTCACACATGACTATCTGAGCTCATTTATAAGATCCCAAAATATTAAGGTAGCAGGGGAATTTAAAACAGCTACAGTTAGTAGTTCAGTTCAGTTCAGTCGCTCAGTCATGTCCGACTCTTTGCGACCCCATGAATCGCAGCACGCCAGGCCTCCCTGTCTGTCACCAACTCCCGGAGTTTACCCAAACTCATGTCATCGAGTCGGTGATGCCATCCAGCCATCTCATCCTCTGTCGCCCCCTTCTCCTCCTGCCCCCAATCCTTCCCAGCATCAGGGTCTTTTCCAATGAGTCAGCTCTTCACATCAGGTGGCCAAAATATTGGAGTTTCAGCTTCAACATCAGTCCTTCCAATGAACACCCAGGGCTGATCTCCATTAGGATGGACTGGTTGGATCTCCTTTCAGTCCAAGGGACTCTCAAGAGTCTTTTCCAACACTGAATACAGAAGCATATATGAGACTCCAGCTGTCTCCTATGACGCCAGACATTCACAAAAATATTAAGCAGTTCCATTCCTCTCACTGATTTTTCCTGGTTTCAGAAAACAGCATTTTTTAATGAAAATATGTAATTTATGTTAACATGTAGTGAGCTGCTTATTGACATACTAAAATGAATCTTAAATACTTTTTTAAAAAATTCCTCAATTTTCAGTTCTAATAAGTAAACAGCAAGAATTTATATAATCTAAAGCTTCTTCAATAATTCTTTAACAGAGAAAAAGCATCTTAAGAGCAAAACTTTGAGATCTACAGCTCAGGCTTCCAGTCCACTTACTGACAAATTAAAAATAAAAGTGTAATCTGGAGAGCCCTCCACCAAGTTACAGCCTCACTAAGAACTCAAAAGAATCATCGGGGATGTAAATACTCCTGTTCCAGGAAGAATCAAGATTCTCCTAACCAGGAAATAAGCCTGTGATTCACACTTGAGGTGAAATGTTGAAATGTTGAAGATGATGTGATTCAAAGAGGGGTGATTTAAAAAGTGTCTTTTTGGCATCTGGGAGACAGTGCCCATGATACTCTCCTATGTGAGGGCTTCCCTAGTGGCGCAGTGGTAAAGAATATGCCTGCCAAGCGAGAGATGCAGGTTTGATCCCTGGGTCAGGAAGATCCTCTGGAGAAGGAAATGGCACCCACTCCAGTATTCTTGCCTGGGAAATCCCCTGGACAGAGGAGCTCAGCAGGTTACAGTCCATGGGGTTGCAAAAGAGTCAGACATGACTCAGCGACTAAATAACAACAACCCTACTATGGGAGAGGGTTAGGGAGACAACAAACTGAGACTCGGTGAGGGACACAGATGACAAAAGGTGACAAACCTGGGAGGCAATACAACTCTGGGCACTCCTGAGGTCTCCCTGAACAGAGCCCTGATGGGGCCTATTGACAAGGATGCTTATTTAGTAATAAGTGAAACTTTTCCAGACACTTGAGCCTCCCAGGAGAAATGTGAAAGGGTGGGAGCAGACATCCCGGGTCAAAGAAGCAGGATCCCCATGCTGTCAAAAGCCAGCTGTTATGGTTCCCAGGGGGAAGGGATAGTTGTGCACACACTGCTATATTTAAAATGGATAACTAACAGTGGCCTACTGTATAGCACGTGAAACTCTGCTCAATGTTATATGGCAGCCTGGATACAAGGGGGTTCGGGGAGAATGTATAACCATATATATATGGCTGAGTTCCTTTGCTGTTCACCTGATACTATCACAACATTGTTAATTGACTATGCATGCGTGTGTGAGTGTGTGCTAAGGCGCTTCAGTTGTGTCCAACTCTGTGTGACTCTATGGACCATAGCCCACCAGGCTCCTCTGTCCATGGGATTCTCCAAACAAGAATACTGGAGTGGGTTGCCATGCCCTCCTCAATCGGTTGTACTCCAATACAAAATAAAAAATTCAAATAGAAAAAAAAATCAGCTGTTAATCTTGATAACACTTTTACCTGTGGGTCAGTTAAGCCTGGGATATACATATGTATTACATACTTATGATCAAGCACTGATGCTCATAAGTTGTCATAGGAATACAATGCAATCTATTATATTATAGTTTCTGACTAGCCAAGATATTAAAAAATTTCTTATTCTTATGAACATAGAATGAACACTTTTATTTCAAAAATGTTAAAATTATAATAATTAAAATAAATATGTTTGAATACTGAGTTTTGTTTGATTTTTTATTGGCGTATGGTTGCTTCACAATGTTGTGTAGCAAAGTGAATCAATTATATGTATACATATATATATATCCGCTCCTTTTTAGATTTCCTCCCCATTTAGGTCAAGACAGATCATTGAGTAGAATTCTCTGTCCTATACAGTAGGTTCTGAATACTGGATATTGTTTTAAATGTTACTTAGAGTGAATTCTTATCTAATTGTTTGATCAATCTTGAAATATAAGTATTATTATTGTTATGTATAGAAGTTATTGTCATTCGTATTATCCTCATTTTAGAGTTGGGGGACTGAGGGATTTGTTCACACAACTAGGAAGCATTAATAAAATATTCTTTGGAATCTTTTCTCCTCAAGTCTACTTAAAGAGGAAAAATAAGCCACTCTGTTACATATGTTTCACTATATTTCTAGTATTTTTAATATAAAAGAGTCACTCTTCAATTCTCCATCATCCCCTTCCCCCTTGTCACAGATATCCATCTGAATCAGGCCTGAGAAAAGCAATCTGGTTCAATTTGCTAAGGGGGCAAAAAACTCCCGGTAAGGTTTAGTGATTGCTACAGTTGGAATGTTCTGAAACCAGAACCATGTTCCTGTCATGGTAAATTAGGTCACCATGGCAAGACGTGGAATCATGGGATGACGGAAAGTAGGAGTACATTATTAACTGATGTCCTCTCCATTTTATTTTTCCTTGGTGACATTTAACAAATTGAATGTAAATGTTCAGAAACACAAAATTCTCTGTTAGATGGTTAAAAAGAGGTGGGGGAGGAGGTAGCACATAAACAGGCAGGCAATATGATAATAGGACATCAACTTTCATGAAAATTTCAGGAAATGTCTTTTTCTAAGGATGTCTTTTAGAAGTTGTCCTTTAAGTAATTCAAAAGCATTTTTAAGTTACTGCTTTTTAAAATTTTACTCAAGTAATGTTGATTTACAATGCTGTGTTAATTTCTTGTTAATTTGAGCAGAATAACTCAGTCATACATACATATACATTCTTTTTCATGTTCTTTTCCATTATGGTTTATCACAGAATATCAAATGTAGTTCCCTGTGTTATTGGAGAAGGAAATGGCAACCCACTCCAGTGTTCTTGCCTGGAAAATCCCATGAACAGAGGAACCTGGTGGGCTATAGCCCATGGAGTTGCAAAACTCAAACATGACTTAGCAACTAAACCACTACCACCACACTTGAGCTGTACAGTAGGACCTTGTTGGCAAAATTGATTTTGGAAATTTCTGGGTGGTAAAAACAGATTTTTTTAATATACAACCTTCTTATTGTATTATATAATAATATCATATAAGAATTAAAGCATGAACAGCGTTAAACTACCCTAAACCACACTAAATACTAGAATATGGCTTTTCTAGTATTTAAAATATTTATTTTAAATCTCATACATTTCAGATGGTAAGTAAAAAATAAAGACAATATACCTTAGTGGTTACACTTGTGAGCTTGGGAACTAGACTCCTTTGTTAGAATCTAGGCTCTATCATCTATTAACTACGGGACCATAGGCAAGTTACTTAACTTTCTGGTGACTCTATTGCATAAGGTGAAAATGAGTTCAATAATAACCATGTTCACCTCATCAGAAATTTTGTTATTCGAAATAGATGAGTTCACACGTGGAAAGTATGGAGAAAACTTCTTGGCACATAGTATGCACTCAATAAAATAAGCTAAAGGAGTACGTCAAGGCTGTATATTTTCACCCTCCTTATTTAACTTATATGCAGAGTACATCATGAGAAATGCTGGGCTGAAAGAAGCACAAGCTGGAATCAAGATTGCCGGGAGAAATACCAATAACCTCGGATATGCAGATGACACCACCCTTATGGCAGAAAGTGAAGAGGAACTGAAGAGCCTCTTAATGAAAGTGAAAGAGGAGAGTGAAGAAGCTGGCTTAAAACTCAACATTCAGAAAACTAAGATCATGGCATCTGATCCCATCACTTCATGGGAAATAGATGGGGAAACAGTGGAAACAGTGTCAGACTTCATGTTTTGGGGCTCCAAAATCACTGCAGATGGTGACTGCAGCCATGAAATTAAAAGACATTTACTCCTTGGAAGGAAAGCTATGACCAACCTAGATAGCATATTAAAAAGCAGAGACACTACTTTGCCAACAAAGGTCCATCTAGTCAAGGCTATGGTTTTTCCAGTAGTCATGAATGGATGTGAGAGTTGGGACTGTGAAGAAAGCTGAGGGCTGAAGAATTGATGCTTTTGAACTGTGGTGCTGGAGAAGACTCTTGAGAGTCCCTTGGACTGAAAGGAGATCCAACGAGTCCATCCTAAAGGAGATCAGTCCTAGATGTTCATTGGAAGGACTGATGTTGAAGCTGAAACTCCAATACTTTGGCCACCTCATGCGAAGAGTTGACTCATTGGAAAAGACCCTGATGCTGGGAAGGATTGGGGGAAGGAGGAGAAGGGGACGACAGAGGATGAGATGGCTGGGTGGCATCACCGACTCGATGGACATGAGTTTGGGTAAAATCCGGGAGTTGGTGATGGACAGGGAGGTCTGGCGTGCTGTGACTCATAGGGTTGCAAAGAGTCGCACACGACTGAGCGACTGAACTGAACTGAACATCTGAGAGCTGCTTGGCTTTACCACTGTTTTAATCTAAATGTCTTGCAGTAAAAACCCAAAAGAAGCATGATCTTTTTCACCAACTTTAAAACAAAACACAGATATGTATTGAAAAGAAATATAAATCCAAACTCAAAAGGGCTGGAAAAAAACAGCTTTTATTGTTTTTTTTTTCACAGATGCAGCTTATCCACAGCAAAAATTCTAGCAAGTGTGGCTTTTGAAAAAATATTTCCATTTGCTTCACATATTTTTAGAGATTACTGTCATTGTTTTTCAGTTGCTCAGTCATGTTCAACTCTTTGCAACCCCTGTACTGCAGCATGCCAGGCTTCCCTGTCCTTCACTATCTCCTAGAGCTTGCACAAACTCATGTCCATTGAGTCAGTGATGCCATCCAACCATCTCATCCTCTGTCATCCTCTTCTCCTCCTGCCTTCAATCTTTCCCAGCATCAGGGTCTTTTCTAATGAACCAACTCTTCACATCAGGTGGCCAAAGTATTTGAGTTTCAGCTTTAGCATCAGTCCTTCCAATAAATATTCAGGACTGATTTCCTTCAGGATTGACTGATTTGATCTCCTTGCAGTTTGAGGGACTCTCAAGAGTCTTCTCCAACACAACAGTTTAAAGGCATCAATTCTTCGGCACTTAGCCTTCTTTATGGTCCAACTTTCACATCCATACATGACCACTGGAAAAACCATAGGTTTGACTACATGGACCTTCGTTGGAAAAGTAATGTCTCTGCTTTTTAATATATTGTCTAGATTTTTCATAGCTTTTCTTCCAAGGAGCAAGTGTCTTTTAATTTCATGGCTGCAGTCACCATCTGCAGTGATTTTGGAGCCCCCCAAAATAAAGTCTGTCACTGTTTCCACTGTTTCCCCATCTATTTGCCATTAAGTGATGGAACTAGATGCCATGATCTTAGTTTTCTGAATGTTGAGTTTTAAGCCAGCTTCTTCACTCTCCTCTTTCACTTTCATCAAGAGGCTCTTCAGTTCCTCTTCACTTTCTGCCATAAAGGTAGTGTCATCTGCATATCTGAGGTCATTGATATTTCTCCCAGAAATCTTGATTCCAGCTTGTGCTTTATCTAGCCCAGCATTTCGCATGATGTACTCTGCATATGAGTTAAATAAGCAGCATGACAATATACAGTCCTGATGTACTCCTTTCCCAATTTGGAACTATTCCATTGTTCTATATCCAGTTCTAATTGTTTCTTGACCTGCATACACGTTTCACAGGAGGCAGGTAAGGTGGTCTGGTATTCCCATCTCTTTAAGAATTTTCCACTGTTTATTGTGATCCACAGAGTCAAGGGCTTTAGCATAGCCAGTAAAGTAGAAGTAGATGTTCTGTTGGAATTCGCTTGCTTTTTCTATGAACCAATGGATGTTGGCAATCCTCTGCCCTTTCTAAATTCAGCTTGAACATCTGGAAGTTTTCGGTTCACCTACTGTTGAAGCCTTGCTTAGAGAATTTTGAGCATTACTTTGCTAACATGTGAAATGAGTACAAGTGTGCAGTAGTTTGAACATTCTCTGACATTGCCCTTCTTTAGGATTGGACTGGAAACTGACCTTTTCCTGTCCTGTGGCACCTGCCAAGTTTCCAAATTTGCTGGCATATTGAGTGCAGCACTTTCACAGCATCATCTTTTAGGATTTGAAATAGCTGAAATTCCATCATCTCCACTAGATTTGTTTGTAGTGATGCTTCCTAAGGCCCACTTGACTTCGCATTCCAGGATGTCTGACTCTAGGTGAGTGATCACACCATCATGGTTATTTGGGTCACAAAGATCTTTCTTGTATAGTTCTTCTGTGTATTCTTTCCAACTCTTCTTAATATCTCCTGTTTCTGTTAGGTCCATACCATTTCTGTCCTTTATTGTGCTCATCATTGCATGAAATATTCCCTTGGTGTCTCTCATTTTCTTGAGGAGATCTCTAGTCTTTCCCATTCCTATCGTTTTCCCATATTTCTTTGCATTGTTCACACAGGAAGATTTTCTCAATTTTAATCACCACCTCCTGTACAATGTTACAAACTCCCATCCATAGTTCTTCAGGCACTCTATCAGATCTAATCCCTTGAATCTGTTTGTTACTTCCACTGTATAATCATAAGGGATTTGATTTAGGTCATACCTGAATAGTCTAGTGGTTTTCCCTACTTTCTTCAATTTAAGTCTGACTTTGGCAATAAGGAGTTCATGACCCTTATGAACTGTGGCTCAGCTGACTGAGCCACAGTCAGCTCCTAGTCTTGTTTTTGCTGACTGTATGGAGCTTCTCCATTTTTTGGCTGCAAAAAATATAGTCAGTCTGATTTTGGTATTGACCCCTTGGTAACATCTGTGTGTAGAGTCTTCTCTTGTGTTGTTGGAAGAGGGTGCTTGCTATGACCAGTATGTTCTCTTGGCAAAAGTCTGTTAGCCTTTGACCTGCTTCATTTTGTACTCCAAGGCCAAACTTGCCTGTTACTCCAGGTAGCTCTTGACTTCCTACTTTTGCATTCCAGAAATGGCAACCCACTCCAGTACTCTTGCCTAGAAAATCCCATGGACAGAGGAGCCTGGCAGGCTACAGTCCATGGGATCACAAAGAGTCAGATACAACTGAGCAACTTCACTTCACTTTATGATGATAAGGACATCTTTTCTTGGTGTTAGTTCTAGAAGGTCTCGTAGGTCTTCATGGAATGTTCAATTTCAGCTTCTTTGGCATTAGTGGTTGGGGCATAGACTTGTATTATTGTGATAATGAATGTTTTCCCTTGGAGACGAACAGAGATTATTGTATCATTTTTGACATTGCACCAAAGTACTGCATTTTGGACTCTTTTGTTGACTATGAGGCTACTCTATTTCTTCTAGGGGATTCTTGCCCACAATAGTAGATATAATGGTTATCTGAATTGAATTCACCTATTCTGGTCCACTTTAGTTCGCTAAAATGTCAATGTTCACCCTTGCCATCTCCTATTTGACCACTTCCAATTTACCTTGATTCATGGACCTAACATTACAGGTTCCTATGCAATATTATTCTTTACAGCATTGGACTTTACTTTCACCACCAGACACATCCACAATTGGGTGTTATTTCTGCTTTGGCTCAGCTTCTTCATTCTTTCTGGAGCTATTTCCCCACTCTTCTCCAGTAGTAGATGGAGAAAGATCACTGTAACTGTATAGAAAGGAAGGATGCAATGGTGGGAAGCAAATAAGAGACGGCTGTATTTATTTGAGGAAGAGATGAGGTTGAAACAGACTAGAGTCATGGGAATAGGAAAAGGTAAAAGCAGAACTTCTTTATGAAATATCTAGTAAATAGAATGTAGAACTGTTCCACTATAAATACAAACAATATAGATAGACAATAACAAGTATTGGCTAAAATATAGAGAAATTTGAAAACTCACTTATTGCTGGTGGGGTTGTAGAATAGTACATTCACTTTGGAAATCAGTTTGCAATTCCTAAAATTGTTAAACATAAAGTTACCATACAATCAAGAAAATCTACCCTTAGGTCTATACCCAAAAGAACTGAAAACCTATGTCCACACACACACAAAAAACTTGCATGCAAATGTTAAACATTTCATTATTTACACTAACTAAAAAGTAGAAATAGCCAAGTAGCCATCAACTGACGAATGAATGAAGAAGATGTGGTATATCCATACCATGAAATAATATTCACCATAAAAAGAAATGAAATACTGATAAATGCTATAGCATGGATGAAACTTGAAATTATGCCAAGTGAAAGAAACACAAAAGACTACAAGGTCTCTGATTCTATTTATATGAAATATCCAGAGTAAGCATATCCATAGAGAGAGAAAGTAGATTAGTGATTGTCAACACTCAGGAGAGAGAAGGATGGAGAGTGGGTACTATGGGTGTGGGGTTTCTTCTTGTGCTGTGCTTAGTTGCTCCATCATGTCCAACTCTTTGCGACCCCATGGACTGTAGCCTGACAGGCTCCTGTGTCCATGGGGATTCTCCAGGCAAGAATACTGGAATGGGTTGCTATGCCCTCTTCCATGGGATCTTCCCAACCCAGGGATAGAATCCAGGTCTCCCACATTGCAGGCAGATTTCTTTACCAACTGAACTACAAGGGAAGCCCAAGAATACTGGAGTAGGTAGCCTATCTCTTCTCCAGAGGATCTTGCCGACCCAGGAATTGAACCGGGATTTCCTTCATTGCAGGCAGATTCTTTACCAGCTGAGCTTCCAGGGAAGCCCAAGGTTTTTCTCTATGTAATTAAAATGTTCTGGAATTAGATAGTGGTTATAGTTGTGCACTATTCCGAAGAACTGATGCTTTTAAATTGTGGTGATGGAGAAGACTCCTGAGACTACCTTGGACTGCAAGGAGGTCAAACCAGTCAATCCTAAAGGAAATTAACTCTGCATATTCATTCAAAGGACTGATGCTGAAACTGAAGCTCCAATACTTTGGTCACCTAATTTGAAGAGCTGACTCAATGGAAAAGACCCTGATGCTGGGAAAGATTGAGGACAAGAAGAGAAGGGGGTGACAGAAGATAAGATGGTTGGATGGCATCATCAACTCAATGGACATGAGTCTGAGCAAATTCTGGGAGAAGGCAGTTCATGGGGTTGCAAAGAGTTGGACATGACTCAGCAACTGAACAACAGCAAAAAGTTGTGCAACTGTGAATACCCTAAAAAACCCTAAATTGAACACTTTAAAAGGTAAATTATATGACATTTCAATTATATCTCATCAAAATTATTACTAAAAATTAGAGGAAACTTTTATTTAAATCTGAGTTTAAGTAAAAAGATGTGTCAGCCTCCTTCTTTACCTCTTCAATTCAGAGTATATGGTGTTTAGATATATACTCAGTGAGTTTCCTTAGTAAAATTTTGTTTGGAGATAAGAAATGTAAGCCTCTGGCGACATAGACTAGCAGTGTTGTATACTTTCCAGTACATGCAATCTATCGACCAAAATTTTGTTAATATTTAGTAATGTTTTATGTAAAACAAACAGTTCTCAGATCATTCATAGGAAGGAAGAGAGAAAGGTTAACCAGCATAGCATTGAAAGCAGAGGGGGACTAATTAGGCCTAATAATGAAATGCATTATTATATCTTTAGAATGATCACCCAAGAAATTATTGGCACACTGTCTGGTAGAGTAAAGAGGATGGTGATGTTCTAAGATTTCTAAGTCATCTTTTTAAAAACTCAATTGGGAAAGTTCACAAATGTACTCTTAACACCCCTCAAGTTGTTTCTTTCACAATCATAGAAGCTTGTATGTGTTTAGTTTTATACAAGGGGATAATGCACCCAAATACTTAGAAGTTGAAGAATAAGAAGATTTGTAGCTCTACAAATTACAGTATTATGAGAATGGTTTGGGGTAGTCTATTACTTGCTATTTTACTAGATATTTTACTTAATTGGTTTACCTTAACTAATTAACTCTGGATCCATTTCTATAAAAGGAGACTAGAATGTTGCCTGCTTTTATTCTAAGGGTTAAACACCCACAAATGCACCAAAGCTCTTGATAGTCTCCATATGGATTAGTGGAGGAGAGCTATAGAGCAGTAGAAAAACTAGTTCTCTCGTGTCTATGTCTTTATTTCTAGGCTTTTTCTCACTTTGTTGTGGTCCAGAGACTTCTCTATAACAATTCTGAATCTGATCAAGATATTCTCTCCTTTCCTGATTGTGAGGAGAAGATAGGTGAACAAGAGAGAGAGAAAAAAAAATTACGTTTTGCTACTAGAGTCATGTCTACTTAAGAAATATAAAGATGTTTTAGTTAAATGTGCCAGATTATCAAGGTAGTAATTTCATACTTAATCTGAAATGTTGAAAAATTTTAAATGTAGGTGTTTGGCTGAAAGAATGAGCTGGAATAAGTCCTAAAAACTTTTTGGCAGGAATAATAGGAACTAGAGTCTTCAAATCTTGTAATGATGCCAAATATTCTTTCTCCACTGACTTCTCATTTAAAATGTTCACCTTCCAAGTGCAAGTATGTGTGTGTGTGTGTATATATATATATATATATATATATATATATATATATATATATTAAATGTAGTGCAGCAAATACTGTATTTTTTCCTGAAATTTTAGCAACAATGATTTCCATGCCAAGTTGTGTTGACTGTCTTTGTGCTATAAAAACTGAGCTATAATTTCTATAAATCAGTTAAATGAATATAAGCTAAGCTGATCATCCTCCTTGGCCTAAATAGATTTTTGAGGGATTTCTTTTTGTAAGTGAAAAATGCTTTCCTTTTTTTTACCCTTCTTATTTTTTTTTCTTTTTTCAGATGCACCTGTTGCATTTTTACCACAACTTATCAGGCCCAGTTTTATATCCAAACATCTTCTTCTAAACATTTGAACATCTGCTATCATATTTGATCCCCTGTTAGGAGAATTCTAGGGGACCCATGGGTCTGAAGATCACAAGTCTATGGCTTCAGAAACAGAAAATAGGACCCAAGTGATTTGACAGGTAAATTCTCCTGTATAGTACCCTGTAGTAGTAGCACCATCTTTGTATTCTGAAAAACCTGGGGTCAAATTCACACACACACATGCAGACACTACCATCTCATCTGTTTTCTGATTCTGCTATTTTCACTTATCAGAAGTTACCCTTCTCTGTAAGTAAAACAGAAAAAATAGTATTTCCATTGAAAAATATTATCTAATTTTGGAGAGAGAGAGACAATTCAACACAATAGGCAGACAAGAAGAAACTGTCCAGCCAGCTCCACTTGCTCCCTCGTGGAGAGCTCTCTCACCTTGTTTACATTGTCACCTGCTGTGTTTTGGACTCTCAGGCTGCAATCGTTCAAGCATTTGGGCCTCTGTTATCAAATTTGATTCTCAATTAAAAACAATTATTTGAATGTTTGTGTATTTCTCTTTTTACAGTATCATTTCCCTTTTAGAAAAATAATGGCATTCTTTTCCCAATTGTAAAAAATTGTGTAGAAAAAGTGTATTTTTTATTTGGTTGGTTGGTGTTTGTTAATTTTGCTTTCTTTCTATACTGTGGCACCTTTCATCTACATGACATTTTATGCCAAGTGTATTTTTCTATTATAAGTTAAGCTTCGGTGACAATTGTACTATGGACATAATTCTATGACGATTAAAAAGCAAAGTTATGTAAAGAAATCTGTATCAATGAAGAGAGAGCTTTCTGAGAAGCGCCAGTTTTAAAGATGCATATTCAACAGAATAGGTTATTGACACATATCAATAACCTCAAATATGCAGATGACACCACCCTTATGGCAGAAAGTAAAGAAGAACTAAAAAGCTTCTTGATGAAGGTGAAAGAGGAGGGTGGAAAAGTTGGCTTAAAACTCAACATTCAAAAAACTAAGATCATGGCATCTGGTCTCATCACTTCATGGCATATAGATGGAAACAATGGAAACAGTCAAAGATTTATTTTCTTGCGCTCCAAAATCACTGTGGTTGGTGAAAGCAGCCACAAAATTAAAAGACACTTGCTCCTTGGAAGAAAAGTTATGACCAACCTAGACAGCATATTAAAAAGCAGAGACATTACTTTGCCAACAAAGATCCATACAGTCAAAGCTGTTTTTTCCAGCAATCACATATGGATGTGAGAGTTGAACTGCAAAGAAGGCTGAGCACTGAAGAACTGATGCTTTTGGATTTCAGTGCTGGAGAAGACTCTTGAGAGTCCCTTGAACTGCAAGGAGATCAAACCAGTCAGTCCTAAAGGAAATCAATCCTGAATATTCATGGAAGGATTGATGCTGAACTGAAGCTCCAATATTTTGACTACCTGATGCGAAGAGCAGACTCATTATAAATGACCCTGATGCTGGGAGAGATTGAAGGCAAGAGGAGAAGGAGACAGAGGACGAGATGGTTGGATGTCATCACCGACTCAATGGACTTGAGCTTGAGCAAACTCTGGGAGAAGGTGAAGAACAGGGAAGCCTGGTGTGCTACTGTCCATGGGGTTGCAAAGAGTCAAACATGATTCATCAACTACACAATAATTCAACAGAAAAGGCAAGGTTTAAAAAGATAGTTGGCAAAGCCTTGTTCAGAGGGTTTAACAAGCATTCATAGGCTCAAGAAGGTCCAGGAGGAAGAAGCCCACTACTTAAGACCCATGGTAACTGCAGAGCTTCAACTTTGCATGTATCATCATTGTAAAGGGAAGACTCTCAATGGTCCCTTCTGATCAAAGTTCTATGATTCTATGATTTATATCCTATCATGAGTCCTGACAGAGCCTGTCACATAGTAGACACTCATAAGAATGTAGAATGAATGAATGAATGACCAGGCTTAGCATTGTCAGAATTGTTGTTGCTGTTATTCAGTCACCCAGTCATGTCTGACTCTTTGCAACCCCATGAATTGCAGCACACTAGGCCTCCCTGTCCTTCACCATCACGCAAAGTTTGCCCAAGTTCTCATTCATTGCATCGGTGATGCTGTCCAGACACCTCATCCTCTGATGCCCTCTTCCGCTGCCCTTGATCTTTCCCAGCATCAGGGACTCTTCCAATGAGTCATCTGTATGCATCAGATGATCAAAATACTGGAACTTCATCTTTAGCATCAGTCCTTCCAGTGAGTATTCAGAGTTGATCTCCCTAAAGATTGACTTGTTTGATTTCCTTGCAGTCCAAGGGACTCTCAGGAGTCTTCTCCAGTACCACAATTTGAAGGCATCAACTCTTTGGTGTTCTGCCTTTATGGTCCTGCTCTCACAACCGTATGTGACCACTGGGAAGACCATAGCCTTGACTATATGGACCTTTGTCAGCAGAGTAATGTCTCTGCTTTCAAGAGACCCTGTCTAGGTTTGTCATTACTTTCCTGCCAAGAAGCAATCATTTTCTGATTTCATGGCTGGAGTCACCATCACCAGGGATTTTGAGCCCAAGAAGAGGAAATCTGTCACTATTTCCACCTTTTCCCCTTCTATTTGCCATGAAGTAATGGGGCCAGATGTCATCACCTTAGTTTCTTATTTTGTAAATTCAGTCTTAAGCTGGCTCTCTCACCTCCTTCATCCTCATCAAGAGGCTCTTTAGTTCTTCTTTGCTTTCTGCCATTAGAGTGGGATCATTCACATATCTGAGATTGTTACTGTTTCTCCCATCTATCTTCACACCAGCCTGTAACTCATTCAGCCTGACATTTCTCATCATTTGCTCAGTTCAGTTCAGTTCAGTAGCTCAGTCATGTCCGACTCTTGGCGACCCCATGAACTGCAACACGCCAGGCTTCCCTGTCCATCACCAACTCCTGGAGCCTACTCAAACTCATGACCATCAAGTCAGTGATGCCATCCAACTATCTCATCCTCTGTCATCCCCTTCTCCCCCCACTTTCAATCTTTCCCAGCATCAGGGTCTTTTCCAATGAGTCAATTCTTTGCATCAGGTGGCCAAAGTATTATAGCTTCAGCTTCAGCATAAGTCCTTCCAATGAATATCCAGGACTGATTTCCTTTAGGATTGACTGGTTGGATCTCCTTGCTGTCCAAGGGACTCTCAAGAGTCTTCTCTAACACCACAGATCAAAAGCATCAATTCTTTGGTGCTCAATCCATACACGACTACTAGAAAAATCATAGCTTTGACTAGATGAATCTTTGTTGGACAAGTACTGTCTCTGCTTTTAAATATGCTGTCTAGGTTGGTCATAGCTTTTCTTCCAAGGGGCAAGAGTCATTTAATTTCATGGCTTCAGTCATGGCATCTGGTCCCATCACTTCATGGCAAATAGATGGGGAAACAATGGAAACAGTGACAGACTTTATTTTGGGGGGCTCCAAAATCACTGCAGATGGTGACTGCAGCCATGATTTGCTCAGAATATAGGTTAAACAAACAGGGTGACAGTAGATAGCCCTGTCATACTTCTTTCTTGATCCTGAACCAATTAATTGTTGTTCCATATAGGGTTCTAACTGTTGCTTCTTGATCCACATACAGATTTTTCAAGAGACAGGTAAGATGGTTTGATATTCCTATTTCTCTAAGAGCTTTCCACCATTTGTCATGATCCACACAGTCAAAGGCTTTAGCGTAGTCAAAATAGAGATAGATGTTTTCTGAAATGTCCTTGTTTTCTCTTTAATCCAGTGAATGTTGACAATTTGATCTCTAGTTCCTTTTCCTTTTCTAAACCCAGCTTGGACATCTGGAAGTTGTTGGTTCGCATAATGCTAAAGCCTAGTATGCAAGATTTTAAACATGACCTTACTAGCATGGGAGATGAGTGCAATTGTCTGATGGTTAGCACATTCTTTGATACTAGCTTCCTTGGGAATTGAGATGAGGATTGACCTTTTTCAGTCCTGTGGCCACTGCCAGGTCTTCCAGATTTGCTGACATAATGAATGCAAAACCTTGATGACATCCTCCTCTAGGGACTTAAATAGTTCTGCTGGAATTTCTTCACATCCACTGGCTTTATTAACAGCAGTGATTCTTAAGGCCCACTTTACTTCACACTCCAGACTGCATGGCTCTGGGTGACTAACCAACCAGAGCCAGAATTATATAACTTTAAAAAGACACATTTAGGGAGTTTGGGGAAAATGGATACATGTATATTTATAACTGAATCACTTTGGTGTTCACTTGAAACTATCACAACATTGCTAATTGGCTACACTCCAATATAAAATTAAAAGTTTTTTAAAACTTTCAAAAGAAGACACATTTAAGAAACTGCTACATCAGTTACATTAAGAAGATCTCAAAACAATTAAAATGTAGAAAATCAAAGAGTCCTTAGAACAAATATGTCAAAGAAATGACATGTTCAGAAAGGAATGGAAAAAATTTAATTGATAGCATGAGCATTATTTTAATATTGGAAGATTCAAAAAAATCATATACCCACATGTATAGTTTTCAGCAAGGTAGGCACAGATAAATTGAAAATAACCCTACCTAACTCACCTGTACCAGAAATATCTCAATTCCCGTATTTGATTTTTATGGTCTTATGTTTATAATTATTTTGGTTTGTACTCTTCTCCCTATGAGATGTAAGGAACTCTGTCTATAATTGCATTGTATCATTGGTATTTAGTCCATCAAGTTTTGAATTTACTGAATAAGCAAGCAAATTGGTAAAATTTTTCTAAATAAATTCTGTTTTTCAGTTTATTCCAAATTTGTTACCAAAGATCTCTTGCCACAGGAAAGTTTTCCCAGCCCAGGGAACTGAGTAAGGATTTCTGATGAGGGAAGAAGTTCTTCCCTTGAAAAGAACCCTATCCTAAGCCTTTAGGAACTTGTAGAACAAGTGTTCACTCTTCAGATCAACCATGCTTCCTTAATGCTCTTTTACATTATTTGTATTTCTTTTGGAAACAGGCCACTTCATTTTAACATTTGAACATACTCCTCCCCTTTTTGCCTTACTTCATAGTTCATAAGACATTCTCCTGTGCCTGGAAATCAGTTCTCTTCACCCCCTTTTCCATATATGGATAATAAGGTATTAGGAGTTAGTCAACAGCTTCACACACCTGCCTTCCACACTGCCACTTAACATACTATACTGCAACCTGAAAACTCTATAACTTCAGTGTTAATATGAAATGAAATAGTTCCTATGTTGGAAGCCTATAAATTCACACTCTCCCCAGTTTGGTTTATTTGTAATAAGAACAACTCATTAAAACAGAAAATCAACAAAGTCTTAGCAGGTGGATATGCATTTCTCTTTGCAGCAAAGTGACCTAAGAGATTTGGTTCTAACAGTCAGTGTTTCATAAGCTGTTACCATGTGTCAGGCATGGTAAACAGTGTCAGGAGGAGGAATAATAAAAGAGAAAGATGTGGTCTCTGCCCCATAAAATATAAAATCTAATTGAAGAAGCAAAACTGTGGAGAAGTTTATAAATTGCATAAAATAATAGAGCTATATTCTTAGAAGTAGAGAACTATTTAATGAATGGAGTGGAGGGAATATAACTATAGTAATTAAGAAGAATAAAAGATCAGTTGAGCTGGAGTGAATTTGGAAGGCTTCACAGAGAAAAAGGAACTTGCATGATGACTTGGATGATGGATGGGATTGAGAGAAGAGAGAGAAAACTGTGCATCCCAGGCCAGCAGGGTTGGTTTCAGCAAAAGCATCAAATCAAAGAAGTTCAAGGCTGCTTAAAGTAGAGTTGAGCTGGGGTACGGGGCCAATGACATGAATACTTAGAGCTGTCTGCAAAGGTTGCAGCTCGGTGGTCAAGGTTTTAAACTGTCAGAATAAGCCCTTTGGACTTCATCTGGTAGGCTGTGAAGCGTCGCTGAAGTCTTCGAGCAGGGGAATGACAAGATTGAAAGAGTGTTTTATGACCAACTTGTCAGCAATGTGAATGATGAATTGGCAAGAAGAGAGATTGGAAGTAGGGAGAATAATTAAAATTAAAAAGCTTCTATAATAGGAGAAATGGGGACAGATGATAAGAGTCTCAGAAAGGGGATTAGGAGTGGGAAGAATGGAGAAAGAAAGGGAATAAGAGATATTTTGAAGAAAGAGCTGACAAAAGTTGGTGACTGCTTAGATTTGGTAAGAAGAGCATCTGTGGCATCAAATATTGAAGCCTGGGTGACTACAACAGTGCCATCTTTGTGCCACACACTACAGTTAACATGCAAGATATGTTCAGACTGGAAATAAAGAAATGGAGCCTCTTGCAACAAACATTGTCCCTTGGAAGGACAACATAAAATGTTCTCTTGATGACATAGTACTAATAGATATTAGAAGGATGGCTCACCTTTGCCTGTCTAAAATGTCCCTTCGCAGCAATAGAGCCTAGCTATTTATAGGACATCATACTTAGATTGCATTACCCATCCTTGTTTTGACCAAGCATGGATTGAATTGGGCTGCACGCTGAAGACTGCATGAGGCCACATGGGCCATCCAAACCCAGAAATTTGGAAATGAAATCAGGGAAGATTATGGGCACAGGTACTAGGTGATATAAAGTCAGGTTTGAGAGAGCCATTTGAGGGAATCTATGTGTTATTGACAGGCTTCCCAGGTGGCACTAGTGGTAAGGAACCCACCTGCCAATGCAGGAGACATAAGAGACATGGGTTCGATCCCTGGGTTGGGAAGATCTCCTGGAAGAGGGCATGACAACCCACTCCAGTATTCTTTCCTGGAGAATCCCCGTGGACAGAGGAGCCTGGAGGGCTACAGTCCATAGGGTCGCACAGAGTCGGACATGACTGAAGCGATCTGACAAGCACCCATGTGTTACTGAACCAAGCCTGGGTCCTCTCACCAGCATGCAGTAAAGTCAATCTACTGACACCAGCTTGTGGTGAAGTGCAGTATTTACTGCAGGGTGCCAAGCAAGAAGTCTAAGCAGCTAGGGCTCCAAAGACCCCAACTCCTCTATAGCTTTCAGAGAAAGACAGGGTGAGGAAGGGGCTTTGTGATCATCTCATGGATGTTCTTCTGATTGATGGGGGCTGAGGTAACTGGGAAACAGCATCACCAACCTTATATTTCCAACCAGTCTGGGATCTATGTGATTGCGGGCAACATATAGTTAACTTCTTCCACCTGATAGGGGTTTCAGTATCTGTAAAATAGCTCAAAGGACTTGGCTCAGGATATTATCTATAGTCCTTGAAGAGGAACTGGAAGTCCTTGACTTTGTTTGGTGGCTAAACTATTATTATTTTGTCTTACTTGACTGTTTTCCTTTCTTTCTGCATTCTCTCACTACTCTGATTAAATTAACTCTTTGGAACTCAGGGAAAGTCTAGAAGGCTAAATGTTTTTCTACATATAAGAGGCTGGTAGAGGACAGACAAGGAAGGAGAAGGGGGAAGTCTGTTACAGGAAGGCACCAGAGAGCCCTGCTCGGTTACACTATGAAGGAGCCATGTGAAAGTACGGAAATAGGAACAGCACAGAGAGAGAAAAGGAGAATGAGAAATTGGCAGATCAACAAAGAAAAGCAATGAGGAGACATGTTAAACCCAGAGCGGAGAGGGAGTACCTGCCTTGGTCTGGCTTACTCACCAGGTACTCTTCCCTCATGAAACCCAGAAGCACTTTCTGCCTGTGGGTCGGACAGGTCCTGTGCACCTTTCCTCAAATGGCTCCTCTGGCTTAGGCTAATCAGAAAGGCTGTCTGTCCCTTGCAATAAAATGATCCCCAGCAGGGAAAAGTTTATCCTACAACCTCCGGGTATCATGAACTGAAGTAGGACAGGCAAGAGGAATATTTATGCATGGAACACGTGACTGGAATTAAGGAGGGAAGCCAGGGCAGGGGCTGGATATGGCAATATAGTCAGTTAACTGAAGATGAAGACTGAAATTTTATCACCAGTGAACATGTGCAAAGGACACAGAGAGTCTGGGCAGGAAGAAGAGAATTTGGTAGAAGTGGTCCAAGAGGTCACCAGGATTTCCAGCCAGGGCCCTTCAAAAGCCAGCTGAAAAGGGGAGGTGGGGAAGGAAATGCTTATCCTGAGATATTTCTTTTACCCTTTGTTAAAGAGGCAAAGGTATATTTATTTTGAAATAAAGGAGACTTACAAAACAAATTTCATTGAAGTGAAGAGCTCTTCCTAATGAGGTCAGAAAAAAGTACATGCCCAGGTTAAATTTCAGTTTCTAAAAGCTAAAATTAAAAAATTTATTTTGGCTATAATCTATTTCCATAAAGACCTTCAAACCTAGAATGGACAAGTCTCTTTTCTCATGTAAGCTGAAGTGCTTCCTTCTCCATGAAATCTCCCCAGGGGATAAGAGGAAAGTAGCAAAATCTACAGCCTTGCACATGAAAAAAAAATTTCAAAACTACCCCAAACAAGTGTATTTTTAAATTGAATACTAATGTCTTAATTATACTTTTTAATGCAGTATTTAGAGTATAAAGTATAGGAACAGGTTTGGCACATCTGTGGGCAGGAATCTGACTTCATCAATAGTGTTCAGAGTCTGCCTGCTATGTGGGGGCAAGGAAAAATGAATTAGTTCTAAGTGCAAGAAATAGGACTGCTTGAATAGCAATGGTTAAGTGCTGGTATGCTCAGTCATGTCTGACACATGCGATCCCAAGGACTGCAGCCCACTAGGCTCTAACGTTCTTAGAATTTTCCAGGCAAGAATACTAGAGTGGGTTGTCATGCTCTCCTCCAGGGGATCTTCCCGACCCAGGGATCAAACCCAGGTCTCTTGTGTCTCCTACACTGACAGGTGATTCTTTACCACTAGCACCACCCAGGAAGCCCAGCAATGGTCAGAACCTAGCACAATGCAAGAAGTGCCTTTGTACCTTTTGATCCTGAAAGAATACATGCAAGAACTCTCCAGAACCATCATTGCACTTGACCTGAAATCCTGGATCTATCTTTTAAAACTACTTTGTTTTCAGCAAGTCTCTAAGAACTAAGTGGAGCTCAACTAAATAAGGTGTCCTTCTGGTCTGTTACACGCACTTTGGTGAAACTATTTCTTCTTTTAAATACAAATATATTGCACTTTAGCTCAGAGACACAGCTGAAATTTTGTAAACAGAATCAATGAAGTTCCGTTATTACAGAGGTAAAAGAGGCTGTTTACACCAAACAATAATCAAAGAGTTAATCTTGTTTCACTCTTACAGGAGTAAAACCCACTGGCAAGTTTAACTATGTTAATTTTCAAACTTTCAAGTCTGTACTCAAACCACAAAGCCAGCAAACTAAATGTAACCAAAGGAGCTCTTTAGTAAAGACAGAAATGAACTATGCCTTTTGAAGTGTTTCCAGGGAAATGTGTTTGGAATATTTAAGTCCCAAGTGAGTTACAAAGGTTATTCATTCACAAGTGAGATAAATTCATAGCTGTCAAATTGTCTGGATTCTCTGTGTGATCACTAGGGCTTCAAATCATTTATTTTTTTCTAGCAAAAGTTCAATATTTTCACAGCTTCAAATTTGGTCGTACTTTATAATTTGGAAATAAAGAATTGCTTCTCTTCCTCACCTGCTCACTGAAGCAATAAAGTCCATGAGTATATTAAAGCAATTTTTCTCTTCTGTTGTAGTTAAATTCTGTTTCTTTTAATAAAGCCAAATGTTTCTAAATTGGATGTTTTTTCCAGTAAAATAGCTGGATATAATTAACAAGGTGTCTGGTTTCACCAAACAGATGGGGGGATGGGGAATAGATTATTGCAAATATAAACTTTATGGTGTTTTATATTCAGCTATGTTTTCTTGAATAGTTATGAATGAAATTGTTCAAAAGTCCCCCAAAATAAGTTTTGCTGTTTTTGGCTCTTTTAGGAGCTGTCAGAGGTGATTCAGGAAGAAAGAAAAGAACTTCATTTTAATTGCTTACTTAAGTAAGTGTGTTAGTTGCTCAGTCGTGTCTGATTCTTTGCCTCCATGGACTGTAGCCTTGAAAATCCTCTCTCCATGGAATTCTCCAAGCAAGTGGGTTGAAGTGGGTTGCCATTCCTTTCTCCGGGGGATCTTCCCAACACAAAGATCAAACCCAGGTCCACTGCATTGCAAGCAAATTCTTTACCATCTGAGCCACCAAAGGAGCCCATAAAACTTGTTAGGTGTTAAGAGGAGAGTTAGAATCTTCAACAAAGATGGGTAGGTAAAAAGCAGTTCTTGACAGAATGTTCACAGGAGACAGAAATGAGCAGTGGCCACTGACCTGGTGAACTTGAAGTTTATTTCAGGTTGAAAAATAAAGGTAAAGAGATGGCTCTAGGAAGCAGGATCCAGATTTGATATTCTCTGGGAGGGGAGCAAGGAATTCTGGGGGCTCTGACCCAGGGTGATCAAATCAAGGAGCTTGAAGGCACATCTGGATGGAAAAGCAAGACAAAGAGAGAAGTTGATACATAACTGCCTCAGTAAGTCTACAGAGTTCTGGCTCTAGTGAGGAGAATCATCGCAGCTCTTATTCATGACCTTCTGTGGAGAAGGAAGGCAAAGTCAGAGATGATCCTGCCTTCAAGAGACATCATCTCTCTGGAGAGACAGGACATATATGATAAAGGCTAGTTATGATGTGAAGTAAGTGAATACCCACCTAATAATTGCTGAAGGGATTTGATTGTGGAGCCTGAAGGAAAGAGAGTGCTGAGGTACATGGAAAGGAGAGGAGGGAACTATAGACGAAGGGAAAGATTCCATGAAGTTGTGTGGTTTGGGTTTGGGAAACTATTAATATGAGTAGATTAATTATGTTTCAGCAGAGGATCCATGTAGGTGAAGAGTGGGAAAGAAGGTAGGGAAGTAGGTAAGAGCTAAATTGAAAAGGAGTTGGAATTGGAAGGCAAGAGTTCTTGAAAGCTTTTTTTAGGGGGTTAGTGCATGTAAAGTTGTATAAACTATTATTCTGGTATGAGCCTATGGGATAGAGTGGGAAGAGACTGTAGCAAGGAAGAAATAGTAGAAAGCTACAGTAGACATGAAGTAATGATGGCTTAGATTTGAGGTGTGCAATGAGGATTAGAAGGACAAGAATGGTTAGTGTTTGCTAAGTGCCAGACACATCACTTAGTGCTGTGAAACATACGAATGTAAAACAAAGGACTTAAGACCAACAAAAGGTAACAGGTAGGTTAAGTCTAGGGTAGCTCTGTGAACAACATGTTCCACATACAAGAACATCTTCTTTGAAAGGTGATGAAAAATTTATCCAGATGAATCTAGACACAACATTCAGTTAGAGATTCAGGTCATATTTCATTTCTTATCAATTATATAAATATATAGATGAAAAATGAAACTATATAAAGAGATTTATATAAAAATCATATATCTATGAAAGATATATGCATATCATATATAGATGGATAGGAGATATATATATATATATATATATATATGATTCTATCCTATAAAAAAAATTTATACAAGTTTTTAAAAAGATCAAACATTGTCTTTTGACATATTTCCTAACACTGGCCAACTTTAGGCCAGGTGTCTCACACTTCACAAATGCATATGTCATCTAGTTGTTTATAAAGTACATGATACTTTACCAATCTAAGGAAGGATGGCTTTCTAAGAAATTGTGTCGTGAATCTGTAAATTGTAACACCTCTGTAAACTGAAAGAATTTTCATGGTGTGATTTTACTTATTTTCAGAAATTGAAGCTTTATAATAAGGAAAGAACACCTGTACAGTCTCATAAGTTCTTTACTCAAAAAGCTGAATGAATTTAAGTTCAAAGAAAAAAGAAAAAAAGAAACATTATGGGCAATTTGAGTCTGGTTAAACAGTGCAGGGTGACTAGAAGTAGGACTTTCATCTAAGGCAAGACCACATTGAAGGCTGCTTTCAATTTTTAGCTCAAGAATATCACAAGATATTAAAAAATCACAGTTGACTTTAAAATGTAAGGAAATGGAATAATAATCACTAGACTCAGTTGAAAATATAGTAATTAAAAATAATACAACTATGAACAAAGGACTAAAGCAGTCACACTGATCATAGTATAAGAAACAGCAGACTTGAGTGGAAATTGATAGTAAAGGACTTGTTAGTAAAGATATAAGAATTCATAGACTGGGTCATTTTTGAGAGAATATCAAGGAAAAAAATCCTGGAAAAAAAAGATTAGTCATTGCAGTAAAAAATTCAAAATAATAATTTTTCTCCAGCCTTTTGCATTTCCTGTAAACCTAATGTATTCTGAAGTCTACCTGAATGTTTTGCAGAGTAGGAGACAAGCACATGGGCTTAGCAATGGGTGAGAATCTCAGTTCAGCTACTGAAAAGCTATATGAGTTCTTCAACCTCCTTAAACACCAGTTTCTCCTCTTCAAGAAATGCAGATAGTGGTATCTATCCCACAACTTTGTTGTATTTTAAAAGAAAATGCATTTAAGCACTTACCACAGAATTGGGCCCAGAATAAGAACTCAATAATGTAAGTTAAAGAGATAGGAATACCAGACCACCTTACCTGCCTCCTGAGAAATCTGTATGCAGCTCAAGAAGCAACAGTTAGAACTGGACATGGATCAACAGACTGGTTCCAAATTGGGAAAGGAGTACGTCAAGGTTGTATATTGTCACTCTGCTTATTTAACTTATATGCAAAGTACATCATTTGAAATGCCAGGCTAGATGAAGCACAAGCTGGAATCAAGATTTCCGGGAATATCAATAACCTCAGATATGCAGATGACACCTCCCTTATGGCAGAAAGTAAAGAAGAACTAAAGAGCCTCTTGATGAAAGTGAAAGAGGAGAGTGGGAAAGTTGGCTTAAAACTCAACATTCAGAAACTAAGATCATGGCATCTGGTCCCATTGCTTCATGGCAAATAGATGGAGAAACAGTGGAAACAGTGGCAGACTTTATTTTGGGGGGTTCCAAAATCACTGCAGATGGTGACTCCAGCCACAAAATTAAAAGATGCTTACTCCTTGGAAGAAAAGCTATGACCAACCTAGACGGCATATTAAATAGCATAGACATTACTTTGCCAACAAAGGTCCATCTAGTCAAAGCTATCTTTCTTCCAGTAGTCATGTATGGTTGTGAGAGTTGGACTGTGAAGAAAGCTGAGCACTGAAGAATTGATGCTTTTGAACTACAGTGATGGAGAAGACTCTTGAGAGTCTCTTGGACAGCAAGGAGATCCAACCAGTCCATCAAAAAGGAAATCAATCCTGAATATTCATTGGAAAGACTGATGCTGAAGCTGAAACTCCAATACTTTGACCACCTGATGCCAAAAACTGACTCATTGGAAAAGACCATGTTGCTGGGAAAAATTGAAGGCAGAAGGAGAAGGGGACGACAGAGGATAAGATGGTTGGATGGCATCACCGACTTGATGAACATGAATTTGAGTAAGCTTTGGGAGTTGGTGATGGATAGGGAAGCCTAACATGCTGTGATTCATGGGGTCACAAAGGGTCGGACATGACTGAGTAAATGAACTGAGCTGAATGTAAGTTATTATCATTTATAGAAAAAAATTAACAAATCTCACTAGTTTCTCGTGAAATCACCTTTAAGGAACAAATTAACTCCTTCCGGTTGAAGTTTTATTTGATTTAACATACCCCATCTACTTCCATAAAAGAATTTGAGGAAGTTGACAATTAAGGCTATGTGTTCAATACCATTAGAAAAAATATAAATAAGGAAAGTCAACCTACAGTGTAGGAAATGGAAATGAATATATTTACCATTTGTGAGTCCTCTCTGTGTTTCCTGCAAGGGAAGGAACTAAAAATATTATATTGCACTGAAATATTTTTAAGATATCAGTTCTTCAGGAAGAACAAATAAAAATAATCACTGTACTGTGATAGCCCTTTATAAAATATTTCTCCCTACAAATTTTCATTTAATTGTCACAAAAGTCTTGTGAGTCTTTTGACCAGCTAGGATAACCCAGTTTTATATATGAGGAAGTTAAGACCTAGTAAGAAGAAACAGAGTTAAGACTTGAATCCAAGAGTGTTGAAAAGCACACACACAAATAAACTAAGCTCGGAACTCCCTGAAAGTAAAGGCAGACTTGGTGGGACAGGGGGAGCATGGGGCATACCTTCCGTTATCTGATAAAATACCTAATAATAAGAAGCATGCCTTGGGCCACTAGATACAGGCATTTACCTTCCATTAAAACTCAGAGAAATTAGTAATATGGATATTTATACAAGGGTCTTTAAACCACAAGGGGAACTGTGATTTTAGTAGAAGTCTTAAACAAAATGCAGACCTGTTCTTTATATGTTTCTTTATTATACAGCCTGAGGGAGTAATTTTAAATTGGTTCTGCAAGGGAATTATCTTTAAACAGCAGATGGCGGGAGTAATATTTTCTAGGTAAATTGCATTCCTTTAAGAAAGATTTATCGAGAGCCTACTATGTGTCAATATCTATGCCAGGTCATAAGTGTACAGAGATGAATATTTTGATTCCTGCCCTCAAAGTTCTAATAGTCCAGTGGAGAAATGCATTTGTCATGAAACGTCCTCCTGGTGATGGAGGTTTGTACAGAGGCAGTCAGGAACACATGATAGCCCAGCAAAAATATCTAAACAGCCTGGGAAAGTGAACACTTGTAACTACAGAAGACAAGTGGTTAAGAGCAGAGAGAGTATTGCAAACAAAAGAAAAGTGTGTATCAGGGCTCAGACATTGAAGTGAGATGTTTAAAGAAACTAATTCCTTCCATGTCATAGAACTTCAATAAGATACAAAGAGGCATGATAGGAAAAGATGTAAAAGCAGCACACAGTGGTCAGATGAGGCTATTTATGCCCTGCAAGTGAGACAAACTTGGGACCTTGCACCCCTTGCTGCAGTGCTGAAATGCTTGCACCTGGACACACCTCATCTGAAGAAACAAAATACAAAGAAACTGTATGGACTAAAAATAACTGTGCATGCACAGTTGGGGCAAATTTTGGACCCCAAAGTTACAGAAACCAAAACAGCCAACTGCTATTTTTGAGAAGCCTGGAGCAAAAATGGTGTGTTGGGAGCAAAGGCAGGATACTACTGCATATGCTCCTTGCACACAACACCACCTAAAGGGTGGAGAAAGCAAGCAAGGGACTCTCTTGTTTGTTCTGTTCCCCAAAGCTGCAGCAAGGGCCCCAATAAAGCCTTGCTTGAATTTCTTATCTGGACTGTTGTCAATTTCTATTGATTAGTAAAGCCATGGACCCTGGTCAGTAACACCAGGAATGTAGAGTTTGCCTTTCCTGTAAAGAGATTGCTTACTAAGTAAGGAATGGACATGATCTGATGGAAACAGGAACAAGGATCCCATACAGTATGTCATTGACTGGACAACCAGTTTGCCAAGTAACCAATTTGCTACATTTTCTGATTCTAACTACTTGCCAAAATAATTTTCCTTATAAAGTTTACAGAGGTTTGTGAATTGTTAATTGGCTTCTTTTAATTTTGAATTTATAGCAACATTTTAAAGAATGTGAGTTTGCATCTGGTTCTGGGAAGCCAACAAATTAGAGGTTGGGATGGAGACAATAGGCCTTTGCAAGGAAAAGAGAGAAGGGAAGTGCGTACACAGCTCAGTCCAGACTGCTGATCTGGGAAAGAGTATTTCCTGAAGAGTGAAAGCAGGGGAGAGAGACTTAAGGGAACCACAGGGAACGACTAAGGCGCAGAGAAAAGAGATTATGGAATGAAAAGAGCACATAAAGGAGAAAAAATTGGCAAAAAACAAAGGATCAGAGAACAAGGCCAGAATCAGCAAAGAAAAGAAAGAGTATAGGAGAGAGGGTAGGGACAAGGAAAAGTCTCAGTACCCAGACATCCCACAGCCTTGATGGGACCCACAATAAACACTAGACAATTGATGTAAAAAACTATATGGACCTTTGTCAGTAAAGTGTCTCTGCTTTTTAATATGCTGTCTAGGTTTGTCATAGCTTTTCTTCCAAGGAGCAAGCATCTTTTAATTTCATGGCTGCAGTCACCATCTGCAGTGATTTTGAAGCCCAAGAAAAATAAATTCTCTCGCTATTTCCATTTTTTCCCCAACTATTTGCCATAAAGTGATGGGACCAGATACTATGATCTTAGTTTTTTGAATGCTGATTTTAAGCCAGTTTTTCACTCTCCTCTTTCACCTTCATCAAGAGGCTCTTTAGTTCCACTTCATTGTTTAGCCATAGGGTGGTGCCATCTGTATATCTGAGGTTATTATATTTCTCCAAGAAATCTTGATTCCAGCTTGTGATTCATCTAGCCTGGCATTTTGCATGATGTACTTGGCATATATGTTAAATAAGCAAGGTGACAATGTATAACCTTGACATACTTCTTTCCCAAATTTGAAGCAGTCCATTGTTTCATGTCCGGTTCTGTCACTTCTTGGCCTGCAGACAGGTTTCTCAGGAGGCACATAAGTTGATCTGATATTCCCATGTCTTTAAGAATTTTCCCAGTTTCTTGTGATCCACCCAGTCAAAGGCTTTAGTGGAGTCAATGAAGTAGATGCTTTTCTAGAATTCCTTTGCTTTTTCTATGATTCAATGGATATTGGCAATTTGATCTCTGGTTCCTCTCTCTTTTGTAAATCCAGCTTATACATCTGAAAGTTAGTAGTTCACGAACTGCTGAAGCCAAGCTTGAAGGATTTTGAGCATTACCTTGCTAGCATGTGAACTGAGTGCAATTGTGTGGTAGTTTGAACATTCTTTGGCATTGCACTTCTTTGGGATTGGAATGAAAGCTGATTTTTTCCAGTCCTGTGGCCACTACTGAGATTTCCAAATTTGCTGCATATTGAGTATAGTACTTTAATAGCATCATCTTTTAGGATTTAAAATAGCTCAGCTAGAATTCCATCGTAATACTGCCTGAGGTCCACTTGGCTTCACACTCCAGGATGTCTGGCTCTAGATGAGTGATCACACCATTATGACCATCTGGGTCATTAATATCTTTTTTGCACAGTTCTTCTGTGTATTTTGCCATTTCTTAATACCTCTGTTTCTGTTAGGTCCATACCATTTCTGCTGTTTATTGTGCTCATTTTTGCATGAAGCATTCCCTTTGTATCTCTAATTTTCTTGAAAATGTCTCTAGTCTTTCCCATTATACTGTTTTCCTATATTTCTTTGCATTGTTCACTTAGGAAGGCTTTCTTATTTCTGCTTGCTATTCTTTGGAACTCTGTATTCAGATGGGTGTACTTTTCATTTTCTCCTTTGCTTTTCACTTCTCTTATTTTCTCAGCTATTCCAGTTATTACTGCTATGTAACAAACTTTCCCAAAACCAAGTGGGTTATCTTGGTTCACAAATCTGCATTTGTGCAGGGGTTGGCAGGGTGAGCTCATCCATGCTCCACCAAGGATCAACTGGAATGACTCAAAAGCTGGGAACTGAAATAAGCTGAAAGCTCACTCCCTTACTCACACATCTGGCAGTTGATGCTGGCTTTTGTTTGAGCATTTCATTTCTTCTCCACATGTTCCTTTCAATGTGACCTCTGCATGGTCTACTCTGGGCCTCCTCAGAGAATTGAACTGAAGGCAAACATCTCAAGGGAAAAAAAATATAAGCAAGAATCATCTTGTTTTTTTAAAGCTAGTCTCAGAAGTCACATAATGTCACTTCTACTGTATTTACAGAACCACCTTTATCAAGAAGAAAGGGCACCAAACCCAGAAAAGCATCAGTATCATATTTTAAGAAGAATACAGTGATTTAGGATATATATGTATGTCCATCTTTTGAAAATATCAATATAATCTACCACCCAGCTTCCCTTGAGCTGGCAGGAAAAAAAACTAGCTCGAGAGCACAAGAATAAAACAGCCTTGGGTAGGTGAATACATTTTCCTGTTACCAAAAAGCCAGGAATTCAATTGATTGTGAATTTTTTCAAGAACAAGGATCCCTATAAACTTCCCTTTTAGAACTGTTTTTGCTATATCCCATAGATTTTGAAAAGTTGTGTTTACATTTTCATTTGTCTCCAGGTATTTTTTTATTTCCTTTCTGATTTCTTCATTGACTCATAGTGGGTTTTTTTTTTAAGTAGAATGTTGTTTAGACTCCATCTGATTATTTTTCTCCATTTTTTCCCTGTAATTGATTTCTAGCTTAGCACTGTGTGGTCAGGAAAAAATGCTTGATATAATTTCTATCCTCTTAAAGTTGTTGAAACTTGTTTTGTGACCTAACATGTGGTCTATCCTGGAGAATATTTCATGTACACTTAAGAGAATGTGTATTTTGCCTTTTGGGGGTGAAATGTCTTACAGATATCTGTTATGTCCAACTGGTCTATGTGTCATTTAAGGCCACTGTTTCCTCATTGATTTTCTATCTGGGTGATCTATCCATTGATATATATGGGGTATTACTATTTATTAATATTAATAGGTTATTAATAGGTTATTAACAATTTCTCCACCTATGTCTGTTAATATTTGCTTTATATATTTAGGTGCTCCTGTATTAGGTGTATACATGTTAATGAGTGTTATATCCTTTTCTGGTATTGATCCCTTTTATCATATAATGCCCTTCTTTGTTTTTGTTTATAGACTTTGTTTTAAAGTCTTTTTTATGTGAGTATTGCTACCCCCACTTTCATGCATTTATGATAAATTAATCTACAATGAAGGAGGGAAGAATATAGAATACAGATAACACAATATCTTCAATAAGTGATGCTGGGAAAACTGAACAGCTTCATGTAAAAGAATGAAATTAGAACATTTTCTCACACAACATACAAAAATAAACTCAAAATGAATTAAAGACCTAAATGCAAGACTAGAAACCATAAAAATCCTGAAAGAAAGCAGGCAGAATATTCTTTGACATAAATTGTAGCAATACTTTTTAGATCTTTCTCCTAAAGCAAAGGAAACAGAAGCAAAAATAAGCAAAAGTACCAAATTAAACTTAAAAGATTTGAACAGCAAAGGAAATCACTGACAAAATGAAAAGATAACCTACTGAACGGGAGAAAATATTTGCAAATAATGTGACCAATAAGGGGTTAATATTCAAAATATATAAACATCATACAACTCACTATCAAAAAACAAACAACCCAATCAAAAAATGGACAGAATACCTGAATAGACATTTTCCCAAAGAAGACATACGGATAACCAATAGGCACGTGAAAAGACTTTCAACATCACTAATAATCAGAGAAATATGAATAAAAATCACAATGAGATATCACCTCAACTACCAGAAAAAGCTATCATCAAAAAGACCACTAATAACAAATGTTGGCAAGGATGTAGAGAAAAAAAAAAAAAAAAAACCCTTGTATACAGTTGATGGGAATATAAACTGGTACAGCCACTGTGGGAAACATGAAGTCTTCCTCAAAAAACTAGAAATGCAACTACCATATGACCCAGCAATTCAGCCCCTAGGTATATATCCAAAGAAAATGAAAACACTAATTTGAAAAGATATGTGTACTGTGGACTTCCCTTGTGGTACAGTGGATAAGAATCTGCCTGCCAATGCAGAAGTCGTGGGCTTCATCCCTGTTCTGAAAAAGATTCCACATGCCATGGAGCGACTAACCCCATGCACCTCAACTACTGAGCCTATGCTCTAAAGCCCACAAGCCGCAACCACTGAGCTTCTGTGCCACAACTACTACAGCCTGTGCACTCTGGGGCCTGTGAGCCACAACTACTGAGCCCACTTGCTGCAACTACTGAAGCCCATGTGCTGAGAGCCTGTGGTCTACAAGAGAATTCACCACAGTGAGAAGCCCCTGCACCACAATCAAGAGTAGCCCCTGCTTGCCACAACTAGAGAAAACCCACGCATAGCAACACGGACCCAGCACAACAAAAAATAAATAAATAAATGGCTATAGCCATCAACACTAAAGCGGAAAAGATACGTGTACCCCCGATGTTCATTGTAGCATTATTTACAATTGCCAAGAGACAGAAGCAGCCTAAGTCTCCATCAATAAATGGATGTGGCATATATTTACAATGGAGGATGTGGTAAATATATGCAATGAAACACTACCCCAGCCATAAAAAAAGAATGAAATTCTGCCATCTGCAGCAGCATGGATGGACCTAGAGGGTATTATGCAAAGTGAAATAAGTCAGACAGAGAAAGATATATACTATATTTTATCACTTGTATGTAGAATTTGAAAATGAAGCAAACAAGTGAATATAACAGAACAGAAACAGACTCACAGATATACAGAACAAACTCGAGGCTACCAGTGGGAAGTGGTAAAGGGGAGGGGCAAGATAGCGTTAGGGGATTAAAAGATACAAACTACTATGTATAAAATAAATAAACAATAAGGATATATTGTATAGCACAGAGCACGATAGGCATTATTTTGTAATAACTTCAAATGGAGTATAATCTGTAAAAGTGTTGCATCACTATGTTGTACACCTGAAACTAATGTAACACTATAAATCACCTATATTTCAAGAAAAGAAGAAGAGAATGAAGCAACTATGCAAGCAATTTTTTTTTCTCCATCCAAATTTCAGATGGTATCTTAGTCTTGCAATTTCCTCCTTTATCTTAAATTCAAGTGTGGGGAGTGATAATTTGCTGTGTTTTGATTATGGTTTTAATTGTACTGTAGAACACTTGACCCTGAATTTGTCCCTTTTTATACCACAATTATTAACAGGCATAAAAGAAGGCCTAGCATAGGTATTTGGGAGATCTAATTTTCACTGTATACACATTCTTCTTAAGAAAGAATCAAGAAAAAGGAAAAAAAAATGAGAGTCAAGAAGAGAAGATAATGCAATGACTTATTGTGTCAATTCCAGTCTGCCCTAATCTTTCTCCAGGATCAGTCAACACTATGTGTTATATTCCATGAAGTGTGATGAACCTGCCACATCTTTCCAGTGATTAAGAAAAAATATTCTTAAATAATTGTGTATTTAATAATACCTAATGCTTACCACCAAAGTATTGTCAGAATTTAAAAATTCCTCACACATAATAACACTGATTTAATTTTTCCTTGAATGTCATGCTTCTTATCTTAGAAATTACAAAGAATATTTAATGATTTCTGGAATATCTTATCTATTGTAAAGATGTTAGTTAGCATCCATTTATTTCTTTACTCCCTAGGGGCCAAGGAAGTGAAATGTTGGAAAACTATGTAGATAAAGTAAGGAGAAATATTATTTTCTATATTATATAAGCTTCAATTCAGTTCAGTCACTCAGTCATGTCTGACTCTTTGCGACTCCATGGACTACAGCACACCAGGCTTCCCTGTCCATCACCACCTCCCGGAGCTTGCTCACACTCATGTCCATAGAGTAGGTGATGGCACCCAACCAACTCATGCTCTGTCTCATCCTCCAAATAAGCTTGGAAATAAATAAAAACAACCTTTTCTTAATGTGTTGTGTTTCTTAACCTTAAGGTTGAGGCAAGTGGCTGTCGATGGGTTTTAAAAGCTCAGAAGATGAGTGGTTTGAATTTCCCAAAGCCACCAAGTTCTGCTGGCAGAGTTTCTGAGGATTATGTGAATATTAAAAGGGAAATTATGAATGGTGACAAACAGAGCTTTGGAGAGAGTTCCAAGGTTTGAGGCAATACTTGGGTACTAGACACTTAGGAAAACTCCGTACATGGCTCTTTCCCAATCTAAGAGAAAAGTTTATTCCACATGAAAAAAATTTAAAAATCTTTATATAGTCCATAAATCTTCCACAGCTTTGTCCACTTCTTTCTTTCCTTGTTACATCATAAAAAATGTCTTTTCTACTATCGAAGCTAAATCCTTCCATGTAAGCTTCAGGTCCTTTTCTTTCTCATCTCTGCAGACTTTAGTTTTCAATTATTCTCCATTTCTTATATATTCATCTTCTCCATCTAGACCAAATCACTCTTAGTCAGCACTAATGCCTTCAAGTATCCTCACATCTTTCAAAAACAGTATTCATTTCCTTCCAAATACCACTCCTTTGCTCTGCTCTCTAGCATAGTCAAACTTCTTCAAAACCTTGATTCTAACCTCTGAATCAAAATTCTCACCCCCCATTCATTCTTCAGCCACCTTAATGGTATCTCCATCCCTACAATCACACTGAAATTAATTTTGTCAAAGACAGCACAACTTCCATGTTGCAAATCAGATTGGCACCCTTCTAGCCTCATCCTTTTTCAACTCCCTCTAGCAATTCTCAGCACGGCCAGCACTTGATCTTCTTTGAAATACGGCCACCAGTTCTTCTTAGTGTCTTTGGCCAGCTTCTTCTACTCTTCTGACTTCAGGTCATTGAAGTTATTCCAGGCACTGTGTGAGGCATCTTTTTATCTATGCTCTCTTAGATGATTAAGATTTCCAGTACCATCTTTATATTAGCAACTTCTAAAACTGTTATCTCCAGCTTAGATCATCGTACTGAGCCCAAAACTCCTTTAGCCGATGGCCTTTTTGAATTTTTGATTCTCCACTTAGATGTCTCATAAATATCTAAATTTAATGTGCTCCAAACTAAAATTCTACACATTGCCCTGCTTCCAAATACTCCACTTTTAGTCTTTCTTGTTTCAGGAAATAGTATTATGATCCATCCAGTTTCCGTGAATAAATATTTGACACTTTTTTCTCTTTCAAACCCACATCTAAAGCATAAATGAGCTCTGTTTTCCCTTCTGAAAAACATACCTTGAATTATTCTTCTTCTCTCAATTCTCTTTTCTAATAAAAAGAATGTCACAGAAAGGTTGATTATCTTTTGTTCTTTTTTTTCCCAACTTTGAATTCATTGAGAAGAAGTAAAGTCTATTTTAAACAAATGATTTAAATAAATAAGTTTGATGCAACATATTGTCCTTGAAGTTTTGGTTATTAGTATTTTCTATATGGGGAACTGGTTCATTTTGCTCTTGAGACCTCAAAGCTAATTCTTTAAAGGAAGACATATTTTCTCACAGAACTCCAAGAAATTTGTCCTGGAAATGAAGGAATGACTTAAGTTTTAGAAAGTTCCTTGCATGCTATTGCCAAAGGATGACTTCAGTTTTAAGTTCAAAAACTGTCTCAATATTTCTTCATTCTGCGCAGTATGAAAATTACAGACTACTGTTCACCTCCAGAAACTTTCTGCTGGATAGAATTAAAGGTCATCCATTTGGCCCAAAGTAAAAGTGAGCCCTACAGGTCAAACTCAGCTCACCCCTTACCCCCACCCCACCCCCATCCCAGAGTGGCCAGAAGATTTCAATCAAGATTTTAACAAGGGAGGAAGGAAGGAAGGGAAATAAGTAAGAGTACAAAGAAAATAAAAGGAAAAGGAAAAATTTTTATCCAATTTTCTAGCCCTCAAATACTAATAAAATCTAATGACTTGGAATCCAAGAAATTTGAGGAACAGGATTAAATAAGAAAAGTTAAGTTGAGGTACTACCATTAGACACCTGAAGTGAAAAGAAAAAGAAAGCTGTCAGAAATTTACTGAAGTCAAAAAATAAGGATGACTTATTCTGTTTCCAAAACACCATTGTGCTATGAACTGTGCAATGCAAGTTCATTGAACAATATAGAAGTGATCAAAATGGGATTTTCTCTCTTGTATGCCCTTAATCATAGTTTATATACTTTTGAAAGAAGAATTTGGAATAACAAGAACATGGAAACTTCATTTATTTTAAAGCATTCAGTTGACTGAGTCAAAGAAATTTGTTGAAGATATTAATTGAGCTGCTACCTCAGATGAAGGACTTTTTAGAATTAATAGTCTCTGAGAGACCCAACCTGTCAGACCCCCCAGTGCCTCAGAAGTTTGTAAATCCTTGTGAAAATGACAAGACGTTTAAACACCCTGAACCCAAGACTGCAGGGGAACAAAAGGGCATTGCTGATTTGCTTAAAGTACAAGTATGCAGATTCCATGAGGACATGTGGACTGAGCAGATGGCAACTGGGGATGGTACTCACTTCCCATGACTGAGCATTCAGAGCACAAGATATTCAAAACTTTTGAAGAATTGCAGAATTAATTGATGGAAATAACACCATAATTTTAAAAGAGATTCATAGAGTTTACTGAATACAAATCATGCTAATGTCTGTGGCTGTCTTTAGAGGTAATATCCAGATGTGTCTAAACTAACAAATGTCTGCACGATCAGCATCATTCAATTTCATGAGAAAAGGATTGTATAAATTGAATCGACCTGGAAGATGAAGTATCCCTGAAAATTTAGCTTAACTGATATTTTAATCCATTTGGTCAAATTCTCTATCTTGTTCTCAAAGTGTATTTCCTGCTGTAGTAAATGCTGCTGGTGTCTTGGCCCTTTGACCAGGACTGATGTAGCCATTCCCTAATTGGTGGCTACTAATGGTATGAAAGTAAAACCTTCTCCAGGTAATTGCCCTCAACCAAGCAAGAGTTGACTAATCTGGGAGGTTATGTCTCACTCTGACTCCTAGGAACAGATCACAGTCAGTGACTCCCTGGAGGCAAGGATAAGGTTTCGTTAAAACCAATTTGATGTTGCAATGCATGTCCTGAAGCTCCCATGGATTGGCTAAAGCTAGACTCCATTGGCTAGACCCTGACAGGCATCCTAGCCCAAGTACCTGTTTCCCTCCTTTTCTCCTGAGAAAATAAGTAATAGCCACCTGAATCCCTGTCTCAGACCCTGCTTCTAGGAAACATGATGTAAAACAGTTGGTACTAGAAGTGATCCTTTTCCTAGATGCTAGAAGATAAACATAAAAATCTATACAAGCAATATGTAAAGTGACAAAAGCGTTAGTTGTTCGGTTGTGTTCAATTCTTTACAACCCCATAGACTGTGGCCTGTTGGGATCCTATGTCTGCCTAGACTTCTCTAGGCAACAGTACTGGAGTGGGTAGCCATTCCCTTCTCCAGAGGATCTTCCTGACCCAAGATTGAACCCAGGTCTCCTGCATTGCAGGTGGATTCTTTACCATCTGAGACACAAGGGAAGATCTATAATAAATATGTTGATTGTTGCTGTTGTTGTTGTTCAGTCACCCAGTCGTGTCTGACTGTTTGCAACCCCATGGACTGCAGCATGCCAGGCCACCCTGTCCTTCACCAGCTCCTAGAGTTTGCCCAAGTTCATGTTCATTGCATCAGTGATGCTGTCTAGCCATCTCATCCTCTGATGCCCTCTTCTCCTTCTGCCCTCAATCTTTTCCAGGGACTTTTCCAATGAGTTGGCTGTTTGCATCAGGTGACCAAAATACTGGAGCTTCAGCTTCAGCGTCAGTCCTTCCAGTGAATATTCAGGGTTGATCTCCCTTAAGATTGACTGGTTTGATCTCTTTGCTGTCCATGGGACTTTCAGGAGTCTTCTCCAGCACCACAGTTCAAAGGCATTAATTCTTTGGTGTTCTGACTTCTTTACGGTCCAGCTCTCACAACCATATGTGACCACTGGGAACACCATAGCCTTGACTATATGGACCTTTGTCGGCAGAATAATGTCTCTGCTTTTCAACACACTGTCTAGTTTTGTCATCGCTTTCCTGCCAAAAAGCAATTGTCTTCTGATTTCATGGCTGTAGTCACAGTCCACAGTGATTTTTGAGCCCAAGAAGGGAAATCTGTCACTACTTTCACCTTTTCCCATTCTATTTGCCATGCAGTAACGGAGCCTAATGATCTTAGTTTTTTTAATATGTGGATAGGTCTTTTAAATTCATTCTTGAAGCTTGTCTTGACTCCATTGCACCCACTTCTCACTCCCAGATATCTTAAGTGTTAAACTGATATACTCATTTTTCTGTTAGTCTAAATAAAAGGGAGATTCATTCATTCATCCACTTACTAATTAACAAATACTTATTGAGCTCCTACTAATTGCCAGGGACTGTTCTTAGGAGCAGGGATACAGCAGAGAATAGAATCAGGAATGAGCCTGGTTTTTTTTTACCATGTTTTAGTCAAGATTCCTCTATGAGCAGAGTTTAAAACAAAGGTTTGTATGCAGATAGTTTGGGAAGTTATTCTAGGAAGTAGAAGAAAGATGTAATGGGAATGAATACAAAAGGAGATAAAATCAGATAAGTATGCATTATCAAGTAAGTCATCAAAAAGGGTAACCAGAGTTTAATGCTTCAGCCCATCTGAGGAGACCTAGGAAATTCTTCTTGAAGTAAACCTAAGTAAACCTAAACATTGAAAAAGGAAGACTTTCTCCTTTGCCTCCTATCACCTTTTGGTCAAAGGTGACCACAGGCATTAGTGTCCCTGCAGTTCCAGGTTGGATGTGCATGAATACAGAACAAGTTTCCACTAAAAGTGAGAAGTACACATGTGATCACAAGGCAAAATACTGTCAGATCACACCTACACAGACTGTCAAACCTGCACAAAGATGCTCAGAATACACACCAAACTGATCATCTCAGAAGCAGCTAATGTAAAATGTGGGAACATGGGGATTCCCCTATGCCTGCCATTAAAGCAAATTCTTCACAGAGTCACTCTTATGGTGGTGGCCTGCTGTGTTCTCTGCAAAGATTTAATATAGGAAGTTTTATTGAATAAATTATATACCTCATTGCTACAGCTGGTCTTGAGTCTGTAACTTTTTTTAATTGCCCTAAACTCTAAATTTTCCTCATCCTTGACCAGCATTTTGGCTGCTTCATTTTGAGTGCCTGAGTGAGAACAGACCACCATCCCTACGAGGTCTGCAATCTTAGTTAACTTGCTCTTACTGGGTTTGCTTCAACTGCTTGTTCAACACTGTCACTATTGTCACTAGGCTTTGATGCTCCAAGAGACACCCTAGTCAATATTCTTTCAGGCACACCACTTTCTGCCTTACAGCAAACTTAATTATATCTTCAGTACAAAATGATTCAATTTCCCCCATCAACATAGTATTTTTTTTTTTTATTGCTGATCTTTGGCACGAAGAGTTCAAAACACTCAGATGATAGTAATACCTTCAAGTTCACTTCCATGGACATATTCTTCCATCTCCATCATAAATTAGAACTTCTAATCCAGCACATCCAGTTGATGAGGATAAGTACAAATTTGACAAATGTGTCCCTGGAAGTTATTAGGAGAAGGACCAATCTTACTTGTACCCATTGTCTTCAATACAATATAATTCAATACAATTTGATATACAAGCAACTGTATATCAAATTAGAATCATAATCACAAAGGGACTAATTGCATCAAATGCTTTTAAAATACAGCACTAGGACAGTACGTTCTTAGCAGACTACACATAAAGACAAAAAACAGCACAGAAAAGTCTTAAAGAGCGTTCAGTAGTCTCATTGTATTGGTAATGTTGTTATTTAAAGTATTACATAGATGGAAGAATCAAGCAAATATTTTACATTAATGCTATTAGTAAAGTGAAGTGAAGTCGCTCAGTCATGTCTGACTCTTTGTGACCCCATGGACTGTAGCCTATCAGGGTCCTCTGTCCATGGGATTCTCCAGGCAAGAATACTGGAGTGGGTTGCCATTTCCTTCTCCAGACTATTAGTAAACAAGATATTTTTTCTAGCTGTTACACAAGAAATTTCCAGAAAAAAATGTCAGCTAAGTAGCATAGATTATCTCTATTGCTATCACTTATACTTTGGTCTCCACATACCATTTCCTATTAAAACAAGTCAGAGTTCCTTGGAGAAATGGCTGGTTGCCATTCTGAGGCAGGAAAGGTGCTAAGCTGTGTTTGGAATATGGGATTGTGCCTTAAAGCAAAGAAGTTATCAAAGACCAGTGAGGTTACATTTGAAAACAACAGAAGGCAACTTGAAGGTTCTCCCACTAGCTAACGATGGAACAATTTGATGGAGTATCAATCAGAAAATAACGACAATGAAATAAAATGTTAAAATAGATCATTTTTTTTTAAATCCCTAAGTTCACAATAATGTTTCTTCTAAACTGCATTGGTCAATTTTTGCAGGTTGATAGAACACCAAATTACTATTCTACAACTTAGTAAGTAAAAGGAAAGAATCAAATACTCATCTTGCATTCCTTGATTGTATTTTAGGGAAACCAAATAGTTAGTAAGGTCATATTGGGAGGTGAAATATAAAATCTTTATTTTATATGTAAAAAATGTTCATTTTACAGAAGACACTGAAAAACAGTGAGGTTAAGTAACGTGACCAAGATCCTTGGCTAATAAGATCTCAAATACACATTTAGGATCATGCATATAGTTTTACATAGTTATCTAGAGTTAACATACAGTTTTGCATCTTATTTGCTTTTTTTTTTTGCTTAACATATGACATTTTCTGTGTCATTAAATATGTTTTGATAATGTAGTTTTTAGTAGCAGTATAATATTTTATCTGCTGGCTGTATTTTAATTGGTTAACTCAATATTATTGGCTAAGTTGTGTTAGTTTTCTATTGCCACCAACTCAGTAGCTTAAGGGCTTCCCTGGTGGCTCAGATGATTAAGCTTCTGCTTGCAATGCGGGAGACCCGGGTACAATCCCTGGGTTGGGAAAATTCCCTGGAGAAGGAAATGGCAACCCACTCTAGTACCCTTGCTTGGAAAATCCCATGGACAGAGGAGTCTGAGAGGCTACGGTCCACGGGGTCGCAAAGAGTTGGACACAACTGAGCGACTTCACTTCCCTTCTTTAGTAGCTTAAAAATATAGCCATTATTCAGCTCCCCTTCTACAGGTTACAAGTCTGGCATGGCATGAGTGAGTTTTGTGCTTCGACTAACTCAAGGTTTGAAATCAAAGTATTGACTAGGCTGTTACCTTCTGGAAGCTCTGGGAAAAAATCTACTTCCAAGCTCATTCTTGTCAGAATTCAGTTCCTTGCAACTTTAGGACTGAGGTACCTATTTCCAAGCTTGCAGTCTGCCAGAGGTCTATCTCAGTTCTAAGTGGCCACCTGCATACCTTGCTATGCGATATACCCCATCTAAACACAAGCAACAAGGCATTGATTCTGTTCTGAATCTCTGACTTCCTATTCTGTGACCAGCTGGAGAAAACTCTGCCCTAAAAGGGCTCATGGAGTTAGCTCAGATTATCCAAGTACAATCACTCTATTTTAAAAGTAACTGTGCCATAAAATATAGCCTCATCATGAGAGTTAAATCCATTATATTCCCAGCACCCAGGACTAGGCAGCCTGTACATATAGGGGGTGGGGGTGGAATTAATACAAGAAATATTTTCCTCTCTACCCTTTTTCTCCTGCCTAGAGCAGAGTTGTATGAGACTATGATTCTTGATTGCTGTCTTCTTGCTACCCTGAAAAAACAAGGCAAAGAAAAGAGACTTAGCTCCCTGAGCATAGCAGAGAAGGATGCAAACAGACCAGGCCTTTGATGATACCCATGAACTACTATACCTCACCTGGAATCACCTATCTCCAGAATTCTTCATCTGTACAATGATTGGTGGTGGTGGTTTACTCGCTAAGTCATGTCCAACTCTTGTTACCCACAGAGACTATAGTCCTTCAGGTTCCTCTGTCCATGGGATTTCCCAGGCAAGAATACTGGGGCAGGTTGGCCTTTTCTTCTCTAGGGGATCTTCCCAACCCAGGGATCAAACCCGCATCTCCTGCATTGCAGGCAGTCTCCCCATTACAGGCAGATTCTTAACCCCTGAGCCACTAGGGAAGCCCCCATCACGTTCTTAATGCTGAAGTCACGCGGCATCATTTTTTTTTTAATTGGAGTATAGGTGATTTCCAAGGTTGTGTTAGTTTCAGGTGTACAACAAAGCGATTCACTTATATATACTATATATGCATATATAATATAATATATATTCTTCTTCAGATTCTTTCCCATAGGTTATTACAAAATTTAAGTATAGTTCCATGTGCTGTACAGTAGTCCTTGTTGTTTATCTATTTTATATATAGTAGTGTGTGTGTGTATATATATATATACATATATATATATATAAAATATATGGCTTAATTTTGATACTTAAGTATTTCCTAACTTGCTCCTGAATAAACCCTTTCAAATTCATGAGTATAGCATATAATTTACTTGAAATTTTAGAACACATGAAAATTTGTATTTATTTCAAAAAAATATACATTTTGTAAAAGTATAAAAGTACGTAAAATACTGATACAAACCTACTTCAACATGCGGAAGGAAAATTAAGGAAATTCTAGATTAAGGAAAAATAGATTAGAGAATGGTGCAAAAAGTGGCTTCCTTGTACCTGAAATAGACCATTTATTTCATTCTTATAAATCCTGAAGTAAACATAACAGATATTAAAATCTGTTAGAGCTTATAATGGGGGAGACAGTTACTTTCTTTCCCCTTGTATTTCTCTATGTTTGAAATATTTCAAAATAATAAAATTGGAATATCTCAATATTATAAAATAGGGGAAAAACTGAGGCAAGTAATGACAAGAAACTTCCTTAAAGTCAGGAACTTTCTATACTCTCCTGGCAGGAAGGTGTTTACTCACCCAGCCCCTACCCCCTCACCCCTGCTTCTTCCTCTGTGTCCCCACTTGGGAGAAGGACAAGGATAAAGCATAAGTAGAATAAATCATATGATGATCTTACTGGAAAGCCACCTACCTAAGGACCACCTCAAGGAGGGAATTTTGAAACAATCAACAATCTTTACCTTTAGCACAAGTGCTATGAGCCACATATGCACCTTCTCCCTGGACCACCATTTGCCTAACAGGCTCCTAAATGCTTGATTTAACTATTCAAAAACACTACTAATTATATTCATTTATGTGACTGACTTACCATTTGAATCTAATTGCCATGCAGCAAAATAACTGTTAAAGCATATCATTAAACAACTTGAATAATTAGAGAGAGATTTGCTTGTTCTCCTAATTTAACACTGAATTTTAGGGCAGGGACTTCACCCTCTACCTTTTCTATCTTAAATTAACTAGGGAAGAAGGCTGTGGAAACACTGCCACACTCGCTGTCTGTCAGAAACCCCAGGTCTGCTGAATAGCCTGGGACTCCAAGCTGCAGCTGGAAAAGGAAATGGCAACCCACTCCAATATTCTTGCCTGGAGAATCCCAGGGACAGAGGAGCCTGGTGGGCTACCGTCTATGGGGTCGCACAGAGTCGGACACGACTGAAGCGACTTAGCAGCAGCAGCAGCAGCAGCAGCCGAGCTGCAGCTCCATAGCCTTGCTTCGGTGTATTCATCACAGTGAGCATTTTTCCGCTCCTTCACTCCATGTCTTCTCTCAAGGACTCCCTGATTTTTCAATATCCCCACCTACCTCTCTAGGCGCAGTTTCCCACTCATCCAACTTCCTCTGAAAATGTGCTGAAGTCCCTCTCATCTTTATTTTTTGTACCCCACCCCTTGCCCTCCTTCAGCACCTTCCTCTTTTCCTTCAAGACTATGGCATCTTTGTGGGTTCATTGCCTTTTATCTGACCTCACTCCTCACATTTTTGTCTCTTTGAGAACTTGACTACATGAGTCACAATGTCTGCTAATGGTTTCTCTCGTGGAGATTATCTTGTCTCAATATCTGCCTGCTCAGAAAATGGGGCTATGGATGAAGAGGAAGCAGCTTTCTCATTTATTTGGAAAGGGCATTTCCAAAACTATACCATAGAGCCACCTCTTCTCTTATTTCTAACAATTTAAAGTCAGTCTGTCTCTTGCCAGTTCTTCAAGTCATGCTGGTTGTTGGTTGCCTCTTTGCCCACAGTACCAGATCTATTTCTTCTGCTTTCCTTGGCCTCTGATTCATATTATTCCTCTCCTCTGTAGCATCCAGCTCTATACTCAACAAATCACCATTGTCACTGATTAACCCTCAGACTTATTATTCAGCTTTATTCTCCTTGGCATTTTGAAACTCCTGAATGTCCAGCACTATGTCAAGCACTGGAGATATAGTAGTGAGCAAGGTTTACATGGCCCTGTCCTTATGAAATGTAAACACACCTACAGACACAATAACAATTTTCTAAAGTGTCATGCAAAAAAAAAAAAAAAACCTCACAGAGTACTAAAAAAGCATATAAGAGGGAGAAAAATTATTTTGCCTGGACATGGAAGGGCTCTCTGAGATATGACTTGAAAGATGAAAAGAAGTGAGCCAGATGAAAAGTTGGAGAAAGTTTTCTGAGCAGAGACCAGCACTCCCTCTATCCCAACTTTTCCAGTATCCACACCCTCTCACGACTACTCTGGACTCTCTCCATTCTGGATCCACAGATGTTTTAATGTGTCTTCCTGAGCAACCTAGATCCCTTTACCTTTTTCCAAACCCATTCACTCATTCCCAAACACACATTCTAGATCACCTCCACAATTCATTCTGTTACTTCTTGCTCCTAGAATAGCTAAACAAGATGAAATCACTATTTTTGTAGGTCAAGAGTTGGAAAATATCAGAAATTTAAACTTATATGATAATTGCCCATCATTATAACCAACTTCAACAAGTTATCTTCCTTAAAATTTTTGCCATAACACTGCACTGAATGCCTACTCATCTTGGTCATTAAGACTTCGAGAGAAATACTTTATAATCAAAGTAGCCACTCATCTCACTATTTCATAACCACTAAAACATTTTAAAAATCTAATGTAGTCCTCCTCTTTCTGTTTCTCCTCAAAAAGAATTTCTTTCTCTTATGTAGGATAATCCAACAGATAATGCTAAATTATTACTTAGTTCTTTTTCTCAGTCATCCTCCTCAAAATAGCTACTCTGAAAGACTTCACTAGCATTATATTTGTGGCTTCTGCACAAAATGAGCAAAGAACACAAAGTAATAAAATTTATATGATGTTTTCATATACTTTACCACATTAGAGGCATAATCCTGCAAATTATATGAGAGGTAATGTCTCCACTTTACAGATGAGAAAACTGAGTCTCAGAAATGTAAGTGATCATAAACAGGCAATAAATGACTAGTGTTCACTTCTGAATCTAATTCAAGGAATCATAACCTTTCAATGCTACCTCACCTTCCTCTTGGCTTATATCTTTCAGGAAGGATGGAAGAGCAAATGGAGAGTTGAGACACCTTGTTAAAGTAAATTCTGTGACTAGACTAGGTAGACTAGGTAAAGTGTGACTGCTCAGAGCTTGTAGGCATTTATATCTGTCCTCTGTTACTAGCCTTCCTAACATTATTACCATTGTCTCAGCTCCCTACTCCACTGGACAACCTGGGGCTGCTCTCCATATTTTCATGACTTCTGAACTCTTGGGAGCATGGGTAGAAGAAAGGTAGTCAGTCAGTTCAGTCTCTCAGTCATGTCCAACTCTTTGTGACCCCATGGACTGCAGCATGCCAGACTTCCCTGCCCATCACCAATTCCCGGAGCTTGCTCAAACTCATGTCCATCGAGTCAGTGATGCTATCCAACTATCTCATCCACTGTCATCCCCTTCTCCTCCTACCTTCAGTCTTTCCCAGAATCAGGGTCTTTTCCAAGATAGAGTAGAAGAAAGGAGTTTAGAAATACTAAAGGGGGAGGGGACGTGGTTGGTTGTTGCAAATTTTCTTGGTGTCAGAATCCTTTGTTCTTGTATCTGTCCACACAGATCACGTCATGTGTTCCTATCAACATCCAACAAGACTAATGTTATTCTCTGTTCTGCAACTTTTAATCTCTGTCTGAAGGGAAGAGTGTTATACCTTTACAGATCAGAGCCTTGAGCAGGGGCTATCCTGTATATTTCAGGCTACAGGCAACATTCTTTTACAAAAGGTGCAGAGCCAGTATGACTAAGCACAGGTAATGCAGCAGACATAGGCAACAACCCAACACAGCCGACAACGCAACACATATGTTTTGTTGGCCAGGATTTTACACACTTTTATTTCACTCTGCTTGCCTGGAGTCCCAGAGGTTAAAAAAGCTTTCATCCACATATGTTTAAAAATTTTCAAATCCTTCTTAAATACAATCCCGTAAGTTCAAAGTCACATGTAAAAAGAAAGGATTGCAATCTTATCAATCATTATAAATTGGCTCCCCTTAGCATGCACCCTATAGCCATGATAATTGTTTTGCATTTTCTGAGGCCTAGAGCATGCTGTATCCTTGAGAAAGGGAAGGGAGCAAAGGCTTAATTAAATTGCTGTTATGTGCCAGGCACTTAGCTAGGAATTTTACATGGTGATACTTTCTCTGGAAAGTGAAAACAAGGAGATGGAGGAGATGGAAGAAGAGGAAGAGGAGGAGGAGAGGTGGAGTTGGTGCTGCCGATATTAGTTTTGTCGGCAAAAATGGAAAAGAGAAGATGTTTGATTTTCTCATTTTCCTAAACACTACTCAGTGATAGGTTTTTCTAAGGACCAGTATAGTGACCAGGTCAAACACGGAACAAATTTGGACAGCTCTCTGAGCTGGAGAAATACCTGTAACTTTGCCACCTCCCTTCACCCTCATTCCACCCTTCCTCCCCTCCTTACCCCAAGATGAAATGATCTGGGACAAACTAATTGAGAAAACTAGTAGTGCATGCCTTCGGGAGGTTTTATTAATGGAACCAGACACACTGCTATAACAGAATGTACGACTGCTCTTTTACATTGATCTAATTAGAACATTTACATACTGAATGCCTCCTGGACAATTCCCTACCAATGACACTTAGCAGTGTGCACCAGGCAAGACTACTCTTTAGGTGAAATTGAACAAAGAAGTCATCAAGTCTCCTTTTTCTCTAAGAAAAATAACATTGTCAAGGTTATTAGCAATCAATCAGCTGTCACAGGCTCAGCATAGATGGGGATGTGCGTTTCCTCGTATTTACAAAAGATGGGGAACCAAAAGCACCTCTCACTCTGATAAGGAAAGAACTCTAACACGATGAGAAGCAGTAACTTTGTGATTTTGAACAAATAATGGAAATAAAAAGAATTTATTTAGCTGAGAATAAAATGCAGTTATGAAATTATAAAAAATGAAATCATATAAAAAATGAAAAATCATATTAAAAAAGTCAAAAAATCGTACAAAAAGCATATAAAAAATGAAATTATAATATGGTTAATATTTCATGATTGGGTAGTAGTTTACAATGACTTAAGTATTTCCACAGGCTTTAGGTTTTTTTCTGCCCACACCAACTCCATGAAATCAGTGTTTATTTTAGAGATGTGAGAAAGTGGATGTGACAAAGTCACCCATGGCATTGGAGTGGACTAACACTAGAAACCAGACCTTCCAACTGCTTGTCCAAGCTTTCATCAATATATATGTATGAAAAGGAATATTTTCCATGTTTGATCTTCGCACCATTCCCCACACACACCCCAGCAACTTGCTCCCCCCAAATAAGCTATTTTTGCTGCTCTTCATGGCTTGAATATTTCTTGAAGTGGAAGATAGGATCTATGTATAGCTTTAGTCCATCATAGATATTCAGAACTCATTGACTGATGTTTTACTAATAGGGGTTATCGGAAAAGGGACCTGAAAGATACATACATATTTTCAGAATCCCCATCTTAAGAACTTCAATTGAGCACAGCTATTTAGGTAACATTCTTACAGAGAATTTCTTCTCCGTCCTAGTTTTAGACAAAGTTTCAAAGTTCTAGAAAGTTCAGAAATGTAGTGGTATAAGTAAAAATAGATACCTGCATAAACTAATATATGCAATGCTAAAAGGGGGGAATAATTATACATTTCTTTGCTTTCTCCTTTCTACTTCATTCTGTTCTTAACTCCTCATCTCTACGCATAAAAGAGAGGAAATCAACCCACTTAGAATGAGATTAAGTTAAAATTCTTCAACAAATGGTTGAAGCACAACCTCTTATCCCTGAACTACAGAAACAGCCAGCATCTCCTTTTAAGCAAAAGGAACAGCTCACAATTTAAAAGAGAGATGGCAAGAAAGATATTTCTCTAGTCAAAGGACATTAGTATGCAAAATATATTAAGTACTGGAATCACATTAAAGAGATGGAAGACCTGATCCAAACAAGACTGTTTATATTGTTGACCAACAGCTGAACGAACATTGTTTCTGACCATGATGAGCTTTTTATGGATAGTCAATGCTCACAATGGTGGAGAAACAGATCATTCAGACACAAGCCAGACATTTACAGAGAAGTCATTCATCCCAGATGCTCTCATTTTCAGATTGAAATTTTCCACCAGTGGCTTAATAATTATGCTGTTGCATATACTCTGCAAGCTAGACATATGTGTTCCTTTATGGGACCTCAAGGCCTTGTCTGGGCAGCACACTCAGTTGGCCCCCAGCCTAATGACCTCATTGTAGAGACTCCATCCCACTGGTCTCTCCAGCTTTGTTCAGGCTCAAGGAAGAGCAGTTCCTCCTAGTTTCAACCCAGAGAGCTAACAACTATTGATATGATTAAATTTTCTGCCCCATTACATATGTTTATCATATTACAACTCAAATATGCAAGGAAAACATGGCTCCTTTATAACTGATTTGATCTTTCTCATAAAGGCCCCAACCAATCAAGTAGTGGAGGGAAAATTAAATTGAGTCCATTCCGGATTAAGATGTATGGGAGCCAGTAATGAAAAGTCCTTCTCTTGGTTTAAATCAGTCTCTGGAATATGTTCATCATTAGATTGTTCCCTGTCTTCTGCCATGCAAAATGTTGTCTTTGTGAGACACACAGAACTTGAAGGTCTGGGGATTAATGAGATCTCTTGACTTTGCACTGGCTCTTGGACATGCATTCCTTTCTGGCATCTTCTGTGGAAGGGCTGGTTCATCCTCATATACGGGCATTCTTTGTACACTACAGTTAATAATATTGGCTGACAAAGCAGTGGTTCATTTTTTCTTGGCTTTGTTCTTGGCTTGGCCATTGCTAGATGGCTCACCCTGTGGACTTTACTCCTCCATTCTTACTGGTGCTACACCCCTCTGAGTCTCTGTCATACCCTCTATCCAACTCCAGTCTTCCAGTATTCTTCTCAGCCCCTGGCATGTCAAGCTCCAGGGTTGCCCTCTGGATCTCATCTCTTTATTCACGTCACATTGTTACCATGGAAGTTCAAGGGTGCAGACTAAAACCTCTATCTGCTTGAAACCTCTGGTCTGCTGTCCCATATGAGTGCCTAGATACCCTGCTCAGTGTCTCTTCAGAGGCATCACCAAATCAAAAAACAAGCACCTTCTACTTTTTCTTTGCACCTTAGCCTGGCTAATCCACCTCCTCTCTGCTCATATCTTAGAGGCCATAAAGAGGGAATGCTAAGAGACATTTTTGACAACTTTCTTTCCTTAGCCCTCTCATCATTTCCCCACCAAACCCCCTGTCTGATGATTAAGGGATTTGTCAAGGAAAGGTGGGGGTCCACTTTCTCTGCCCAAGGGAAAAGAATATTCTCTTAGAGCATATCTTTCTCTTTTCCAAAATGATCACTTCTTTTCCCTCTTACGTGGACCCAGCACTGATAGAGGGAAACTGATTTATTATTAAGGGCATATAAGTCAGGCAAGTTTCTAAAATATTACACTTCTTACATAGATTTAGGAGAAATCTCAGAGGTAGAGAAGAAAGAGGGAACATTCTTTCAGAGCCCAGTATTTGACAAGAGGTGGATTTCAGGATAAGCGGAGAAATGCTATATACCATTTGTTTTGTCTCAGAATTGTTCTAAACTGCCACATTTTACAATCTTGTCCTCTGGCTTATTATGGAAGACCACAATAACACTTTTTATCTTCTCTTCTAACTATCTATACCCCTCTGCTATAAGCAATTTCTAGATAACAGACCCTGCCTGGACTGACAGAATATCCTTTCCTGTTTTTGTAAATTGTTTATTCTAGAAATTGTTTTCATGCTTTCAAGGACAAAGTGAATACATGTCTTTTTTATAGTTCCCTTTGGTCTTTTGGTGTTTGATTTGTTTGCTGTCCTGTGTTTGACTTGGATAGTCCAAGAGCTTCATAAATGTTGGGTGAGGGGGGAGGCTGTTCAAATTCATTTTTATGGTTACTACTAATAATACTTTTTCCAAAAGAAGAAATGTCTTAAGTATTTAGCCAACTTGAATAAAACTTCATGCCCCCCAGGAAAATGGGGAAAATCCCAAAGGTTAAGTAGAATAATCAATCTTAAAGGCTTTCATCGAATACATTTCCTTTTTTCTTATCTTTGATTGGACTTTTCCTCCAAAAAAAAAGTAGAATTTAAGGCATTTTTATTTTTACAAGAAGGAATAAAGAATCTCCTCAGTGCTCCATTTCAGGGCCCAGCAACCAGAATCAAACTATCCTTGTCTCTTGACGAAAAAATATTCTTGTCTAGCCTGGACTAGTAAAGGAAAGCAGTGCTTGCCTTGGGCCATCCATGAGTTACCATTGTTATTGTTGTTATTCAGTCACTAAGTTGTGTCCAACTCTTTGCGAACCCACGAACTGCAGCCTGTCAGGCTTCCCTGTCCTTCACTGTTGGCTTTATCAGCCCATTTGCTTTTGTCAGCCCATAGCTTTTGCTTTCATAGAATTTTTTAACAAGTAAATCACCAGAACAAAGAACATGACCCCATGAGCCCCTTAGGCTTGCAGTTCTGTTTCTTAGTCTCTCAGGAATTTAATTGTTCTTGTTCACGCATTCTCCTAACAGACATAAACAGGCAAGCCAACTATAAAAGTCAAAATCCTGACCCCAGAGGCTACTCAGTACACCTTTACATAATAAACGTAACATGTGGGCAAAGTTCTCATCTGAAAGTCCACAATGTTTTGCTTTTTCTTTTAACTTTTTCTTTTGTATTGGATTAACCATGCTGTGATAGTTTCCAGTGGACAGCAAAGGGACTCAGCCATACATAGACATGTATGCTGTGTATCCAAATTCTCTTTCCATTCAGGCTGCCACATAACACTGAGCAGAGTTCCTTGTCCTATGCAATAGGATCTTGTTGGTATCCATTTTAAATATAGCAGTGTGCACATGCTGATCCCAAACTCCCTAACTATTCCTTCTCTCCATTCCTTCCTCCTGGCAACCATAAGTTCGTTCTGTAAGTCTGTGAGTCTGTTTCATAAATAAGTTCATTTGTACCATTTCTTTCTAGATTCTGCATGTAAGGGATGTCATATAATATTTCTCCTTCTCTGACTTACTTCACTCAGTATGACAATATCTAGGTCCATTTCCAGATGCACAAGCTGGATTTAGAAAAAGCAGAGGACAGAGATCAAATTGCCAACATTCATTGGATCATACAAAAAGCAAGGAAATTCCAAAAAAACATCTACTTCTGCTTTATTGACTACGCTAAAGCTTCTGGTTGTGTGGATCATGACAAACTGAAAAATTCTTCAAGAGATGGAAACACCAGACCACCTTATTACCTCCTGAGAAAGCTGTATGCTGGTCAAGAAGCAACAGTTAGAACTGGACATGGAGCAACAAACTGGTTCAAAATTGGGAAAGGAGTACATCAAGGCTATATATTGTCACGCTGCTTATTTAACTTATACGCAAAGTACATCATGCAAAATGCTGGGCTGGATGAATCACAAATTGAAATCAAGATTACTGGAAGAAATACCAACAACCTCAGATATGCAGATGATACCACCCTAATGGCAGAAAGCAAAGAGGAGCTAAAGAGTCTCTTGATGAAAGTAAAAGAGCACAGTGAGAAAGCTGGCTTAAAACTCAAAACATTCAAAAAACTAAGATCATGGCATCAGGTCCCATTACTTCATGGCAAATAGATGGGGGAAAAGTGGAAACAGTGAGAGACTTTATTTTCTTGTTTATCTAGTCAAAGCTATGGTTTTTCCAATAGTCTTGTATGGATATGAAAGTTGACCATAAAGAAGACTGAGCACCAAAGAATTGATGCTTTCAAATTGTGGTGCTGGAGAAGACTCTTGAGAGTTCCTTGGACAGCAAGGAGATCAAACCAGTCAATCCTAAAAGAAATCAACCCTGAATATTCATTGAAAGGACTGATGCTGAAGTTGAAGCTCCAATACTTTGGCTACCTGATGCAAAGAACTGACTCATTGGAAAAGACCCTGATGCTGAGAAAGATTGAGGGCAGGACAAGGGGGCGACAGGATGAGATGGTTGGACGGCATCATCAACTCAATGGACATGAGTTTGAACAAGCTCTTGGAGATAGTGAAGGATGGGGAAGCCTGGCGTGCTGCTGTCCCTGGGTTCGCAAAGTGTTGGACAGGACTGAGCGACTGAATAACAACAATGATGCTGCAAATGGATTATTTCATTCTTTTTAATGGATATTACATTGTGTATATATTATTGTGTATGTGAGTAATATTTCACAGTGTATATATGTACCACATTCTCTGTATCCATTCCTCGTCGATAGACATCTAGGTTGCTTCTATGTCTTGGCTATTGTAAACAGTGCTGCCATGAACATTGGAGTGTATCTGTCCTTTTGGACCGTGTTTTCCTCCAGATATATGCCCAGGATTAGGATTGCAGAGTCATATGGTAACTCTATTTTTAGATTTTTAAGGAACCTCCATACTGTTCTCCATAGTGACTATACCAATTTACATTCCCACCAACAGTGTAAGAAGTTCCCTTCTCTTCACACTCTCTCCAGCATGAAAGCCCACAGTATTTGACTGATATAATTGTCTAAAATAGGTTGTGTTACACCCTAAGACTGATCAATTGCCCCAGATCCAGAAGTCAGAATAACAAGTCTGAGCACTCCAGACCAGCCTTTTGTAATCTTCATCAGTAGGGGTTTCCTGACAAAGGAATAACACTCCTGGCTAACAATGTGTTAGATGCCACACAGCTATTTGCTCAGCTTTTCAGTGTTAAGCTATTAAAAATCATAATGCCTTACATATCCTATTCTATATAAAGGGCCTGTGGGCAGATCTAGTTCTGGCCCAAAGAAATCATTGCCTTTCATATTCCAAATCTTATATACAAGTACTCTCAAATGTGAATTCCCCAATGCCCTAAGCAACAAAATTTTTGAATTTTGAGGATCCAGCATATATTTATTATATTTACTTTTATATTTTATAAGTTACAGTACACAGATTTTCACACAGATAAATACGGGAAGGTAAACACTAAGACAGTGTGGAGATTCATGAAGGGTGTGACTTAAAATATCATTAACGCTTTCAGAATTAAACCTTATATTCTTAGTAGCATTCATGGAATCCCAGTCTAAATTTCATCCAACCATAAAAATCATTTTGAACTAATCTGCTAGGAAATCAGATGAGCCATAATGTCTAGGCGAAATCAGCTAAGTTTAAAGCGTAATGGCATATATAAATGTATATATTATAAATATAAATGAAACAGATCACAGAGTAGTCAAAAAGTGACAGCTGCTTTAATTCGTAGGAGTTTAGACTTCCAGCCCCTCTGGAAATTATGAAATGAGGAATAACAAAAAAAAAACTACCCCCCATTATTATCCAAGCACAAGTGGTATAAGATCATTTATCTTGATGTATGTCACCTTAGAGCACATATTATCCCTATCTCTCAAAGTGTTTTTTCCCCCTTATTTCATCTCTGACATTCATTGTAAATTTAATGATCCACATACGATTTGCTGGTGTCTCAGTCTGGTGTTTTGAATCATGAAACTAGTGCTAAATTTATGGCACTGCAGTACCACTTAGTGAATCATTAAGCAGTACAGTGATTTTAATGATTTGGATCACACTGGACCTCATCACTATATAATGAGGTTCCATTTAGTGTAAATTTTATGTAAAAATTCAATTTGCAAACCAACAACATGAAACTACAACATTTTTTCTAATTTGACATTGTATTTATTTATCATATATTTCTACCAGGGGCCTACTTTTAAGTTCATTAACAGGATAATATTTTATTCTATTTTTTATTAGCATAATATTTAAATGACCCTAAGAATGAAAGTGACCAGTGACACACCTTAAACCACCTTAAACTCTCATTGTCAAGTGTGAGCAATACAAAGATCTCAGAAATAACTGCAAACTTCTATACGATTTTATGATCTTTGATAAAATATACTTAGCTTACCATTCTCAAACTAAATTGCCTTATAGCCTCTCTTTCATTACCAAGACAGATTACAAATGCAGAAAAGACACAGTGGTTACGGCATGCCTCTCTCATCTCTTCATTTGATAAAAGCCCACGGCCTTCAATAATTATGCTTTTTCTTCTGAGGAGATAAAATAGAATATTCTAGATAATTAAGATGCCAACTACAGTTCATCTGTGCCCGATCAAACCGTTAGTCAGAAGCTTCCCTTCAAATAAAATTTTGGCCTCAAAAAATGCATTGATTAGTATATATCAATACGGATGACAAGAAACCCTAGTACTGAAATTTGCTCAGTACTAATTTTTTAATTAGCAGAAAAGAAAACTGAGGCTAAGGAAGGTTAAGTATCATGACCAAGGTTATGTAGTATTATGTGATGTCAAGAAACAACCTCATGTTCCTTGACTCCAACTGCTCCCTCCAAAATTCATTTTAAAATAGAAAGCTAACATAACAATATAGTCATGTTATGTCTGGAGAATGAATGTCTGATTTTATCTTTTATATTTCAGTTCCCTCAGAATCATTGATAAGCATGTCTGCATCATGACCTGCTTCACCCTGTATTAAATTATGGTTTTAAAACTTAGCTCTAACATGCATAGTAACAATAGTAGGTTCACAAGGTACACTGAAACTGAATTTTTTACATTCTTCATGGGTAGGAAAGAATAACTTTTTAAAGTAGTTTCTTAACCTAATCAAAAGTTATTCAAAGGGTTACACCTCTAGATGATGTAGAATTTATTTTTTACTCATGTTGAATAATGCATTAAAAAAAAAAAAACTTAGGCAGGATTAAAGAGAAATCAAGTCTCTAATTTAAATAGACCCATGTTTTCAACTGAAGCAATAAGCTTCGTTGTCTTTTAAAGTCACAAAGAACCATGGGGTCCAATCTGCCTGAAAGTTAGACTTCAATCTGCCAAGGACTGAAATAGAAAAATAAAATACAGCCATTTCAAGACTTCCTCCTGTGCATGCTTCCTTCTGTGTCTTGGTTCTGCATTTATATTCAGAGGGTTAAAATGTTGGAAGAGGTTTTAGCATTCCTTCTTCTCCGGTGAGATGAGATCACAAAAGCCATTAGACACTGATTCTCGAGAGGTCCCCAGAGTGGAATGCCCAGCCTGGATGGTGGCCCTCATATGCCCTGGGACCCTAAGAGCTTAGTGATTTTAATCATCTTTGTCCAAGCTCTGTTGTTACTTTTCATCTTGTTTGAACTTCAGCGTCCATCTCTTTTGGAAGGGTTCATACTAGAGCTTGCCAATACATCTAGATGAGAGTAAGAAGGTAGGGCTTGTCAAGCAGTGCATGGCAGACTACCCTAGTGTCTTGTTTATCCCAACTTCTTCCCAATGTTTCCTTCTATGTTCACCACTCAGCCTACGTGTTATATTAATAGTACTAAATTTTTCAGAATTACTAACCATCTCAAAAATAAGAACTAATATTATTCTTCTTCATCACATCTGTACTTATTCCTTTCTAAATAGAAAATGTAACTATTTGAGTAGCCAAGACTCTTGATTCAGATTTACCACAGTGACATCGAGGTACAAAGCCCTGAAAGCAGCATGATTTCAGCGTGGCTACTCAAAGATCCTAACTTAATGGCAAGACGTCGGAGAACACACATACTTGGATGTGGTCAAATGTGGGAAGAGTATAATTAGAGAAAAGGCTTGAAAAGCAAATTAGGTTCAGATTCTGGCAGGCAATCAATGTGCAAAAGAGGAATTGTGGAGATACTTCAGGAAAAAGAAAATTGAGAAAGTCTAGAAGAGGGCTTGGATTTCAATCCCTGAATCTCCCCACAGGGTATCTATTTTGATCTCATTTCCATAGCACCTATGGCTTGTACTTCAATCAGTCTGTGCAGCCATAGTCTTGGCACCATGTTTTAGACAAGCCTTTTAAACACAGTTTTCTTATCTTACTATAATAGGCTCTTCCTCATCATCCAATTGTTCTGGGGATTCCAGGACCTTCAGGAAGCAGAGTCGTTATGAAGGGTGTTGTCCGGTCTCTAAGATGACTCAGTCATTCTTTGCTATTGTCTTAACTTAAATGTTTTCTGATTAGGGGCAGAAGGGGTGTGTGCTCTGCTGCTATGTCACAGGAATTCTTACAAAGCCTGGAGCCCCAGTGCCAAGAGTCCAGCCCCTGAAATGCACCATGAACCTTGCCACCAAGTCTTGCATGTTTCCAAGGGACCAAGAAATATGGACATTCCTTCTTAGTCTTGAGTACTCCCTGTCTAATCCAGAGGCAGCCACTCCCCCTTTTCTTTCTCTGAGTATTTTCCTACCCTTGTCCCTCTGGTGGAGGCTGCCATAATGTCCTCAAAGAGCATTTTCTGCTCTTTGAAACAATGAACTTGAAGCAAGGGAACAAAAAGTTCTGGTTAGTTTCTTAGCATAGAAGAAAGCAAAAAAGGAGGTTAAATTTTTAATTTCTCAATAAATAATTATCCTGTCAAGCAGATCAGTTACAATAACAATTGACTGGGTATATACCTTGTGCCAAGATCAGTCCTCACCTTTATAAATAACAAGCATTTGCTGCATCTATTATGGACCAGATACAGTTTCAACAGTCGTTGTCATGTTGCACTCACAGCCAAGTGAGGGGACAGCCTGTATTAACAATAGAAAGTAAAGTGTTAGTCGCTCAGTCATGTCTGACTCTTTGTGACCCCATGGACCATAGCCTACCAGGATCCCTCTGCCCATGGGATTTCCCAGGCAAGAATACTGGAATGGATAGTCATTCCCTTCTCCAGGGGATCTTTCCAACCCAGGGATTGAACTTGGGTCTCCTGCATTGCAGGCAGATTCTTTACCATCTGAGCCAGCAGGGAACCATTTACAATACAGATGGGGGTGAAAAAACACAGATAGATAGATTACCTAGCATAGTCCTAAGTAGGGTGTCCATAGGTGCTAAGGAATCCAGGGGCTGGTTAAGTGACCAGTGCAATGTAGATTACGTGTAAATGTCTCAGTTATGTTAATTATGTTAGTAACATTTTTGCATTTTTGTCTTAGTTCACCAAATGCTTTCTACAACAAATTGCTGCACTAGGAAGCAGGTAGCAAGAATTACATTCACAATGCCATCAGCAGAGAGGGATAAAGTGCCTGGGCCAGACCCTCCAATCATTCTGTTGCAAATTCAGGCCTCTGATATTAAGTTTCGACTCCTGATTTATTAAGTCCTAACCCATTAATGCTTCCCTTGTGGCTCAGCAGGTAAAGAATATGCCTGCAGTGTGGGAGACCTGGGTTCAATCCCTGGGTTAGGAATATCCCCTGAAGAAGGGAAAGGCTACCCACTCCAGTATTCTGGCCTAGAGAATTTCACGGACTGTAGAGTCCATGGGGTTGCAAAGAGTCAGACACGACTGAGCGACTTTCACTTCACTTCACTTCACCGCATTAGTGGAAAAGCTTAGAGCTGAGAAAAATAACTTCAATCTGTTTTCACAAGCCTCAGAGACATCTTGGAGTGACTGGTCTCTGATGTAATTGCCAGTTTTGGAAATTCATGCAAGGTTTAAACAAATGTAAGAAAAAAAGACCTATGTTCAGTGATACACACTAGAAAATTTCTCAGTTCATAATCACACCAAAAGCTTAGTAAAATGCAACCCCTTTTAATACTTATCAAAAGTTGGTCCCTTAAAAAAATTTGAAAAAGTAATTTAACTATATCTTAGTTATCAAATGACTATTTGACTTCATATACTGTAGACTTGCAATTATTTCCCAGTCAATTGGCTTTTACTCTTTTGGTGAAATGAAGATCAAGAGAAGTGAAACAATATTTAAATATCACGAATTAGGCTACTATGTTAAGACTCCATGAGGACAAATAGTGAATGTTCACCACTGTACGATCTTCTCTTTTTTTACTCACTGAAGCCAGTTTCTAACAGATTCCCCTTTACCTCCCTGCCCTCTGCTGAAAATTCTAGGCTTCACAAGTTCTATAAGAAGTATATAAACTAAGGTGGACAAGACTTCTTGTCAACTGCATAATACTAAACTTATCATCTTCAAGAGTCTTGTTCAGTTTCACTTCTTGGTATAGCATTTATTGTAGTAATTTCCTAAACTCATGAAGTTAAATTCTAAGAATTCGGGATGTAGGACCAGATCCTAATCTGATTCTAGTCCCTGGCATGCAGCAAGCTGCAGAAGCAAAGTTTCCAAAACCAAAATGGTAGAAGTCTTTTGGGAAAAAAAAAAAGCATGTGTTCTAATTAGGGCAACATGTGTAAATAGTGATAAAACTAGCATTTTATAGCAAAGACAATATGTAATATTTACAGCCTAAACAATTCATTGCAGTGTTCCAGGATACATTTTTAACACATGACAGCATTCTCAATTACTAAGACTTCATGGAACATGAAACTTTACTTTTTAGAATTTTTTCAAGCTTTCTAAATGATGATTTGCCAGTTATAGGAAAAATATACTTAGCAACAAATCTGAACAGTAGTAAACATCCTCAGAATTTCTGTCATCTGTATTTTGGTTCTGGGACAAGAACAGGGTTAAACAGTATGTGCTAGACAGAAGAATCTCCAGACTAGCCCTCTACCTACAACTCTGGGGGCACGAGTGAAAGTCTAGACGCTCCTGGAGTTTCAGATAAGGCCATCCTCTACCCAGAGTCGGAAAGATCCCCTGGAGAGGGCATGGCAACCCACTCCAGTATTCTTGCCCAGTGAATCCTATGGACAGAGGAGTCTGGAGGGCTACAGTCCATTGGGTCAACAAAGAGTTGGAAACAACTGAGGGACTTAGCACAGACACACGCACTCCCCAGAGTGAGAGAGAGGACCCAAATTCCCGCAAGACCCCTCCTCACCTACTGTCCGCCTCAGGATGAGTGGCAGCCCTTCATCCCTCTTCCCACTGATCACATGAAGTCCAGGACTCCCAGCTAGTTCCTCACCCTTTCACTCTTATCAACAAATGGCTTATGAGTAGAGAAGCAACAAATCTCCTACCCACGCTCCCTGGTAAACTTACTGCTGTGATTGTCTTCATAGCATTTCGCAGCATCTGAGAAACTACTACATCTATAGTTGTCTAACTATTTCTATCCACGAGGATGCACAGTTGGGCAAGGCTTGTCTGTTTTTCACACTGTTGTTGACCAAACATTTAAAAGAGCCCACAACAGATCAGAGGGGCCCGGTAGATACTGTCATATGAAAGAATTAATGGATGAATGGACGAAATTCAGAGAAATAATGTGAATCTGATCTAAATCACTTTATTTATCATGCATTTAAATCTCATAGCTTTTATGACTATGTTACTATCATGTGATAATGTTACTACAAGTTAAGTATTAGAGGTATGGAAAAATGGTGAATGCCGAAGAACTAATGCTTTTGATCTGTGGCACTGGGGAAGACTCTTGAGAGTCCCTTGGACAGCAAGGAGATCAAATCAGTCAATCCTAAAGGAAATCAACCCTGAATATTCATTAGAAGGACTGATGCTCCAATACTCCAATACAAAGCTCCAATACTTTGGCCACCTGATGTGAAGAACTGACTCATTAGAAAAGATCCTGATGCTGGGAAAGACTGAAGGCAGGAGGAGAAGGAGACAACAGGATGAGATGGTTGGATGGCATCACTGACTGAATGGACATGAGTTTAAGCAAGCTCCGGGAGTTGGTGATGGACAGGGAAGCATAGGGTGCTGCAGTCCAAGGGGTGGCAAAGAATCGGACATGAGAGAGCAACATGACTGCTGTTCATGACTGAACAACAACAAAAAGTGGTGAAGCCTGGGGCCTTCATTCAACTAATTCCTGATCCTTCAAACTTGATATTTGTCTTGAGAATGTGTGTGTATATAGAGATGCATTTCATATATAGACATAAATGAAATATATAGATATATATTTATGCATATATATAGAAATAGACACACACACACACACACACACATGACTTCGAAGTCAAGTCCAAGAGAAAATATTACCAATTTTGACTATTAATTTCACCTCCATAAGATAAAGAAGAGGAAGTATAGACATGGTACTCCCTTTCATCATCTACAATTTTCAGTATGTAGGCCATGTAAATTTGCAATATAAAGGGGAATATTTAGTGAAAATGCATATTTTTCAAGGATTCAGATCAAATTCCCTTATCTGGCAAGTAAAAATAATTTGTTTGAGTGACAAATTTTCAACCAGGAAAATAATGCACCAGAAGACATTGAAAGTCAGAAGAGAAAACAAGGTTATTAGTAAGCCTTTATGCAATTTATAATCACCTATCTCTGGAGGGGTAAAAATGGTCCCATTTCTCATTGTTGGCAATTCTTCTCAATGACCAATATGTCTACCAACATTTTCTTCTGGAAAATACAGTCAAAGTTGTAACAGAAAATCACAGATGCAATCAAATTCATACTAATGGTTGAAATGCACCATATGTCCTCTGATACCTATGCACAATAGGGTGCAGGTTTAATGACTCTCTTATTGTGCCCCTGTTGTAATTAGGTATTAAAGGACATATGGTATGTTGCCATTTTAACAGTGAATTTCCTTGTTTTTTATTGTTTTCTATCAGAAGCTTAACAGTCTTTCAGGGTAGTATTAGTAGTGAGAATTAAACCACATGTTGATTTCATTTTTCTAAGGCTTGGAATCTCATCTTGATTGGCCTTATTAGCAGAATGCCAAAGAAAACATCCAAATCGAATCTATTTTCAGTTAATATGGACTAAAACACATTTGAATTAGTAAGAAATAAGTGAAAACTCTTTGAGAAATAGAGACTTAGGATACTCCATGGAAAGTTTAGAAATTAAATAATAGCTTATTTGTCCAGAAAGACATCACAGTGTGATAGTTTGGAAATTCTTCAACTTTCTTGCAAAGTATTTATTATCAAAATCATTTTTCAATAAGCAGCTACCTTGTAAGAGATCTCTGTATAATAAAATTCCAAACAAACATACAACAAAAATCCAACTGAAAACAAAAAGTCAACTGAATAAGAGCATTGGAAGCTATGAGTCATATTTAATGTAGCTTGTTTAAACACAAGCTAAGATTTTTCCAGGACCCAAAGAGCATGATTTATGCAAATTCACTGTTTGAAAGGAAAGCTGGATCAACTCAGAAGACTATTTTTATCACTACAAAAAAAAAAAAAAGTGAGGAAACAAAGATATGATGGTATACTACACTATTTCAAGACATTTTAACATTCACCTTAAAGGTAATTAAATCTGTCCTTAGATTTTTAGCATATATATCCACCAAGCACTCAGCAGTTTTCAATTCAAATGGCATTTAGCATCAGGAAGGGATGTTACAGATTCTTAGGAAGGAGATTTTCACTGGACACTACAGCATTTTGCTTGAGCTTTACAAGTCTGCATTTCAGGTCAAAGAAAGGGAAAGATCCTACCATGCAAGTTTATATTCTTCAGTCGTAAGCATGGCTACACATCCCTGTCCCAGTCAGCAAGAGGGCACATTACAAGATAGCCAGCCAGGCTTCCAAATGAGCCATGAAGATTAATAAAATACAATCTCCAGCGGATGTTGGCACCTCCCTGTCAAGCTAGCTAATGAGTACTGTGTTACTGTAAGAGTCAACTGTCACATTATCTCTGGACTAATAAATGGACTCTAAGACAAATAACAATACACAACTAAAATTCAGTCTGAAAAGAGCTTTTCATTTCCTGCAGACTAGTGCAGCCCCAAGAGGCTCTCTGGCTTTCGGCACCATAAGCGTTGCCATTTTCTATAAGAAGTATTCAATACGGACAAAGTCAGTTTAGGCAAAAGAAGACTAGAATTATTTTTACAAATCCAAGGTTTAAAAATTCACAGCAAGCAATTATTATATTTAATCCATACATACATATCAAAATCATTTCTAATATTTAGAGAAAAGCATGTCTACCCCAAGTCTACGAAAAATAGAGTGAGCAAAGCTTGTTTGGGGGAAATTGTTCACTAATGGGAAATTTTTAATTTAAATAAGAATGTACATCTTGTAGTGACACATTTATTAAAAATTAACTTCACTTCAGAAATGAGAGGCCACTACAGTCTTTTCATGTCTGTGTGTCTTTCTTAAGTCTGTAACAAAGGAGAGAGGCAGTGCAGGGAACTGTAAATGCCGACATCACATCCTTAATCCTATTTATGCCAATTATAGTTGGAGAATTTTTTTTTACTCTGATTAGGAAAATATATTTGCAATATAATAAGAAATAATTACTGAACAGTTATTAAAAGGTCAAATTTTGTGACAAGAAGTGGGATTAACAGAGTAAAGGATATGTCACAGAAAGTATTAGATAACTAGTTTTCAATTATTGAGAACAGGAAGAAAAGCTAGAAGGAAGGAAGAGAAAGAAGAAGGAAAGAAAGGGAAAGAAGGGAGGGGAGGAAGGGACACACAAAGGAAAAAGAAGGGAGGAGGGGAAGGAGAAAGACAGGAAATAAGAGGAAAGGATGAGAAAGAAATTATAGGAACTACTCTGCGCTTTTAGATACTCAAATATACTATTATTTGTTTTATCACATTATGTTTTATAAGGTTACTCCTGATCTATCATTTATAAAATTAATGCAATAAACCTGAATTCTCCTCTTAGCATCAGAGAAATTATGTTCCCAAACCCAAAGGTAAAGAGGTTCATTTACTCACTGACATCTGTAAGAATTTCAGAATGCGGACAAAGAATGAATGACCATAATGGGTCAGCTCCCTAGTCTATCCATCCCAATATTCTAAATTATCCAGGTAGTTTAGAACTTGTCATGGGAAGTGCTTGTTCTAGATCTCTTTAATTTCTATTACTTTCGCATTGCAAACTGGACTCCAAAGACCTAAGAGGTCTATCTTTACCCCTTGCAATGTGCAGACATACACAAAGTGTTCTGCACAGTTTTGGAGCACAGTAGGTGCCTGAGGAACATCAGTCTCCCCTTCCCTTCCCTTTTGCTCTTCTCCTCCCTCCTTCTCCTTGCCGCTGCTCTGGATTCAACTCATAAGCGTTCATTGTCCAGAAGATGGTCGTTCTGCAGGTGTTCATTCTATAACTCTCCCTACCCCTCCCGATCTCCAAGATGGATATCAAACAAGACATTTGCAGAGATGTTTCATAATTAAAGGATTGATTTTTCATTCTGGTTATGGAATCATTCCACAATATTCTGTTTTGGTTTCACAAGCAAATGAGATAGTGAAGATGTTAGCTACTATTATTGCCATTATTATATGGTTATAATCATTATTATTATTGTCCAAAATCTCCAAAGTAGTTTCTTAAACTATGTCATCTCTAGAAGAGTGAGCTCCTTTGGTTTTCTTCCTTCCATTTGAAGTAGTGCTTCTCTGTATTTTTCCTTGTATTTCGTACAAACCTTGTAGAAAAAAAGGTTCTAAACCCAGACAGTTAGGTTCGTCGGTTGCTTCTAAATTTACATCCTTTCAGGTTTTAAAACCTGTTTTCTCATTCTCATTCATCCTCATAATATCATTCTTCCACAGTTTTGAAGAATCTTAATAGACATTATTAAATTATTATTTAGTTATCAAATAAATTGTTATGAATATCTGTCATACAGTAATATTCATAATTGCCAAGGGTTTTCATCTGAAATAAAATCATTTCCTAGATTCTAACAACACACTTGTGAGGCAGGTGTTATGATCATATGCATGAGAAAATTAAATATCACGAGGGATAAATTTATGACCTGTGTAAGGTCATACTGCCAGAGTGTACAGGGTTACCTGAAATGCAGGCTCAGACCTCCTCACCACCCCTTCCAGCTCAAGTGTTGCCTGAATCCATATTTCTTGCCATTCCACTTTTAGAGGAAAGAGCCTTTACCTTTGCCAGTCTCCAGAAGAGTTTCAGTCTTCCTTGTCTTTCTCAGATGGCACTCCTGTGCCCCCTACCCACATACAGTATTCGTCATTTCCACTATCATTTCAAGGCTTTCTCCATAACGGAGTTTTTGAGGTAAATTTATACTGCAGGTGTAGGCACTTGATGGTCTTACCCAAAGAAAGAGGAAAGGACAAAGCAAAAGTTAGGATAGCAATAGGTGGGGAGAAAAATTGTTTACAAAGCTTTGTTACTGCATGCATACATGCTAAGTCTCTTCAGTTGTGTCTGACTCTTTGCGACCCAATAGACTATAGCCTACCAGGCTCCTCTGCCCATGGGATTCTCCAGGTAAGAATACTGGAGTGGGTTGCCATGCCCTCCTCCAAAGAATCTTCCCAACCCAGGGATCAAACCCAATTCTTTTATGTCTCCTGCATTGGCAGGTAGGTTCTTTACCAATAGCACCACTTGGGAAGCCCCTGCTACTGAATAAAGATGCCCTATTCTTCCTTATGCTACCACCTTTACTGAAAGAGATGGGAGATAGAGATCAGAGATAAGCCCCTCAAATATGACACATGTTGAAAACATTTCAGCCATCAATCTACAGAGGAATGTAGCAGAATCGTCCATAGTGATTCCTTCCAGGTAGTATGTAGAATGGCAACAGTGAAAACAAAGGGTTAAGATCTGTGTGCCAGCACTTTAGATGCAATATTTTATTTAATTCTCACAGTAACTTACAGCTACATACTCATACGGTTCCAATTTTACAGGTGTGAAAACTGAGGCTTTGTAAGTTAAATAATTCAATTAATGTCACACTAAGAAATAGAAGAGTCAAGATTCAAACTCAGGCTGTTGGATCCTACCCCCTCCTGAGAACAATATTCTGCCACCAAAATGCCACCTGGACATCTCCTCTTTGGGCATTTCCTGAGGGAAGGATTGTGATCAATATTTGACATTGTCCCTTTTACAAAGCAGCTGACCCCGAATCCTCAGATGAGCACCTAATCTCATTCAACCCTCAGTTTAGGGGAATTATAGAGACACGGTGGAGAGGCACTCACATGATTTCATCAGTCCACCGACAGAGTGGTTCTGCTCAAATGAATCGGTCGTGCACACAAACAGGAAAAAAACCATCTAGGAAAGATTTCCCCCTCTTCCTCTCCGTTCTCAGTAAGACAGGCACAGTTGTGTGTTTCAGGCCTGAAAGGAAGATTTACAGTAAATTACACGTGCCAATAACATTTGCAGGCTCTTTGTCAGCAGACAGGACCCCAAATGGCTGAGCCAAAAGCCTGAATTCATTGAGGAGGACGCTGTTCATTCTCACTAAGCAGGCTCTCATAGGCAGTGTCAGAAAAACACACTGTCTTTGTTGCATCTTCTTTGTGTAGAAATGGGGGCTTCTTTCTCTAGCCCTGACAGTTTCATGCCAGCTTTGTGGGTCTGGAACTTTTTAAAAATTCCCTTAAAAAAAAAGAAAGAACATGTCCAAGAATAACAAATGAGAAATTTATATCTTCAAAATATGTAGATTTGAGATTTGTTTAGGAGAAAAAAAATGCACAAGCCCTACCGAGCATCTGTAACGATGATATATCTACACGTTATATGGCCGGCTATCTTTAGTTTGTTTTTATATCCTGTGGAGTGTGACATCTGTGCAAAAATTATGAACTGGCTCATATACATGAGGTGCTTATTCAGAGTTTGAAAAATGGGCTATTCTTCTACAGCCCAATTATTTATGAAGAAATTAGAAAGAAACTTTAAAATCTTGGAATCTTTCTCTTAATTTATTTGCATGAGACTCTAGTCGGTCTGATGGCGCAGAAACTGTCTGTAACAAGGGTGAAGGTTTTTCTAAGTGGGTTAATTATATTTATTTTCGTGGCCACCAGTCCCTCATTTGCTTTTTATAAATTACTCAGGGCAAGGGGCTAATCTCTGTGATCGCTCTCCATCTAGACGTAACAGCTCAACCTTTCATTTGAAGTGGATCTTTCCTATTACAATCTTTTTATGAACCACCTGTAAAAGGAAGGCAGGCTCTCTCCAAGTGGAGATATGGATATATGCATATAAAAATTTATAACTATTCCCTAATCACTCAGACGTGTAGGCTAAGCATCACTTATGATTACTACACAGATACTATTATACAAAGAAGTACATTTATATGGAAAACTAAAGAAAGCTTTTATTATAAGAATAAATGTTCACTGATCCTTAACTCTAACTATCCTATTAATGCAACAATAAGGAGGTTCATTCATCTTTACCAGTCCATACTTAAGCCCCCATGAGTGTGTCTTCAGGCAACGAAGAGAAATCAGATGATTTTCTTTTCTATTTGCTACCCTGGCACGAAATTCTTCTCCCCTCTCCCTTCTGGATTTTTAACTCTTCTCCTAAATAAGTTTTCAATCAGCATTCCAGTACTGGAATGGAAAGTGAATCCTTCATTTAAAAGTCTTTGCAACTTAGTCTTTGTTCCAGCTATTTCGACATGAACCATGGGGAAGGGTGTGGGGGATGGGAGATTAGAAAATGCATAGAATGCAAGCCTCCAGAATAACTGACTTTCATCTTTGGGATAATTCACCTTTCAAAGTTGAGTGCATGGTAGGGGGAGTGACAGAGGGAGAATGAGAACCAATAAAGAGAATGAGAGGAAGAAAACTAATTTTCCTTGAGCAGTTATTATGTGCCAGGCACCACACACAGCACTTTTATGTACATTGTCGTAAGGGGTGATTTCTACCCAGTTTCTCAGATTGTTGGAGTTAACTTTGTAACAGTAAAATAATAGACAGTTGGATATTTATGAGCTTCAAGTCAATTTTCCTTCTGGCTGTGGGGATGCTGTATATGAAAGACCAGACAGGCCCATTTCAGAGACAAGAGTACATCTTCCTAGGCGTGTGGTTTCTGAATCTCTAGCCTTCCAAAGACCAGGGAAAGTTTTACAGATGTAACAGAGAACTTCTCTGTTGGATTAAAGGAATTATTTAGCAGCACCCTCATCTACAAATCATTATCCCAACCCACATAATTTTACTAGTGTAGTTTTTTTATGATTCTCTAAGATTCCCTTTTTTTATTAATACATCTATGGATGGGGGTACATGTTGATTCAGTGTGGGGTACTGTATTATTTGTCAGTTAATAGTCTAGCAAGGCAATGGCAGCCCACTCCAGTACTCTTGCCTGGAGAATCCCATGGACAGAGGAGCCTGGTAGGCTGCAGTCCATGGGGTCACTAGGAGTCGGACACGACTGAGCGACTTCCCTTTCACTTTTCTCTTTCATGCATTGGAGAAGGAAATGGCAGCCCACTCCAGTGTTCTTGCCTGGAGAATCCCAGGGACAGGGGAGCCTGGTGGGCTGCCGTCTATGGGGCTGCACAGAGTCGGACACGACTGAAGCGACTTAGCAGCAGCAGCAGCATTCTAGCAAGGATTAGTAGGGATGATGAATTCCTTTGAATTATGAGACCTGGGCCTGAAAGATGACCTAGAAATCCAGCGTAGGGAAAAGGGTGGACGATAGGAAAGGAACCATGAAGGGAAGTAAATGTGTGGGTACATGGGGACAAGCGGATGGATCAATACGTAATCAGTATTGGCTAGCTGTCTACCTCTGGCTGAAGTGAAGCAATTGTATAAAATCACTGAAAAGAAATAAGGCCATCTCTAGGATGTAACTAGAGATCATCATACTAAGTGAAAGACAGAGAAAGACAAATATTATATGAAATCATTTATATGTGGAATCAAAATTATCATACAAATGAACTGAATGACAAAACAGAAACAGACATACACATAAAAAACAAACTTAGGGTTGCGAAAGGGGAAAGGGGAGGTGGGGGAGGAACAAATTAGGAATTTGGGATTAGCATATACAAACTGCTGCTGCTGCTGCTGCTGCTGCTAAGTCGCTTCAGTCGTGTCCGACTCTGTGCGACCCCATAGATAGCAGCCCACCAGGCTCCTCTGTCCTTGGGATTCTCCAGGCAAGAACACTGGAGTGGGCTGCCATTTCCTTCTCCAATGCATGAAAGAGAAGAGTGAAAGGGAAGTCACTCAGTCATGTCCGACTCTGCAACCCCATAGACGGCAGCCCGCCAGGCTCCCCCGTCCCTGGGATTCTCCAGGCAAGAATATAGGAGTGGGTTGCCATTTCCTTCTCCAATATACAAACTACTGTACTGCAAATATATAAACAACAAAGACCTACTGTATAGTACAAAAAACTATGTTCACTATCCTATAACAGACGATCATGCAAAAAGAGTATATGTATAAAAACCTAAATCACTTTGCTGTACACCAGAAACTAACACATTGTAAATCAACTATACTTCAACTTTTGAAAGAAAATCTTTTTAAAAACAAAAAAGTTCATGTCAGTTGTATTTTTATAAATTCTGTCCATTATTTTGGCTTTTAAAAAGTGCCATAATCATTCAAATTCAGTCTCGCCCACCAAAAAAGGAAAGCTTTTTTTTTTTGTTCTCATAGGCACTAAGCTTTCATTGAGTATCTCATGAAAAATCAGCAAAATTAGCTATGAGAGGAATGTCAATATGATTTTTGATTGCTGGAGAATCCTTTAAAGCAAGATTGCCAATGAATTGGCAATAGTGGGTTGTGAAATAATACTATTGATATTTTTTTTCCTTCCATAAATACCTTGTTATAAAAAGTGTTTTTCAGGTCACTTAAACAAGAAAAAGCAAGCCACAGGGACAAGGCCCTTTAATATTTTGCAAGGCTGACATCATCGTTGTTAATAAGGCATTTATTGGGGACCCATTGGGCACGGTGACATGCCACCCCCAGTCCCGCTTCCTGCCACGCTCTCGGCTGGACGCCGGCCTCTCCGTGCAGTTAAACGTCTGCGATGAAGCCCTCTTGGTTTATTGTTAATTAACTTTAAGTCTAGATTCCCTCCACATATGACTTAAAATACAAATTGTGTGCACTTTGAACATAAAGTCTTTGAACATTCCTCACTAATTGTTTAAATGATGTGTGGATTTTGTCTCCAGCAGTTGGTTTCACTTTAACCTTTGGACAAATTGAAAACTTTTTTTTCCCTGTAAAACTCCACTCCCCTTTGTAGTCTTAATTTTGTCCCACAGGGACTGTTTAATAAGCAGTTTTCAGGTAGAAAAGAAAGACCTGATGACCCAATATTCTCTGTTTTCCCCAATGATTAGACATAGAAATTAGTCAAAAAAAGAAAACTGGATTATGATTGGTTACATCTATCTGGGAGCAACTCCCTGAAGTCGTTAAGAGAGCAATAATGAGAGAAAGTTGTTGCTCAAATTGATTTTAGGAGGAAGCCAGGTTCATTTCCCTAAAAAATCTTTTGTATACTTATTTAGTAATTGGTCATGAAATAATGCTTTAGACAGGCAGTTTAGAAAGCAGACCTCCTGTTTAATAAATCTGAGACTTTGATAATTATTAATGCACAAATGCCAGCAGAGAGATGCTTTATTCCCCATGTCATAGCACAGCTATTAATGATACTCAAAGGAGTGAAAATTACTATTTCGGAAGTGTCCAAGGCAGTAAACTGGTAAACAAGCCTGCAGTTAGGGCTATGGATGATGTGAATCAACAAGGGTGAAAAGATTTGGTTACTCTGTGTATTAGTGTTAATAGGAATAGATTATAGAGGAATATTTGTGATGTGACCTTCTGTGCACTAATTGAAATAGTATTCAGAGTCAGCATTGGCGTAATCAAGTTAAACATGGAATCATAAATCATCATGAAAAGTGCTGTCACAACTTCACCGTTAATGCCCTAGACTGCTGGGCAGCCTTGAGAAAATATCTGTTATGCCGATCTTTAGGTTAATAGGAACAGAAATGGCATTTAAAGACTATTTGGATCAAATCTGCTCTGAGGTTGAAAGTGTTCCTCTGTTAATTTACTGGTAATTTGAAGTGATGTAGTTAGGGTTAGAAGGAGCACAGCTGAGCCCCTTATAGCAAAACAAAGGGTTGTGGGAGTTTCTTCTAATATTTATTTAATTGCTTTAGGGTGTAATGCTAATCAGTTTTAATATACATGTGTAGTTTCCTTTGTTTCTTGATTTAAAATAGTCAGCAAGGTGATCAAATGCGTACCGTTAGCTATATAACTTGAGGTGACACATTTGACAAAACAACTTGGGCATTCTTATATTTGTCAAACAGAAAGGTCTTATTGTATATACATGGAAAGACTTCTGACAGGTTAAACTATGTGTCCCGAGAAAGTATAAGAATTTACTAGCAGTATTTTTCTTACAAACATTTTCTATTGATTGAATAGAATCAGATGAACAGGCTTGAGAAAAATCACAGAGGAATTTGTTAAGAAATGATATATACTATTGTCAATAACTCCCCGTGTCTCAATGCAGAGAAAGGTTGTGCTAATTTAATCAGTTACTCATCAGATCATGGAGACAATAAGATGTATGATACTAAGAAGAAAAGGGCTTGTTTATTATAATTTGCTTCAAATGCTATAAATTTAAGCAAGTTCCAGAAGACAATTGATGATACAATCTTTTCAAAAGTACCATATTTTACTTCAAATCTGAAAACACCTCAAGTCTACCCAGCTTTAAATATTTAAAACTTGCAGGCAAGTTAGGTGGATAAATGTACATCTGTTTGATAAATAATCCTAGGGGAAATGTTTTCTAATTGTCAACCACACAATTAGAGGAAATGGAGGACAGGATGACTCACCTGTAAATAAATAGGATGTTTTTAAGTCATCACTGATTTTTGAATGATCTTACAATTTACCCACCAAATTACCTAGACAAATAGTTGTTGTAGAAAATACAATTTCACTTTGCACTTTGGATGTTAAAGTCTTTCCCTTAGGAGAAGACTTGTGATTTTTGAAACCTTCTAGGTTACTTGGTACCATTTTTAGCATCTTGACAGAGAAAAGTTGCAGAGCCCAGGTAACTCTTCTCTACATATGCCCAGTTTATAAGTACAGTACCTGAGGCTTGGGGATGAAGCAGCTTGTCTAAGTTCCCGTAGTCAGCCAGAGTTTGCAGCATACAAAAATCCAATCAACATGGATGTCCCTAAAACAGTACTCTGAAAATTCTTACTTTAGCATATTATAAGAAAAGTTTATTAACTTTTCAAAAATATTTTGCTTCTTTTACATGCAATAACTTTTCAGTTTTTCTACCTTTGACAATGCTTAGTAAGAACCTCCAATTCATACTGTTAGAAAGAAAGAAGAAAGTGTTAGTTACTCAGTAGTGTCCGACTCTTTACAGCCCATGGACTGTAGCACATCAGGCTCCTCTGCCCATGGGATTTTCCAGCCAAGAATACTGGAGTGGGTTGCCATTTCCTCCTGTTAGGTGCTAATCAAATTTCATAAAATTAGCAAAGATCTGTCATGATTTCTACGATAAAAAGACTGAAATGCTGGCTAACAAAACATATTCATGACTTTTAAGAACTGGAGGTTGCATTTTTGGAAAATTACTTAAAAGAATGTTGAAAGGAAGTTTCAGTGTGCATTGAAATGGAATGTTACTCATGGTACCATCTCTTTGTACTAATTTCTCTAGCAATAAAATCAATTAGTTATCATAATGCAGGGAATTATTTGCCCTTTGAGTAGGAAGTTGAAGCTACATCAAGTAAGCAGGGTGAGGAAAGGTAGAAGGAAGATTTGCCTTGTGTGAAAATTTTATCTCCCACCCTTTCTTCCTTTATCCCTAGAGATACAAATATGAATTAGATATAGTTGCTGATGTTGATAAGCTCCTATCTAATAGACACCTATCCCTAGGATTACAGAGCTAGATGTGACCTTAAAGAGCTTAAAGATATGGGTTAGTTACAGGAGCAGAACATTGAGCCACATCTCCAGACTCCAAGTCCTGTGGCCCTGGCTTCTTCACCTTGCGTTGTGGGCACAATGGAGTACAGCACAGCCCATTCCAGACCTGGAAGTGAGTTGGAAGAGAAGAGGAAAGATGCTGTAGAGAGTCCTCAGATATCTGCTTGCATGCATTCATGTGTACTAAGTCGCTTCAGTCGTGTCCAACTCTTTTGTGAGCCTGCCCACCAGGCTCCTCTGTCCATGGGATTCTCCAGGCAAGAACCCTGAGGTGGGTTGCCATGACCTCCTCCAGGGGATCTTCCCGACCCAGGGATCGAACCCATGTCTCTTATGTCTCCCACATTGGCAGGCGGGTTCTTTACCACTAGCACCACCTGGGAAGCCCCCGCATATCTGGAGACTCTACGAATGGACACAGGAGCATCTGCAGGGATTGGAGTCAGCCAATAACACAAAACCCTTTTCCAAGGAAACTGATCCTGTAACCAGAAAATCTGAATGGGGGTAGCAACAGAAAACCTTCCTCTCGATGGCAGCTAATGATTTGACATTTCTCATCACTGGGAGCAGGTGACACTGTATAATACCAGTTGGTATGTAAGGCAGTCAAGCACATGTTTTTCAGGCATTTTTTCTCATTTATTTCACTCTGTTGTCTTTTGGAAACAGCATACTGTTCCTAATTTGGGGTTTTTTTTCTCATTAATTGACCTAGACTAATGCTTGGCACATGGTTACTGTTGTACAAATATTTGTTAGATACTTTTTTTAAGTTATCCAGGGTCAATATTTTACAGGTCTACTCAGCGGTCTTAATTTGAAGTTTTTAAGATGTGTGTTCATAGATTTTTAAATGGCAGGGTTTTGAGAGGTATAGAAGTGTGAATGGAACTGACATCTGAGAAGAGATGTTGTACTTTGCCCTAACAATTCCACATCTGACACTGATTTTAAAATCTTTTCTCCCAAATGCCCGTTTGCTACCTTGGCTTTATAGGCCAACCTGCCATCCGTGAGCAGAGCTGCGTGTCTCCTCCACTTGAAGAGCCCCAGGAGCATAATATAGTCAGTGGGAGTGCAGGACAGAAAAAATATACACTGCTTTGCACACAGCCTGAAAATCAAGGCATAAAAGAGGGAAAATAAATCAGTGTGCCTCATTCGGACTTTGCATGCATAATTCATCAGCAGAAATAAGTATCCAAATGTTTTACCAGTGAGTATAGGACAAGTTACCTTACTTTTCATTAATATCTGAATCATGGCTACATCCCAGACAATTCTAATATAGGTCATTAATTAGAATCTATAAGCAATACATTTAAGGTATATAAATATCCTCAAGTTGCTGATTTTGAGGGTATATTTACTGTTTTAAAATAAGTCCATCTAGTTTCAAGGTTGATCTATTAAGCTGAAAATCATGCAAACCACTTAGATCCTTTTACAAATAACTAAAAGATCATCAAAACCTCAGTGTTCAACATTGTGAATGAAATTAACATGTATTAAACTCCTGCAAGATTTTGATCACTATAGAGAGCATTGGGAAGATCCCCCTGGAAGAGGAAATAGCAACCTACTCCAGTATTCTTGTCCAGAAAAATCCCATGGACAGAGGAGCCTGGAGGGCTACAGCCCATGGGGTTGCAAAGAGTCAGACATGACTGAGTGACTGAGCACACAATAAGCATTCCAAATACATCATCTCATTTAATTTTCCTTACTGCTCATAAGATTAGGGCTATTTTACAGGTCAAGACATTGACATCCAGAGAGACTGAGCATCTCTCTCATGATCACACAAATGTTAAACAATGGAGTCAAGATTTCACCCCAGATTTTTTTTGATCTAAAACCAAGTGCCTTTTACTACCCCATGCTGCTTCTCTAATTGGATCAACAATAGTACATAAAAAACCTGATATTCTTAAAAGAAGATGTGCGTGTGTTTATGCACCCATACCATGGGGTCGCAAAGAGTCAGGCACAACTGAACAACTAACACTTCAGTTCAGTCCCTCAATCATGTCCGACTCTTTGCAAACCCATGGACTGCAGCACGCCAGGCCTCCGTGTCCATCACCAACTCCCAGAGTTTACTTAAACTCATGATCATTGAGTCGGTGATGCCATCCAACCATCTCATCCTCTGTCGTCCCCTTCTCCTCCCGCCTTCAATCTTTCCCAGCATCAGGATCTTTTCCAATGAGTCAGTTCTTCGCATCAGGTGGCCAAAGTATTGGAGCTTCAGCTTCAGCATCAGACCTTCCAATGAATATTCAGGACTGATTTCCTTTAGGATGAACTGGTTGGATCTCCTTGCTGTCCAAGGGACTCTCAAGAGTCTTCTCCAACACCACAGTTCAAAGCATCAATTCTTCGGCGCTCAGCTTTCTTTACTAACACTTACTTACTTCCTATTAGGTCAGGGAGTAAATGAGCAGCAAAATTGAAAAGTATGAATATGTCACCCTGCAGATTAAAATGTCATTATAAGATTTACCCTAATTCCACTTCATCCTGTGGTCTTTGAAGAAACCTATAGCCAAATCGTAGCTGACATTTAATGTGAACATCAGCTTAGTGTGAATACCATGTAAGTTGCATGAAAACCCCTCAAATATATAAAGTTACATATTTAATGTAGACAAGTTTTATCATATATTTTTTAATCCCCCAAAATTTTAAAATGCAATTATTCAACTCATGAAATAAGTAGTTATATCAATATTGACAATATTATGATATTTTTCTCAGTCTATTTGTCCAGGATAGTTTGTCTCTATATTTACGTTATGAGCCTGCAACGTCTGTACACAAAAGACCCTAATTGAATTTTCTTAATGTTGAATTTTGACATACAATTATATTCATCCTTTGAGATGTTGTCCTACATGAAGTCCGGAAAGATTTTCAGATTAAACTGTTCAATTCTAAAACTCGAAGCATGGTTATTTTCATTGAGAAGCAAAAAAGAAAAAAAATGCTTGAAATATGAATACATAAAATTCTATACCATACATTATCTGGCTTGGCAATAAATGGAGTGCTTATTAGAGAAAGATAAATCTCATTTAACATTATAACTCTTTATTAATAAAAATATATAGATTCCAAACCTCTTCAGTGACCCTGTCTCACACAGTATAATTCCCTAAAACTTCTAAGTCACTCAATGATAAGAGGCTGATCTAAATGCTTCCACTGCATTAATCAAATACCAGGTCTAATTAAAAAAGCCATGCACAAAGCTTTTTCAAAATGTTGCTCAGGTATTGCAATAATTTCTGATCACCCAAGCCTGGAAGACAAATAATTAGAGCTGCCAGAGCATTCTGATGAGTGATGTCAGCATCTCCAAGTGACCTTCCCTCCACTAATTAATTTTCATCTTAAGAAAAGAGACCCTGTTGTTGCACATTATTAATTGAGTTCACTAAAAGATGCGCCTGATTAATTTTTGTTGATAATACTTGTCATTCTAGGCAGCGGCTGTAATCATTCTATTGGGTTTTATTTTTTTAAGTTGATCTAAGTCCTTTGCAATGTGACTGATATATCTGATACAAAATATCATGCATAAGGGCATATCCTATCATGTGTCTGGGCTATTTTTCATTGCAGTTGTTGGCCAAGGTAAAATGAAATGTCAGAGTGGAGTCTTCTGAGCCATTGGAAACTATGAAGGTGTCGTTTCACTTTGTCCTCATAGCTTATTGAAGCCACTCATTCTTAAGTCCTCAAAAGAGATCACTGCACACATTCGGCAGCCTCCTCCTGGGTTTCACGGTGAAACATCCCTTCAGCAGAGAAAACCTTGCTTTGTCTTATGAGACTTCTTCATCACGTTTCTGTTATTACCAAAAGATTTCAGGCAACTTCCTTTGTACTCCAAGTGGGATGAATAGTCCACTAAGTAAGTCCAGTCTTCTGACCCTGTGTAAGAGGCCTAGAATTTGGATTGCTGCCCTGTTCATTCATAAACTATGAGGATTAGAAAAAAAATAGAGAGGGCTATATTAAAGTATTTATTTCATTAACCTAAAATTAAACAGGAAATTTAGTCACACACCTAATGAATGTAAGCTGTACTCTAATATGGGAACATTCACATGTCAGTGAATTTCAAGATCCTTATTAAAACCATAGTTCATTTTCAGAGGAACCTTCTAAATGTAGAATTAATTTATTGGGACAATATTTTGTTCTAGTTTGAAGGAGAAAATATTTTATTTTTATTGGGAAAATGAATTCACAGGACTTCTTAGATTTTAAAGGGATTCTGCTATATGAATTTTGATAAATATTAGCCTAAATGATCAATAATAAATATAATTTTGTGGATACATGTGTTTAACAATCAAGAGAAAATGTTTAACAAACTGCCTTTTGTGTTTTGCTCAATCTAAAACCTTTGAAAAGTATTTTGAATCATTGTTGAAATAGGCAAGGTTAGGTTTATCACCCACACTATATGCTATTTGCTTAAAAGTTTAAAGAAGCTATTTAAGCATATTATGAATAGAAGAAAACTAAAAAACTCTGCCTATCTCTTTGAAGCATCCTTCTCTTCTTCAGTTATAAGCTTGTTCCTTTGTTCAGTTTTTCCACTAGATGACTGCAAGATGGCCCTAAACCATCCTGGACACTGGCTCAGATCAAATGGCCCTATATTTCAGCTGAATTCACCCCTCCCCGTGAATGATCTTCATTTAAAAAGCTTTAGATAAAGATAAAAAAAACTGTCCAATGCCAATATTTCACACACATAGGAATTGATTCTCAGAATATTTTAAGAATAATTGTATGTCAGAGGATTTACCTTTTATGCAAAGGAAATGAATAGAAAGAACAATAACAAACACTGATTTGTATTTAGTTTAAAAATATCTTTACTTAGAATCATGAGTAGTGCATATTTCTCATGAAATAGACATGCAGTTGTTTCAGAGTATTGCTGAGTACCCGCGTGTATCACCACATATGTATTTATCAGTGTTGATGTCTTTTTTCACTGTGGTCTTAAGGGCCCATACCTGCCCTTTATTCTGCCCTATTTATTCAGGTTATTGCCTTTTTCATGTAGGAGATTAATAAATAGAAGAGCAAGCGAGAGAGCAATGAAGGGGAAGAAAAAGAACAGAGGAGAGGGAGACAAGGGAGAGAGAGAGGCTTAAGATCATTTGGTCCCATCTCATTTTTTTTCTCATTATACTTTCAAATTTTAACGTGCAAACCTAAGAAAGGTTACCATCCGACAATTTGTGGCCAAGTGTAATTTCTTTTCTTAATAAAATTGACCTCAAATATTAAGAAAAAAAAGAGGGGAAAACAGAACTGGGAATGTTTTATGTTATAATATTCCGTGTAAATTACAAGGTAGAGTCTTACTGACAGTTAGATACATCTTAGTGACTGATGTCAAGAAGTGATAGTGTGGGACTTCTCTGGTGGTCCAGTGGTTAAGAATCTGTCTTCCAATGAAGGGGACATGGGTTTGATCCCTGGTTGGGGAACTAAGATTGATCCCAAATGCCTAGAGAGGTGAGGGGGGGCAATTAAGCCCACATACTGCAGCTAGAGAAAGCTCAAGCACGGCAATGAAGACCCAGTGCAGTGTACCCAATTTTTTTTTTAAGTGATAGTGTATTTCCAAAATAATGCAAGTGACACCTTTTAAGGTGTATGATTTTAATCAGTGGGGGAAATCTAGTCTTTTTCTTTTTAATTTGGAGAAAGTATAAAGATCTTGAAGGAACAAACTTTTGGACTCTAGGGAAGAAAAGACAAATAAGTTCTCGAGATCAGCGAGGACGAAGATGAAGCTGAATGTCAAATGTTGCTCTGAATCTAGGTCAGTATGGCTGAAAGAACATCAGGACTTAGGAGGGGCCCTTCTTTTGAGTCATGTAATTTAAATCAATATGGAGAGATCATCTCTGACTAATATATCTGACATTAATTTTCTAATCAGATCTTACCTGTAGTCTGTCAGCATTCCTTTTAGAAGTCATTAATATTTTACTTGGATGAATATCATCATCATCTTACTTTCTCTCATGGCTTTGTTTCTGTTTAATAATATTGCATTTTAGTAATTATATTTAACCAAACTATAAACTGAAAATAAGGGGTTTTTAAACTTGGATTCTAACTTTTAACTATGCCATCACTCTTGATAAGTGGAGTCTTGGGTTTTGTACAAAGAACCCTTGTATAAGGTAGGTGTCATTGAATAATATTTGGCCCTGGGATATACATCTATCTCAACTAATTAACTTCAGTTTTTACCACAATTTATATTGACTGAGCTGTCTTCAATCCAATAGATATTTGCCCACAGAGTGAATTTAATCTATAGCCGTGATATCTGTGAACATGGCATCTCCAGGTACCCAAAAACATTCACTTCTCTATTCAAGGTGAAAGATATAATAGCAGTGAGGCTCAGAGGATTATGTATAAGATCTGGGGTGAGATTAACTTTGAATCAGCATGACCAAAAAAAACTGTTCTATGAGATTTGGCGTCAAACAGTCTCAAGTTTTGTTTTGGCGTCAAACAATCTCTAAGAAAAATTGTTCTTAGAGAAAAAACTTAGAGTTATTTAAATTCTTTGAGTCTCAATCTCGATATGGATAAAATAGAAATATATTTTACATTCCCCTCATAAGATTGAAAGAAAATAAACAAAATAATAAATGTGAAAGCATGCAACTCAGTGCCTGATAGATTGAAGGAGCGCAATAAAAATCATTTTACACTCAATCTAGATTGATTAGTCTACTTGATTTATAGAGAGATTCTGCTATTTTAGCATCCCAACTTTCCTAACTTTGTTCCTCACACTGCTTTTCCCTCTCAAGTAGAGGAAACATGGAGAAACAATGAATTTGCTGCACTCACAATGGGACCCAACCAAGTGGGCCTACTGGTCAACTCGCAAAGTGAGACTTCTAAGACTGGTCAGTATTGCCTGATGGTTGTGGAATCAAAGAGATAGAGAGCAAAGTTCAAACTCTTAATTAAGGTCAAACTTGTTAAGGAGTTTGAAATCATACATCAGGAAATATCTTGTGTTCAGCAAGTATAGGAAGGGTTGCTAGGAAGTTTTGAGATGCAAATAGGGTAGGGAAACGACAGATGCTGGTAATAAAATTTAAAGTAACAATTGGACAATTTCTCAACTTGATTTAGAAAAAGAGTTTTAAAGCTTAAAAAACTGGCAAGAATCATGATCTATGATAGTTTTAACATGTTAAATGCAGTTCCACAGATCTTACTAATTTTTGACAACCTCACATCATTTAATTTTTTAAGAGGTGTGTTTGACCCAAGGTTTTTATAATACCTTTATATTTGACCCTGAAGACACCTTCAGCATAGGCTTTTTTAAAGATAATTTTGACATAAAGTTAGCTTTGGCTAGTAGCCATACCACCATAATTTTGACCTTGAGTGAGCTCCAATTTCTAGTAGTATTTGAATAAATGACTTCTGGGTGAAAGTAAAAGGTCAGGAAATAAAGTATCAAAGTTATCAAGGTTGATTTTTATTATTTCTTTCTCATTAATTGCCTGTACACTACTTCTTCCCCTCTATAATATAATACCTTCTGAAAATTTCCTTCATTTGTAAGTCATTAACAGCAATTTTAAGGTAGGTCATGTCCTAGTACAACAAATTTCAAAGGCTAGTCTGAAGCAAAGTGATAGAGTGGAAAGAAATTTGGGCTTGAAGTGAGAACACTTGGATCCCTATCCTGGCTCTGCCACTAACTAGTCTGAAAGATAAACTCTCTTTACCTGAAGTGAGATGATAATCATCTCTCCAACTTCACTGGGTCTTTACATGGTTTAAATAAGTTCTTGCCTTGTAAAGGCATATGGAAAGCTGTAAAATATTGCACACATAAATCATTACATTAATTAAATTATGTATTTGATTTATGATCTTGAAAATGTAAGGATCAAATATTGTTTCAATAGATGACTCTTGGAAATAATATCCCTTTAACTATATATTGAAATAAAAATGTTTGTATTCATGGAATTTAGGCTATAAAATTCAAAGCTGCAATTCCGAAAATAATTTTATTCTAGAAAGTTAACCCCATAGAGTAATAAGAGCCTCCTCCTAGAGGTCATGCTGCTTGTATCTTTGTCTATTTAGGATCTATTTCCAGCAGTTGCCAGAAAGATGTATTCAAATAGTAAGTCAGATCATTCCACTCCTTGTTTAAATTTATCTAATGTCTCCCCATCACTTAGAATAAAAGCTAAAATGCTAACAGCGGCCAAAATAACAATGTGATTGGATCCCTTGTTAACTCTGACCTCATCTACTACTGAGTTCTCCAGATTCACATTCTGTCCTTAGGAACTGTGTGTTGTCTGTTTCCCTACCTGGAACACTTCTCCTCCTTATATGGCGAATTCACTCATGGCATCAAGTCCTCTTTCAAAGATCCTCTTCACAATTGAGCTTACCCTGACTACTCTACTTCAAATTGCAATCCTACCCCATATAGCCAACACACTTATCTATCTTTTTTCTATAGCACAGATCACCTTCTAACACACTACATCATTTTCATATTTATCTTGTTTATTTTATGCCTCTAGCCACCATAATATAAACTCCACTAGAAAATGGATTTCATCTGTTTTGTTCACTGATCTAACCCATATACTTCAGCATCTGGGCAATATGGTAAGTGCTCAAAAACTTACTCATTGAAAAAATGAATGATATAATGAAAATGCCATATAAACCTTTGTCAGTAGGTGTGCTGCCTTCTATGGCCCATTCCTGTGACCAACCACAAGCATTTATAGAATATGTGCATCCAAAAAGAGGTGAGAAATGTGGCTCTAAAAAGAGAATGAAACTATTCAGCTCTTCTAAACACAGAATTCATGACCTTGAAATCTCTTTATACATTTTTTAACCGATGGCATTAACAGGATTTTCTTTGTCCTACATCTATGGAACATGGCAACATTAATCTCTTAGTAAATTTGCATAAAATTTGCAAATATAATTTCATGATCTGTAAAACCAAAATCAAAGTATAACATAGCAATTTCATTGACTTAATCTCTCAGAATTCTGTCAAAAAAGTAATCAGATTTTCTTATCATTATTTATTCTTTTTTAAATGCCTATGGCTTTTCATTCTATTATCTAGTGACTGATTATTAATTTTCCCTCTTTATTCCAATATTTTAGTGAGGTTAAACTGATTATATCTAATACCTAGAATTACCTGACCCATAAGACATTGCTTTTAATTTACATTTAGAAATCTCACGTTCCATACTGGTTCTCTAAAATCCAATCTGTATTCCATCAATAACCCTACTGCTTGGGCATCGTATACCAATAAGCAAGTTAGTTCCTATAATTAGGGCAATATCATACCTCCCTTAATTAACACTAGGATTTCAGTGATGGCAACTGTGGTGTTTTGTTTACTGTTCCTGGTAGCAGTCTTCCTTTACAATTCACAGCTATATACTAAAATTTTGCTTCTGACCCCAAATTTCCCATCTGAAGCCAAGGCACTCAGTTTGAACAGATCACTGCACGTACTGATGAGAATCAAGCAACAGAACAAGAAACAGTCTTATCAGTAAGTCTTAAAATAACTTCTACACATAGTCTCCATACCATTAGCAATGTTGCACCGCTTAGTACCATACTACAGTATGAAATCCATTTGTGCAGTTGTGCTGTGTGAAAGTTATCGTTTTTAGCTCAGTAACTTATTTTTAAATTTATTGGCCTTTTTTTTTTTTTCTTTTTGGACTGTTGAGCAACAAGAGTACCAAAGGGTTACTAAACACATTTTCTAAGGATTTTCATTTCTCTTACTTCTTATCTAAAGCTTGAAATTTCCTTTTTCTCTTCTGTCTTCACTAACTGTGACTCACTCACACTTAATACACTCTCACTGGATTTTAGGAGAATTGATATATTTAGCTAAGTTGAAATGAAAGGTGAACCTAAATCAACCTCACTAAATGGAAAGTATATGTCATATGTGAAGAAAACTGAAGTATTAAACTCAGTCTGCTTGTGTAAACAGGACTTTAAAGACATTTAAACAACAACAACAACACAGATTTCATGGTGCTTCTTGTTTTCTCTATAAAACTGGTTTGTCCTCTAAAGCTTCAAACATGATTATTATACGACATCATTCTATAAATTTGTTTCCTAAAATTACTCCATTTCCCTCATTAATCTCTAAAGGTTCCATTATTTGCTTCCTTACCAGAATCTATTTCTCTAGAAACATTATATGGATATTATCCAGGTGTGCTAACTCCAGGGTTTTGGCTATTGTCCAGCTTGAACAATTAGTTAAAATTCTCTTTTAGTTTTAACCAGATGTTATAGTCCTCATTTCCTGACCTAAAAGGCTCTTTCAAATTATGAAGAACTTTTAAATACTTGTCCCATTCTCTTTCTGAGCTAGCTGCACCTTAGTGCTAATACAGTCTGATTTTCAGTGTGTGCATATAATTAGTGAAGTTTATACAACATTTGGAGTAAATCTGGCTTAAAAATACTTTCAATATGAGAAGGGAAACATTAATTAGCAAAGGTTTACCTAGTATATATCTTTTGGCTTTAAATCTCTTTTTCCATGATTCTTAGAGATTTTAATTTCCAAAAAGATGAGTGCATTAATTTTAGAGTTTTCTAAATTTCATGTAGTTTCATCTATTCAATGAGCCTATATTCTTTCTGGAAATATGTCTTTGACCCATTTTGTATCTTGGGCTTCCCTAGTGGCTCAATGGTAGAGGGCCCACCTGCCAATGCAGGAGATGCAGGAGACACAGGAGAAGTGTGTTCTATTCCTGGGTCAGGAAGATTCCCCGGAGGAGAAAAGGACAGCCCACTCTAGTGTTCCTTCCTGGGAAATCTCATGGACAGAGGAGCCTGGTGGGCTACAGTCCATGGGATCACAAAGAGTCAGACATGACTCAGGGACTAAACAACAAAAACCAGGACCCAGAAATGATGCTAACATTCTGTGAAAGTGAAAGTCGCTCAGTTGTGTCAGACTCTTTGTGACCCCATGGACTATACTGTCCATGGAATTCTCCAGGTCAGAATACCGAAGAGGGTAGCTATTCCCCTCTCCATGGGATCTCACCAACCCAGGAACTGAACTCAGGTCTCCCGCATTGCAGGCAGATTCTTTACCAGCTGAGCCACCAGGGAAGCCAGTACTTCCTATGCCCCATGTATATATTTTACTAACTTGTAATATGATAAGTAGATATATATTTTGTACTTGAAGAATTCTGAAAAGCCACCAGTAGAGTCAAATTGTTTTTAGTCCTGATACACACTAGCCTTCCACAAGCACAACCATTTAATGTTATTTCTCTTAGCCCTTTATTTCTTGTATTTAATTCCTTACAGATCCTGAGGAACCAAATTAAGGTCACTGTCCTCCCTTACCATTGGTTACTGAAATCACACAAAAAGTAGCTGCTATTATGTTATACACCTGAAACTACTATAAAATTGTAAATAGACTATACATCAATTATTTCAATACTTTTAATTAAAAAGGAAAAAAAGGAAAGAGCAGCTCCCAGGGGACTCAAAACAGTTGTTGGGGAAAGGCAACTCCTTTCAATTCTGAACAGCCAGGAACAAGGATGATGGGTTGGAGGAAAACGAGTAGAAGAAATGTTTTAAAAGTCTAATCAACTGATTTAGGGGAAATCCTCAAGATATGTTGCACAAGCAACAGTCTTCTGAGGAAAAATACTGGTCAGAAGTTATGCTTAACTTTCTCTGTTCCTTACTTCTATGAAACTTCTTAAAATACAGCCTTTGAGTTGGTAGTGTTTCGTGATTATATAAAAATGAGTTCAATATTTCTTTATTAATTTTAGTGGTACGACAAGAAGGGTGTATTGCTTTGACATAAGGAATTCGAAGTTACTAGGCACGTGTTCTTCCATTAATCTTTAAAATATATTTGCTGGGTGAGCAGCCAACATAATCCTGCCTAAACAGATAAGAAAATGGAGAGCTGGTGATAAGGTGACTTGTTTCAAGCTGCGCAACAAATCAGGGAGAGAGATGGAGTCCAGGTTCTTTGGGCCGCAGGCGCCCCTACTGGCTCAGGCACCTAAGAACAGCTGGAAGCTGATGCTTGGGAGTCACCAAGCACTGGATAAAAGGGCTTCATTCTGATCATTTCTGGAACGTTCTGCAGAGAATGCCATGAACCAAATTTCTGGAAAGTTTCAGAAGAGAATCCCACAAGGGAAAAGAAATATTTTTTGCCCTATCAGTATTTTGATTTTTATCCCTTGCATAGCGTCAGCTTTTAATTATCTAGAGAATAATTATCCATTTGTGGCTTATCAAGGCCCCTTTCTTCTTTCCTGCTTCCTGCCTGTGGGCCATTTCCCTGCTCATTAATACTTGCATCACAGACATGATCTGCTGCTTTGCGGGTGAGTCTGGTAAAAAGATCTGGTGGGCAAGGAGATAAAATGCATTGAATACGTAAAATTTCGTGATTATCATAAGGTTTAATTCATCCATACTGGGCTAGATAGTTGAACTCCATAACAAACGATAATATAGTTCATTTGTCAGGGGAAGGTCCACTCCTTTTTGCCTTTTATTCTGCATATCTACTTTTCCCTAGTTCCTTTACTTGATGCTTATTATCACAGATAATTGAAATTTGACAAAAGACAATCTTTTGCTGATAGATTTGGACAAAGTTCACGTTTCTGAATTTGGCATTTCCCCACCCCTTGAAAAGAAACCTCAATAAATACATCTCACATGTATTAAGGAATAAATGAAAGGTGTGCTTTTTGCGTATTATTTGTGGATTGAAAGATAAAATATGGCGATCAGCAACCTGTCACTCCTCCCCCCACTCAAGGATTCTCGGTGGTTAAAGAGCCGGTGCTGGCGGTGGAGATTAGTAAGAAGTCGTGATTGCCTCATGAATCAGGGTGAAGCCACTCGCTGGTGGCAGTTAGTTTGATCTTCCTAGTCACTCTCAGAGGTTATATATCTTTCGAGATGATCACTCACAAGGATATCCTTGAAGGAAAACGAGGCTGCCTCACGAAAGCACAACTAAATGAAACAAACAAAAAGGAACAGTGACAGGGTAAGCGGAGCGACGGGGAGGATTCTTTCAGCATCGACACAAATAAAATGGAGTCTGTTGGTAAATTCCTTCTCCAGCAGCTCAAAGCACTATGCCTAGAGCTATGCTGACCACGTCAAAATGATGCTGCTGCATAAGCAAGGGAATAAACAAAGCAAAGACCCATTATCTCTGTTTCCATTAGACACAGAAAGAGTAAAAAAAAAAAAAAAAAATCAATAACAGGCAAACAGAAGATAAAATTGATAGGAAAGAAATGTTAATTTTAAAGCTTTAAAACGAGGTATTGCGAGCAATGGCATGCAATAAACCTTTAAAAACTATTTTTAAAACTTCCAAAGTCATTTACATTTACATGGGGAAAAGAACTCTAGCAGGAACATATACAGCATATTAAACTTTAGTGCATTTTTAATGACTTGTCTTAAACAAATTATGCATGAGATAGATTACACATCCTTCACCCACTTAACAAAAAGGCATACACAGGAACAAAAACAAAACCAGGTGGCTTTTAAAAAGAAATTAAGTGTATACTTGGTGACTGATTGGGAGAAATGCCAGGTGATGTAAAGGACCTCTCCGAATAGAGTTCTCTTGAAAGAAGCTAGATTGATGGGCGCTTTTGGCCCAGACAGTAGGCTGAACAGTATAAGTGATACTAGTCTCTGATTTTGGATTCCATCCTGTAAATGCCCTCAGCAGTCAGAGTAAGGGAGCTGAAAGAACAAGAACTCTGTGATGATAAGTCTTGAATTCATTCCAAGTCCCACCACTCTAACTGCCTAGCTGGACAAGTATTTTACCACTCTTCCTTTTTGTCATTTTTAAGATGGAGATAAAATAATAATAATAATAATAACAATAATAATAATAATAATAATGGTGTCTTGTGTTCCTAACTTGGAATAAGGCCCAAGTCTTTGCGTTTTCTTAGGCTCCAGTTCTCTGTAATATACATGCATGGTTCAAAACCATTGGTTTAGAGGACTAGTTCTCAAACTTATGGGTATATCTGAGTCTCTGGAAGAGTTTGTGAAAACATAGGCAGCTAAGCGCTGCCCTCAGGGTTTCTGATTTTGTAGGGCCGAGGTAGAGAAGGAGAACTGGTATTTCTAACAAATTACCAGGTAGTTCTGATGCTGCTGATACTGGGGCTACAGTTGAAGAACTTCTTGTCAAACCTTGCGATTCTAGTGTGGTCCACTGACCAACAGTCAGCATCACCCAGGAGCTGGTAAGTCATGCATACTCACCCAGACCTTGTTAGAAATATTGACCTGTCCTGCTGAACCAGAACTGGCATTTCACAAGATCTCCAGGTGATTTGTATGCCCAGTAAAGTTTGAGAAGTTCTGTTCAAGAGTATCTTTGAAGGAAGTGGAGCCAAAGACTGTGAAAATCTGCTGTAGGGGGTTTGTAAGAGGGGCAACAAGTATGACAACACAAATCCAGGGTCTTGGTCTTGACATTTCCCTGGGAAGTCCTGCTTGTGAAATTGACTATATGCACCAATTGTAAACAGCAATTATCAAGCAAGGTATCTATGGTACCTAGATATGCTGTGAGTGAAGTGAAAGTTGCTCAGTCATGTCTTGACTCTGTGACCTCATGGACTATACAGTCCATAGAATTCTCTCGGCCAGAATACTGGAGTGGGTAGCCATTTCCTTCTCCAGGGGATCTTCCCAACCCAGAGATTGAACCCAGGTCTCCCACATTGCAGGCAGATTCTTTACCAGCTAAACCACAAGGGAAGCCCAAGGATACTGGAGTAGGTAGCCTATCCCTTCTCCAGCAGATCTTCCCGACCCAGGAATCGAACCTGCGTCTCCTCTGCATTGCAGGCAGATTCTTTACCAGCTGAGCTGGATTCCCGATTGAGCAGGGAGGCCAGGGTGAACAATTACTAGAGCACCTTTTCACTACTAATAGAAATTTTGCTTCCTTAAATGACGATCTTTGCAGTTCTCTCTTGGTTTTTTTTTTTTTTTTCCTGTTGTCCCATGTCCTTGTGTTTCTTATGAGTGTGCTTGTTTCTTATCTAATTATGGACTTGGTGACTACATGAATTTTGATTAGAAGAAAAGTAAGTTGAAAACACCAAGTGCATTTCCATCAGTAGTTTCTTTAGACTAAAGAGTCACTGGGTTAAGTGTCAATGATCTAATATCAACCCAGCATCACAACAACCCCTTCATTCAAACAAGGCTTCCCGTTACGTGGACTACAAATCGGAGCACCAGCTTCACATTTGTGAGATTTATACCACCATTTAGAGAAATCCTTCTTGTAGCTCCTCTGATAACATCACTGGCAATACAAAGCTGAATGGTTCATATCAGATTTCATCTCTAGTACGTAGTGGTTTAGTGTTTGAGAATGAACTCACAGACTATTAAATTTATAAAAACAAAGACAAATATACAACATAAAGCAATTCAAGCTCCAAAAGCTTTCTATTAGCTTTTGGAAAAGAACCACTACAAAAAGAAAAAGGCAGTGAAGATTAAATCTTTTAAGATTCAATTTTTCTATCCTGCTATGGAAAACCTAAGCTTGCTGAAGACACAGAATTACAGCTTTATTTTAGTCCACAGCAGATATCATTCCAATGATAAGTTTTACAGTAAAATCAATGAGAAAATATTCTGATTTGCAGAATTACCCTACACAAGTGATAATAATTATGTAATAATGTATGTGTTATGGCAATATTGTATATATTACATTAGCAATATAAACATTTAAACACAGGGACTTTTTAATTTTCATAAGTGATTTCCGTTTTAAAGATGAAAGCACAGTGAAAAAAGTAAGTAAACTATCAGAACCTAAGAGATGCTTTGCACTGAACTATTAGTTAGCCTTACAGTCTGTCCTTTTTCTTACCAACACTAAAAAAAAAAGATAACTTTCTTACACAAATAAATCAGAACTCTAAACACTTTCTCTCATGGAAGAGAACACCTTCTACTTAAAATAGTTCTGCTTTTCTAATCAAATATTTCTCTATAATAGCCTTTTTTTTCTTGATGCTCGTTTGCTGATGCATTTCAAATTCCTTTTTTGTTTTGTGGGAATTCAAGAACTCATGTTTCTTCACTGCAAGTGATGGAAATCTTTCTGCTACCTATTCGGGCAACAGCCTTTATTAACAAATCACATTACATTATTCACCACTTATCTGGTGGCTCATCTGGTAAAGAATCTGCCTGCAATGTGGGAGAACCTGGGTTCAGTCTTTGGATTGAGAAGATCCCCTGGAGAAGGGAACAGCTACCTGCTCCAGTAATCTAGCCTGGAGAATTCCATGGGGTCACAAAGACTGGGGCATGACTGAGCAACTTTCACTACCTTCAGAAAATGTGGGATTACTCCATCTGAGCTATGTGTAGAATTAAAGCTGTTATCATGTTTGTCTTCTGTGTATTCATCCCATAAATGACTTATCCCTGGAGGAAAAAATGATTTGTCTAAAAGATACCATACATATTTGAAAGATTCTTATTTATACATTATACTAAACCTCCTTGGAAGGGATGCTATGACAAACCTTGATGGCATATTAAAAAGCAGAGACATCACTTTCCTAACAAAGGTCCATAGAGACAAAGATATGGTTTTTCCAGTAGTGATGTACGGATGTGAGAGTTGGACTATAAAGAAAGCTGAACAAAGAAAAATTGAAGCTTTCAAATTGTGGTGCTGGAGAAGATTCTTGAGAGTCCCTTGAACATCAGGGAGATCAAAACAATCAATCCCAAAAGAAATCAACCCTGAATATTCATTGGAAGGACTGATGCTGAAGCTGAAGCTTCAATACTTTGGCTACCTGATGCAAAGAGCCGATCATTGGAAAAGACCCTTATGCTGAGACAAATTGAGGGCAGGAGGAGAAGGGGGCAACAGAGGATGAGATGGTTGGATGGCATCACTGACTCAATAGACATGAGTTTGAGCAAGCTCTGGGAGATAGTGAAGGACAGGGAAGCTTGGCATGCTGCAGTTCGGGGGGGTCCCAAAGAGTCAGACGTGACTTAGCAACTGAACCTTGGGAATATTAATTGTTTTTGAATTGGTTGCCTTAACAAAGAAAATCTCCTAGACCACATTGTTTTTTGATACAGTAGCTCAAATACCTGTCTCAGACATCAGAAGACCCAGGAAGTCTGAAACTGAATCTACCTCTGGATGGTAAGGCCTTGAGGGCAGGAATTCTGCATGCTTGTCATTGGTGACCTGCATTGGGCTTTATGTAGCAAATATTCTGTTGATGAATGGGTGGAAGAACAGAAAGCCCTTCACGTATATCCTCTGTATTTAACCACTTTCCCAGCATATGACCAGTTTGTTATATGCTGTTTCCAGATGGTAGTATTAGATAATGGACACCGGGTTAGACCCTTGTACAAATGAAGCGAGGCTTTGAACTTTGGGAACAGCTACTGTTAATGTGGACTAGGATGTTAAATTCCTTGAAAGCAGGTTCTTTGTCACCCCACCAGGCCTCCCCCATCCTAGCTTTGCACATGGTAGCTGTTTGTTGCAATGAATTAAATTGACTCTGTAAAAGGCATTAGTGTGGACAAAAATAAATACATTAATACGCTGCTCCAAATCTGACTCACTGAAGTCACCCTGCTTGAAATCTTCCTTTCTAATTTCATATTAATATTTTTGTTAGGTAATGGATGGAGATGATACAAAATTCAAAATGTTTAAAAGGGCACAGAGTGAAGAGTAAGGCTCCATTACTACTCTGCCACCCAAGGGCTCAGAATTTATTGTGAGAGGGAAAATCTGAAAATTTTGTAACAGGAGGTGTTTGGCAGTTGTTGTTTTTAAATATAAAGGGAAACTAATGCTTTTTCCACTGGTTCTGTAATGCTCAACTTTTTCTTTGTTATTGTTCAGTCACTCAGTCACGTTGGACTCTTTTCAACCCCATGGACTGCAGCATGCCAGGCTTCCCTGTCCTTCACAATCTCCTAAAGTTTGCTCAAACTCATCAGCTTTTTCTTAGTCTTTTTAAATCTGGAAACTAATTTCTTTTGTATAGTAAATAAAACCCAGTACACCAACTGAGATCTGCAAACAGTATTAGTAAGGCTAAAAGCCATCCACCTTTGTGCAAATGGCCCTACTGTGCTTTCACTTCTCCTATCCACAAGAATGACACCGCAAACAGCACCATCAAAGACAGTTCTTACCTCTAACAACTGTATACTATAAACTAACCAGCTTTGATAGAAGTTTGCTTTGGAAGGTTTCTGTGTTTCTAGGGTTATTTCTCAAAGATACTCAGATAGTCAAGCAGTAGTTTAAGAAAGCAGTATACTGCTTTTTCTAATCCAGCATAGGGGAGATAAGCCACTCCAAGTAAGAATAAAGAGTGAAAGCCAAAAGCAACAGACAGAGCAGGTATGTTACAGAATTTCCTCATCTTTCAAATCTCAAGTTTTGTTTTTTGTCTGATTGTTTTGCTCCGCTTTGTTTTATGAGATTACATGGGTTTTTCACCTATATGTGGAAACACAAAAACTTCACTGAAGCCCAGAAGAAACTGTATATTCTTGTGTAGACATGTACTTGTGTGCTAAATTAACACAGGCACACACACACACACACACACAAAATGCATTTCAACCCTGTAGGGAAGCAGTGACTTTACTAACACCATTTGTGATTTTCATTATGTTTCAGTGACTTTAGAGAAATTCTGTAACATGTCTTGATACTTTCAGCAACCTTTACTCTGAAATGATTTTAAGGAAGAAAAATAGAAAGGAAAGCATTAAGACTGACAATGTAGCCAATGAAAAATCATGAAACACTGCATTCCACACCTGCCTCTTTCACACCATCCCATAACACTGGCTTCAACCAGAAATAACTACTTCTAGACACTAGATGAGCATTAAGCTGTCTTTGGATATTTTTTTAAGCATTGATTTCTCAGGTAATACTTCGTGCTAAATTAAGTAAGAGAACACTGCAACCAGACCCTCCCAGGCATTATGAGTTTGCAAATCGATTCCACAACTCAGGGAGCTATTTTGCTCTCTGAGCAGTTGGTGTAAAATGTTTCATAATAATTTGAACAATTACCTACTAAAACTTTCAAGCACATGCCTAACACTGATTTTTCCAAAATACATAATAATGCATACCGTATATTAGAAGGTAAGACAGAGCCCTGAACTTTTCCCCAAGGATGTCTCTCTCTTTTTCTTTCTCTATTTTCCCAACAGCAATGATCTTTGCTTCAGGTTCTCTAGCCTTAAAATGTTTTATTAAGTATTTCAACTTTGGGAAAGTGAATCAGATTTAATCCAAAAAGGAAAAAGGGTGATAGTAGCATTTATACATTTCTGGAAGCTGACAGCAAGATAAATCCAACGTGACAAATCTCTGTGGGCTATTAAATGGATTTTGCTAGGGGAAGCCCGCATAAGGCATGCCTAATGAGAATGTAGGGTGCTGATTTTGAGCAATGGGGCTATTATTATGAATACTAGGTAGCATCCAGAAGAAATGTATTTAAGGATTTAAACACTGATTTCTCCAGGCCTTGTATTTGGCCTAAGCATTACTCATACTCAGAACAGAAAACATGGCATGTATGTGATCCTTCAGATAACCACACATTTTATAGGGCAATCCATAAGTCATGAAAGCCTCTGGGCTTTTCATTTTACTGAACAAGACCCTAGTTCAGTATTGTCAAAGAGAAAATCGATGCCATCACGAAAAGAGCTCCATCCTAGGAGTCAGAAATCGGGGTTCAAATCCTGCTCCAGGCCCTAGTTTTTCTGTCTATAAAATAGTAGGATAATACCTGTCCTACCCACTTTACAATGTCTTTGTAAGGTTCAAGGAGATAATGCATTGGAAAGAGATTTTTAAGTGTAAGTGCCTTGGACCTGTAAATGTTAGCATCATTAATATCTGGGAAATCATCATGACCATTTAGTGCTTTCCTGTTTATTAAAATTAACTCATGATAAGAATCTGGCCAGGCAAGTATGCCCATCAGCCCAGGGGAACCAGTCAATCCAATTTCTTTGCTAAGAAGGCCACAGGAGCAGAGTTGCCGGGAGCTAATCACGTTAATATAAAGCGTTACTCTCTTCCACTAGAGTGTGTACAACTTGTGGGCACAGATCCTGCTTTGCTTATCTCTGTATCCCAAGCATCCAGCAGAGTTAAGAAGTGTCAAGCATCTACTCGTTGCCGGTACTGTGTGTACTCATTAGTGAAAGTGTTAGTTGCTCAGTTGTGTCTAACTCTTTGTGACTCCGTGGACTGTACCTGCCAGGCTTCTCTGTCCATGAAATTCTCCAGGCAAGAATACTGGAGTGGGTTGCCATTCCCTTCTCCAGGGGGTCTTCCTGACCCAGAGATTGAACTCAGGTCTCCTGCATTGCAGGCAGATTCTTTATTGTTTGAGCCACCAGGGAAACCTATACTCAGAATCGTACAACTCTGTAGAATGGCTATTTTCCTTGTTTCATAGATGAAATCTCTAAAATGTCTTACATTACCTCCTCAGGGCTCTGAATGCACCCACGTCTGGGCTACACAGTCCATGCCCTTTTCCTACCCTTCTACCTGGAACACACCAGCTGGAGCATGACCACGTGTCCTCAGCCTGACTTTGGTCATTTCTCAGAGCGAGTTTGAAGAAAATTTACAGCATCTAGAAAGAGCTTCTTTCAGTTTCCTTATCTTCAACAGCAACATAGATACAGAGCTGATGACAGACACTCTCACATGATCCCTTCAGTGTCACTTAAAGAGGTCTAAGGCAGAACCAATGAAGAACACGGAGAGCACACCCTTGGAGAGTGGAAAGAGGTAGGAAAAGCTGATGGAGCCTTCTAGTCTGCATCCTTAGAGCTCTCCCTTCAAATGTGCCCATGTGCACTCAGCACACAGGTGGAGAGGAACTCCATGTGGCTGGGTAACCTGGCTATGCTGACTCCACAAGGTAAGCACCAAGACAGCACATCCGGAGGAAAGTCAGTCACAGCCAAAAAGGAAATTTGCATTTTTAATTAAAGAAAGATGGAAATTATACAGAAAAACACTGTGGTCGTAAAGTAAATAAAATGTGGCTTATAGCAAAATGCACTTTTATGTCATTCGCCTTTAGGTAAGACAGTATTTCCATGCAGTAATATATTTTTAGGAGGGTAGCAATCACCTTTTCCATCTCCCTTCCTATTTTACATTAGTTTTTTTCCAAGGTCGTTAAAATGAAAGAATGACAGTAGACTTTCTTATCAACAGCTTGTTCCAACAGATACAATACATGGGTTGGGGATCAAAAAGAGCATGAGAAGCATTTCTGCCAACATTGTAGAAAATATTGAACATCTGCTATATCTGGGATCCTGGGAGTTGTAATTATAATTTTTTGAAATCTGTACACAAGAGTTATAAATATTAGAACCGTAGCCTGTGAAAGCCATGAAATATTTAACTTGTTTGGCAGGCTTAAGCAAAGCTCATAAACTTAATTTAAGCAAGCCAAACACTATAGTTTTACCAATTTTATATCTTTCATGTCATTAGTTAGATAAATTAAAGCAAACTCTAAAACAGCCTAGAGATTGCCAACTAGAAGTCCTGGGGTATACCCCCCCCAAAAAAAGAGAGATGCATTTTGAGAATTAATTAATTTTACTATTGGTTTACCTTTCACCTTTTCTGGTTATCCACACCTGTCAAGGACTCCTTGGTTTGGGGATGGGAGGGTGGGGGAGATTTGCTATCAGGAAATTGCTTCAGGGTAAGTAAAAAGAAAAACAGGCATCAGGCGTCTTAAGCGGGTTCACCACGGGCATGATAGGAACCAAAGGCCACTGGAGATTGCTTCAAGTGTCAGTTCAGTCTGTCAAAAACCCATTTGCCACCCTGAATGAAACTCTTTCCAGCTTGAAACCAACGGCCTGGTAAATAGCTCTGTGCTGCTCCTGAAGGTAAACTGAGAGACTAAAGGAGTGGAGAGAACCCAGGTGTCCATCTTGTTAGGTCTGTGACCCAGTTACACAGCTGAGACACGCCATTAGAAAGGAAACTGGGCTAGAACATGTTCTGTCTTTCACAGATTTAATACATCACAGTGATAAGGGGGCACAGAGGATGAGATGATTGGATGGCATCACCGACTCGATGGACATGAATTTGAGCAAATTCCGGGAGATGGTGAGGGACAGGGAAGCCTGGTATGCTGCAGTCCATGGGGTCACAAAGAGTTGGACATGACTTAACTGAAAAACAACAAAGTGATAACCAAACTGACTTCACACTTGCTTTTTCAGTGATAAGTATAGAGTTGGCCAAAAAGTTCGGTTTTTTTGTGAAGATGTCACAGAAAAATCCGAGTGATATTTTGGCCAACCCAATACAATTAGCTTCGACAGCTCTTCCTCTCCACCCACTCCATGCTCCCTACCCTTATCCCAGGCCCAGAATGGTCCCCAGTAAGATACTCAGCATAAGATCATTCCTGTTATAGATTCTGAGTGAAGAAAATAAATGATGGTGCTACATTTATGTCATAACACTTTATTTATAAGGTGTCTTTTTGCAATGGAACCTCAAGGCAAGCCTGTTTATGTGTAAATGATTCTTACAAATTAAAAAGCACATAGCCACAGAAAAGAGACAAAGTGATGGGGTGTGCCCACAACTGCACAGCTGATGGTCCTGAGCCTAGCCTGAGTGTCTCCTGAGACTTGCTTGGCCCAGCATGCTGGTCACAGAGGAGGCAGCCGAGTCACAGAATGCATGCCCAGCAGAGGAAGAGGCAGGAAGTAACTGAGGGTCTCTGAGTCCAGAGTCCCATTGGTGATCCTCCAAGAGCCCCTGGCTTCCCTCTTCTAGCGCTTTTCAGACTCAGTATCTCTATTAAAATTTCGTCCTCCTCTATCCCTGTCTTATCTCCCTCTCTTAACCCCAACAAAGGACTGAAACTGGCTGTCAGCGCCGGGGCTTGCCACAGTCACAACAGCCTTTGTCAATGAGTTAAGAATCTACAGGAATCCCCTCTTTGCTGTCTCTCCACTCAGTACATGAGAGCAATCAAATGCATCGGCTCGAAACCCCTGGCTGCGAATGCATAAAAGAGCCAATGAATAGGAAAGTTCAAACGAGATATTTCACTGAAATATCCTGCTGATGCCGTTTTATTCTGCATTTATGAAGATAATACCCATGCCCACACAGCCACTTTCTCCCTGAAGGAGAGGGTTGCTATCACACAGACTGCCGACACAGGGGAACCAATTCAAGGCAAAACTGAAAGTTCCCATTCAATCCGATTGGCCCATGTCATATGTCTGGGGCCCATCCAACGGGGCTTAGAAGAGATCTGAAAGAGTCCACATGAGTGGGCGGAGGCCCACACAGGCAGGAACTGATAGAAGCCTCAGGTTTACTCAGATGGGAAGCACGCATTAAGGTTTTTTGAGTATCTCCTGTGTGCAAGGCTTTTTATATAGGTTTCTTAATTCACCTTCCCTTTAAGCTTCTGTGATATATTTTAGTAGTAGTATCTCCCTTTTAAACAGACATTAAGTCATTTCCTTAAGGTTGAAAAGCCAGTCTAAGTGGAAGAGATAAATATTGTATGCAAATCCACAGCAAATGGAAATTTTAGAGAGAATCTACATTCAACACACCCTTGCAAACTCCAGATTTCTATGCCTGGGGGACATAGAGCCAGGATGAAAGGGAATATGCCAATTAGGCTGTCCTACTTCCCAGGTGGCTCAGTGGTAAAAGAATATGCCTGCAGTGTAGGAGACGCAGGTTCGATCCCTGGGTTAAAGATCCCCTGGAAAAGGAAATGGAAATCCACTTCAGTATTCTTGCCTGGAAATCCATGGACAGAAGAGCCTGGAGAGCTACAGTTCATGGAGTAGCAAAGGGTCGGACACGACTTGGCAACTAAACAACAGCAACAACCCCTTCCCACATCCTTGGGACAGCTGCGGAGATGCTAAAAACAGCCCACGTGCTAGTTCTAGAAGGTCTCTATGCAAGCAGATGGGGCTGCATTTCCTCTGCAGTTTCTTTCTTCCAGTCCCCCCAAAACTGTCATGGTCCCTGGACAGCATGGAGAGCATGCTTCCATATCTTAGCAACAAAATGGTTAGGTACTTGACAAAGCAAGGCTGGAGAACCAAGGGCCCTTGTCTTTTGTCTTCCTTTTGCTCTTTATCATGGGTAAAGTTTTTTTTTTTTTTTTTTTAAAGGACCAGAATTAAGACACAAAGACTTTCAAATACAGAAATTAAAAGACCTAAATTGCCACAATTTGACATGATTTTTTTTTTCTTTTACAAAAAGTAAGAGATCAGTAATTCCAACAGCTTGCCAAGGTGTTCAGTTTAGTTCCCACTTGAAGCTGAGAACTGCCTGCCTGCTGCCCTTGTACCGAGTCCACAGCAGGGCATCACCTCTGGTTATACAAACAGGTTCAAGGTCCCAAGGGTCAGGTCTGGGAGGCGAGTGCCAGGAAAAAAAAAAGAAGAGCAGGAGTTTCTGGCGAGAGTTGCAGCCTATGAGCCTTGGGCTCCTGGGTGCTCACACCTCACCACTTTCATCCTCTGGCTGCACAGAGGCAGTGTAGGCTCGGAGCCTTTCCAGGATGGTTGTGTGAAAGGGAAAGCTGTGACTCCTAAAGGACCAAGTAGGGAAGAAACCTCTATGCTAGGACTGCTGATCAAGTCACCACGTCTGGTGGGAACCACATTTTCCACTAAGATTGCTGGGCTTGTTTACATGTGTTTTCTTCTGAGCTGCAGTAATCTGTTCACAAGAGACAGAAATCCTGGTAAATCAATCCTTAAAGCCTGTTGACATTTGTCCACTTGGCAGATCATAAAAGCCCCTTGAAAATCACAGGAGCCAATGTGTAAACCGCTTACCAAATCATATGATGTCAACGCCAGGAGAAGGCGTTCTGCAGGATAAGATCACTGAATCGTGACTGCCTTCCGAACACAACTTTATTTTGGTCTTGGGTTACATGTGAGGTGTTGCCAAGATCAACTAAAAGAGAGACAAAGACATATGAATTCAGCCCAAAAACTGACTTTTAAGTTCTCTGGTCTTCAAAAAGACTGGAGATTCTTTATGAGATGGAGTTTTGCATAAACAGTCTTTGCTAAGGAAAATTTTCCCTAACTATCAGTTAAAATTTAACTAGCTCCCTGTAAATATTTCAGGAACTAGTGCCAGAAATGATCTAGGAGTTTTGAAAGACAAAAAAAAAAAAAAAACTAGCACTAGAGAAAGCCTCATGGCATAAATACACAGATAATATACACCCTGAAATGGTTGATGGCAATCAGACTGCAAAGGGCTAACAGTTCAAGATCACTGCCACCACTTTCCCCAGAATATCTCCGGAGAGATTGCTCAGGAGACTTGAAGAGGAATGTAATAGAATAATTATGCATGAAGCATTGATAAATGCTCACCATCTTTAGAGCAGTACAGGTAAATCTCTACCAGAAGCTGTTATGCCTGAATTGAAGCTTATCCCAGGCTCTTTGACAAATCGAGTCCAAAGTCTAAAACCATCTTTATATATCAGGGTAATCTCTCTAGACTCCATTTTCAATCTTCTGCCTTAGTTGCCTAACAATTAATTGCACATATTTTGAGTCTTCCATAGAGACAGGGCATTAGTTTCATTACATCTCTCCACTGTTTCACAGGTTGTGCTAGATCGTCAGCTAGACAGAAAACTGAGTTTTGAAGAGAGAGAGACTGAGCCGAGAGGGAGGGGCAGGGAGAGGGAGAGAAATGGAAATGGATGCTCCTGTGTGAAACCAGGTGAGGAATTCCCTTGATGTGCATGCATGCCTTGTATCAACAGTCCAGCTAACAATAAGGAGTCGCCCCAGAGGTCTCCAAGGTGACGGGAAAGCCCTTCATGTATAGGGACTTCTGTGGACGGAAGGGGTGTGACTTCCTGTGAGAGGGGCCTGGTTGGAGTTTTTGACCTTATCCAGGGATCCCTCATCTTTACCTGGTGACTGCTGTAAAGGTGCTTCCTGGATTCCAGGAAAGGGTTGTAAGTTCTACACCAGGGACATGCAACATCGCTGAGTCTCACAGTGATGAGGAGCCTCACAGGGGCACAGGTTCAACACCCAGCTGAATGCCCACATCCCTGTCCAGGGTCTCTGCCCCTCTCACCCAGCCTGTAGAGACAGAGACCAGGAGCATCCTATCCCAAACACAGCCTTTTTTTGATCTTTGGACAGCTCTGACTCTTCAAAACCAATTTTTCTGGGAAAACAAAACTCCAGTGTATTATCTACTCACGGCATTAGTTTTATTCCCTCAAGATCCTAAAGAAGAAATGGAATCCCTCTTTTTGATGAAATATGAAGCAGAATTCAGGGCTGCAGAGTCAGCTGTCATATGTGACTTTGGTAGCCTTTCCTCCTCATGCTTCACAATTTAGGAGAAGAGACTGTCTGGGCTGCATGCAGCTACCACAGCCTGGGCCCCTTTGTTTGGGGACTCTGTGACCCGCTTGGTAGCACCCTACCTGTTGGTCCCTTATGGAAAACAACTCTTCACAGGTTTCTGTCAGTTGTGCTACCTATACTGATGGAAGAGGTTTTCAGTTTAATCCAAATGACACATTCCACTTTTCCTCTCTCACGCCCCATACATTTGGTGGATGACAATTACAAGCCAGTTCCACATTCTGTGCTAAGTTTGGGGACATTCAATGATGATCAAGACACAATCCATGTCCTCAAGGAGCTGGTTGTCTAGAGCAAAATCTAAGTGAGTAAACAGGTAGGTCTATTAATCATGGTTAGAACCACAGGAACTCAGGCAAAGTGCTCCAAGTTACAGGCAGTCCTAGAAGATCCGATGTTAACAGAATGCCTCCCCAGCAAAGGGAATTGCTTTTAGAAAAGCCCAGAGTAAGGAGAGAGCATGATGTATTCCTGGAACTGGTCAGGACATAAGGCGGATAGGAAAAATATTTATCAATACTGTATGATTGTATCTCTGCCTGTAAGACATGCGTATGATGCTGTGATCACCACAAAGACTTTATACATTAAATTCAGTGCCTGTCTTAAGTTATTCTTGAATATTAAGGATTAAAATACATTCAGTTATTCAAAGATCTAAGCACTGAGATTCAAGAAAAGATAAAATGTTGTTCTTGGCTTTGTGGAGCTCACAGTCTGGTGGAAGCAATATTTTTTTTAACTTGCGTGTTGTCCAAAGCAGTATTATCAAATAGTAACACTGGTTACTCATGAAACATTCATAAATTGTTTGGGGTACTTGGGTTGAACTGATAGTCTTCCAAGACAGAAACCCAAAATAGAAATCTCCTACTCCATAATGTCCCCTCTCCTGCTAATCAAAAGTAGTAATAGTATTCAAAAATAGTTATTCCTCTCCTTGAATGTTAATCGAACATCAGAGTGTATTTTGGTCAGCGATTAGTTCAGTGAGTGTTCATTCTATTGACCCTTGAGAGTCTCTACAAAGCTAAAAAAGATAAAAAGCTGAGTTCAGTTGGAGGGGAAACTGATGTGTGTGGAGTGTGGATAGAGCAAAGAATGGAAGGAGAAGCTCCCTGGGAGAAAAATCTGCAAAGAAAGGAAATCATCACTGGCAGTTAAATGTTTACCAAAAAGGAAAGACCAGTGGACTAAAGTAAGGAGGCAATTTTGATTAAAGAAAAATGTTCTGGATTCTACTTAAAACCTCCCCTTAAACCCATTCAAGGACTGTCTTCTTGAAATCTTATTGTAAACCAATTTCACAGCTTTGGCACCATTGACACTTTGGGTTGGGTAATTCTGTGTTGTGGGAGGTTGTCCTGTGCATGGTGAGACATTTAACAGCACCCCTGGCCTCCACCCACTTCATGCCACTAGCACCCCAAACAACACACCAGTTATGACAACCAAAAAATATCTCCAAACTTTACCTAATGTCCCCTGGGAAGCAAAACTGATTTGTTTCAAGAACCATTGATTTAAACTAATAGGGACAAGGAGACGGGACATAGTCAAAATACAGTGAGACAATGGAAGGAATCCTTATGACAAAAATTACTGTAACCCCATTACTGTAGATTACAAACATTCTCCCAAATTCTTAACCCAAATAAACTTGAGGGTCTGTCTGACACATGTGCACATACATAAACATACATACAAATGAAGTAGATTTTTCCTAACCATCTTTACATTGTGTTAGAACTAAGAAATAAGTCATGTGCTCTGTAATATAAAAATTAAATGGATTTCAAAATCATCTTCCTGGGGTTTCAGAATAATTTCATGTTACCATATCACTGTTGGAAAAAAAATGAATCTCATCAAAACTATTCCAGAAGCACCTCATTTTGATAGGAAAGTACTTTGTGATGATTACCTAATAGGCAGCATTTGTTGAAATGCTTTTAATAGACCTTTTTTTTTTATCACATGCAAAGGAATTTCAATGCTAGTTCAGTCTCCTGTTTCATTCTGTCATGAATCAATTTGTAGAGACATTTAGAAGTCAATAATCCACTGCAGCTTTGATGACAGGTGATTAATTTCTACATTTTAGAGACATAATAAGATTTAGCAATAAAAAGGCCTTGAAGTAACCTACCAAACAGCTTTAATCTCAGCCTTGGGACTGTTGCTAAATATGAATGCTTGTACACAAATGTGAATGATTTAAGTTAGTAGGTTTTATTGCAGACTCCTTGTGTTTTCATATTAATCTTGCTTTACAATCAGGCTATCTATACAATCAATTTATGTTGGATATTTTTTTCCAACACAATGCTTGTGGGGAGGAGGGGGCTAACAAATTATTTACACACAAAGGGTTTGTCCTACAAAAGAAGTCATTTTACATGCTTATTGCTGAGGGGATGACCGATTTTATCGGTGTGGCAAGGAAAGAGAAAAAAGAAGTGAAGGTGGCCTTCAAGAGATTTAGACAGGGGCTACGTTCAGGAAATGGATGGTGATGAATGGCGAATGATAATAGCTAACCTTCCTTCTGCCAAATCAGTTGCTCTCTTCTTCATAATAGCTATCTTTTCATCTTTTTTACTCATAAAATCAATGGAAGCTTCAGATTAATTTCTAATTCTTACCAAAAAGCTTTCTATAGGGCTTCCCTGGTGGCTCAGTGGTGTACAGAATCTACCTGCCAATGCAGGAGACATGGGTTCAATCCCTGGCCCGGGAAGATCCCACACACCCAGGAGTAACTAAGCCCTTGCACCACAACTACTGAGCCTGTGCTCTAGGGCCTGGGAGCTTCAACTATTGAGCCCTTGCTTTGCAGACTACTGAACCCCACACACCCTAGAGCTCATACTCCACAACAAGAGAACTAGAGAGTAGCCCCTGCTCGCCACAACTATACAAAAGTCCGTGCAGAAACGAAAACCTGGTGCAGCCAATAAATAAATAAAATTAACTTTTTAAGAAAAGCAAATGCTGCTAAGTAAATGCAAGTGTTACTAAGCAGAGTGAAATTAATCTAATCTAAAAAGAAGAGTCCGTGCTCTACTGCTGAGGAATGGTAAAGACCCAAATGTGGACATTTGTTTAAAAATAAATGTATAAACACAGATGGATACATCTGATGTTCTACATAGATTATCCTGTCTGACCAATAAATGGTATTTCTTAGAAAACACTTTAAGGCGACATTTCAAGTTCGGTCAAGTTGTGCTGTGCTTGTTAAATCTTAGTAGCTGGAAGTTTCACTTTATTCTGACATGTTTTTGATGTAAGTGGAGGACCAGTGCTGAAAGTCTTTATTGAAGAAATGTTTCTTTTCTCTTGCAGAAAGGAAATGACTAGAGAAGAGGTAGCTGCTTGACACAAGTACCAAAAACAAAAGCAAAAAAGAGAGGGGAGCGGGGAGACAGCATGCTGCTGGGAAAGATCCAAGAACAGGGCATGGAGACAAAAATAAAAGACTGCTCAGGAGACCACCCAACAAACGAAAACTCCAACTCACCCCCCATCACTGTGCTCTTTGCCTTTCCCAAACCCCACCATCAAGATTTCGCTTTCCACTTTATTCTTCTTAAAGATTAGACGTCCATTATCTTTCATTCTTTCTTCTTTTTTATCCAAACTTGGGCACGTCTCCCATTAAAGTCGTTCTTAAAACAGCCTCTTCTTCTTTAGTCCCTGAGTTCGGATACCAAGCCCTTCTAAGTAGGTTATCTCGCACCTTCAAGCGGGCTTCACTGCGTCCTCTTTCACCCGCCTGCCTTCCTCTACATCCGCTTCCAGACTAACCTTCCCACCAGGACTCCTCGCTCACCTGTTTACCTTGTCTTGTTCATTCATACTTTCAAAGAGCAAATCTGAGTGCTGTAACCACGCGTTCTGAGAAACAAACTCACTCAGAAGGACAATGCAGATAGTGGAGGGCAGTTCATTACACTGGCGGGCCCAAGACAGAGTCTCCTCTTAGCCAAGGAATCCGACCAGTTTTTGTGAAAACCTTATATACCCTAAGTGTACATGTTCAAACCCACCTCCCCAAATTTTCTGAAACTAGTCTGAACAAAGGAAAAGAAAGATACAATCAAAGTTAACCTGTGATTCATATGCCTTAAACCTGTGATTCATATGCCTTAAGCCTAGGTAGTTAACAGTGGACAATTATCAATAGGCCTGTGGTCATACCCCAATAAGCATAATAGAATTTATGATTCTATTTGGTTACACAGGTAATTAGGGTATTCTTTTCGGCGTCAGAGAGTCTAGGTATGAGCCCTGGGGGTCTTCCATCCAGAGGGGTCTGGTTTTCCAGTTAGTATGTTGTTTCCATAGATACTGGGCATATAGTTCAAAGTCCGCAGTCCGGCCCAAGATGGAGTCCTGCTTTCAAGATGGAGTCTGTTCTGTTTCCTCCTTCATGAGCAACTAATACATGTTGGGCACTATGGTAGAGACTGGGAATTTAAAGATCATGAATACACGGTGTCTTCACTTAAATAACCGAAACCTGTTCAGAGACAAACACCAAAGTGACCACCAGAGCGGTGAGTGCTGTAACACATCTGTGTGTGTATCTTCACAACATACAGTGGGCGCTCAGCTGAAGTTGTTAATAACATCTCTTAAGGAGAAGACATTGGGACTGAATCCTGCCTGCTCTTACCAGGGAGACAAAGCAGATCATAAACAGTCTTCCTTTCCTTAGGATGGCCAGATAGACAGACAGACGGGACGTCCCCCTTTCCTCCCAACTCTTTTTCTCTTCCTTTCTTCCCATCTCTTACAAACTTCTTGAAAAACTAGTCTATGCTTGCTGCCTTCCCACTTATATCTCAGTCTACCACTTTACTGACACACTTTCTGAAGGAAAGTTGCTGCTGCTGCTGCTGCTAAGTCATTTCAGTCGTGTCCGACTCTGTGCAACCCCACAGACGGCAGCCCACCAAGCTCCTCCGTCCCTGGGATTCTCCAGCAGGAATACTGGAGTGGGTTGCCATTTCCTTCTCCAATGCATGCATGCATGCTAAGTTGCTTCAGGTGTGTCCGACTCTATGCAACCCTATGGACAGCAGCCCACCAGGCTCCTCTGTCCACGGGCTTCTCTAGGCAAGAATACTAGAGTGGGTTGCTACTTCCTTCTACATGGCTCAAAATAGCCTGGAGTTAAAACTCCCCTCCGGGTCCTCCCCACCATTCTATGCAAAACAAAGAACTCTCACCCAAAGGAAAAAATGGACATTAAGGTTGATTATGCCCAGCTCCCAGCCGGTCCCAGCCTCTGGCTGATCTCCAGAATTCCTTGCCCCAGCCGTTTAAGAGATAACTAATCTGAACAACTTGGAGAAGAACAGGCCCCCTTAAGACAGTAGATTTCTACATATATGCCTATATATACTTACTCTTTTCTTGGGTTAGTGCAGCAACTCACTAATCTGGCTGCTGCCCCTTCTCGCCTCATTAAAAGTGATCTATTCTTGTAAAGTGCCAGTCTCGTTCTTTCTCCAAACCTCTCTTTCTCTAGTTCCCTTATCCTACACTTTCCCTCACTTAGAAAATAAGTGACCTCCTAGATGCCAAATCAAACCATCCCTCTTCTTCCTTATCTTCCTGGACCACCCTTGCACATAAAGCTTTTATATATTTTCTCACTTTAAAGACTATCTCCTGGGCCTTAACACACATTCACAATTTCTTGCACACCTTCTCCTAGCTCTTGAGATATTTTGTGAGCTCTACTTCTTTACCTACCTTTAAAGGTTGAGTTCCTGAGAGATCTCTTTTCGCAGTATGCCCCTTCCTCTAGCGCAGGTAATCATTCTCACGGTTACTGCAGCACCTTTCGTTATTCCCCATCAGTCTCCAGCCCAGACCTCCCTTCTGAAGTCAGAACCATTGCATCTGACTACCCATAAGGCAGCTCATACTATTATATCTAATTCCTGTAGAACATATGTCAATGAGCCACAACATATTGTTTTTTAAAGGGGAGGCAAAGAAGACACCAAAAAATGAAAAGCATGTTTCATCTAGATTAATTAGATCCCTTAGTCAAAGAGCTGGTCTGTAAAACAAAGAACACACACCCAGGAGTTACACAGGATATTGCAACTATGAAAGGAAGGGAAGAGGTATTCTAGTACGTGAATCTAGCAAGTAATCTAGATTGGCCAAATAGAGAACTTTAAGCCATACCTACATACACCCAGGCACACACATGCATGCATCTGTTGATCTCTCTTTACACTTAAAAATCTTGTACAGGTCTTCATTTTAAAGATTATTTAAAACGCAAAATCTAGCATTTATTAGTGTTTCCTATGACCAGTTCTAAATGCATTATACACATTAGCTTATTTTAACTTTGGAAAAACCTGATAAACTAGATACTATTATCCTGTCAATTATACACCATACAGAAAACAGAGAAAAAGAAAATGAATAATTTGCTCAAGGTTTGTCCAGATTCAGGTCCATCCACAAGATGCCTCAGCTTGTACACAATTAAAAGGATACAAGAAGAGAGAAGCTATAAGGATGAGAATCTGCATGCACTGAATCCATTTCTTCTTGAGGGTCCAACTTAATATTCACTCCTCACTGCCCTCTATCCTTGCCCTGAGCTGCAGGGAAGAAAATTTCCTCAATATTCTCCCACATTCCACGCTCCCATCCATCGGTCAGTCTATTCTTGAAAGTGAAAATAGCTCAGTCACGTCTGAGTGACTATACAATCCATGGGATTCTCCAGGCCAGAATATTGGATTGGGTAGCCTTTCCCTTCTCCAGAGATCTTCCCAACCTAGGGATCAAACCCAGGTCTCCCTCATTGCAAGCAAATTCTTTACCAGCTGAGCCACCAAGAAAGCCCAAGAATACTGGAGTGGGTAGTCTATCCCTTCTCCGGGGGATTTTCCTGACCCAGGAATCAAACTGGGGTCTCCTGCTTTACAAGCAGATTCTTTACTAGCTGAGCTACCAGGGAAGCCCCTCAAATGCATTTAATTTTCTCTTGCTTATCCAAATCCTTTGCTTTCCTCAAGCCCCATTTATATCCCGGACTCTGAAACTTCTCTAGACTTCCTTTGAAGTTATAATAAATATTGCCATGCATTAGTTACTTGTTCTTGAGTTGTTTTCACGTGTTCATTTTTTCATTGTTTTCATGTGTCAATTTTTCCTCATTAAAGTATAATTACCTTGAAGACAGAGAACCATCCTGTGTGTTTCTTCTCTGTAACTTCATGCTGACATACAAGGCTATCAATAAGTACTTGTCTGAATGGTTAACGGAATGAAGGACAATCAGGAGTAATAAAATAAATAAATAGAGACAGTAAGAAATGAAAGATCTTATACAAGTATATCTTGAACTTAATATATTAAGGCATTTAAAAATTTTTTTATAAATAAACATACAATAATAAATACAATAATAACAATTAATTTTATAATTAGCATACAATACTATCTGCAGATTAAAGGATTTCTAAAAGGTCATCTCATACAAATAGAAGCAAGACACTTCTAATAGTTTCAAAAGTTTCATAAAATCATTTTTTGTGTGTTCCAGCTTATAAAATAAAGCTGATATGAGATGAAGGAAGGATGTTAACTTTGATAAGAGTACTTACTATACGCAAGGTCTCCACTATGTGTTTTGAATTGTGATACCTCAAATAAGCCTTATAACACTCCTACAAGATATTATCAACCCATTTTTACAGATAATGAAACTAATATTCAGAGAGGGCAGGTAACACTCCCAAGATGAGACAGCCATAAAGTTGAAGAGCTGTACTTTGAACTCAGGTCTAGCTGAGCTCTAGCCAATCTCTTTTTACTGGTCGTTCTTTACACACTGTAAGGTGATGGTTGCTTCCTTGACTTTTGTAAAGCAAAGCCAACCCAATGCTTTTCTAAAAATATGCAAAGAACAGCAGAAAAAAAAAAGAGCGCTCAGTTCTTTTTCTCTTCTGAGGTCAACCATGGCCAATCAACATCAATATCCATTTTGACCTCTACAAATACCAAGAATCTCCACACTTTCTCTACATCTATCAGTATGTATGCTGAGATCCCACTTTGGAGAGTAAAGATGGAAAATCCATATATATATACATATATCTTAATTATACATAATAGTTTTATATAATATCTAGCTAATGACACGTAATTATATATAACCTAGATATTACATATATATGGATTTAATGTATACAATCTAGAGATTTCCTCTTTAGTAACCCTTTCAATATACCCAACATGCAAAAGTGAGACAAACAAACTTCTTTAGAAATCACTTTCATGAAAAGGGGGCAATGAAAACCACACTGAGGCTGCTTCTTTGCTGCCAGTGTTCAGCCTGAGCTCCACATCTGACCAGGAATCACAGTCACCAGATAGGGTGGAAAGAGCACAGTGTGTACTTTAACAGAGCCAAGTTCAGCTTCTGGTTCTGCCATTTCTGTGAGCCCCTGTTTCCTCATCTGTAAAATGGGGACAATAAATGGAAACATGCCACGAAGATTAACCAAGATAATTTACATAAAGTGAAGGTGAAAATCGCTCAGTCCTGTCTGACTCTTTGCAGACCATGGGCTATACAGTCCGCGGAATTCTCCAGGCCAGAATACAGCAGTGGGTAGGCTTTTCCTTCTCCAGGGGATCTTCCCAACACCAGGGATCAAACCCAGGTCCCCCGGTGTATTCTTTACCAGCTGAGCCACAGGGGAAGCCCAATTTACATAAAGCACCTGGCAAACAGTAGGCAGGCATTCAATAAATAATATTTTCAGGATTTCCCAGGTGGTACAGTGGTTAAGACTCCTCATTTACATTGCAGGGGGCATGGATTCGATCTCTGTCAGGCAGCTAGGATCCCACATGCCCTGTGGCATGGCCAAAAAGAAAAAAAATTTTTAATCTCAAATAAATATTATTTTCCCTCTCCAATGACAGAAACTTTCTCAAAAGAGGGTATTCATTCTCAATGTATGTGCAAGAACACATAGAGGAGAATACAGCCAAATTATTATTCAGACAAAATCTGGCTGACTAATAAAATATAAATAATATAAAAAACAAAATATAAATTTTGATGATTGCTCTAATAGATGAAAGGATCAGAACAGACATGCAGATATAACAGAAGTATAACCCATCAAGAAATGTAAAGGTAAAAAATTCTTAATTTGATAAATACTGCAAGAAAAATATTGACTCTAACGTCTTTCAATTATTTACTTTCATAGATTTACCATTTGTAGATGTAGCATAGGGACCAAGAAAAGTATTAAAAATCACAATAGCCCAAGTAGCGACTCTTCTGTAATGTTGTCTGATTTTTCATGATCTTAAGTATCGAAAACATATATCAAAAATGGAAACACTGCTGAGACAAAGGACAACTATTCGCTGGGTTAAATTCAGAGAGCTTGCGGCACAGTGGCATCTGTAATAAAATGATGGCTGCCTGTTTTTTCACCAATGTCAAATTATTGTAAAATACGGAGGAGAAGAGAGGAATCAAATCTTGCAGTCCTCGAAATCTGATATGAGGTCTATAAGCAACCCTGTGCAAGACAGGTAGCTTTTACAAGAGGACAAACACACTGTGAGGGAATGAATCAAAGCAAAGGATTAGATAATTGAGGAGGTGACAACACATCAGATAGCGGGTGGCAGAGTGAGGTATGGAACAGGAGTTGCCTGCCCAGTAACACACAAGAAGAGTTATGACATTTATGCATTTTCATTTCTACAGGTGGGAACCTCAAATCATTCCATGGGCTAGCGTCTGAGTACCTCTAATCCAAGCCTGCCAAGGCTCAGTTGATATACTCCTGCATCGTCAGAGATGGACCCCACATATTTTCAACAATATTTCTTTGGTCCTAACAAGATACATTTTAAGTCCAAATAACCTGTAAATTCAAAGCTTATTTTCTACATTTAAGAAATATGCCCATACAGGTTCTATTATACATGGCCATCGATCCAGGAAATACTATTTGACTCCCTACTCTGTGTCGGGTTTGTGCAAGACTATTGTTTTATAATTTTATATTCAATCCTATCAGCCATGCTCTGCTGTTTGTCTTATTTTCTTCTTTTAGTAGTTGATAAAGTAAGAAGGAGAGACTGTGACGTGCCTAAGATAATGTATTTTTTTAACTTTTTGTTTTATATTGGGGTACAGCCGATTAACAATGTTGTGATAGTTTCAGGGGGACAGCAAAAGGATTCAGTCATACATATATATGTGTCAATTCTCCCCTAAACTTGCCTCCCATCCAAGCAGCCACCTAGCATTGAGAAGAGTTCCCTGTGCTAAGATGATGTATTTTAGAAGAATGCTTCTACCCTGCATTCATACCTCTGATTGCAGCTGCATTGTTGGAGGAGCGGCGGGACTCAGAGGTCCGGGCTGTGTGCTGATCTCACAGTCCTGGAGCCCTAAGTGTCTCCTCTCTCCTCCCAGGACTTTGAGCAAGGATCTCACATCCAGGAGGCCTCACGCAAGCCAGGCAGCTTTTGGCAACATGTTTTTTTCATTTTGTTTCAGACAATGGATTTGTTCTTTGTTAAAGCAAATGATACAAATGAACTTATTTATGAAGCAGAAACCAATTCAGAGACAGAGAAAACAAATGTATGGTTATCTAAGGGAAAACGGGATGGGCAAAGGATGAATTAAGACTTTGGGATTAACAGATATACACAACTATCTGTAAAATAGGTAACTAACAAGAGACCTTCTGTGTAACAGGGGAAACTATATTCAGTATCTTGTAATAACCAATAACGGAAAAGAATTGAATATGTGTGTATATATATATATTCACTCATATCACTTTGCTGTACATATGAAACTAACACAACACAGTAAATCAACTATATTTCAATTTGAAAGAAACATAAAGTTTGACAATTTTTCTGTCTTAATTTGTTTACTATGTTTTACAAATTTTCAAGATTTTCTCTTCTTTGTCTTTAGCAAATGAAATAACAGCCTATGACTCAGAGGCCTAAGGATAAACCAGCAACAAAAGATAATTAGCCCTCAAAATAGATTCCGACCCCTCTGAACAGATCTCCATTCCAATTTTAAATTATCCTCTTGACCTTAAAGACGATGCTCTGTGGGAATGAGACACCTAAAACCACTGCTCTTCATAACTCAGTTGAGATATGAATTTAAAGATTCTCACAAAATGGCAATAAATCCAGATCCAAAGACAGTTTGGGAAAGCTACAGGAAAAGTGTTGCTCACTCATCTCAAGGACTTTTCAGTACTTAAAGAACCTAATTGTTTAAAATTCAGGATATTGAATTCATAGGACTTTTGGAAATTAGCCAGATGTCCCCCAAATCTGTATTATAACCTTAGGAGACATCAAGGAAAGGTCAGGCTTGGAGAACCATCGGTGTGATCTTGTTGGGACCTAGCTGGAAGACAAAATGATCCAAATTTTTTATGGGAATCAATGTAGGGAGTCATGTTGAATGAGAAACAAATATACTGAGGTGAGTGAAACAAAATTAGCCCCCATCCTAGCTACAACTCTACCAATCTTTCACCTGAAGATCTTGCACTCATAACTTTTGGGCATTTTGTTGTCTCACCTGAGAATGTAGGCTCCTTGACTAAGTTATTTGGAGACCTCGTTCATGATTCAACTTCAGTGTAGCCCAGTTAGACTTCTCCATCTTGGCTTCAGAATGGCATTATGGAATATTAACGTCTGACCTCATTTCACCCTGAAAGCCAAACAGAAGCTGGTTGGAGTTTGGATAATTTCACCAAGGTCTTTAGGATGAGATCTGTCATACCTCTGTTAGGAAAACACTTCTTTCAATAGAATAAATTTCAGATTTTTATTGAACAACTGAAGCATGACCGGGAAAAAAAGCACTGTGATAATAATATGCTCAGTTGCTCAGTCTTATCCAACTCTTTGCGACCCTCTGTCTGCCAGGCTCCTCTGTTCATGGGATTTTCAAGGCAAGGATACTGAAGTGGATTGCTGTTGCCTCCTCCTATAACAATAGTACAATATAACAATACAAAGCGCTGTTCTTCCACCAAGTACAAGACGCCGGGTAGGTGGGTGATAACTGAGAAAGGAGCAGGCTATAGTTCATGGTGTCACAAAGAGTTGGCCACAACTGAGCGACTAATACACACAGAGTAAATAAGTGATTACTCTGTACTGTTTCCCCAAGAACTAGAATAAGAGCTAACACACAGTAGGGCCTCAACACATATTTGATAAGTGGTTAAATAAATGAAGAATTAATGAATGTGATTCAAGCTCTTTGTTTTGTACAAAGACCCATAGAAGCTACGGAATTTGTCCTGAACTATTAGTCAACTGAGGTTAAACACAGAATCTCTAAATTTTTGCCTATGTCGCAGTGTGACTTTCCCTGTTACTAGTTTGTTTTGGTTTTAATATTTAGAAAATACAGGCTTTTATTGAGCAGGATATGAAACAACTGAGGTACTGTATCTCAAGAAACTATAGCACACAACTTTTCAAATGTGCCTAATTACAGAAATCACTGGGAATGTTTATTAAAAATAAGTCCCTAGGCTTCTGATTCCATATCTCTCACCAGACAAGTCCTGGAAACATTGCCCTAACCAGGTCACTGGAGAGGGGAGGGGTCTCCCTTTGCTCTCTGCAAGGACACTTATTTCCTGGTTGAGAGGGGAGGTTGGGAGGCAGTAATACAGGATGCTTTGTTTACTGCTGAGAAGTCAAAGGACACTGATGAGAGCAGTCAGGAGGGTGATTTTGCAGGCAAGAAAACACCTGGGAGAGACAGCACTCGCCTTTGATTTATTAATTAAATTCATAGAAAGGCAGCTTCCCTAGAGGTCCTGCCGCTGCACATGTGTCCCTCCACCTTTTTATGAGAAACAGAATGACCCAAAGGCAGACTGAGGTAGGGCTTTTCTTTTCTAAAAACTAAATTTCAACCCCACTGCTAGGACTGGTACTCAGTCATCTATATTTTCTGTATCGCTTACATGGGCACTTTCACCATAGCAACCATCGGCTAGAAAAGGTGAAAATATAAATATTCGCTGAATGAATGACAGGAGAGTTTTCTCTTCAACCGTTAGTACTAGTGTATGAGAATTAATCTTGACAGTCCTTTTCTGGAGTCATTATCATTGCCTTTCAAGACTATGCAGACTATAAACTACATTATTATTGATGTTAAAAGAGAAAATGGAGCAAGAAGAATAGGAGGTAGAGGATTTAGCAAGTACACATGCTAAAATCCTTAGGGAAAACAAAATGATCAGAAAAAGTAAACTTAGGCATTGTAACTGCAGTCTAGTCAGCGTACCAGTGAAGGACAATATGTAGACCTGTTTAGTGTTAGTCACTCAGTCATGTCTGCCTCTTTACAATCCCATGGACTTGTAACCCACCAGGCTTCTCTGTCCATGGAATTCTCCAGGCAAGGAAACTGGAGTGAGTTGCCATTCCCTTCTCCAAGGGATCTTCCTGACCCAGGGATTGAATCCCTGTCTCCTGCATTGCAGGCAGATGCTTTACCATCTGAGCCATCAGGGATAGTAGACCTGCTTAAGATGGTTTCATATCTTTTTGTTTGCAGTTTTCATGAACTGAGCTAATGTGATCCTAGCAAATTGTATGAACACAGCATGCAATTGCTACAATGCAAGTTTTACAGGGTAAAGCCAATATCTGCTTTACCTGCTGTATCCCCAGAGCCTAGCACATAGCCTGGCACGTGGTAAACACTCATTAAATATTGGATAGATGTGTAAATGATAGATGCATGGATGAATCAATGGGAGGGTGGATGGATCTTGGCTATATGAGGGGTGGGCGTATGCATACCTACAAATATCCTATGCCCTTTTCATCTTCAGGAGCTAAGCTGTTCTAAGTCTCTGAAACCATGGTGAGATATGGAAGATGGGACCTACAGGGTTGTAGTCAGTAATCCTCTTCATAAAATCATCAAGACATTAACTGTTGATGGAAGACTAAGGCTGCCAGGGCAAAGTACCACAAACTGAATGGCTTAAAGACCAGAAATTTATTATTTCACAGTTCTGGAAGTCTGAGATCCTGCTGTCAGCAGGGGTGATTCCATCTGAGATCTATAAGGGAGAATATGTTCCTGCCTCTTTCCTCAGCTGGCAGTCTCTGGCATTTATTGGCTATAGATGCATTACCCACATCTCTGCCTTAAGGATCAAATAGCATCTTCTGTGTGTTTGTGTGTGTGTATGTGTGTGTATGTCTCCATATTTCTACTTTTTATAAGGACACTGCTGCTGCTGCTAAGTCACTTCAGTCGTGTCCGATTCTGTGCGACCCCACAGATGGAAGCCCACCAGGCTCCCCTCTCCCTGGGATTCTCCAGGCAAGAACACTGGAGTGGGTTATCATTTCCTTCTCCAATGCATGAAAGTGAAAAGTGAAAGTGAAGTCACTCAGTCGTGTCCGACTCTGTGCGACCCCACAGACTGCAGCCTACCAGGCTCTTCTGTCCACGGGATTTTCCAGGCAAGAGTACTGGAGTGGGTTGCCATTTCCTTCTCCAATAGGTGTCATACTATATTAGGGAACACACCAATGACCTCCTTTTAGCTTGGTTACCTCTGTAAAGACCCTTTCCGATATACTTGAGGTTAGAAATTCAACATGTGAATTTGAGGGGAACACAACAGATAACAACAAGTTATGAAATATAAGTACTTCCTACAAAACTTATTATCTGCAACAAAGTAAAACTAAATTGCTGTTTAAGCTTCTCATTGACTGGAAGACAATATTCCACTAACAAACGGATAGTAAGTAAAAATTAGTGCAAATTACCATTGTTACTTAACATTTCTAAAACATCATTGATATTTTCTTAGTTTAATTGTTCTCTACTAGATTAGTGAACATATTCAGTCACTGTTTAAACACACAATTTTAGTGCAGAAATATTATAAGAGCCTGAATAGCTTTACTTAAACATCAGTTAGCTCTCATCATCTTTTACATTTAATGGCTAAATTTCTCCAGTACTGTGTTTTTAAAGAATCTAGCTACCAAGGTTGGAAAATAAATATCATATATAGTGCTGCATGTATTTTGGAAAGATGTAAATATGAAATAAATTTTAAGTTCTGATCCTTGAAGAGATAATGTTCTCAGAAAATTTACTTAACCAAATAGCTTGTTTCCTAACAATGATGAATAACAGAGATTGTGCTATTTATAGAAGTGATTTAGCTGGATATGCACAAATGATAAAGTTCAGCTCACTTTATGTGAGAGCAATTCCCTTTATGATGAAGGCAAAGAATTGTTAAAGGAATCACCAACAGAAACTTTTAAAAGCCTAGGTATGTTGTGTAAGTCACATCCATGGGGAGTCTGATAAACATTGAAAGGAAAAGATCAAATTCATTGTTATAGTTACAATCATGGTATTTGGCACTTTTGCTCTATGGAAGAAACATTACTCACATCCTCTGAGTAACTTACACTCAAAAAGGAAAAAAAAAATGAGGGCTTAATGTTAAGTTGTACATTCAGAAATGCAGGGAAAATATATGCATCATACAGGCATAGACTCTAACTGGGAAAGTAAACTAAGAGGGAAGAAATTCTAAAAATAAAATTGACTTCACTTTCCGAAAGTTATAATTGATCTTGAAGAGGAAGGGAATTTTTTATAATTAACCAGGCTTTGATATAAAGTCAAGGATCCATGTACATTTTCTACAAATGGTCAGATAAAGAAATACACTAAAGACAGTTTATCTCTAAATATCAGCAATATTCAATTAGAAATATGTAATTTTTAAATGCCACTCAAAATTGCACCAAAAAATATAGAGTATCTAGGAATAAATTAAACACAAAATATGCAGATTTACATGAAAAAGCACAAGATGTTTTTAAACAAATAAAATAGAAAAGCATTGAAGTTATTAAGATGATTTAATACTGGTTAAATGTCAGTTCTTTCTTAATCTACAACGTTAAGAGTTTTTCCACTGAAAATTTCAATAGAAATTTTTGACAAAATGAATCTAAGTTCTTCTGGAAGAATAACGTGCCTGATAATCAAGAACATTTTTAGAAAGAAAACTGCTTAAGGATTTGCCCTGGCAAATGCTAAATGTATTTTTGTAAAGCTGTTGTAGGTATACAGTAATTACATGAGTTCAATAGACTACAATGTACACACTGACACAACTTAATATACGGCTGGAAAAAAAAAACAAAAAACTATAAACTTAGACTGCACTTTCAAAAGAGGAAAGAGGACACTGACAGAATAGACTTTATCTGAAGAAGGGGAGGTTATAAATTGGATTGACTCAGTGATAGATGTTCGACCCACGGGGATTTCTGGTGTTTCTTCCTACTTTAAAACACTGTGAAAACCAAGCCTATTCCTTCTCCAGCAGATCTTCCTGACCCAGGAATCGAACAGGGTTCTCCTGAATTGCAGGCATATTCTTTACCAGATGAGCTACCTGGAAAGCCCAAGAGTGAATGCAGATGACTACAATTCTAAGTCTTCTTCAAAAATTTTCACCAAAGACCCCATATTTTATCAGAGTGCTCTAGAGGTCCTTGTGGCAGGTAAATGGGAGCAGAAATGGCTGCATTCAAGTTTACATATCAAAAAGACCCCTTGGCAGCGGTATAATGGATTAGAGGAGGACCAACGTGATGGTTATTATAATAGGCCAAACAAGAGGGCTGAAGGAGCAGAGTGGTCGTGAGGGTGGACAGGGAAAAAAAGGATTCAAGAATTATACAGAAGGTAAAATTTTCTTGGTGATCAATGATATATCAGAGGAAGTACAAACAAAAGTCCAAGATAATTCACAGGTACTGTCTTAACCAACTGGGTAATAAGGAGTAAAGAAGTGTGGGTTTAGAGAGAAAGACAATGAGTTCAATTGTTAGGTCTTTATTTTAGGAAAGAATCTGCATTTTTACGTATTTTATGTATTTGGTAATTTTTTTTACATATTGGGGTTTCCCTCATAACTGTTATTGTAAAAGGATTCTGTTGCTTTTAAAAAAGATTGAGAATTTCTGGATTTGAATGACAGTCTTTGCTTAGTTATATCAATTCTCATTTTTAGAGGGGGGAACAGGTGTTTATAAAGTTATGTGATTTTCATTTTTATACATAATCAGTGTCAAATACGAACATTTTAGCTCCAAGACTTGTAATCCTAACCTTGTGCTCAGATCACTAGACTGCAAGTGGTTCAGAACATTCCAGACATAAACTCTTACCTGGTAAGGACTTGAGAGCTTTCCTAGTTCAGCCCTTGGATTGTACAAGAGTCTGAGTCCCAGACATTTGTCCTGGCTCTCGCAGTGAGTATACTAGTAGAGCTCAGATTAAAATCCAATAGAGCAAATCATAATCAAGCATGTGACCCATTGCTGTACCCTGCCTCACCACTGGGTGCTGAATCAGTCAGTAGAATTAACATCATTTGATGACACTTTAAAAACAAACTGCAGCTTCTATTAACAAAACAGATTAAATGCATCATCTTATTCAAGCCTCACAAGTCCATGATTTAGGAATAAGATTTCTGTTGTACACATGAGGAAACTAAAGTCTGTAGAAAATAAAGTAACTTGCTCAAAGTCACATCACTAGTAAGTGGACTCAGAGATGTTGAAACTACAAGCTCTTTTCCCTAATGGCCCATTTACAAAAAAATGAGTTAAACACATGTATATATAACCCAGGAAGAACTAATGCTTATTTCACAAAGGTCTGTTGCAAGATGGTGGAAAATAAAACATTCAAAGTTTGTGTATCCTACTAGAGTTAAAATTTTAAAAACTGCTTACCTAATACATTTACTTTGACACCATATATTACCTTTAATACTACGCTTGCCCTGATATACTTGACCTCTATTCACAGAAAATGAAACGCAGCTTGTACAGATTGATTTTTAGATCTCTTTATTCAAAGTAAAGGGTAGGCCAGAATCAAATTTTGGTATGTCTAATATTTATGCTTGCAAAGACAGTCTTGCAAGTGTCAACATTGGGTGTAAATTAGCATTATGGAAGATCAGCAGGTATTGGTGAAAAAGCTATCATCAATAAGAAAGTTCTGTGTGCATGCTTAGTCACTTCAGTTGTGTCCAACTCTCTGGGACCCCACAGAGTGTAGCTAGCCAGGCTCCTCTGTCCATAGGATTCTCCAGGCAAGAATACCGGAGTGGGTTGCCATGCTTTCCTCCAGAGGATCTTCCTGACCCAGGAATCGAACCCTCATCTCCTGCATCTCCTGCTTTGTGGGAGGATTCTTTACTGCTGAGCCACCCGGAAAGACCTAAGAAAGTCCTGAAGTGAACTGAAGTCGCTCAGTCGTGTCCGACTCTTTGCAATCCCATGGACTATAGCCTACAAGGCTCCTCTGTCCGTGGAATTTTCCAGGCAAGGGTACTGGAGTGGGTTGCCATTTCCTTCTCCAAGGGGTCTTCCTGGCCCAGGGAATGAACCTGGGTCTCCTGCATTGTAGGCTGATGCTTTACCGTCTGAGTCACCAGGGAAGCCTATATAACCATAAACACTGCTTCAGAATGTCATTTTAAAAATATACAGTGCCCCCTGTTTAGACTATGGTTACTTTTTAACAGTATTGCTAAAGTTCATTTTTCGAAAATGTATAAAACTAGTTATTTTTCAATGGCACAGTCCAGAGAACTCATTTTCTAAACACAAACTGAAATAATTGGCCAATATGGTAAGAGAAAAAATAAGTGGAAACCAATAGCCCTGGATTCTTGTTCGAGGCAACATGGCAGAATGAATGAGGGCAAAGACTTGCCCAGTGACCGGCACTCCAACCCTGTCACTTGCTAGATATGTGACAGTGGCTCTGTTGCTCAACTTTAGGATGCCTCAGTTTTCTCATCTGTCCAGTGGGGATGATAATATATCTGCTTCACTGAGCTATCAGCAGGATTAAATTTATACTTGTAAAGTATATTTAACTCAGATGACCATTATATCTACTACTGTGAGCAAGAATCCCTAGAAGAAATGGGGTAGCCCTCATAGTCAACAAAGGTGTCTGAAATGTAGTACTTGGGTGCAGTCTTAAAAATGACAGAATGATCTCTGTTCGTTTCCAAGGCAAACCATTCAACATCACAGTAATCCAAGTCTATGCCCCAACTAGTAACGCTAAAGAAGCTGAAGTTGAATGATTCTATGAAGACCTACAAGACCTTCTAGAACTAACACCCAGAAAAGATATCCTCTTCATTATAGGGGACTGGAATGCAAAAGTAGAAAGTCAATAGATACCTTAAGTAACAGGCAAATTTGGCCTTGGAGTACAAAATGAGGCAGGGCAAAGGCTAACAAGAGTTTTGCTAAGTGAATGCACTGGTCATAACACCCTCTTCCAACAACATAAGAGACAACTCTACACATGGACATCACCAGATGGTCAATACTGAAATCAGATTGAATATATTCTTTGCAGCCACAGACAGAGAAGCTCTATACAGTCAACAAAAGCAATACCGGGAGCTGACTGTGGCTCAGATTATGAACTCCTTATTGCCAAATTCAGACTTAAATTGAAGAAAGTAGGGAAAACCACTAGACCAGTCAGGTATGACCTAAACCAAATCCCTTACGATTATACAGTGGAAGTGAGAAATAGATTCAAGGGATTAGATCTGATAGAGTGCCTGAAGAACTATGGATGGAGGTTCATGACATTGTATAGGAGGCAGTAATCAAGACCATCCCCAAGAAAAAGAAATGCAAAAAGGAAATATGGTTGTCTACGGAGGCCTTACAAATAACTAAGAAAAGAAGAGATACTAAAGGCAAAGGAGAAAAGGAAAGATATACCCATTTGAATGCAGAGTTCCAAAGAACAGCATGGAAAAATAAGAAAGCCTTTCTCAGTGACCAATGCAAAAAAACAGAGGAAAACAATAGAATGGGAAATACTAGAGATGTCTTCAAGAAAATCAGAGATATCAAGGGAACATTTCATTCAAGGATGGGCAAATAAAGGACAGAAACAGTAAGGACCAAACAGAAGCAGAAGAGATTAAGAAGATATGGTAAGAATACACAGAAGAAATATACAAGAACAATCTTAATGACCGATATAACCATGATGGTGTGGTCACTTACCTGGAGCAAGACATCCTAGAGAATGAAGTCAAATGGGCCTTAGGAAGCATTGCTACTGCTACTGCTAAGTCACTTCAGTCGTGTCCGACTCTGTGCGACCCCATAGACGGCAGCCCACCAGGCTCCGCCATCCCTGGGATTCTCCAAGCAAGAATACTAGAGTGGGTTGCCATTGCCTTCTCCAGTGCATGAACGGGAAAAGTGAAAGTGAAGTCGCTCAGTCGTGTCCGACTCTTAGCGACCCCATGGACTGCAGCCTACCAGGCTCCTCCATCCATGGGATTTTCCAGGCAAGAGTACTGGAGTGGGGTGCCATTGCCTTCTCCGTAGGAAGCATTACTACAAGCAATATTAGTGGAGGGGATGGAATTCTAGTTGAGCTATTTAAAATCCTAAGAGACTATGCTGTTAAAGTGCTGCACTCAATATGCCAGCAAATTTGGAAAACTCAACACTGCCCACATTTCTGGAAAAGGTCAGTTCTCATTCCAATCCCAAAGAAAGGCAATGCCAATGAATGTTCAAACTACCGCACAATTGTACTCATCTCACACACTAGCAAAGTAATGCTCAAAATTCTCCAAGCCAGGCTTCAATAGTACATGAACCATGAACTTCCAGATGTTGAAATTGGATTTAGAAAAGGCAGAGGAATCTGAGATCAAATTGCCAACATCTGCTGGATCATTGAAAAAGCAAGAGAGTTCCAGAAAAACATCTACTTTTGCTTTATTGCCTATGCCAAAGCCTTTGACTGTGTGGATCACAACAAACTGTGGAAAATTCTTAAAGAGATGGGAATACCAGACCACCTTACCTGCCTCCTGAGAAATCTGCATTTAGGTCAAGAAGCAACAGTTAGAACCAGACATAGAACAACCAACTGGTTCCAAATCAGGAAAGGAGTATGTCAAGGCTGTATATTGTCACCTGGCTTATTTAATTTATATGCAAAGTACATCACGCAAAATGTCAGGCTGGATGAAGCACAAGCTGGAATCAAGATTGCCAGGAGAAATATCAATAACCTCAGATACACAGATGACACCATCCTTATGGCAGAAAGTGAAGAAGAACTGAAGAGCCTGTTGATGAAAGTGAAAGAGGAGAGTGAAAAAATTTGGCTTAAAACTCAACATTCAGAAAACTAAGATCATGGCATCTGGTCCCATCACTTCATGGCAAACAGAAGGGAAACAATGAAACAGTGAGAGACTTTATTTTGGGGGGGCTCAAAAATCACTGCAGATGGTGACTGCAGCAATGAAATTAAAGACGCTTGCTTCTTGGAAGAAAAGCTATGACCAGCCTAGACAGCATATTAAAAAGCAAAGACATTACTTTGCCAACAAAGATCCGTCTAGTCAAGGCTATGTTTTTTACAGTAGTCATGTATGGATGTGAGAGTTGAACTATAAAGAAAGCTGAGTGCCGACGAATTGATGCTTTTGAACTGTGGTGTTGGAGAAGACTCGGAGAGTTCCTTGGACTGCAAGGAGATCCAACCTGTTCATCCTAAAGGAATACTGTCCTGAATATTCATTGGAAGGACTGGTGCTGAAGCTGACACTCCAATACTTTGGCCACCTGATGTGAAGAACTGACTCATTTGAAAAGACCCTGATGCTGGCAAAGATTAAAGACGTGAGAAGAAGGCAATGACAGAGGATGAGATGGTTGGATGGCATCATCGATGCAATGGACATGAATTTGAGTAAGCTCTGGGAGTTGGTGATGGACAGGGAAGCCTGGCATGCTGTAATCCATGGGGTCGCAAAGAGTCAAACATGACTGAGCGACTGAACTGAACTGAAAGTACATAAAACAACATCTGGAATGTTGGATAAATTTTTGTCAAAGTAGATGTTGGATAAATTTTTGTCAATGAAGCAAAATGTAGACAAGTCCTGTGTACATTTAGACCAAGTCACACTTAACTGATTCTTGATTACCTTCTCTAATAATATGAAGTGATTGTACAACCTTTAATCTCTTCTTGAATCACCCTTTGGGGAGGTAATTAGAAAAGGCAACTGCATAATATAAGAAAGGTAAACAAAAGGAAAAATAAGAGTAGTGTCATTGGAAATTAAATCTTTGGAGACTGCTAATAGGATCATATTTTCTTGAAGTTTGAAATTCGTAGGCAGTTTGGCTTTGGGCAAATACCAACTTCTCCTGAACCCATGTGATGACCTACAGGTTCCTTGGTCTCTGAGCCTCACAATCCCCATCTCTATGGTGTCATAGCAATCCCTACTTCAGAAATAGTTGGTAGTAAGATTATACATGTAAAGAATAGTAAGATTATACACATAAAGCATGTTTGACACATTGTAAGAATGTAGTAACCAGTGTTCTGGTGGTTATAAGAATGATGATGATCACATTGTCAATAAGGAAATTTAGCAATTTTATAACTAACTCTATCAATTCATAAAATGATTTTAAAACTATAGAAATTATGTTAGATATGTGGCATGAAGCTTAGTTCAGCTTAATTCCATCTTTACTTGTCAGGGATATGACTCAAATTATAAAAACAAACTGTGGAAGTAGAAAAAAAATAATTTGCCATCATCACTTACTTCTTTTATTTTGGAAGTAGAAAAAAAATTTGCCATCATAGCTTACTTCTTTTATTTAAAAAGGTTTTATTTAAATGCTAACACCTTTAAAGCTTCACATGGAATTTTAAAAATAACCAATACAGTATTAGATGCTTTCATTTTCAGTTGGCGAGAAGCAGAGTGCTATTAATAACTCAAGGATGGACTTATGATGGCACAGCAAAGAAATCCAGTGCAAGTCATCCTGTACTTCAGACGTGAGGATGTTACTGCCAGTGTGATTGGTACAGCTTAAGTAAACCGAATTACTAACAATTTTGCAGGCTGAATAGATTTTAGTAGACCTAATAAAATTATAAGCTATTTTCAAGGCTACTCGTAAACATTGTATCAAATCCATACGAATGTCTTTACAAGGAAAACATGATGCTAAACCGTAAGTTTTTGTGTTTCTTTTTAACCCTTATACAATGTCTAATGTTTTCTGTTGGTTTTATACTGCATCACTGTTTTGGAAAATGTGATAAATGCCACTGAAAAACAATGTACAAAAGAAGATAAAAATCATCCCCAAAACTGCCATGCAAAAATAATCTCTTTTCTAGTTAATACTTTGGAAAATAATCATTTTAGACCTCTCTCCAAACATTTCTGTACATATGGATTATGTACATATGATGTGTCAATAATTATATCATGCCAAACGGTATTCCTTAATGTTTTTCACTCAACAATATGCTATGATAATCCTTTTTATCTCAGTAAATGTTGATCCATGTCATCATTTTCATTGCCATATTGTATTCATTAGTACATATCAGTAAAATTTACTTGGTCCATCATTGATGAAAACTTAAAACATTCTTTTGTAATCATTTTGTGAAATATGACTATCTTTTCCCTCTGATAATCCTTCAAGCCAAATAAAAAGTACTTTTAAAAGAATATTTGTAAAAAATGAGATCCCATTCACAAGTAGTTAAACATCTAACAAGCTATATATTAAAACAGTATACATTTAAACTGTTTTTATTTCTAAAAATATATAGATAAAGAAATACATAAGTCCTATAATAAGAAAACTATAAAATTGTACTAAGGGACAGAGACAAGACTTGAATAAATGAAAAAATAAAACTTGTTTTAAATATGAAGATTCAATGTTGTAACAAGACTAGTTCTCCCTAAATTATTGCATAAATTTAATGCAATTCTCTTTCAAATCCCAGAAGATTTTTTTTATTCAGAATGATTATCTTAATAATAAGTATGTAAGAACATTAAAAATATTTAGGACAATTTGAAAGGAAAAAGAAGGCTGAGAAGGAGAGAGAAAAGGAGAAAAGTGCAGTAAAAGATTTGGGAATGTATTATACAGCTATCATGATTAAAACAATGTGGTACAAGAATATGTAATGAGATCAGTGAAACAGAATAGGCATTCCTGGAAGTACATAGTGATTAATCATATGATAAAAATGTCATTTCAAATCAAATCTGAACTATTCAATAAATAGGACTAGGGCAAATTGTCATTGTTTTTAAAAAATAATAATAATAAAGTTAGATAATGACCTCAGTCTTTCTGTTGTTATTCAGTCAGTAAGTCGTGTGACTCTCTGCAAACCCCATGGACTGCAGCAGGCCAGGCCTCCTTGTAGTTCACTGTCTCCCGGAGTTTGCTCAATTTCATGTCCATTGAGGAAGTGATACTATCTAATCATCTCATCCTCTACTGCCCCCTTCTCCTCCTGCCTTCAATTTTTCCCAGCATCAAGTTTTTTTCCAATGAGTCAGCTCTTCACATTAGGTAACCAACGTACTGGAGCTTCAGCTTCAGCATTAGTCCTTCAATGAATATTCAGGGTTGATTTCCTTTAGGATTGACTGGTTTGATTTCCTTGCAGTCCAAGGAACTCTCCGGAGTCTTCTCCAACCTTATAATCTGAAAGCATTAATTCTTCAGCACTCAGACTTTTTATGGTTCAATTCTTACATGTGTACATGATTACTGGAAAAAATACGGCTTTGACTATATGGACCTTTGTTGGCAAAGCAATGTCTCTGCTTTTTAATACACTGTTTAGGTATGTCATAGCTTTTCTTCCAAGGAGCAAGCGTCTTTCAATTTCATGGCTGCAGACAACATCAGCAGTGATTTTGGAGCCCCCCAAAATAAAATGTGTCACTGTTTCCACTTTTCCCCCTTCTGTTTGCCATGAAATGATAGGACCAGATGCCATGATCTTAGTTTTTTGAATGTTGAGTTTTAAGCCAGTTTTTTCACTATCCTCTTTCATCCTCATCAAAAAGTTCTTTAGCTCCTCTGCTTTCTGCCATTAGAGTGGTATCATCTGCAAAATTAAGATTGTTGATATTTCTCCATGGAATCTTGATTCCAGCTTATTATTCATCCGGCCTGGCATTTGGCGTGATGTACTCTGCAAATAAGTAAATTAATCAGGGTGAGAATATACACACTTGACGTACTCCTTTCCCAATTTGGAACCAGTTCGTTGTTCTATGTCTGGTTCTAACTGTTGCTTCTTGTCCTGCATACGGGCTTATCAGGAGGCAGGTAATAGGGTCTGGTATTCCCATCTCTTTAAGAATTTTGCACAGTTTGTTGTGATCCACACAGTCAAAGGCTTTAGCGTAGTCAATGAAGCAAAAGTATATGTTTTTCTGGAATTTCCTTGCTTTTTTATGATCCAACGAATGTTGACAATTTGATTTTGTGGTTCTTCTGCCTTTTCTAAACCCAGCTTGTACATCTGGAAGTGCTTGGTACATGTACTGCTGAAGCCTCACTTGAAGAATTTTGAGCATAACCTTGCTAGCATGTGAAATGAGCACAATTGTGCAGTACTTTAAACATTCTTTAGCATTTCCCTTCTTTGGGACTGGAATGAGAACTGACCTTTTCCAGAAATGTGGGCACTGTTGAGTTTTCCAAATTTGCTGGCATATTGAGTGCAGCACTTTAACAGCATAGTCTCTTAGGATTTTAAATAGCTCAACTAGAATTCCATCCCTTCCACTAATATTGCTTGTAGTAATGCTTCCTAAGGCCCATTTGACTTCACTCTCCAGGATCACCATCATGGTTATCTGGGTCATTAAGACTTTTTTTTGTATAGTTCTTCTGTGTATTCTTGCCATATCTTCTTAATCTCTTCCACTTCTGTTTGGTCCTTACTGTTTCTGTCCTTTATTGTGCCCATCCTTGCATGAAATGTTCCCTTGATATCTCCAATTTTCTTGAAAAGATTTCTAGTCTTTCCCATTCTATTTCTTCTATTTCTTTGCATTGCTCACCTAAATGTCTAATAAATCAAAAATTTGGCTGAGTAACAGTCCATTGTGTGTATATATATTTAGCTTGCTTCTATGTCTTAACTACTGTAAATAGTCTGCCATGAACATTGGGGTGCAAGCGTCGTTTCAAATTATGATATTCTCCAGATATATGCCCAGTAGTGGAATTGTAGGACCATAGGGTAGCTCTATTTTTAGTTTTTAAAGCAACCTCCATACTGTTCTCCATAGTGGCTGTACCAATTTACAATCCCACCAGCAGTGTAGGAAGACTCCTTTTTCTCCATACTCTCTCCAGCATTTATTACTTGTAGACTTTTTGATGATGGCCATTCTGACTAGTGCAAGGTAATACCTCATTCTAGTTTTGACTTGCATTTCTCTAATAATAGCAATGTTGAATATCTTTTCATATGCCTTTCGGCCATCTGTATGTCTTCTTTGGAAAAATATCTATTTAGATCCTTTTGATTGGGTTTTTCTCAATTGAGCTGTATGAGCTGTTTGTATATTTTGGAGTTTATTCCCTTGTCAGTTCTGGGCTTTCCTGGTAGCTCAGTGGAAAAGAATCTTCCCGCCAGTGCAGGAGATGTAGCTTCAATCTCTGGGTTGAGAAGATCCTCTGTAGTAGGAAATGGTAACCCACTCCAGTATTCTTGCCTAGAAAATTTCAGAAGAGCCTGATAGGTGGGCTATAGTCCATGGGGTCACAAAGAGTCGGATATGACTGAGCGACTGAGCATTCACACCCTTGTCAGTCCTAGAATAAACTTAGAAGCTATCAGAAGAAAACTATGATGAGCTATAACTTTAATACAGCACACATTTTTTAAATATAACAACAAATGGAAATGGTAAGGGAACGGATGTATGTATCTTTTAGGCTATGTAAAATTTTAATTTTCTGTGTAATTTTTTTAAGAAATAACATATCTAATGTTAAAAGTCAAACCACAAACTGGTATCATTTTTATGGTTTTTTTTTTCATTTGAAGGAAGGCTTATACTTAGTACCATTCCCTAAACAGTTGTTCTATTTTGCCTTAGAAATCCTAATACAAGCTGGATCCTTGACCCCCGCATGAACTATATATCTGATATTGGAAAAAAAAAATCTGCTCCATTCCCTCAGTTCTTCTAAATAAGTATCCACCTATAGCCTAATGATACCGTAATTTAGTTTTGACAATTACACAACAATATAAACCTGTTCAATCACAAAGTATTCCCACATAGTCTCATCTGATCATGCCAATAAATTGTACATTTTTTACTGACATTTTAGAAAGTTATCTGTTTAGTCTCTGCAAAACATTTGGAAAGATTTCTTTTCTCCTATCCAAGACAATCTTCCTTTAAATGCCGGGACCCATGTGTAGTTATCACAACTGACACAAGATTACAACACCAGACACTTCTCAGATCACCTCTGCTTTAATATAGGACGCTCAATAGAATCATCACTTGTTATTGTTTAGTCACTAAATCATGTCCAAATCTTTTGTGACCCCATGGACTGTAGCCCACCAGGCTCCTATGTCCGTGGGATTTCCCAGGCAAGAATGATGGAGTGAGTAGCCACTTCCTTCTCCAGGGGATCTTCTCAACCTAGGGATGGAACGGGGTTTCCTGCACTGTAGGTGGATTCTTTACAGCTGAACCACCAGGGAAGCCCCAGAATCATCAAACTTTAGCTTTAAATATTTTTTGTGTGTACTTGTCCCCTTCTTGCTGCTGAAAGAAACAATCACGTAGACAGATGAATATCTATCCTCTATGTTTTGAGGATTACATAAGTTATAATAAAACATATAAATTATAAGTTATAACAAAACAATGTCTTAGCACACTGTAAGTGTTCAATAAATGTGAATTGTTAGTATCATCATTAGTAACTTATTTAGTCCAAATTAAGGCAGGGACACGTTAAAAGCAGGAGACCATTGCCAATGTGTCTTATCTGATAAACAGCACATCTGTATCTACCTATATTGGAACTGAATTAAAGAAACACATAATGGCTTGGAGCCACACGTTCCCGACAATGATAAATGGTGTTTCGCTGGTCACATCATGGCACTATGCAAGGGAGGGGTGGGGAAAGGACAAGGGAGGTGGTCCACTGGTGCTCTTACCAAAGTGTATTTAAATTGTTCCTTTCACACCAAATGCATCGCTAGTCGTGGCAGACGGAGAACACAAGGAAGAGAACAAAGATACTCAAAGTTGCAAAGACAGCATAGTAGCATCACAGTGACAGCCCAGTCACTGACAGCTCAGGCAGCTGGGACTTTTAGAGGGACTGTAAAAGATGTTATTTAGAGGGAACATCCTGCAAGTGGAACGGGATTTGGTGATTTGGGGGAAGATGATGTGAGGCAAGAGCCATGTTGGGCTCTCTGAAGGGATGCTGGGCTGAACCAGAACAGAGACTAATCCCCTTGCCATGTCAGCTCTTTGTAGGACTAAAACCTGTTATTAGAAATTCACTGTGTTTCCTTTAGTGTATGTTGTACATTCAGTAAAACACAGGTGCTATTTTTCAGGATCCAATTTCAGTCAGTCTCCACAAACCCTATGATCTTTTTCAAAAATTCTTCCCTTTAGTTTAAAATTTAATTGCAAAAATTAAGAAACAAATGAAGATTAAAATTCTGGTGTCCTGAATTGACCAAGCCCAGAATAGAAATATTTCCAAATGGTATGTGAACAAACTTTTGAGAGCTGGGTTACTACATATTGAATGAAAGATCACTTAAGAGCGTAAAGTGAAGTGAAGTGAAAGTCACTCAGTCATGTCTGACTCTGCAATCTCATGGACTTTAGCCCATGGAATTCTCCGGGCCAGAATACTGGGGTGGATAGCTGTTTCCTTCTCCAGGGGATCTTCCCAATCCAGGGATCAAACCGAGGTCTCCTGCATTGCAGGAGGATTCTTTACCAGCTGAGCTACCAGTAAGACACCTGGCAATTCCTGATGACTTAACATATCTGTCTGTTTTGGTTCAATAGCGTTTGCTTTAAACAAGGCTTCCATACCACAGAAAGAGGAAGTTTCCAGCCACAATATTTAATTAGTACCTAATTAGAGCACTGACATAATAAGTGAGGCAGGTTTGGGCCCCCATGTTTGGACCTGGATATGGGTAAACAGTTTCCCGTGAGTTTTGGCTGTGTGACAGCTCTCAGCTGTCACTGGCACCACAGAGCCCAGGGAAGATGCTGAGGCTCCTTGGCAAGTGTACACTAGCAAACATTCAAAGCAGTTGGAGGAAACCAATCACACCAAGTAAATTACTAAAGCAAAAATATGGGAGTCTGGAAAGGATGGCATATTCACATGTATATGCCTCATATTGAGCCACAGTCACTTGAAAAAGTTCATCAACTCCTTTCACATGTAACTGAAGTACCAGCTCTTCTTCCAAGGGTATCTTCAAGAATACCGTTCACTTAGGTAGAATCGGTACAACTGCCAAAAGCCAAATATCAGTCTGATGCAAGTAAAATCCTTGATGAACTGCAATTACCAAATTGACTTGCCTCTGGGGAACAACCCACCTTATATCAAGTCACTAAGGGAATAACATCACTGTATATCTGGAACTCCCTGGGGTTATTCATCTTTTTTTCCTACTAGTAAGCAGCTCTTTTAAAAACCGAAAACTGGGTGGCTGAGCTTCCTGTTCTTTGTTACACACTAACCAAGTCTACGATCTTAGACTAGGCAGTTCACCTTTTTGGACCTTGGTTTCTTCCACGGAAGAAAGAGGGGATTAGCCCAAATGCTTTCTGTAAGCTATCTAAAATGCTATGATTTGGTGCTGCGTATTTATACAGCACACTCCTTCTGCAGATTTCAAGATCTCTCAAGAGACTCTCATTAGTATTCTCAATATTGCTGTGAGGCAGGCAGGTGGCAAGGTTTATTATCCCCATTTTTTCATAAAAGAGACAATGAGACATTTTGCTGACACAGCGCTCTTGACCAAGTAAAGACTAAAAGTTAGGTGTCCTAATACTAATCAAGAACTCTGTTAAACCACTTTGTTACTAAACTAAATGGAAGGTCTCTGATGAATAAAATATTCTGTGCTCATGGTGGAGGGGAAACGGAGTTTGATCACCTTGCAGAGATGTAATGGTTTCAAACAATGATTTCCAAATTGTCTCCCATACAATCTTCCAGTGAGTCTTGGCTGCGTTTTTCTCAGTTCTCCCTGACACAGCCCTATGCATATTTTTTCTTCTTGGATATGAATACCAAAATGTGAATGTGCTGAAGTAAAAGGGTATTAAAGAATGTGTGTGCGCAAAGAAAGAAGGTAAACTGAGGAAGAAATCATTGAATTTGCTTGGAAATTTTTCAAAGTATAAATTATATAATCAATAGGAATATATTATAAAAGTGACAGCTAAATTCAATTATACACATCAGTGAAAAGAAAATATCATCCAAGGAATAATCAATGATCTTTCAACATTAGGATGTATTTCTCAAGCACTATAAAGGGTCTAAGATATCACCCTATTTGCAAGCTACCCAGTTGGCCTACCATAGTCTCACAGATGCTGGCAGAAGACACAATACTATTAGCTCAGAAAAAATGGAAGTTAAATGCAGTAGCTACAGTATCAATATTTTTACTTAGGTTTCCCAAGCCCCAGTTGCCACAGGACGATGCAAAGAAGGTCAGGTGACACCTGAATGTGTAGGAGATTGCCTTAGAGGAGAGAAACCCTGAACCTGGGTTTCCTGAATTATTTATTGTAACGGACAGTAAACATGCCTGCCCGTTGCACCAAAGGGAGACTCTATCTCTGTCTTCCAAGGCTATTCACTATATAAACATGCCTGGAAAGATAGTTCAGAACACAAGCACTGAGTGCCTCTGCCTGAAAAAAAGTGCAGAGAAAGACCCATGGAGAAAATTTCCCAACAGCATTTAATGGCTTTATTTGACTCTCTGCGTATCTGATATTTTGAGAATTCTTCAATGCTCAAAGCAACTACTGTAGCAGTACTGATGAAGCACAGGACATTTTCCCAGCTTGAACTCCTATTGGACTCCCTATTTCTGTCTCCGTCCTCATAGTTCAACAAGCTCAAAGCAGAAAAATAACTTCTTTGGGATGCAACTAGAGATTATCATTCTAAGTGAAGTAAGTCAGAAAGAGAAAAAAAGTACCTTATGACAGCACTTATATGTGGAATCTAAAATATGACACAAATAAACTTATCTACGAAACAGAAATAGACTCAGCGACACAGAGAAGAGACTTGTGGTGTCAAGGGGGAGAGGTTGAAGAGGGATGGATTGGAAGTTTGTGATTAGCAAATGCAAACTGGTATATATAAAATGGATAAACAACAAGGTCCTACTGTATAACACAGGGATCTATAGTCAATATTCTGTGATAAATCATAATGGAAAAGAATATGAAAAGAATGGATACATATATATATATGTATAACTGAGCCACTTTGCTATACAGCAGTAATTAATACAGCATTGTAAATCAAGTATACTTCAATTTTTAAAATGTAAAGAAAAATAACTTTTTTGGTTCCCTGCCTTAGCTTTTTCACTTCCTTCCATTTATCAAAGTTGGCAGAAATCCTTCCACTGGTGAGAAAATACAAGTAAAACTGTCCTGAAATGCATAAGGCTGAGATTCCAAATCCCTTGTCTTAGTTCCGAGGACCCTGCAAAATCATTTCATAATCACATGAAGCTCCCTTTGTTTCTCTTGAGCTCTGAACCTCAAGTCCTAGTTAAAGACTTATGACCAAACACCCAGAAAACAAAGAAAATCTCTGGGAGTGCCCAGTTGTAGAAGTAGGTTCACCACCAAACATATGCTCTTGTGTATGTATTCCCCCAAAGCTCCTGGCAGCACTGAGAAGCTGTCTCAGTGACGGGTGAACATGCCCACTCCACAGTCAGTTGGCGGTCATCAGATCCCAGAAGTGCCGGTCATTAGCTATGGAACCTCACTCGCCCTGCTTATTCAAGCTTTCTGTGTCTCAGATTTCCATTTGTAACACAAGCCTGATAACACTGCTTCTCAGAGTTAGAAGGAAGATTAAATTATCCATATATTTAAAACACTGCCTAGCACCTAGGCATTTGATAATGGTTTTCTGATGAATAAATTTTCCTAGCTAACTTGGGGCCCATTGTACCAAACTGCTGATGTGAATAGCATCATTGCTAAGGTATCGACATTAACGGAAAGAGGTAGATACTGAAAGGACTTTTTTTTTTGGAAACTCCCCATCATTCCTTTTGGTCTTATAAACTGGGGTGCTGGGTGGAGAGGGGACAATGCAATATTAATCTACTCACCCATTAAAACAGAAAACTACCTCAGAAATTTTGCTGTTAGATATATCCCACTCACTATTAAGATAAGCATTTTCTTGTGTGCTCTATATTTAGCATCAAACTGCTAATTTTGTGTTTGAAAAGTATAGACTTATGATTGGTGAACTATGACCTTCCTCTCTGTACAGAGAAAGTTTGGTTTCTTGTAAATGTGAACTGTTATTTTAAGGGGAAATGTGAAGGTCTTAAAAGTGGAGATTTTGCATTTCATACAAACAAATATAGAACAAGAAGAAGTAAATAAATGGCAATGACATTTTTAACATGACATTTTAGAACATTTAAAGGGACCACAAGAACAATAAGTGCATCTTGTGTGCAAATGTCTTTGAAGTTCTAATCTCAGTTCATGCCACTAAATCATCAAGTAAGGTTATTTTTAACTTGTTATGTAAAGGCTGGGGAAAAAAAATCAAGAAGCGCTCTCTGAATATGAAACGTCAAACAGAAAGAGGTTTTTGTTCATTTAGTGCACTAAGGTGATATATAACTTGGATCGAGGCAATTCATTTATCCCCAAATTTTTCAAAATAGCATGAAGAGATTTACAGAATGGAAGCAATGAATGTTCTTCAACATTTTCTTTGAGATACTTGGTAAGCAGAATAGGTGGTTCAGTGGTTAAAAATCTGCCTGCCAGTGCAAGAGACATAGGTTCAATCCCTGGGTCAAGAAGATCCCCTGGAGTAGGAAATAGCAACCCACTCCAGTGTTCTTACTTGGAAAATTCCATGGACAGAGGAGCCTGGTGGGTTATGGTCCATGAGGTCGCAAAGAGTTGGACGTGATTGGGCGCGCACACACACACACAAGCCACAGGACAGATTTAACCAATTAGCAAAATACCATTCCTTGAAACTAGATGTAAACCAAATTATGAGGACCCTCTGGGAAGAACACCAGCATCCCTGGAATTCCCTCCAGAGAGGAGCTTTAATACCCACCAGAGGAAAGACTCTGCCATCCTAGAAACAGCCTATCAGCTTGCTCCTTAGGAAAAAGTCTTCCTCCTCTCTCTGTTCCCTAATCTCCTCTTTATTCTTTCATTCTCCTCTCACCTCTCTCAAGTACACATGCAGTTCATCCCCTTTCTTAATCTAGTCTCTTTCTCAAAAATTAAAATCTTCATGGTATTTTTCCTTCACCTGAAATTAATGATAATATGTATAATGGGTAATTTTCTTAGCATAATGAACTTTGTCAAATCATTGGGTACCATGTTGACTTGTAAACATCCCTTTACTTGAGTTGGTGTGAGAATCATTCATCCATCAGCTTTCAACCAAGACAGTGAATTGGCCTTTTTAGTATACTGTCCACCTTCCTTTAATCATGTCTTGAAAATTTTATTTTGAACATGGGAAACATAAAGGGTGACATCTCTGCAGTTGGGGAGAAAATGGAAAGATCCAAATTTCTCTCACACTTTAATGTGGGTGAGCCATGATCTACTTGTTAAAATTCTTGGATTGCTAATAAAAGTCATAATATACCAAATGGTGGTAATTTGGATGAAACAAGCATATCAATCATTGAAGAATGGGCTCATGGCTCTTTATCTGGGCAGAATCATTAAGTAGAATTTATGATATATAATGTATACTATTAAGCAGCTTCCATTAAACTTGCCTGCCAAACTCATTCTATGCAGACGGATGTTTCTAAAAACAAGCTGTATGCAAGAGCGCCACCTATAGTTAAACTTCCACATTTACTTTACAATGCTAAAACGCCAGAAAATTACAAGGTTGGGAAGCAGAAATTTTAAAGAAAAAAAAACAAGGAAATGAGATGTTTAGTTTAAGATGTAAGTCCAAATCACCTCAAAAAAGGAAACTGAACAAAATTATTTGAGTAAAAAATATAAATATTGTAAGACACAACTTTTCCTATTTAGGAAAAAGTGCTCTTATTTTGCAGATAAGACCACGGGAATACCTTTTCTTCTAATTTAAATAATAATTCAAATGAAACCATTATACTTTTCTATTCTTTAAACATTTTTCTGTTTTGCTTTGTGTTAACTGTACTTTTAGCAATCTGCCTGGGTGAAACCTGAAAACAATAACCATTTAAAGTACAAATAAACTTCTTTCTGATGTTTAATTCTTTTAGGAAACACACTGCCTAAATACTTTACCTCAGCATAAATATAAGATAAATGAAAAATCCTAAAGAAATAGTAACTGGTACTACTGCTGTGAAATGTCCTTTAGGAGTTGATATCCACAGAAATTTAGTCTTAATACTTGTTCCTTTGACCTAAAAGCTAATTATGAGGGAGTTGAGCCAAAAACTAAGATGAATAAAAAGACATTTCATTGGTATTACAGAGACAGTTGCCAGAAAGAGCTTACAAATCATCAATCTACGCAGAGATGAAAAGTTGAGTCTAAATTATTATTAGACTGGGTCCTTAAATCAATGAAGAGCAAAAAATCATTACAGTGGACCTTTAATTTTCAACTATAAAAAGTCAACATGGTGGCTTGTTCAACAGTGTTTTACTGCAGGCCGTTAAGACAGCCTTTAGCTTTTTCATTTCCAAACAGAGTATATTATTTTTAAGCCCAAATTACAATCAAGTCATGGCTGCAGATCACATCCGAGGCTGCTCACCTCTCTCACCAACGGCCTTCCCAAGAAAAAAGCCAGGGGAGGATGGCGCCCCAGAGGTGCTTCTCATTATCTCACACTTGGGCCCCTTTCCTTCTCCGAGGCCCATTGTTTCATTTTGGTAAGGACGGATTTTTAAGTAGATTCAGTGCTCAACAAGGCAGGTGCCGAAGGGAGAGCACTACACACGGCTGCCGTGTTTGCAGCGCCGGAGGAGCCGGACCGCAGTCGCTTTCCCACAATGCCCTGCGACGGCGCTTCATCTCGGCCCTGGGAGGCCCACTTCTCCGGATGAGAGGATAATTCACTCGCTATAGCCCATTCAATCTTCAGCCTCTCGGCTGACGCTGCCAACAGAAGTGCCAATTAATGCCAATTACAATGGTGACTTTTCTGATATGGGCACCTACTCATATAGGCCATCAAACAGCCATCATCTATTAATGACTGTCAGTCATTACCAAGATGGGCCAAGTTTGAACTAGTGACCTAGAGGAGAACTGCTCTTTATCCTACTTCCAACTCCCTGAACCGTCCAATTCCCCTCCCCCTTTCTTGGCCAATGTTCTTAATTATAGTTTTGTACCTGAATAATGAATATGCTACGTTTTGACAGTGACAATTGCTGAAACCCTGACAGCGGAAGTACAGCCACCGCCTGCCATTTAGCAAGCCCTGTCACAGCCTTCAGGCCAGGGAGGTCCAGCGCAAACCTTCAGGGGGCACCACTATTTCCTTTGTCATTCAATCCAGTGTATTTTCTTTTTTAATTTTATTTGTCTCTATTACTCCTTAGAAATGAAAAGAGCCTTTGTATGCAGATAAATGTGTCATGGACTCCTATGCAGATGCCGTAGGGCTTTTTTATCTGCTCATTATTTCATGGAACCTTATGAGGCAAAAACTTCCCCCTACAATTAAAGAAGCTACAAATTAACCTGGAATTGCACCCTTCTGACTCAAAAGGGGGAAGCAACTTAAGCACAACAAACATTCTAAATGATAGAAAAGCTTCAAGTTTCTTTTGTAAAACACACATCTGAAACTTTGTCTCCCTGAATAGGGTTTTAACCCAATTTGGTATGCAACCCCTCAAAGGTCAGTTGCCATCTGCTGTCTGACTGGAGTCTTAACATGTTTTCAGAAACTCTGAGACTCACTTCACTTAACTCCCAGAATGCTCTGCAGTCTTTAACAGTCGGGAATATGTATTATAAATTTGGATTATTTCTAGATCTTGGAAAAAATCTTTTAAGAGAAAGAAATTGTTACCCAGCCCTTCATTCTACCTTCCAGGGAGCCCAAATAAGTCTCAGCCCTGCATTCTTCACATGTCAAAAGGACAAAACAAATCAGCAAATGGTAGAGTGTACCCTGCTTCCAACTCTCCTCTTTCTCTGAAAGTGGCACCAAAAGACAGTTTGTGAAATAATATTCTGGACTTTCACTTAACTTCCTTACACTCCTGATATGTTTGGGGAAATATTTTTTAAAAATGGTAATTCCTTTCTAAAATGTCTAATTTTGACATACCCATTTAGTAATCTGTCCTATTCACCTAGGGAGGTGGTGGGGGTGGCAAATTTAAGGTTAAAACTCACACCCACCCCGACAACCTACTCCAGATATTACATACACCCAATTCCATATAATTGGCAATCTGAACAGGAAATACAGTCAGCATCATTTGCAGACAAGGAAAAGGAGACTTGGGAAGGACAAGGCAAACTGTCCCAAAGACACCACAGCCTGGCTGGAAGAACCAGAATGGAAACCGAAATAGTGCTGGCTCCATAGAACGTTATTGTTCAACTGTACCATGTAACTTTATCCTGTGGAGATTTATTTGAGAAGTAGGTCAGGGTTCCCTAGGCCAATTCATTTTGCTCTATACAACTGTCAGACAGCCTATGAGATTTCAAGTCACTCCAAGTTACATTAGACCTACCCAGCCAGGCAGCATCTTGGACTACATAAATGTGGCAGAAAACACTCTGGTTTCCATTTTTGCTCAGTGATGTTCAAGCCAAAAGGAAAAAAGAGTGGGAGGTGAGAACTGCAGAAGACATTTTTTGTTTGTTGTTTGTTTTCTGTTAATGCTCCAAGAATGTTAATCCCAGGAGATTGGAGACAAGAAAGTAGAGAAGGATTTAATCCTTGCAATGCATATTGTTACCCCCATTTGATGGATGGATAAACTGAGACTCCATAAAGTTTAGCAAGTTGTCCTAATGCACCAAGCTCGAGCTAGCATCTGACCCCCGCTAAGGCCAGAAGCTCTTTCTCACCACACTGCTCTTCAACAAGATCTCTGGTCTCATAGCTTTCTGGATTTGTTCGTTTTAGGTGGAAAAGAGTCCCAGGGGGATATTTCTACATAGACTAAGGAGTCTGCTCTTGCCTCAAGAGAATAACAGGTAGATGAGTATATGGAAAAAATTATTTTTGAAAGTATCAACTTCAAGAGAAAATATTTAAAATATTATGAGACAACGCTTTCTAGGCGTAGCATATTTTAAATGACAGACTGTTCCAACTTCGAGAGAAGATTGGGGAAGAAAATAAGACAAGTGTACACAACAGACTGTGGAAGTCTAGAAAATAGATATAAGCCATCTCTTCCTATCTTCAGCCTGCCTCTCAAAACAGTAACTATGTTAGGTTGTCTGAAATACAGAAGAAATTCCCTCAAAGACACACTAGTAACTGCTTTTTGAAAAACATGTTGAGTTGTTCCTCCTATCACGCTGTATCAACTCAAACACAATATTTCGTTTACATCAAATCTAATAAGGCTCAACAATCCCCTCAAGTATTGCATTAAAAATATAAAATATTAGAAATAATCCTGGAGTTAGGTTTTTCCTTAAGACTAAAATGTTAACCCTTGATGTAACAGATCTTCAAAGGCACAGAACCACAGCCAGATGAGGCCATTCTGGACCAAACACAAGAATTTTAGCCTGGATGAGAAGTAATTTTAAGGTCACAGTGAGGAAACATCTAGGATCCAGGGATCATAAATATTACAGGGGATGAAATGCAAAGTCATGAAAGAATAAAGGAAATAATAAAATGTTTGTGACTTCAGGAAATCTGAGTCAGGAAATGTGTCACACCCCGAGGAATTCACTAATAGAAAATCCACTACCGAAAAGGAGGCATTATTTGCTGGTACAGCTGAAACTAAATAGCTTATGATTCTGCAGAAGACTTCTGTGGGACAAAATGTCAAGAATTTCTGCAATATTCTACAGAAACAACTGAGGGTATCTTTAAAAAGGACAAGATTTTCAATGTGCCACTCTTGAAGACAGGCAGGAAAATAAACACATGAAGCAAAGAAAAACAGAAAGATGGGATTGTTTTTAAGTTCTTATTGAAAAGATAGGAACGTCAAGATGGGAAAAAAAAAAAGATGAAATAAGCTATTAAACAAACTAGTTTAAATTTAGGACAAAGATTAAAAGATAAAGATTGAGCTGTGTGCCCTTCTCTGTTTTTATTCACAGAAACTAGCAATTCTTCATCTTTTAAGACCTTGAAGCTCTTTCCAGGCGTCCAAATCTTAGATGACAGCATTTTTCACCTTTACCTACATTTTCTTTTCTCAGTTTAACTATAGTTCCCTGTGTCTTACTCCATTTGGAATGCACTATTCCAACTTTTAAACAGTTTGTACGCAAGATGTTGTTTTATGTAAAGAAGGGAAAAGATTGACAAATCTAAACCAAACAGGGAAGAATTATAAATATTTTGCTTCACTAATGCAGCTTTCTCCATATGCCTCATATAAAATATTTCCAATTAAGCTTCACTTCTGCAGAAAGCTTACCAACAAAATAAGTCTCTATTAGTATATAACATGTGTAAATGTAATTAGCTTTTTTAAAAGAAACAATTGAAATACGATGTTTATGACAAGGAACTGAGTGTTTTCTTTTTTCTTTTTGCGAATGAAATCTGAAACGGCACAAGCTATTGACAGACTGATGGCTGGGTCGGTTGCCAGAAGCTGGTTAGGGAAGTCGGTATGAAGGTCACTAATTTCATTCTGTTTTATTTCAACAGGACCTTGAAACAAAGAACACAGCCTTAAATAGATGGTGAGGAGGGATGGGTGATTAAGCCAGTACTTCACTATTGGTTCTGTGTGACTTTAAAATCAGGAGGTAGTTATTTTACCACCATGAATGTTCCAAATTTTATCAAAAAGTAAGATGATTGAAAATGGGATATGAAAATGATATTTGTAGCAGCACCTAATCATGTAAAGATGATTTTCATTTTTACAATGTGCCTTGCATTTTCCTTTCTATATGCCCAAATTATGATCATTTAGAATCTATCAGCTGGTGTTTTGTTTTTTTTTAAGTAGATGTCTGGGTTTTGTAGTTTCTATGCAGACCTCAGATACAGTCTTTTGTTTTGTTAACTTCATTTTTCTTACAAATAATAGAATCACAGTAAGGCAATTCATTTTTCCTACAGTGGTCACTCATAAATTATTCTTTTAATAATTTTAACTTGCTTAAAGAAGAAGGAAAATATCATACTCAATGTCAGTAACAACTAAATACATTTGCTTTGTTTTTATCTTTTATTAGAATAAGGAACTCACTCTACATGACATAAGCTGTGTGGTGCACACAATAGAACTGTAGTTTGAAGAGATTCTCTTAAAATCTTAAGACAAAACCCTAGATAGTATAGTTCCACTAAAAATTTTCAATTTTAACTGTGAGTTAAAATATACTTTATGTTGTACACACACACAGGCACAGAAGGACTGAAGGGATAAAGCTAGTAAATAGTACAAAAAGAAATTAACTGAAAAAATTAATTAGTTCAAAAAAATCAAGAGAAATTATAAATGGTTCGACTGAGTAGACCCAAATGCAACAGATAAGTCAAGAATGAGGCAAAAATATCCAGCAGGGCCTCCAAATCACCATTATCACAAGTTGACATGGGTTTTTGTTACTTAAGTCAGCAGTAGACCTGGGCGGAGAAGGCAATGGCAACCCACTCCAGTATTCTTGCCTGGAAAATCCCATGGACGGAGGAGCCTGGTAGGCTGTAGTCCATGGGGTCACTAAGAGTCAGATATGACTGAGTGACTTCACTTTCACTTTTCCCTTTCATGCATTGGAGAAGGAAATGGCAACCCACTCCAGTGTTCTTGCCTGGAGAATCCCAGGGACGGGGGAGCCTGGTGGGCTGCCGTCCATGGGGTCGCACAGAGTCGGACACGACTGAAGCGACTTAGCAGCAGCAGACCTGGGCAGTGTCTGAATCCATCCCCCACCACTATGGTATGGGGACCAGGCCCAACCTTTTAGAGGCTGAATGGTCAAGTCAGGCTCTAGAAATAGGGTCTGCTGAGTATCTATCTGCCTCAGGATGAAAAAGAGAGTAGATTCGTTTTCCCTTCAGCTACAAAAACTTATTAAACAACGCCTTCCAAAGGACAGCATAACCTAGTGCACATGTGTGTGCTCATTTGCTTCAGTCCTGTCTGACACTTTGCAACCGTATGGACTGTAGCCCACCAGACTCTGTCCATGGAATTTTCTCAGCAAGAATACTGGAGTAGGTTGCCATGCCCATCTCTAGGGCTGTTCTTAACCCAGAGATCAAACCTGCATCTCCTGTGTCTCCTGCATTGCAAGCAGATTCTTTACCACTGAGCCACTGGGAAAGCCTGCATCGCTTAGTGCTATGGACCAATTGTGTGTGTCTCCTCAACATTCATATGCAGAAACCCTAATCCACAACTTGATGGTAAGTGGAGATGGGCTCTCATGATGGGACTACTACCCTTTTAAGAGACAGAGAAAGCTTACTCTGTTTTCTCTCTCTCTGCCGTGTGTGGACATAGCAAGAAGGTGGTTGCCTGCAAGCCAGGAAGAGAGCCCTCACTCGAAGTTGATTATTGTGGCTCCCTGATTTCAGATTTCCAGCTATCAGGCCTATGGAAAATAAATATTTGTTGTTTAAGTCATCCAGTCCATGGCTTTCTTGTTCCAGTATTCTAACTGACTAAGACACCCAATTGGATCTACAGTATCCCCCTCTACTAAAGATTTTTCAAAGCCTAACTGAAACCTCCTTCCTCACAGCTCCTAGAGCTGTGTGGCTTCTGATATCCCTGGGGCTGAAAGTGGAGAATCACAGTACCTCTTTCGCCTCACTAGGCTTAATGCTGCCTTGCTCTGAGTTGTCCCAAAACTACAATTCCTCACAGTGGTACCTTGCAGCAGTTCCTCTGAAACAACTCTACCTTCCTTATGTGCAGCTAGCAGACCTGAAAGGCTCTTGGCCTAACCCTTGCCATGTGAGAGAGGTAACTATATTTCTGCAGTGTTTGCTTTTTATGCTGATTCTAGTGAACTCTCACACTTTCTTAGCTCCCTGTTTGTCCTCTCTTATTGTGGCTCAGACGGTAAAAGCATTGCCTACAATGCAGGAGACCCAGGTTCGATCCCTAAAAAAGATCCCCTGGAGAAGGAAATGGCAACCCACTCCAGTACTCTTGCCTGGAAAATCCCATGGACAGAGGTGCCTGGTAGGCTACAGTCCATGGGGTCGCAAAGAGTCAGACACGACTGAGCAACATCACTTTCACTTTCTTTTCACTTTCATTCCGATTCACCTCAAGAAGCCAGAATCCTTATAGCCCAGTCAATGGGGTTCACTGCCTGAAGACCTGTATGTGAAAAATCCACACTCTTCCTTCTTCTGGCTCTTAACTACTTCAGCTACGATATTTGCCAACCCACTTTCAATAAGGACGAGCCCCTCCACATGCTATCCATGGAGTGCAGGTTCCTTAGGCTTTCTCCTCCAGACTCGTAAACTTTCCTCACTCTTGAACTACGTTTTTATATGACCCCAGAGCTCCCAGTCACCAAACCCCTTGATCATCTAACATGAGAAACAGACACACACTTTGATCACACAGACTTCATAGCTTTGGGGTACACAAGATAATTTCTCTTCTTTATTTCCAATGCTAACTTACCTATCAGATTGCACATTTTTACATAGAAATTGTAATCAGTTAATTATCTAAAATGTCCTTACTTATAACAATGTCCCTACAGTGGGGGGAAAAAATAATTAAAAATTTTAAAGGAACCCAGTTCTAAACAGTTTATAAACTTTTTGGAAACTTAGACACACAACACTAACTACGTTAGTGACTGGAATCTATAATCGGTGTTGATAACCTCTTAAACTTTGTTGCGTATTAACTTCACAAAAGAATATTACATGAAGAACCGCATCTTCGTGATTTTCACATACAAAGCATTAGCTTACATATCTTGCTTTTCAGAATTTCTGATTAAATGTTTTAATTTAAATGGAAAATAATATTTAATGTAATATCTAGCCTAAAATGTCCCTGAAGCTTCAATTGCAAACAATCATAATAAAGAATGTTCTTGTTTAATCTACAAAATAAGTACATTTGATTTTAATTACTTGGATAATGACTAAGCAACTACATCAGGCACATCCCTTCCAAGAGATAATGAAAGACACAGAGGAGCAAACAATATTCCTGCGAACAGACCATCACATTCTGACTCCGAGGATGGCTCCACTAATGAAAATCTGTCTTTGCAAATGACTCATCTTCTGAAGACGGCTCTGAAGATGTTGGAAATCAGAATGATGCATGTGAAAATGAAATTAGTCAATATGAAGATGGGGAACAGCAGTCTATCATAGAAGGGCCATTTGATAATAATGAAATTGAGGGAACAGTCAGTGGTAGAGAAACAAATGAAAGCACAGGAAATGTCAATGATAATAATGAATAAGTAAGTAATTTTTGAAATTCAGGAGGAAGAGTTAGCAAACAAAAGACAAATTATCACCCAGAAGAATAACAAAGGCAGAAACCACAATTTTCCAAATTTCTAAAGACATGTAAACACTAATATGGTAATAAATTTAACAGAAAGGGGGATCTCAAATTTTCAGAACTTTACAGCAATAGTAAAGCTACAAGTTTTACTGTCTAGTTTGGTCAGACCAATGAAGCATAAAAGGGTAGAAGTGGAAGCGAAGACTAGAAAGTTCCACTGGACCTCCAGAAGGCTTTGGGAAGTGTCGTGTGAATCTTCCTTTTCGCTTGACTTTGCCTGTTTTGTAATCACACTGCTTTAAGTCCACAGTCCTAGTCAAGTCCACTTTGTCTGTCACAATATGACTCAGTCTCTGTTTTCAGCTGCTCTACGTTCAGTCTTTAAGGAGTGGATTTTTCATGTCTCAGTTTCATGCTGTTTATCAATTTCACGTCCCTCAAAAATGCTGTTATTTGTATTAATAGTATCAGTGGTGAACCTCACATGTCTATAGAATGGCACCTGGAGAAACTGTGACTACTTGTGTCTCTAAAGGGCAAATTCCTTCTGCTCTGTTTTGAATGCTGCCTGGAAGATGTGCATGCTAATTCGCTGCAGTCAAGTCCACCGCTTTGTGACCCTGTGGACCATAGCCCACCAGGCTCCTCTGTCCCTGGGATTCTCCAGGCAAGAATATGGAATGGGTTGCCATGAAGTATCTTTGCTACTGTGCACGTAATCAGTTTTCTATACCATAAATATTCCCTCTTCTCACTATCAAACCCCCAAAAATCATTTAAAACTGAGGTTGAGTTTTGGCAGTAGAGCTATTATTTAACTCGGTCAAGTCCTGTAAATATTAGGTACAGTTGCAAATAGTTCATATGTGTTCCTTATTTCCAGATTTCACATAAACCTCGTTTCTCTCTGTTTATTCCAGATTTCATATAAACTTTTAAGTTTCTCTTTGTTCATTTGTTCTGGATTTTTTTTTTAATAAACTCAGCATATTACATTTGGATGTTATTTCTTCTTGTCTTATAACTTGCCAGCAATGTTTTCCTCAAACTGGACCTTAATCAACTTAAATCCTGGCATTTAATCAAGTGTTAAAAATTAAGGGAATTACTTTGAAAACTAAGCCTGAAATCTACATAAAAATTGTACGTATAGCTCAGAAAAATGTTTTGCCCTATCTCTATCCAATTTAACAAATTAGCAAACCAAAAGGATACTGGACTATTAGAAAAAAACTATTATTACTTTATCTAAATCAACGTACTCTCCCTGACAGGCAGGAGACACTTGACACATTAAGAAATAAATGGATCAGTATGTAATTTGTCCAAGTTTATTGTGTCATATAAAAGACAAGAGATGAGAGAATTTTAAGGATAAATTAGTAAACACTGTCAAATACTGTGAAGAGGTCAGAAATGATGAAACTAAGAAAAAGCCAGTGGATTTGGAAGTCGTTCATAATGATGAGTGATCTTTGTGAAAGTAGAGATAGTTTCTGCTTTTGATTCCCCATCCCCCAAAATTTCAGGGAGAATTGAAGATTGATGAGTATATTGATCTGAAAAATTTTAGAAAAATATGAAATCCAGCACTTTGAAATTATAAAGGAGAAAATAGCAGCAAAGCAAAGCACACACATGGGAACATCTCAACTTTTTGCGATCAGAGTAGATCCAATACAGGGATGAAATAGATGTGTGTATACTATGGACATGTAGTCCTTAGTAACACAGTTCTGTGCGTCTTGAGAGCTGACATTGCAATGCAATGAAACTGAACTGCACTGAAATAAAACTAAGCAACATGACTAATTTAACATGCATGTTAATTTCAACTTCTCAAGCCACCATAAAAATGCTGGTAAAAAATTTTAATGTAAAAACACAGGGTAAAAAATAATGGGAAAGGAGAAAAACTTGACAAAGGATGTCCACAAATTTGAGAATAATAGAAAATTAATTGTGACAATGTGATTCTATTACACACATGTTTTGGCAAAACTTAAAGTCTGATGGATGAATATGCATGTATCCTTAGCTTAAAACTTCCTTAATTTTGCTGCTTTGGGAAAGATCTCTGGTGTTCTACTTACTTGCTGCAAGTAATAAATCCTTCCTTCTGCTTAAAAAAAAACAAAAAAATGGTCCGATAATACTAGTAATAGTGAGGATAAACAATGAGAATACTTATTCTGCTGTTGGAAGTGAAAACTGATCCAACCACTAATTTAAACAACTAATTTAAATAATACTTTAAAATAAAAATTATATAAATTTAGTGGTCCAACAACTAATTTAATCACTAACTAAAGTTGAAAATATTCATGTGTGCTCTGTCACTCAGTCATGTCTGACTCTTTGTTACCCCGTGAACTGTATCCCACCAGGCTCCTCTGTCCATGGAATTTTCCAGGCAAGGATACTGTAGTGGGTTGCCATTTTCTTCTCCAAGGGATCTTCCCAACCCAGGGATCAAACCGGGTCTCCTGCATTGCAGGCAGGTTCTTTATCACTGTGTCACCTGGTGTTCATACAAACAAAAACTAGAAATTATATATATTAATATATATATGCAGAGAATTCTCACATGTGTACAAGGAGACATACGTAAATATGTCCTTTGCACACAATGTGACACAGCAAAAGCATATATGTCAGGAGTTAGTAAGTGAAAGGGAAACTAAGAGAATGATGATATATTACAAAGTAGGATTAAGGAATAACTGCTATGAATGGAACAATAAGCAAAAGTATAACTATTTTGATAGAAATAAAGAGAAATTGGAAAATGGAACATATTCCTATGTTCTGGAGACACTTAGTTGATTATATTTTTAATTACACAACAAGAAATATCAGTCTACTCATAATAGTTTTAGATGTAGAAGCTACCACTAGATGAAACTGTTGAAAAATTTTAAGTAAGTCTTGTTTGGGGAAAAGAAGTTGAGATGGGAATGGGGGAAGGGATGAGGAAGACAGTGGAAAACAGTTGTACCACAAGCAAGTATTACTTTAACTCAACTTTTTAAAATATATCAGAAGGGTTTTTTAAAAATAAGAACTGAAACACTGTAATTGGGTTTGGCATTTAGATCATTTGCCAGATCTTCTAGATCATTTCTGTGAAGTTCTGAAAGTATACACCAAGTAGAAGTCTATCAAAACTTGAATATCAAAAATTGAAAGAGAAGTGGGAAAGCAGGAGCAGCAAGTGTGGGCAATTCTTTCTCAAGACATTTGAAGGCAAGGCAGAGGAGAGGTCTAAGACTGTGTCCAGAGGATCAGGTGAGGACTTTAGGAGAACAGGCAAGGATTGAGTGTGTATAGAGGAGGATTGTTATTGTTGTTCAGTCGCTCAGTCGTGTCCGACTCTTTGCAACCCCATGGACTGCAGTATGCCAGGCTTCCCTGTCCTTCACTATCTCCTGGAGTTTGCTCAAATTCATGTCCATTGAGTCGATGATGCCATCCAATCATCTCATACTTTGTCACCCCCTTTTCCTGCCTTCAATCTTTCCCAGCATCAGGAACTTTTCCAATGAGTTGGCTCTTTGCATCAGGTGGCCAAAGTATTGAAGCTTTAGCTTCAGTCCTTCCAATGAATATTCAGGGTTGATTTCTTTAGGATTGACTGGCTTGTTCTCCTTGCTCCAAGGGACTCTCAACAGTCTTCTCCAACATCACAGTTAGAAAGCATCAGTTCTTCGGTGCTCAGCCTTTTTTATGGCCCAACTCCCACATCTGTACATGACTACTAGAAAAACTATACCTTTAACTAAACAGACTTTTGTCAGCAAAGTAATGTCTCTGCTTTTTAATATGCTGTTTGTTTAGGTTTAGGGTTGTCATAGTTTTTCTTCCAAGGAGCAAGCGTCTTTTAATTTCATGGCTTTAGTCAATGTCCACAGTGATTTTGGAGCCCAAGAAAATAAATTCTGTCAACTGTTTCCATTTTTCCCCATCTATTTGCCATGATGTGATGGGACCAGATGTCATGAGCTTAGTTTTTTGAATGTTGAGTTTTAAGCCAGCATATTCACTCTGCTATTTCACCTTCTTCAAGAGGCTCTTTAGTTCCTCTTCATTTTCTGCCATTAGGGTGATATCATCTGCATATCTTAGGTTATTGATATTTTCCCAGCAATCTTGATTCCAGGCTGATGGAAAAAATTAAACAGAAACAAATATCAAGGATACAAGGGAGTGTCGGAACAGCTGATGAAGCCCTTTCTTTGCCCAGTCTCTGTTTGGGCAGTGGGTATTCAGGGTGTATCAGACCCTCCCTGCCTTTGAGGAACCCACAGGCTGAGAGAAGAGACAGATAAGACAAGTCCATACAAGGTGTTACAGGAGCGTGGAGGGGGTTAGGACTGTCAAGAAGAGTTTTTAAAGCTTCACAAAGGAAGTTTAACCAGTGTAGAAAAGTGAGTGAAAATTCCAGGCAAAGAAAACAGCAAGCGGTACACTTAAAATAGTTAAGATAGTAAATTTTATGTTATTTTTATTTGATCACGATAGAAAGAAAGAAAGAAGGAAAAGAAAAGACTCATTGGTGTGGAAGAATGTATTGTAATATTTGGGAATGTGTTTAACAGAAAATAATCCATGTGGGTAAATGTTGGAAAAGGAACTGAAAAGATAAATTAGGTTCAACTGGTAAGAGATCTTATATGCTGTACTAAAGAGCTTAAAATATATCTTTCATCCATTCATTCTTGAAACACTCCGAGAAGGAACATTTTCACTTTCCCTTTTATTCACCTTTGTATTATTTTAATACTTATATTCATCATGAAGTATTTGTTTAATAAAAGTGTTTAAAGAAAAATAAAATGAAAACCATTTATTGAGTGCCAGGCATTGGGGAAAATGACATAAATGAAATAAAATCTATACTTTCCAGAAGTGGACAATATGAAGAAAAGATAGGCAGCGCCAAATGACCTGCTGTAGCCAGTGAAACTGTCTAAGTGGAAACGACATGTAACATGTGCCGCGGGGAAACAGTTACTTGCTGGAGTGCTTTATTGTCCAGCTTACTTGGAGGAGGAAATGGCAACCCACTCCAGTATTCTTGCCGGGAAAATTCCACGGACAGAGGAACCTGCCGGGCTGCAGTCCTTGGGTGACAAAGAGTCAAACACAACTTAGTACACACACACACTTTTTCCCTGCCGTAGAAACCATGGGAGAATATTTAAATAGGGAAGAGTTGGACTATCAAAGCATCCTGCAATGTTATGCCAGTTCTTTTAAGACAGAATACATTGTGTGAGAAAGAAACCATGGTGGAATGAGCCACAGAGATTTAGGCTTCATTATTCCAGCACAACATAACTTATCCTGGCTGATGCATCGGACAATGTCCAAGTCTCAGAAGTTATTTTCACCAGTCATGATACTCTGAATTTTGGGCAAACAAAAATTAGAAATAGTATTTTTTAATATATAAACCCTCACTTAATTCACATGGGAGCTTATTTTTTCCAGATGTGCTGACTTACAAATATTGCCAGAATGGACACTACTGTAAGGTGATCCAGGGAACACTCACCTTAACACCATCACAATCCTTCAACTTCCTTCTAACCTTATTTTTCACAACTCTTCGTCACAAATCCTATGCTCCAAGAAACTAAACAAGCAGATTTTTCCCTTATGCAATTTCCAGCCTCTAATTTCTTAACATACACTATGATCTTTATCTGGAATATCTTTTACCCACCATCTTCTAATACCCAAATCCAGTATGTACGTATGAAATATATTTCATACATTTCATAAGTATGCATATACACTCACATACACAATCACACATCTATAATATACAAAAAGTAATCCTTCCAACTAGTGAAAGGAAAGGAAATGAACTAAATTTTATTGAATGCCTTAACTACATGCTTGGCCTTGTTTGTTGTACACCATTTGTCCATCTACTCACAGAGTACTTTATCTGCTTCTCTTTTGCGACATCCAAAACTGTATACCTTATCATGCTATGCGTGTGTTTGTGTGTATTTTTACTACCTTTAAGGATAAAATCAGTATCATTTTCAGAGGCCAGCTTGGGGTCTGACATTTAGTAGACTTTCAATAATTTTTTTTTTAATGAAAAAATCTCCTGAATGCCTTCAGTTCAGTTCAGTTCAGTCTCTCAGTCGTGTCCGACTCTTTGCAACTCCATGAACCGCAGCACGCCAGGCCTCCCTGTCCATCACCAACTCTCTGAGTCCACCCAAACCCATGTCCATTGAGTGGATGATGCCATCCAGCCATCTCAACCTCTGTCGTCCCCTTCTCCTCCTGCCTTCAATCTTTCCCAGCATCAGGGTCTTTCCCAGTGAAGTCAGCTCTTCGCATCAGGTGGCCAAAGTATTGGAGTTTCAGCTTCAGCATCAGTCCTTCCAATGAACACCCGGGACTGATCTCCTTTAGGATGGACTGGTTGGATCTCCTTGCAGTCCAAGGAACTTGCAAGAGTCTTCTCCAACACCACAGTTCAAAAGCATCAATTCTTCAGCACTCAGCTTTCTTTATAGTCCAACTCTCACATCCATACATGCCCAATGGAAAAACCATAGCCTTGACTAGGTGGACCTTTGTTGGCAAAGTAATTGTCTCTGCTTTTTAATATGCTCTCTACATATATTTATAATCAAAATAGTTGTAAAGGAAAACATATGATTAGAAATTAACAGTTTACTTATACTATTATGCCTGATTTCCTAGCCTATATTCCAATGCCAACCTACAGGATCGATTTAAAACGTCATCCTGTCTGAAAAGAGCGACAAGGAGCTGTGATTCGCTGAAGGGACCTTCCCTGTTAGGGCATTTCAGTCTTTGATCTGAGATACCTATCTCATGAACATAAGTACTTAACTCCTAAAGTAAGACTGACTGCAACTGCAACCACTGACCAATCAGAAAACAGGAGTAAAATTGTGGGAGGAAGCCCAGAGAAACAGTAAAACAGATTTAGGCTTCACAGGACACTAATTAATCATTTTGGCTAGAAAGCCCTTCTCCCCATGGAGCTTAATGACTTCCAAGGAAGGTTTGGATGAAATATTTCACCAGATGGATCCAGTACCTACATTAAGACTCTGCCACCCACATCCTTATGTATTCATTTATCTCTCCATAAAATATTTGATACTGTGTTGAGTCTGTGCTAACAATGGAGTAAAGAAAATGCTGTATGACAAGTCATCTTTGATTTTTCATAGGTAAGTGTAAACTAAAATGGAGATTCATAATTAAAATTATGTCACAAAAACTTAACATTTCAATTTTATGCTTTTGAACTAATGCACCAGGGTGGCATAATGATGGTGTCATGCTAATTCTGCAAAAAAATCAGAGCCTGTTTTGCACTGAATTATTCACATGTAAAGAAATGTCTGACTGACCTCAAAACAGCACAGTACCAACAGGATATACTGTACAGCACAGGGATATAGAGCCATTGTTTTGCAATAACTTTAAATGGCATATAATCTAAAAAATATTGAATCACTATGTTGCTTACCTAAAACTAACATATAATATAAATCAACTATACTTCAAAAAATATCACACGGCCAAAAAATCTTTAAAGTATATGTTCCCTTTAGCCACTGTACTTAAATTGTAATTTACATAACCAGTGTGGCCATTTCTAGAGCACCTACAAGATAGGTGTTGTTATTCCATTGTACAGATGAGGAAAGTGAAGCTTAGAGGTTAAATTATCCAAACTTATTTATTTGTAATGAGCAGGTCCAATATTCAAACCTAGGTCTTCTATATTCAAAGCCCAGGTTCCTTCCAGAATTATACTTCATTATATAGCACAACACTTTATCAGAGTGTTTATTTAAAAGCTATATCCATATTTGTATATACATACAAATATGTAAGAAAACAGGTTGGACTTATAAAGAAGACACACACATAGGAGAAAATCATTTCAAGAATGTAATCTTCTGCTAGAAACAGACTGTGACAAAAAAACGCAGGCACAAAATATTAGTTTTTGTTTTTACCTAAAAATTAATAATGATCAGCTTTATTTGCAAGGCTTTATAGCAAAGGTTAAAATAAATGTTGATAAATTAAGACTATTAACAGACTGGTAATAGTCTAAATAGCAATTTACTAACAGTGCCATCTTACACTTTAATGAAATGAAAATGTGAATTGATTGGATAAGGAAAGAATCTCTTGTTTATTCTAATCTTAATATTATGGTTGATAATTTCACCAGCAGTCCTGATGAAAATATACCTGATATAACAACGCCGCAGGAAACTAATGATCATAATGAATCTACTTGTCGCTGAAGTACAAAGATAGAGACTCATAAATCTCTTAAGAATTACTAAAAGCAAACAAGTGATCAGGATAAACAAATGATTGTTTTATCATCATTTATTTGTTTTCTACTTTATAGCTATTATCTTCTTTCCTGGGGAAAACATCAAAATATCTTTTAAATATTTGCACGTTACTTTAACCTTTACTATCTTTATTCCACAGAAGCTCCTAAAGACTGGACTTCAGTAAACCTTTGTCTAATTATTATTATTATGAGATGGTTGTTTAATCTTTTCTTCTTCATAAGATAATCAGTAGTCAACTAACAAATAATATTAGTATATACCTCTTAATACAACATTTTGCCTATTTTTAGGACTTTACAACTTGATTATAAATTATCTTCAAACTTGAAGTATACATAGGTGGCCATGCTTTTTAAAATAATTTTTCCAAAACTGTCTAAAAGTCACAAATTACATTTTATTTATTATTTACTACTTGAGTTAGCATTCCATAAATAAAATGAAAAGTTCAATAAATTACTCAGAAAGTTCTATTGCTCCTCTCTCCACTGAAGAAACCAAACTAACCAAAATAAAACAAAACTTTTGCTCAAAGATAATTGCAATCATTTAGATAACTGCCTGCATCATAAACTTGCTACCTTTATTAATGGATAGTCCAAATATGACCAATTTGTCATGAGCAGAAACTAAATCCATGCATGTTAAGTTCAGATGAATAGGAGGAAGAAGTCATCAATCTACTTTTAAATGAAAATCAGGATATTTTGATTATTTGATTGCAATATTCATTCTTATTATAGAATTAAACTTCTCCATAATCTTAGACACTGTCATGTTTATGATCATTACTTACATGATAACAACATATCTAATCACTCACAAGATTATTGGGATGATGTCATAAGCTGATTACAAAAGTCTCTTGAAAATATAAAATTCTGCAAATAGTACTATTTTATGAGGAATTCTGATCTTAGCCAGGAGTGATTTTATTTATTTACCATAAATGTATCAATTCTTATTAGTGTGTGCATGCTCAATCATGTCAGACTCTTTGTGACCCCATGGACTGTAGCCCACCGGGGTCCTCTGTCCATAGGATTTTTCCAGGCAAGAATACTGGAGTGGGTTGCCATTTCCTCCTCCAGGGGATCTTCCCGACCCCGGGAACCCACCTCTCCTGCATCTCCTGCATTACAAGTGGATTCCTTACCGCTGAGCCATCAGGGAAGCTCAGAATGTGCAAGGCACTGAGATATCAATGCTTATTAGGTATGGGCAAAATAGTATGCAAAGTACTAGTGACAAACACATCAATGAATCATGATCTGTAGCCTTGAAGAAGCAGAAAATCAATGTCATGGAAACCCTTTGAAGTGTCTGTCCAGCCCCGGAACTGATTGTTCCTGCCCAGAGAGCTGTTCCCACTCAGAGGGTGGGTGTCTACAGACAGACAAGAGTCATGTGACTTCATTCCTCTGGACATAGTGGATTGGATAGGAGAGACAAGTGAGCCAAGAATGAACCACCAGATGCGTTTCTCCAGAGAATCTGAAACTGAGATTCAGGGAACACCAGTTCATCTCTGTAGGTGATTAGAAGTGCAACTTGTCAATTTTGAGTCACCATGTGTCTCAGCAGGGGACAGGGGAGCAGAGAAGCTGGTCTGTAGAATAAGAAAAATGAACCTGACAACGAAAATGGTGCCTGGATTTCTGATAACCTTTTATTACTAATTTCAAGTTACTACCTGAGCTTGGGTACATTTCCAACTCTTGGGGACCCTGACTCCCTTCTCTCTTCACCTCAGTAGACTTTAAATTGCCTTTTCTCCTAACACTACCCTCTGTGGTTTTATTACCTCCAACCAAAAGAGCACTTCAAAACTACAATATTCATATATTTAATACTAGCATAAGACAATTAATGTTATAATAAAGGCACATAGAACAAACCACAGAAGCTGAGAAGTGGCTGCAAATAACTGATTTTGAGGTTTTTTTCCAGAGGAAATGATATTTGGATTTGCATCTGCTGCTGGATCTTCTAGTCTCCCAACTAGAGAGCCTTCCTCCAGCACCTGTGCTCTGCTTGTGTCCCACCCTAGTGGAGGGATGTTCCGAGCCTAGTCCTAGTGTACCTGTCACACTCTATTTAACTGGACCAGACCAGCTTGAACTCCAACATACAGCACTGTTTTATAAAGCAGGGGAACTAGTTCACCAGTTCTGTGCTTCAATAATTTGCCCAAGACCATACAGTCTTTAAGAGGTTTGACCCAAGAATTCTGATTCCAAATACTATGATTTTTCTGCAGTCCTTGGGTGGTGACTACCTCCTGTGAGGGCATCCAGTGGCTATAGGGGGTACAGATTGAGAAATTCCACGGTCCTACTGCCTACAGGCTCAAGGCCAAACTCCTCGCAATGACCCTCAAACCCTCCACAGTCTGATTTCAATCAGTCATTACTATGTATCTCCCCATAGATCATCACATAGCAGGCTTTGAACAATCCCTGAACTTATCACCCATTTTCACAATTCTCTTCTTATTACACTTTGACAGGCATGGCCTTCCATCTATCTCTACCCTCCATCAAGCCCTCTCCATCTCTCATAGGCAGATTTCATCATCGTCTACTTTGCCTGACTCAACATTTCAGTCATCCTTCTGAAACAAGAGCTAATCAGGAGTTCTCATTCCTCATTAGACAAGTTGACCCAACTGGCATTTCTACAGAATCACAGATAGACACACCTACCCGGAAACAGGTAAGAGCAGAGACAGCCCTAGAGAGAAAGTGGATATGATCTGAGGTGGAGCTAAAGACTCTGCCGCCAGCAAAATATTTTTCCCACCCAAATACCACAGTGCCCAAAATCACCTTGTTAGAGACTTGCTTCTTTGAGTCTAGTATTACCTGGTCTTGTACAAAAACATTTAGTAACCTAAGTGTAAATTAACTGGGGATACATTCCCTCTGTGACAAGAGGAACCAAGGCAGGAAAGAAACAAGTAACTAAGAAATGAGGTATAGAAAAGAGAAGGGTCAGAGAAGGGTCCATCCAGATAGCAAAGTCTAACTTGGCAAGCCTTAAGAATCACGCATTTAATTGATTAGAATAGCCCATGACCGATCACTGCTATCACTTGGATTGCATTTAATTTTCTCAGAGAATTTGCTGCATCTGAAGGTTGAAATGTTATTTCAATTGATTTTTAATACATAGCAACTTACATTTCCTTTGGCCATCTTACTGTTGAAATTTAGAAGGCACTGGCTAAAGCAATAATAGATGAGAAATATATGCACTTTATAAAATGATTTGATAATATAGTAGAAGTCAACTAAGGTTTTGGTCGGTTGGTATAAGACATGCTAAATATCCATAATTTAGTTCTCATTGCTGAAAATTTCCTCATTTTCTTTTTACAACAGCAGTACAAAAAGTAGTGAAGCTAGCAAGATCCAGGGAAAAAAGTAACTCAATTTCATTTTTGCTTCGCCACTAAACCTAGAATATAACATCTATCCCATTGTGTAACCTGCATATGGGTTGCCTCATCTGTAAAAGTAGGATAATATTTTTTCTCAAACAGCAGAAACTGAGAAATAACTATTTCAGAGCATTAAAAATAGAAATTGACCAATTTTATGATAAACGAGGTGAACAAAATACATCCTTGGTTACAAAACAGCCACATGACGAAAATTATTTAAACAAATATGTATGATCATTTTTAATTTCCTAAACCTTGAAGAAGGCATATCAAAAACAACTTTAAAAGCAAACACACTTCATGACCTCAGATGTTAAATAAAGGTTTGTTTTCATTTTACCCTTTCATGCGGAATTCATGCTGCAGATTATGATTATTAATAGCTGACTGGCAGTAATTATTTTTTATGAATGTAAAAATCCGGTCTCATCATAGCAACAACAATAATAGTAATAACCTCAGGAAATAAAAGGGCACTTTTCTTGCATGATCTCATTTATTTCACGCAATTAACTTTACAGGTGAGGAAACTGGGAGTTGGAGAGTTTAAATAATGTGGTGACAGTCACATAGCCCATGGAATGGGAAAACGCAATGCTTCAGTATATTCAGCTTTACCACAGTATTCCTGACATTGGTGGGCTTTCCTCTGGTCTAGGCTTATTAGGGAACACATAATCTGCTATAATCTGAAGGTTTGTGTCCCACAAAATTCATGTAAGATCCTAATAGCCATTGTGATGGTATCAGGAGATGGGACACTGGGAGGTGTTTAAGCCATGAGGCTGGAGCCTTCATCAGTTGGATCCATGCTCTTATTCAGGCTCCAGGGAGCTTCCTACCCTCTCCCACCATGTGAGGACACAGCAAGAAGGCACTGGTTATGAGCCAGAAAAAAAGGCTTTTAATAGCATATGACCATGCTGATGTCTTGATCTCGGACTTCCCAGCCTCCAGAACTGTGAGCAATAAATTTCTGTTATAAGCTACCCAATGGTAATCCAATCCAGTATTCTTGCCCAGAAAATCCCATAGACAGAGGAGCCTGGTGGACTACAGTCCATAGGTTCATAAAGAGTCGGACACGACTGAAGCAACTTAGTACACATATAAGCTACCCAGTCTGTGTACTCCAGCTGCCTAAACGGTCCCAGTGGTAAAGAACCTGCCTGCCACGCAGAAATGTAGCAGGAGCCGCAGGTTCGATTTCTAGGTCAGGAAGATCTCTTGGAGAAGGAAATGATAATCCACTCCAGTGTTCTTGCCTGGAAAATCCCATGGACAGCCCAAGAAGTTGCAAAAGAGTCAGACATGACTTAGCGACTGAACAACAACAAACTAGACCGCTTGGAGCAGGTTCTAAGAAGCAGGCACCCAATGTGTCACATCACATCCACATCAGCCTGCACTGCACAGCCGTGCTCTGTTGTATTCAATTCCCAGCAGGCCACTGACTCACAGTATGAACATTGTAGTTCTTAGTTTTCAGACACTATTTCTTTGACATGTCTTTCAAGCCTTTGTATTGTAAAAACAAAAATACTGACTTCTGGTTGTATGTAAATGGGATTTAAAAAGATAGGATTACAGGTGTGGATATCAAACAGAATCCCATGTGAAACACACTTTAAATGGAAAATATGCACATACTAACTATCTATACAGATTCACTGCTGCCTTCTCTATTATAATCGACCAACCGTATTGTGTGCTTAGTCGCTTCAGTTGTGTCTGACTCTTTGCAACCCTATGGACTGTAGTCTGCCAGCCTCCTCTGTCCATGGGATTCTCCAGACAAGAATATTGGAGTGGATTGCCATTTCCTTCTTCAGGGAGCTTCCCAACCCAAGGATCAAACCCAAGTCTCCTCTGACTCTTTCACTACAGGTGGATTCTTTGCCATTGAGCCACCAGGGAGGCCAAACTATATTGCAACAGCATTTAAATACTCTTAACATTCCGAGAACAACTCCCTTTTCCTTTTAGGACCTTCTAATTTTTAGTTTCTGCCAGCACACTCCATATCGGTGAACAGCTATACTCCTTACATAATTCTAAAATATTGAACTATATGCTAAATAAGTAAAATACTTTAAGATAATGTCCTGAGGGAATAGTATTTCATATTATAACTCAATATGTCCTAAGGTAATAATTCAGATATCAATATGCAAAAGAGCCGTATGTTGTAGTACCCTATATTTCTTTTTATTTCACTTCTTTGCAGCAAGCAATAAATTTAAAGGTGCAAAGAAAAAAATATTAAAGGAAAAAGTTTGCAGTTGATTTTCTTAAGATTGTTTGTGCAGGGAGAGAGGAATTTCACTTGGTCCCTTACTAATTATTCATGTAAATTAAATTCTACAAGTGAAGAAAAATTCATAAAAGTCATACTTACTCATCTGAGAGGGAGATATGGCATATGAATGGGGCCCATAACCTCAGAAGGTGAAATGTAGAAAATATCACAAGCAACTCCCACATTAAGTTAAGTGAACCAAAAAAAAAGGGAGATTCTTGGTGTGAAGGAGACTTCAAGGATATCCTCCCTAATCGCCTCTTAATAGTCTCAAATCTCTGACACAGGAAACAAATCAAGAATTCAGTGAACATGGAATTATTAATCACTTACATCTGATACCAAATGTAAGCAAGACTAGACCCATTTTAAATTTTAAAAACCTTTTAAGTATAACATTTTTAAAAGCACAGAACATAATTTACATTTTTAAGGCATTAGTATGTGGTACTGTGTAGGAAAACTTAATTGTATATTCCTTGCATTTCTTCTGAAATCTAAACTCTTTTTTTCCTCTTAGAATACGTGTTAGGATGAAATTTAACAATAAATGACTATAGTCTTGTATGTTGACTAATGTGCAATAGTCAGAGAGAACTCAAATCATTCAGCAAGTATTTACTGACTGCTTCTTATGTGCAAGGCATGGTGCTAAACAACACAATTGCACATCTTACCTCGGGTTTAATGAATTCTTTCACAAACAGTAAATCATTGGACAGAAAGTATGGCAACCAATCATGGGAATGTTTTAGCTTGCATCAACTCAGAATAAAGTTTTAAACTGTGAAGGAAGGATAAAACAGAGCTGGAAAGTAGTTGATATGGATGATAAAGATGGAGGAAATAAAGATAAAACCAAAAGTACACAAAGATCAAAACCAGGACAGTGATAGAAACTGAGAAAGAGTTGATGATACCAGAATGACAATCTAAGTGGCATACAGTTGACCCCTGAACAATATGGATTTATTCCACTTACATACAGACTGTTTTTCAGTGTTGTTGTCGTTCAGTCTTTCAGATGTGTCCAACTCTCTGCGGCCCCAGGGACTGCAGCACACCAGGCTTCCCTGTCCATCACAGAGAAGCAATAAATACTAAATAATCCATGGCTGCTGAATCTGAGAATGTGAAACCACGGATACGGGGAGATGATTATAAGTTATATATGGATTTTCAGTTATGCAAAGGGTTAGTGCCCCTAACCCCCAGTGTTGTTTGGGGGTCAACTGTATATGTTGTGCTGGAATTAACAGTAACAGTGCTGGAAGTTACTGGAAGTCAACTGGAAGTAACCAAGAACAAATATATTAGAGGCAGCTGAAGGTATTTGACCAGAACTTGAGAGCTTGAAAATATTGTCTTAAAATATACAGCGAGAAAGAGGTCCCAGGATTGGAACCATCGGACCCTGAGTTTTGGTCACTCACATCCAGTAAAAAGAACAAAGAAGATACAGGCAAAAGAGTAATTGTTGAGGAGACTGTGGTACCTGCCGTGTCAAAGCACTGAGAGATGAAAAAGTACTAATGCACAAATAAATAGCAACAGATTCAAGGAGGTTAGCAGCTGAGAGACACCACTGAATCTAAGTGCTGCTGCTGCTGCTAAGTCGCTTCAGTCGTGTCCGACTCTGTGTGACCCCATAGACGGCAGCCCTCTAGGCTCCCCGTCCCTGGGATTCTCCAAGCAAGAACACTGGAGTGGGTTGCCATTTCCTTCTCCAATGCATGAAAGTGAAAAGTGAAAGCAAGGACGCTCAGTCGTGTCCAACTCTTAGCAACCTCATGGACTGCAGCCTACCAGGCTCATCCGTCCATGGGATTTTCCAGGCAAGAATACTGGAGTGGGTTGCCATTGCCTTCTCTGAAGAAGTGCTAGTTAGTTGATTTAATAGCAAATTATCTAAAAACATATACAAATGGCCAATAAGCACATGAAAAGATGTTCAAGATGAGTAGTCATTAAGGGAGATGCAAATCAAAACCACAATAAGATACTACTTCACATCCATTGGAATGGCTATTATTAAAACAATTTAAAATGATGATGAAGAAGAAGGAGGAAGAGGAGGGGACAGGGAAGGAAAGAGGGAGAAGGAGTAGAAAAGGGAAGGGAACAAAAGGATAGGAAAGGACAAGTATTGGAGAGAATGTGGAGAAAATGGAACATTTGTGCACTGCTGGGAGAAACATAAACTGCTGTGGCTGTTATGGAAAACAGATAAATGTACAATTACCATGCAATCCAACAATTCCATTACTGGGTATATGCTCAGAAGAATTGAAAGCAGTGATAAGAACAAGTATTTGTGCACCAGTGTTCAGAGCAACATTATTCACAGTAGCCAAATGTGGAAACAACACAAATGTATTACATGAAGGGGAGCCCCTTCCAGGACTGAAGAGTGGGCTTTTGTCTAACTCTCAGACACATGTGCACTGACAGAGCAAGAGGCTTTATTGGGAAGGGACACGTGGGCAGGGATCAGAAGGGTAAGGGAACCCAGGAGGACTGCTCTGCCACTCTGCCCGCTGTCTCAGGTTTTATGATTATGAGTTGGTTTCCAGGTTCTTTGGCCAATCATTCTGACTCAGAATCTTTCCTGGTGGTGTGTACAACACTCAGCCAAGAGGGATTCCAGCCAAAAAGGATTCTGGGAAGTTGGTAAAACAAATGGACTGGAATCTCCTCTCTCCTTTTGACCTTTCCCAAATTCTTCCAGTTGGTGGTAGCCAGTTATAATCGTTCCGAGTTTCTTACCAGGACCTCCTGTGTAAGATAACTCATGCAAACGGTTACCATGATGCCTGGCCAGGGCAGGCAGTTTTGGTCAGTGATTCCCCTAACAAATATCCATTGACAGAGGAATCAATAAATAAAATCTACATATATACATACAATGGCATATTATTCAGCCTTAGAAAGGAATGAAATTCTGATCCTTGCTGCAGTGTAAATGAACATCGAGGACATTATGCTAACCAAAATAACAGATACATTTGTCCATTAAAATAAATATTGTATGATCCCACTTACATGAAATACCTAGAAAAGGCAAATTCACAGTGACAGAAAGTAGGATAGAGAATGCCAAGCTCTGGAGGGAAGGGGGAGGTGGGGGACTGGGTGTGTGTTGCTGGGCGGGGGTGGAGAATGGGGATGTTTAATGAGGACAGAGTTCTGTCTGGGACTGATGAAAACATTCTGGAGTTGGTGTTGATGGTGGCACAACATAGTAAATGTACTTAAAGCCATCAGGTACACTGAATTGTACACGTTCAAATGTTTTAAATGGTAAATGTTATGCTATACATACTTCATAACATTAAAAATAGTGGGAAGAGAACAGATCAGCAGAACTGTGAGAGATGAAACCAGATCACAGGGCTCTTGAAGGGAGTGTCCGGGATGAAATGGAGCCAACATGTGGCCCTCTCTTCATTCACTGAACACGATGGACAAGGTACAAACACTTGCTCAAACCAGCAAACTGTAAATAAAATTCTTTGAAAATAGGAAATGAGACACTTCCTGTCAGCTGAGACATTCTTTTTCAACCCTTGTGAAGCTTGGACTCTGCTGAGACCTGGAGATACAGACAATAATTTGTGGTCTCTACATTGGAAAGTTCACTATCTGTTGAAGAATCCTGAACCTGGGGCCAATGTTATTAATTAATCAAATCCATTGGCTTTTATTAAGCACTTCCTGTATACTAAGCTAAGAGCTAGTCACTCGAGTCACTAGAGGTTACCTGGAAACCTATCAACAGGCAGCTATCAACAAGGCAAGATTTCAGGAGGAAATAGCCCACTCTTTTCCTTACCCAACTCTCTCATCAAAAAATACTCAACCCCAGTAAGGCCATTAATTCTTTTATTCTCATAATCATAATAAAAATTCAAAATTCATATTTAACTCACAGAAGTAGTACACTGATTCAAATTCCTCTTGCATTTCAAGTGTCAGATATCAGACTTCCTGGAAAAAGAATTCATGGAGATTCTCCTTTTCGCTTTCACCTAAAGCTGGCAAAATGATTCAACAACATTTAGAGAATCCAAAATTGAAATTGCTGTGAAATTAACTGTGCTAAATACTTTCTACATAATACCTCTTTTGATCCCTACAACAATCCTAATGAGGTAGATTATGTCAGATTTTCAAAATATCAAACTCAACACAATAATAAACACCAACAGATACTAAACATGCCTGTTTTTCTTTGAAGAGGCTTCAGCAATTTCATGGATCAGAAGGGAACCATAATCTCAGTTCTGTAGTTTTAGTGTACCAGGGTTCCTTTTGTACTCCACTATCCATTTGTTTTCAAAAATCAATTGATTTATTTTAGAAACTTTTCTTTTAAGTAAAAATGGGGGGGGATTACACCTTTTTAAACTATTTTTGTATGATTCCATATGATTTTAGTGGTAGATACTACCTCCTAAAATTTCTTTATAAATTTGCTTCTGAATAAGTATTTTTTATACACTCACCGTGTGTGCTTAGTCACTCAGTCTTGTCCAACTCTTTTAGACCCCATGGACTATAGTCTGCCAGGCTCCTCTGGCCATGGGGATTCTCCAGGCAAGAATACTGGAGTGGGTTGCCAGGCCCTCCTCCATGGGATCTTCCCAACCCAGGAATCAAACTCAGGACTCCTGCATTGCCGCTGGATTCTTTACCAGCTGAGCTACCAGGGGAAGCCCATTCACAATGCTATCATTTCTTGAGCATATGGTATAAGCCAAGCACTGTACTTGGTGTTTCATAAGAGGACATTGGTGGAGGAGAGGGGAGCCAGGAAGGAGGGGAAGAATAAAAAAGAAAAAGGCTCCGACTCTTTTTTTCCCCTCAAGGAACAGTCCACCTAATAGAAGAAATAGTTTATACAACAAGTTGTAACATAATTTGAGATGAGCTGTAGTACAGATATATGAGAGACCATGGAGAGCTGGTGATGGACAGGGAAGCCTGGTGTGCTGCAATCCATGGTGTCGCAAAGAGTTGGACATGACTGAACTAAACTGATGGGAGCCCGGGGAGAAAATAACTTATTATCTCTCTGAGCAAGGCATCATTCTAGGTATCCAGCACTTCCAGAATATAAAAGGATTTGTCTCTGCCTTCCAAAAACTTATAATCCTGTACTCAAGTTAAATATATACACAAACAACTGTATACCAAGGTAGTAGTTACGAGAGCTATTAGATCTATACAAAAATATACATTCTTGGGCTTCCCAGGTGACTCAGTGGTAAAGAATCCACCTGCCAACACACTAGACACGGGTTTGACCCTGAATCTGGGACGATCCCACATACAGAGGAGCAACTAACTCCGTGCACCACATTATTGAGCCTGTGCTCTAGAGCCTGAGAGGCACAACTACTGAAGTCCACGCTCCCTACAGCCCATGCTCCACAAGAGAAGTCACCACAATGAGAAGCCCATGTACCACTAGAGAATACCCTCCACTTGCGACAACTCAGAGAAAAACCCATGCAGCAACAAAGAGCCAGCACAGTAAAAAAAAATATATGTGTATGTGTATGTGTATATATGTACATTCTTAAGAGTGCCCTCACAACTATTAGGAGAGACTATAATCCTGCCCCTTTATAGAAAATTTTCCAAGAATCAGGCACCTTTCAGAAATCTTCATATACTTAATGTTCAAACTTGCAGGTTGAGAACTATAGCATACAAATTCTAACATGGACCCCAATTGCCCCCACCTCCTACTACTCACACCCTTACATGATTCTTTGCCCCTTGAGTGCGGACATAGTATAAAAAAGAGGAGACTCTGAATAGTGTGTGTCTATATGTGTGTGTTTACACACAGAGGAAAGAAACAAAGAACCTTAGGAAGACATAAGATCAAGATAGCTTTAATGAACATTGTGATTGACTCCGCAATATCAGTTCTACCCCAGATGATTAAACCACCCAGGCTAGTAAACTCCCCCTGGAAGCTGACATTAGTCCAGGGAGTACACACTTCCCATCTTGGCCCAATCATATTGAAGGGAAGAATTCCTGAATAATGAGGTGTTCTAGTCATGCCCAAGGCAACAGCTACCTTTGGCAGCCATCTTGTACCCATGAGTGAAGCTGATACAAGAACAAGGCCAATTCAAACTGGAGGGAGAAGAGAATAGTTCACAGCTCTAACATGCTGTCTAGATTCCACCTCCTCTTGGCTTATTATTATGTAAAATTATATATTTTCTTGTGGTTTAAAACCATTTCCCGAAGACAAAATCTTACCAACCAATAAAATTGTGCAAGTAAGAGAATTCAAATATTGCAGGCAAGGCAAATGTGAGAAAAGAAAATATATTTTAATCAGCCTATTGGGTAGGCTATATTCTGCTTCATAATTATTTATCCCTACCTCCCCTTACCTGAAAGAAGACTGTATATTCCTATTCCTTGGCGTGTGACTTGCCCAAGCCTCTACTGAAAGGAGTAGATATCTTCCCTTGGATGTGAATGGAAAATAAAATGTGAGTGTAGGGAGTCTCTGTAACATTTATGCAGATACTTTTAGAGACATAGTGAATTTCATTAGTATTCTTATCATTTCCTTCTGAACATCCCAAACTGTGGCTGTCTCTTTCCCTGGGTTCTGACAGGTGGAGAGACAAGTAGGGATAGACAGGTAGCCCAATAAATCTGAGAAAAGTAAGCCAGAGGAGCACCAATCAACCCACAACAAACCATATGTTGCATAAAAAAATTGTTATTTAAGTGACTGCTAATTTGGGGTCATTTGTTACAGAAGCAAGGCTGACTAATGCACCAATAGAAAACTCATGAAAATCTTCAAGAAAGTCGTTTTTCTAGATTGGTTATGCCATAGGTGTTCCAAAGGATTTAAAAATGTGGGATGAGGAGCAGTTTCTCTTCCACTTATGATAATCCAGGTAAATATGCAGAAATTGTAACTTTTGTGGAGTCCATCACAGGGTCACAGGGAAACCAAATAAACCACATTCATAAGGTAAGCAAGCCCCTCCAATGACAGATGCAGCACACAAACTTTCACATTTGCTGGAGCATGGAAGAAAGGGATGGTCGCCACAGTAGTGGATAAGAAGTGGATGGGAAAGAATAGGAGATGTGGAAGTAATTAGCTTAACGATTAACAATGGTAAGAAAAAAGCAAATCCTAAGATTAGGAGAGCAATTGAAGAGAGCAACTTACTGTTCTGCCAAGTTCAATTTCCTGGTCTAAACAAATTATAGTCAATTATTGAGAGATCTTGCAAAAGGGGTTTCCCAGCCATTGACAGCAACCTTCAAATAATAATCAAAGAGAATAGAAAAGAGAATGTTCAAAGAACAGAGATGGGATGGGGAAGGAGGAGGATGAGTCACAATTAACAAAAAGGAAAGGTAGATTCTGCAAATGCCAGGCCAAGACTTTGACAACAAATCTAGCTAAGAATCTATAGCAAATGGCTAAAGGGGTATTTGGAAGCTCCTAGAAGACAATGTGAGTTAACCAAGAAGGATTCACCTCATTGATTTCTTGAATAAGATAGATTAGTAGCTCAGTAAAAATCCATTGGCATTGTATTTGTGAACTTTAAGCAAAGCCTGTGACAGTCTTTCACAATATTTAGGTACACAGATGAATATATATGAACTCGAGTAAGGGGAGAATAAGCACTTCAAGAAACAAGAACTATAGAAATTTGAGAGTGGTCCCTATTATAAAGGGGGCTTCCTAGGTGATGCTAGTGGTAAAGAACCTGGCTGCCAGTGCAGGAAATGTAAGAGACACAGGTTCGATCCTTGGGTAGAGAAGATCCCCTGGAGGAGTGCATGGCAATCCATTCCAGTATTCTTGCCTGAAGAATCCTGTAGACAGAGGAGCCTGGTGGGCTATGGTCCATAGGGTCACAAAGAGTCAGACTTGACTAAAGCCATTTAGCACGCATGCACGCCTCTTATAAAGAGATTCTAGGGAAATTATTTTGTATGGGAGGAGGCTATTCTATTAGGGTAACAAGTTAATGCAATTTAATTTTAATTTAATAATAATCTAATCTTAATCTAATAACTTAAATTTATTGGAATAAACTTAATAATAATAGTATTGATTTACTTGGACTTCCCTGGCGGCTCAGAAGGTAAGGAATTAGCCTACAATGCAGGAGATGTGGGTCCGATCCCTAAGTAGGGAAGATCCCCTGGAGAAGAGAATGGCTACCCACTGCTGTATTCTTGCCTAGAGAGCTCCAGGGACAGAGGAGCCTAGTGGACTATAGTCCTTGGGGTCACAAAGAGGCAGACATGACTGAGCAATTAAAACTTTCACAAAGATCCCCTGGAAAAATGAAATGGCAACCCATTCCAGTATTCTTGCCTGGAAAATCCCACGGATGGAGGAATCCATGGGGTCACAAAAGAGTCGGATATGACTAAGAGACTTCACTGTGCCAAGAATGGTGCTGGGCACTTTTCATGAATTAGCTTTTTTTCAGTCTTCATCACAAATCATTTTAGATATATATTACTTGCCTCCTTTACAAACAAGAAAACTGAGGCTCAGAGAGGTTAAGCAACCTGACCAAAGGAATACAGCTAACAGATGAAAGAAGGAAGAGCAGAGTGTAAGGGCTGTGCTCTTAAATACTAAACTGGACTTGGGATAATGCTGGGGCATTTTTTCAAGATATGACAGAGCAGTATCAGGTCATGTGGAGAGACCAGTGCAGACTGATCTGATAGGCAGGAGCCTGGGGAAGAAGACAGCAGTAGAAAGCCAGTTGTATCTCAGGCAGAAGGACGATGAGAGGAATGAAAGGAACCAGAGAACAAGCTAGAGGAACTTGGCTGTAGAGATGCAGAGAGAACAAGGTGGCTTGAATTGTGGTTAATGAGGCAGACTAGAGCGATGGCTTTACCTAATTTTCTTCTAATAAAAACACTAGAAACTGCACCCTCATGAATGTTGCTTTCAATCCAGTTGAGCCTTTGGCATTGCTGGTGGGAAGGAAACACACTGGTTGACAGAGACTCTTAGAGTGTTGGTAAAATAGATATTTCTGCAGTCTTTTTTAATTACCCTTAATAACTTTATTACTCTTGATAATATCCTAGTGGAAATATTTGATCTTTCTCACAAATCTTACATTCTAATCAAAGAAGATAAAACATCATATAAAGTTTTATATTTTTTAAACGTGTACTCCATCAATATTGTTTGGTCTCTACCAATACCATATATAAAGGCAGTTTATTTATATAAACTTGTAAATAGTAAAAGACAATGCTACTACATGTTGGGCTTCCCTGATAGCTCAGTTGATAAAGAATCCGCCTGCAATACAGGAGACCCCAGTTTGATTCCTGGATCGGGAAGATCTGCTAGAGAAAGGATAGTCTACCCACTCCAGTATTATTGGGCTTCCCTTGTGGCTCAGCTGGTAAAGAATCCGCCTGCAATGCAGAACTGGGTTCCATCCCTGGGTTGGGAAGATGCCCTGGAGAAGGGAAAGGCTACCCGCTCCAGTAGTCTGGCCTAGAGAATTCCCTGGACCCTCAAAGAGTCGGACACGATTGAGTGACTTTTACACTTTCATTACATGTTATTGTCAAATAGCACAATTAATTAAGCATAGTTATTATTCCAAACTTAATGTATAGCAATATCTGCCATTTAAATAACAAATTTGAAATTTAGGGGAGCAATCCAAGTTTATGAGTAAATAAGAAAAGATTCAAACCAATGGAATTGTTAAAGTTCTTACAGTGAATATACATAGATATAGCTAAATTATCCAAAGGTAACACTATAAATTGGGAGCTAACATTATAATACTTGTAAAATGACAACACACTCTAGTATTCTTGCCTGGAAAATTCCATGGACAAAAGAGCCTGGCAGGCTACAGTCCATGGGGTTGCAAAGAGTCAGACATGACTGAGAGCACATGCAAATAAAAAAAAAAAAATAATAATATACGTTATAATATGTGTGTGTTTTATAAACTTAGGATTCAAACAATGCAAAGAAAATGCTGTTTTTATCTAAACCTATGAAAACAGTTGGTAACCTGCTGACTCTAAAGACAATCTAAAGTTTTCTGTCACTTATAAGTGGTCTCCTGTCTTAAATATAAAATCATTGGCTTCCACAGTGAATCATTATAAATCTCTCACAAGCTTTTAAACCAATCAGTCAAGCTTAGAATGCAGTGATTTGGAGAATCATAGCTCTGAGGCTTCGGGGCCTCAGCGTGCAAAGGTAATAAACGTAAATGATTTTCTAACTTGTAGAAACATAGGTTAGTTCGCTCTTTACCTCCCAGGGAGCAACTGAGTTTGACTAAGGAGGTTTACTGTGATCCCAGGGGAAAAAAAAAACCTATTATGTCATTTTCTTTCCTGAATCCTGGGAGAAAGAATAACATAAGAAGCAGTTAATCTGTTAAGCACACAAAACCTACTACATAAAAAACTGCCACTCAGAAAACCTCGATTCCTTACGTAATGTGTAGCATACTCAGAGAGAGTCTTTCTAAAGCAACGTTCTCTAAGTGGTGTCATTTACCCCATTTTCACTGCTCTGGGCACAAGAATCTTAATTATAACAATCAGAGAACACTCAATGGGCATCATTGTCATTCTCAAAAATCATATGAAGAGTCTGAAATGATTCTTTCTAATTTGAGATTACTTCATGAACACACTAAAAATGAAAACAATACTTTAAAATAAAATTGTATATAGCTATGTAATTGTACAGTTAACTAAAGCATAATTATATGCATATAACTAATACAGTGTCTAAAGTGAAATTCTGACTGTACTTAAAATTTCTCCTCATTTGAGACCTGCTAAAATTTCTTTACTCCAAATGGATAATAAAATATGCCCACCTACGTCTGATTCAGATTTGAGACCTTGTGTTCTTTTAGTTCTACTGATGGTCTCTGTGTCCGTGCTGTTTTGGCCCCTCTACTGTCATCCGCAAGGTTGTGTCATGACAGTGTCAGAACAACCACTCTTTCATCTCTGTTTCCTTTCTCACTGTTCAGGTTTTAAATGACAAATTTCTCAAACAGGCTTTGCCAAACAAATCCCTTATACTCGTCGCCTTTGTTTTCTCAAGACTATCTGAGCCCTTGTGACCCCATCTGTGCCTTCTGCAGTCTTCATCTTAATGTAATGGTGAAGCAAAGAAGACAATTTTAATGTCCTTTTAGCAGGACTTCTAACCAATATCCAAACTGGAAAAAAAAGAAAGGGGGGGGGGGGGGGTTCTGTGGGCACAGTGCCCCCAGTGGGCACAGTGGGCAATGAAGAAATGTAGATACCATGAAGTATTCCAATATAAAATACCTTCCCACCACCCCACACTCTCTCTGTTTTTAGTTAATTTTTATTGGAGTGTAGTTGCTTTACAATGTTGTGTTAGCTTCTACTGCACAGCAAAGTGAATTAGCCATATGTATACATATATCCCCTTCCTTTTGGGTTTCCCTTCCATTTAGGACACCACAGTGCATTAAGAAAACCGTAATTCAAAAAGACACATCCACCGCAATGTTTATAGCAGCACTTTTTACAATAGTCAAGATATAGAAGCAACCTAGACGTCTGTCAACAGATGAATGGATAAAAAAGATGTGGTACATAGATACAATGGAATATTACTCAGCCACAAAAAGGAACAAAACTAGGTCATTTGTAGAGATGTGGATGTACCCCACACCTTCTTTACTGCTCTTGCTACAGTGTTTGAGGGATGCTCCTATTTACCATTTTGTGCCCAATATTATGCAAGCAAAACTTACAAACGTTAAAGGATATATGGCTTCATTTAAGCAATGATTTCTGCCTTAAAACTCTTTTTTGGAAGTTAAATTTTCCTTTTTATAAACGTATTCTCTTATAACTGTAGACTGTAATATTAAGCAGGCTTAAAAATAGTGTTATTTTTATACATTTGTGAAGCAAAGGTAATTTTTACCCTCTTCTTTAAACCTCTTTCTGCACCCTGGCTTTTACCCTTATTAATCCCTTTGACTCTTTTTGCAAAGAAAAGAAAATCCCTTTGCATTTTCTACTCCCTGATATACCTATTCAGATATAACATCCAGCTAACATATCCCCTTCTTCATGTAACCATTCATAATTATTTCAGCTTTCATTTATATATCTCTTCTGTCCTATTAAAAAATACTACAGTAAAGTACATAACACACAAATATTGCTTATTTGCTAATTTTGTGAATTGCTGTTGTTTAGTTGCTGAGTCATGTCTGACTCTTTTGTGACCTCATGAGCTGTAGCCCACCAGTCTCCTCTCTCCATGGGATTTCCCAGGCAAGAATACTGGAATGGGTTGCCATTTCTTTCTGCAGAGGATCTTCCTGACCCTAGGATCTAACTCAGGTCTCCTGCATTGGCAGATGATTCTTTACCACTGAGTCACCAGGGAAGCTCCAATTTTGTGCATACATTAGTATTATTACTCCTGATTAGACTGTAAGTCTCTCTCTTATATTTGTGTATTCATCATAGTATTGTGACACCTATGAGGGATCAATAAGTAAAGATGAAATGATTTGCTTGCTGAATTAAAAATCATTTAAAATATACTGAACATTAAGAAGAAAGGGAAATGCATAATGAAATGTTGATTTAAAATTTGAAATATTTTAGATAGATACATAATGAGTGGAATTATTATCCAAGTTTATTTTTTAAATTAGTAGAATGCTAAAATGAGGGATTTCAAAACTTGGAGAAGTGCATTTAAGACAAATGAAAGTTCTTCCCACAGCAGAGCCTGAACTCTGAAATTTTGCATCAACAGGTACTTCTGTCCACGGGATTCTCTAGGCAAGAATACTGAGGTAGATTGCAATTTCCTTCTCCAAGGGATCTTCCCAACCCAGGAATCAAACCCAGGTCTCCTGCATTACAGGCAGATTCTTTACTGACTGAGCTACAAGGGAAGCCCCCAGACTACAGACACAGAAAAACAAAACAGTATAATCTTAAAAGTGACTTGGGAGCCCCCAAGAAAGGAATTGACCTGGATGTGTGAATCAGAGGCAACTTCCAAGGGAAGCTCAGACATTTTGAAGGATGAGACTGTGTTAACCGGGCAAAGAAACAAGAGAAGAGTGTCTACAAGAACAAGAATACAGGCAAGGAAGTCCAAGGAGGCATAGTTCAGTCTGATAATCGCAAGTGGTTGATGCGACTAGCAGCTAACTAGTATGAAATAAAGTTCAATAGACCAGGATCCCATAATGATGTACATACGCATTTATGTGTGTTTACATACAAAGTACGTATACAAATATAAGGTCTTCGAAAAATTTTTGTTCAACAACATTCATACTGGTTTGGAAGCTAAAATAAATGAAAGAACAAGAGAACAAAAACTAATGTATAATCATATAATCTAAATTATTGAGAATGCTCAAGATCACTAGCCATCAGGGAAATGCAAATCAAAATCACAATGAGACATCATCTCACACTTGCTAGAATAACTATAATCAAAAAGACAAGCGATATTAATAACAGTATTGATGAGAATGTGGGGGGAAAAGACTGTTGGTACACTGTTGGTGGGAATGTAAATTGATGCAACCACTATAGCAAACAGTATGGAGATTCCTCAAAAAATTAAATGTAGAACTACCACATGCTCCAGCAATCCCACTTCTGGATATTTATCCAAAGGAAATGAAACCACTATTTCAAATAGATAGTGCACCTCCATGTTTATTGAAGCTTTATTTATAAGGGCCAAGAAAAGGGAACAACTTAAATGACCATCAATGGATGAATAGCTAAATAAAATGTGAGAGCTATATATACACAATAATATATTATTCAGTCATTAAAAAAAAGAAGGAAATTCTGACATTTGTGACCACATGCCTTGAGAATATTATGCTAAATGAAGTAAGTCAGGCAGAGAATGACAAATGCTTTATGATCTCACTTATATATGGACTCTTTAAACACAAACTCATAGACACAGAGGATATGTGCCTGCATGCTAAGTCCTTCAGTCGTATCCAACTCTCTGCGACTCCATGGACTGTAGCCTACCAGGCTCCTCTGTCCATGGGCTTCTCCAGGCAAGAATACTGAAGTGGGTTGCCATGCCTTCATCCAGGGGATCTTCATGACCCTGGGATCGAACCCACATCTTCTATATCTCCTGCATTGGCAGGCAGGTCCTTTACCACTAGCACCACCTAGGAAGCCCCCATACAGACGACAGGAATCAAACCAGGGTCTTCTGCATTGCAGTTGGATTCTTTACCAGAGAAGCCCATACAGAGGACAGATTGGTGGTTTTCAGAGGTGGAAGGTAGAGGGTGGGCGAAACGGGTGCAGATGGTCAGAAGGTACAATCTTCCAATCATAAGAAAAATAAGTTTGGGGATATAACGTTCAGCATGGCAACTACAGTAAACACTACTTGAAGTGTATGTTTGAAAGTTGTTAAGAAAGTAAATCTTAAAAGTTCTCATCATAAAAATAAATTGTAACTATGAGAGGTTATGGATGTTAACTAAAGTGGTGATCATTTTGCAATATATACATATATCAAATCATTGTGTTGTAAATCTAAAGCTAATACACTGTTATATGTCAACTGTATCTCAATAAAACTGAAGAGGAAAGACAAAAAGAGGTGTAAGTGTGGAATATGAACCATCTGGGGGACGAAATTTTGAAGACAGTAGGTTTTGTATCAGTTGAAAGGGCCATTTTAAGACAATGTATTAATGAAATTTAATGATAGACATGCATAGTTGGGGTATATAAATATATACCGTTCTCTCCAGTGAATGGAGACGGCAATGGCAGCCCACTCCAGTACTCTTGCCTGGAAAATCCCATGGATGGAGGAGCCTGGTGGGCTGCAGTCCATGGGGTCGCGAAGAGTCAGACACGACTGAGCGACTTCACTTTCACTTTTCACTTTCGTGCATTGGAGAAGGAAATGGCAACCCACTCCAGTGTTCTTGCCTGGAGAATCCCAGGGACAGGGGAGCCTGGTGGGCTGCAGTCTATGGGGTCACACAGAGTCGGACACGACTGAAGCGACTTAGCAGTAGCAGCAGCTCCAGTGAATAAATTTGTCTTGATTTGCTTTTAAAAGTATAATGAAACAACATAATCAAGGCAGAGCATCTGCAAATGTTATTTCTGTAGAAGAATCTTCACTTCTGCAGAAGAATCAATGTCACCTACATCAAAACAGATTTTTTTCCTTGAAAATTTGTAATAATAATTGCTTAAAAGTGATTATCAACAGAATATGATTAATTTAAAGCAAATCACCTGAAAATTGGCTCAAAAACAACTTAGTAGAGCAAGAAAATTTATGAAGAAAGTTGTACTGATTCTGAATAGTTTCAGTACTGTGACCTCATTTCTCTCTTTTTTCTTTCAACACGAAATACAAAAAAAAAAACTTTATATGTTAGTAAAATATATTTAATGATGTGTGAATAGTATGAATTTCATTGATTATCATAATCTTTAAATTTTGAAAGATATTTTCTTAAATTATATAAAATATTGTGATAATAGTAAAATTAGTAACATCAGGTACTGAAAGTCTATCAGCTCTGCTTTCCCATATATGTACTAAGAGAAAAATAAGCTCAAATAAACTCTTATGAAAAGTTATTGCTAAACATAAACAAAGATGTTGGCACAATGGAGTATAATGAGATAAGTTTATGAGTGGCTATAAAATGCCTTTTCTGGAAATCTTCCCCCCAAATCATTATTTATATATTTTTAAAAGTTGAATAACTGCTTTCATGAAAGTAAAAGGCCTGAGCAGATGATTGTTCCAAGAGATCTCTTACTATTCACCTTTTTGTTTTTATTTGTGTGTGTGTGTGTGTGTGTGTGTGTGTGCAGACATGGACCAAATAAATTCTAGTATTTTTCAATACTTATGCTATTGCTAAACTTTATATATGTACTAAATATCCCACTAAGGTTTTATTTCTATGAATTGAGCTTTAAATTTCTTGGTCAAGTTTCCAACCATGATTATGCACAATGATCCAATTACATAGTTTATGAGTTAATTTATGAACATTAATTATTGTTCATGTAAAGCTAGAAAACAGGATCTTGAAAAAACTAAGTTTAAATATAAAATCACAGAACCAATATTTCAGCAGTAACATGAATCAGGTAATAAATAGCTCCCTTTGATCATTGTTTTTAAAGCCTCTTGAACCATGCTTTGATTAGTTCTATTTAATATTTAACATCTGGTTAGTCAATTTCAATCTGCAGGAAACACTGCTGGAAAAATTCTATGCTGACTAAATACATTTATAATACTACAAAGCTGACATGTAATTGATTTTAGTTCTCATAAAAGGATTATGCTAACTTTCCTTAATCTATATATTTGTATTTTATGCCATCTAGTGAATTCACACCAGAGATGCTAAATTTTTATTTCTTATCAATATTTTATGTAAAATTGATAGGATTATATTTTAGCCTAAGTACTACTTTCCAATTTTTCCTTTGAATAGAAAATAACATACTAAAATATATGACTGTACAGCCATAACACTAATACAGTGAAGGCTGCCTGGCTGGCTACAGTACTTCTTCTAATCCTTGAAAGGCATACAGTAGTGTAACATTTTCTATAGGCTATCAGGTCCCAGAGAGACTTTTAGATTTTTTTTTAAAAGATGTAAAAACTTTATTTCCTACAATTCTGGGTTTCCTTTTTTTTAAGTGTTGGAAAATTGAGGAAATCACAGATTTTCTCATCATTCTATAAAAGGTGCCAATGTTTGTAAAGTATTTGGTTATTAGTCATTTAATATCATTTAATATTATCACATATTAAAATATAAAAGTGTGCCAAATCTGTAATAACCATTTCCAAGTAGGCTATGGATTTATTTTTAGTTTTATCTTTATAACACTGTCTCAATTTCCCTGGTGATCTAATGGTTAAGATTTGGCACTCTCAACTGACATGGATATTAACTTTTTTAGAAGAATAAAACTTATTTTTCCTATTTGGTTTCAAATACCCACTAAGTTGAAATTGGTGGATTTTCTTTTCATTGTAGGATTCACATTCTTCTTTCAGAGTGTAATTGAAAACTGATGTAAAAATTATGAAGACAATGTCCAAATTTCAATTCTTTCACTCATCTTCTCCAAAGATGACCTACGTTACAATCATAACAAGTTAGAAAGGCAATACACTAAAGAAAGAAGAAATATTTAAAACAAAACTAAAAGAGTAATAAAACTTTTCTTTCTAAAGAAAAAGTCAGCAAAGATTATAATCTCTAGCAGTAAGTAAGCTAAAGGAAGTAAAAAATTTTCTGTAATTCCAGTGGTTGGCTGACCCAGCTCTACCTAGCTTTCCCAGTGGTCTGCAATAAACCTTGTCTTCCACCCACTCTTGGATATTCACAGTGCTTGGTCGAATACTGGGCCTCCTTAATAACTGGGGCTTCCCTGATAGCTCAGTTGGTAAAGAATCTGCCTGCAATGCAGGAGAACTCGGTTCAATTCCTGGGTTGGGAAGATCCTCTGGAGGAGGGATAGGCTACCCACTCCAGTAATCTTGGGCTTCCCTTGTGGCTCAGCTGGTAAAGCATTTGCCTGTAATGCAGGAGACCTGGGTTTGATCCCTGGGTTTGATCCCTGGGTTTGATCCCTGGGTTGGGAAGATTCCCCTGGAAAAGGGAAAGGCTACCCACTCCAGTATTCTGGCCTGGAGAATTCCATGGGCTGTATAGTCCACGTGGTCACAAAGAGTCAGACACGACTGAGCGGCTTTCACTTTCACTTAATAAATAAATATTAATACGTAAATACTGCGCTTGGTACATATTTTAATAAATATTAATGGATAAAGTATAACAAATGCATGTTTATGGTGAGAAATTCTTTTTTTAAATGCCCATAGTAAGAACTAATTTAAAGAAGGTTAACTAGTATGTCATGTTTAAATTCACCATTTTTTTTCCTTCTAATATGGTTATATTATGTTGCTAAAATAAAACTGGCTATGTTGCTGAAATAAAACTGATTTTTCTTGTAAGAATTTCAGCTTTGAGTGAAATGGAAAGCACTGAGTTTTGAACCAAATAATAATATAATCTGGTAAATGTTTCTCTCAGGGGTTGTTGGGTTGAGAACAGACCAAAAGAGACAAATGTGGAAGTAGAAAGACCAGTTAGGAGGCTAATACAATGATCTGGGCCAAAGATGATGGTGACTTGGACCAGGGATAAAAAAAATTAAAAAGTGATTGGGTTCTACACACATATTTTGAAAGCAACACCAAAATATTTGCTCTTGTGGAAGATCTGGTCCAAAAGAGAAAAAGGAACTGAAAATTACTCCAAGGACATTGATCTGAGCAAAGGGAAGGTTTAGTTTCAGGTGCTTGCTGCTGCTAAGTTGCTTTAGTCGTGTCTGACTCTGTGCGACCCCATAGACGGCAGCGCACCAGGCTCCCCCGTCCCTGGGATTCTCCAGGCAAGAACACTGGAGTCTTTTTAGACATTAAAAAAGACATAAAGAAGGCTGAGTACCCAAGAACTGATGTGTTTGAATTGTGGTGCTGGAGAAGACTCTTAAGAATCCTTTGGATTGCAAGGAGAAAAAACCAATCAATCCTAAACGAAATCAACTGTGAATATTCATTGAAAGGACTAATATTGAAGATGAAGCTTCAATACTCTGGCCACCTGATGGGAAGAACTGACTCACACTGGAAAAGACCCTGATGCTGGGAAAGACTGAAGACAAAAGAAGAGGGCGGCTGAGGATGAGACGGTTAGATGGCATTACCTACTTAATGGACATGAGTTTGAGCGAACTCCAGGAGATAGTGAAGGACAGGGAAGCCTGGCATGCTGAAGTCCGTGGGGTTGCAAAGAGTTGGACATGACTTTGCAACTGAAGAACAAGAAGGAAGCTGACCTTATGGGTCTGAAGTGTAAAGAGCCACTAGCAACTATGGAGATTATTGGACCAAAAGATCTGTGAAGTTTTACTCTTCTCACAGTTTTACCACCGTGCCTGGGGCCAAGGTCATTTGACACGCTCAGAAGACTTACAATTGGCCACAATTTGGAGGTTTGGAAGGATACTATATTTGCCTTATAAGATAATAGCTTTGTCAATTCCCACCATAGTTCAACTGTCATTTAATGCACTGGTGCTCAGAAACCTCCAAAGAAGAGAGCAAAGAGAGCACGCATTTTCATAGTTATATATATATTTTTTTTTCTGAGATTTTGTGAGATTTTCTGGAAGTGCATAAAATGGCAAATACATTTGTCACAATTCCATTTCATTTTAACAATATTTATTGAGCATTTGTGATGGGATGGTTGCCAAGGGACTTACAAATTAAATAGAAATCCCATAAATTTTGCAAAAATATAAAATATTATGGCTCTCAAGATACCCATAGTCTAAAGAGGAAATATACACAAAATAGGAGATATGCTTCAAAGGTAGTGGTTCTTAAACTATAATGTGCACAAAAATTTCTATACTCAACCCCAAGGATTCTTTTGGTAAACCTGGAGATGGGCCTAGTATTCTAAAAACACTACATGGTATTCTACTGAAGATAACCTGTAGCTCTAAAAAATGAAAATTGCAAATGTATACAATAAAAATTATCCTTATTAATTTATAACATTATGTGTCTAACCCAGATATGAGGTGGGGTCAATTTGTCCCTTGAGATGTAAATAAATTGGCTCAAATCCAAAACTTGGATCTATGGAAGTCTGAAACCCTCTTAGAGATTTTTGTATTTTCTAGGGAAGTAACTTTTCAGTCTCATGTTTAATTCTGCCTCCAAGAAACCTATTTCTAGATATACTGTTTCCCTCCTATACAATTTTGACAGATGCCAACCTCCCTCCCCTAACATCCCATTCTATACACACATACATGCACAAACACACAGCATTAATTAATAGGACGTCTGTATGCTCAATAACTCAGTCGTGTCCAACTCTTTGCAACTCCATGGACTAAGGACTGCAGTCCACCAGGCTCCTCTGTCCTGGGATTCTCCCAGCAAGAATACTGAAGTGGGTTATTATTTCCTTCTCCAGGGGATCTTCCCAACCCCGGGATTGAACCCACGTCTCCTGCATTTTCTGGTAGGATCCTTTTACCACTGAACAACCAGGTAAGCCCAAATTAATAGAATTTATTAAAGTTTTGAGAGGAAGAGTTGAGAAAAAAAAAGAGCAGACATGGCAATTCATGAAAAATTGGGGGACCTAAGAGACTAAACAGGAAGTCAGAGGAGGCATGTGCTTTGGAACTGTAAAATCAACAAAGGATAATTTCAGAAGCCTGTCAGAGAACTCTACACATACAAGACCCATTTCTGTCTAATTTACAGTGCTCACAGCAAAGAAAAAAAGGTCTCCAGACTCCTCACTTAGGTATAGATAATGAATGCCTCACCCTGATTTAAAAAGCAATATAAAGTTCACTGTACGTAAAAATACAAACACATCCAGTGCATAATCAAGTTCAGTTGAACATTAATGATCTACACAATGTGCTGATGTAAAGAAATGTAAATGATGTAAATGTGAGGAATGCAAAGGATGTAAAAAAAAGAGTAGAGAATGCAAAAAAATGTGAAGAATGCAAAGAAAGCTGAGCACCAAAGAACCGATGTTATTGAACTGTGGTGCTGGAGAAGACTCTTGAGAGTCCGTTGGACTGCAAGGACATCCAACCAGTCCATCCTAAAGGAAATCAGTCTTGAATATTCACTGGAAGGACTGAAACTCCAATACTTTGGCCATCTGGTGTGAAGAACTGACTCATTGGAAAAGAGACCCTGATGCTGGGAAAGATTGAAGGCAGGAGGAGAAGGGGACGACAGATGGATGAGATGGTAGGATGGCATCATTGACTCAATGGACGTGAGTTTGAGCAAGCTCTGGGAGTTGGTGATGGACAGGGCAGCCTGGCGTGCTGCAGTCCACGGTGTCACAAAGAGTCAGACATGGCTGAGAGACCGAACTGAACTGAACATGCTGATATGTTAATATTGTTGGTGATTAGATAGGTCAGAAGAAGGAGGGAATTACTGGAAAAGGCTCCATAGAGAAGCAGAGATGTGAAGCAGGAAAAGGGTTGGCATATTTTTTCAAAAATAAATGAAGGGAAAAAAAAAATAAATAAATAAATGAAGGAGCTGAAAGTGTAAACAGAGGATACAATGGTGAAAAATGACAGGGATATAGACCTGCTTGAAGGATCACACCAGACTACATTATTGGCAATGAGGGTAGATAGTTTGGGTGGATGCAAGTGGCTCTTGAGGAATATTAGAAGTTTGATTTCAAGTGCTGCACTCAATGTGCCAGCAAATTTGGAAAACTCAGCAGTGGCCACAGGACTGGAAAAGGTCAGTTTTCCAATCCCAAAGAAGGGCAATGCCAAGGAATGTTGAAACTACTGCACAATTACACTCATTTCACATGCTAGCAAAGTAATGCGCAAAATCCTTCAAGCTAGGCTTCAACAATGAGTGAACCAAGAACTTCAGATGTACAAGCTGGATTTAGAAGAGGCAGAGGAACTAGAGATCAAATTCTCAACATCCACAGGATCACAGAAAAAGCAAGGGAATTCCAGAAAAACATCTACTTCTGCTTCACTGACTACACTAAAGCTTTTGATTCTGTGGATCACAACAAACTGTGGATCACAACAAACTGTGGAAAATTCTTCAAGAGATTGGAATCCCAGACCACCTTACCTGCCTCCTGAGAAACCAAGAAGCAACAGTTAGAACCAGCCATGGAACAAGGGAGTGGTTCCAAATTGGGAAAGGAGTACATCAAGGCTATATATCATCACCCTGCTTATTTAACTTATATGCAGAGTATGAGAAATGCTGTGTTGGGTCAATTACAAGGTGGAATAAAGATTGCTGGGAGAAACATCAGTAACTTCAGATGTGCAGATGACACATCCCTAATGACAGAAAGTGAAGAGGAACTAAAGTGTTTCTTCATGAAGGTGAAAGAGGAGAGTGAAAAAGCTGGCTTAAAACTCAACATTCAAAAAACAGATCATCTGGTCCCATTTGGTCCCATCACTTAATGGCAAATAGAGAGGGAAACAATGGAAACAGTAGCAGACTATTTTCTTGGGCTCCAAAATCACTGCAGATAGAGACTGTAGCCATGAAATTAAAACACATTTGCTCCTTGGAAGAAAAGCTAAGACAAACCTACACTGCATTAATAAAAACCAGAGACACCACTTTGCCAACAAAGGTCCATCTAGTCAGAGCTATGGTTTCTCCAGTATTATGTAAGGAGGTGAGAGTTGGACCATAAAGAAGGCTGAGCGCCAAAGAATTGATGCTTTTGAAGTGTGGTGTTGGAGAAAACTCTGAGAGTCCCTTGGACTGCAAGGAGACCAAACCAGTCAATCCTAAAGGAAATCAGTCCTGAATATTCATTGGAAGGACTGATGCTGAAACTGAAGCTCCAATACTTTGGCCACCTAATGCAAAGAGCCAACTCATTGAAAAAGATCTTGATGCTGGGAAAGACTGAGGGCAAGAGAAGAAGAGGGTGACAGAGGATGAGATGGTTGGATGGCATCACTGATTCAATGGACATGAGTTTGAGCAAGCTTTGGGAATTGGTGAAGAGGGAAGATTAGCTTGCTGCAGTCCATGGCGTCACAAAGAGTAGGACATGACTGAGTGACTGAACAACAAGGTTAGGAACTAGAAGATGATCATTTGGGAGCTTGGGGAGGATTCAATGCAAAATTGAAAAAGGATCTTGCGCTAAGAATTGTCTTTACATTTTAAAAAGATTGTAAAGGGGAAAAAAGAGCGAGTATACAGTAAGGGCCATGTATGGCCCACAAACCCTAAAATATTTTCTGTCTGACCCTTTACAGAAAGTGTTTGTTTTTCCTTGGTTTGTATCTTTAAAACCTCTGTATACTATTATCAAAAAGGACTGCAGTCGTTAAAATGTGAGTTCTGAGAGGATGAACATTCAAAGGTTTTGTTAATTTCTGTGTCCTTCAGCCTAGAAAAGTGCACGGAATATAGTAAAAGCTCAGAACAAATTTACTTTATTGAAGAGTACACAGAACATGGAAGTTAAGACATTTCAAAGGATGAAAACCAAGAAGAAACATGGAAGACCACAGATCTGAAGAACACAACTTCACCTCTCCTGTCCACTTGGCAACATCTCTGGATTTGTTTAAACCTCAAATGTATGGTGCTACAGTCCATGGTGTTGCAGAGAGTCTGACAACACTGAGCGACTGAACAACAACTGTATGTATGGACATTTACTTAATTTTCATATTCATTTTCAAATAAGTACCAGCTTATTTAGAATGTCAAAAAAAAGCAAAAAAAGACAAAATTGGAAAAAGAATAAGTTTAAAAAGAAAATTCAATTGTGTTGTAAAAATCAGCAATTGGAAGGCTATTGCCTAATAAATGTAAAGAATAATAAATGAATACAAGATGATTGCAAGTGTCTTTATAATAAAAGCAGCTAAACTTAATTGAGAACTTGCTGTGTGCTGTGCTTGCGTGTTCAGTCATTCAATCAGTTCCGACTCTTTGAGACCCCATGGACTGTAGCCCTCCAGGAGACTCCATCCATGAGATCATTCAGGCAAGAAGACTGGAGTGGGTTGCCATTTCCTCCTCCAGGGGACCTTCCTGACTCAGGGATCAAACCATGCAGCCTGCATTTGCAGGCAGTTCTTTTATCACCTAGCCACCTGAAAAGCACCCTACTATGTGCCAGACATAGTTACAGGCAACTTTACATGTATTAGCTTACTTATTTCCCTCTACAACCTCTTTAGATAAGTATCATCATTATATCCATTTTATAGATGATGAAATTAAGGCCAAGGGTGGTTAAATAAGATGCCTAATTTGCATAGTATATGAAGGATCTGGAATTTGAGTTCAAGTGATCTGGCTCCTGGATATCATCTGTTAGCCACTATAACTTCCTGGAGGTGCACAGGGATAGAAAGAGAAAGAAACAGAGAGTTAACAAATAGTACCAACACAACTTTCCAATCTCCTCTTTTTTTCATATCTCATTTTCCAATCTCTTTCTTAATGATATGTCTCAAATTTGTCTTAACTTTGGCATTCCTTTATCTGTAAGTTAGCATGTAGAGAGTCATGCTAATGATTGTAATCTAATTTTATCTGTAAGTGTGCTTCCTGAATTTGGCATTTTTAATTGGTAGAGAAAATCTTCACTTTTAAAAGCAAAAACTGCAGGAAACCCCCCTCATAGCGAAGTTGGTAGAGAATCCACCTGCAATGCAGGAAACCCCAGTTTGATTGCTGGGTTGGGCAGATCCGCTGGAGAAGGGATAGGCTACCGACTCCAATATTCTGGGGCTTCTCTTGTGGCTCAGCTGGTAAAGAATTAGCCTGCAATGCGGAGACCTGGGTTCAATCTCTGGGTTGGGAAGATCCTCTGGAGAAGGGAAAGACTACCCACTAGTATTCTGGCCTGGAGAATTCCATGAGATTGCAAAGAGTTGGACATGACTGAGCAACTTTCACTAAAAATACCTGATTTTAACCCTAACAAAGCTTTGATATGTGTACAAAATCCTGAAAGTCCAAAGAAAATTCTATCTTCTATTTGGAAAAAATTTAGTATATCAAAGACCCAAATTATCAATAAACAATAAATAAAAACAATACACACACATACATACACACACATTCACACACAGAGAGGTAGTGGTAATAAACCAAGAAATTAAGCCATCTCTTTAAAGGAAATCAAGTATTCCCTCCTGATAGTAAGAGGACAAACAATAATGCCCTAAAAATCTCAGCAAAATTTTTAAAACACAAAAATTATGTTACTATTCACTTCTATATTAACTATGATTTCCATCTCACTTCATTACAAATGCAATGCAAAATTTATTGATAATGGCTCAGACAGTAAAGAATCTGCCCACAATATGAGAGACCTGGGTTCGATCCCAGGTTCTCTTCTCCCTTGGAGAAGAGAATGGCAACCCACTCTAGTATGCTTGCCTGGAGAGTTCCATGAACAAAGGAGCCTGGTGGGCTACAAGTCCATGGGGTCTCAAGAGTCAGACACAACTGACTGACTTTCACTTTCATAAATACTTAGATGTTCATATCCTAAAAAGAGAAAAGACAGAAAAAGTGTTGACTTAATTTTTAAAGGGAGATAGTAGAACATATTCACTTTAAGAGTCCTTTAACAAAATCCATATGTACACGTGTGGATGGTGAGCACAGTGTCTGGGGCAAGTTGCCAACCTAAGATCAAAGGCTCTATGATTATCCCATACAATTTAAGGCAGGTATACATTTGACTTTTCCTCCTGAAGCCCAGCTTTTAAAATGTGTAAGTCCTTTTAAAAATTCTACTGGCATGATATGCTAGTTTCAAAAGGAATCGGAACAGCTTTTTCAGTGACAGTGGAAAGAACAAGGATGATGAAAAACAAATGATGTACAATGATGCGCAAAAAATAATGTCAAATTAGATTCATTTTTATCCCCAAAGTCAAACAATTATTGGGGAAGCTGAGTTGGATTTCATGTTTATACCATTTACTGTAAAAATTCTGACCTTATAGATAAATCTTTAACATTTTTCTGTTCTGCAAGACTGCTATTATTAATAACTAATCTAATATTCATGGATAGTGGTCAATCACTCCCTCCATAAAAATAAAAATTGTGAGGAATCAGTGTGAGTTTTCTGGATGACTCAAAGCTTTGTGCTTTATAAAATGTTAAATGTAATGGTCCAAAACTTGACAGTAACAAACTAAGTAGCTCTTTTAATAACATAAATGATACAATGTAAGACCATTTACTTTTTCAAAAGTACTTAAACACTTGCTCTTTGTCAAGCATTGCTGAGAGCAGTGGGGATAAAAAATGAACAAAAAAGAAAACACTACTTCCATGATGCTCACAGTCCAGAATGCAAGGATAGAAAAGAACTCGTAACTGATTAAATAATTGTATAATACACCTGGTGGAGATAATGGCTGAAAAGAAAAGCACACAGCTCAACAGTCAGAATATTGTAAAGGATGAAGTGTGTCATAGACTATTACACATTTATGTTGCTTAAATTGAGTCACATCTTAAAACTGCCTAAGGAAGCCTAAAAATAATTGTGTATTATACTTTACCCTCTTAGAGACTTTAGGAGAATCCAATATGGTTGGAAAAACTCATCTGTTTTGCCATCATTTCTGGGATCTCTTCCACATGAAGATGGTGAGCATTCTGTCATTCCATAAAAATGTATTAGGAACCTAGAATGTACAAGGCCACATGTTCAGGAGTGTGGTGGTGAATAAGATCCTGATTTTGTTCTCAAAAAAGGTAACGTCAGGGGAAAAGGAGACACAAAACTAATTTGAGTCATGTAAGCAACACAAATGCTACCAGAAACGCAAAAAGTTGAAAAACTATGCTCGTATGAAGTTTCTTTTGAATGGATCTGAGTGAAACCATGGAGGGAGAGAAGGATTTAGGCAAAAAGATCAGCATGAGCAGAGGTGGGGTGAGAAAGACTGTGCAGTCTCTAGGACCTGAAACCCAGGAAGGAACTAGAGATGAGGCTAAAAAAAGTAAATCGAGAACAGATCCTGGAAGGACCTGAATAAATGGTTTAAACTTAATCCTGTAGGTAATTGTGATCCACGGAGTATTTATGAGCCAACAAGACACTATCATATTTGCATTAGAAAGGTGTCTCTGGCAGTAAGGTAGAGGAGCAGTAGAAAATGGATAACGATGACGTTAGAGACTGTGAGCTCTTGCATTGAACTTCTGGGAAATGAAAAGGGTCTAAACCAAGACAGAAATAGGAATTGAAATGATAGAATACCTCAAACAGACCTTTTTATTTGACAGCAAGTTTGGTGGGGCATGAAGCAGTGGAAAAGTCTTTTTATACATGTAAACAAATCTTCCAGATCAGACGCGGGACAAGTTATCTCAAAATTATTTTGTATATTTCTCCTTTTATATTATACTCTACCTAAATAAATATAAGGACAAAGGAAATATAATTAGAACAAATGATTATCTTAGTTTCAACAATAAAGAAGAATGTGAGATTTTATAGAAAAATTTCCATTCTATGTTTCTTATGCTATAACCTTTAAAATAATATTTATCCAAATTTCAAAAAAAATCTGAATCTATTGATTCAGATAAGCACATGATTCCCAATAATAGAGAAATAGAAAGTGAGTTAACACTGCATCTCCGGATTTATGGGACTTAAGAATATGTTTTCCTTAAGCCAGGCAAACAAACAGTCCTTCACCTATGTCCCAATCGTTGGCAACACAACTCATGAAATTATATTGTTCCTTTTGTGTCTAAAATCATGTGAAGGAGAGACTTTGTCTTTTCCTCTCTCCTCTTCACGTGGTATTGAATCAATCATTTATCCATATTGAAAAGAGTATCTTCCCAACAGTACTCAGAGCTCCTTTCGGGATAAAACCATGGTTCAGTTTTCCTACTACTTAAGCAGAGTATTTGGCATATAGTGGCAATTCAATAAATTCATTGAATTTACTGAGTTCATGAGGTATGAACTAGTGGATAAATAATCATCACTTCTCCAGAGATGACAATCTATGAAAAGATGGACACAGTATTTTCAGAAGGAATTTTTTTAAAAAAAGAGAAAGAGCTTTTATTCAGAGAGTAAAACTACCATGTTTTGTTTTTATTATTTTTCCTTTCCATCTTCTCTGACTCCTAGGAATCAGATGTATTCCGGTGCATATTTCTAAAACTGTTGACCATTTGATAGAAGTAAATCTCAGACATTAGAAAGCAACTGGTGAGATTTGAATAGCTCTGTAAACTGGATAATGGTACTATATTAACTGTTAATTTCCTTATTGTGTACTGTGATTATATAAGAAAATGTCATCAATTTTAGAAAGCACATACTGAAGCAGTTAGGGGGAACAATCCAGAGGATCATCTAAGTGGCAGAAAGTCATCTAAGATTCGGTCTGCTAGTGTGTTACCCTTGGTAGGAGCAAGTTCATCTTGAAACTAGAAAGTGATCTCAACAGTACACTTTATCTGATTGAAAATTTATTCTTTGTAAAGTGTGTTCACATTCTACATTATTATCTCACTGAACTGTTCTCACAGCTTTCTTTTTTCCCTGAGAAAAGAAACAAACTCAGAGAGTATCTACATTAAAGTGTCAGAACTGGGAGTTTGGCTTACTACTTGAAGCAAAGAGTTATTTATTCTACATACCATTCCATTTCTCTATAATTAAAAACTTAAACCAATTTCTTTGAGGCGTTTTAAAAGTCTGGCATCACAAATGCCCAGGTATTGCTTTTTTTTCTCCAAAGCTCCAGATATGTTTCTAATGAGCAGTCACACTAAAACCAACTGGACTGTATGATGCTCTTTTACTTTTATCTAGCTTGTTTCACTTTTTCTATTTCATATTCAGTGCTTCCATTTCACTTAATTTATGTTTTCCAATTTTTCCATCTCTTCTTTTTTTGATGTTCTTTCTCAAGCCTTAATCAAGTGTAGTAGAAAAGCTTTTGTATACATATATATAAATAGTATGTATTATATATTTTAGAAAACTTACGAATTTTTGCCTAACTAAAAAATTTATGACATTTTGATTTCACTTGTTTGACTTAGTATGAATAGAATGCTAGATTTCTAATTTAAAAAAATAGACATGCAACAGCAACAAAAGTTTACTGTATAGCACAGGGAACTATAGTCAGTATCTTGTAATAAGCTATAATGGAAAATTATCTGAAAAATAATATATGTGTATATGTATAACACATATACACACATGTGTATTTGTGTATACACATTATACGCATTATATGCATTCCTGTATAATTTCATGACTCAAGTGTAGGTATATGTATACACATATGTATATGAATCACCTTGTGGTTTCACCTGAAATATTGTAAGTCCACTATACTTCACTAAAATATATATATTAAGAAAAAAAAAAAAAAGGAAGGATACTGTTGGAACCCCAGGACCTCCTTTTGTGCCCCTTCCCTGGGCTTCCCTGATAGCTCAGTTGGTAAAGAATTCACCTGCAATGAGGGATACCTGGGTTCGATCCCTGGATTGGGAAGATCCTCTGGAGTAGGGAAAGACTTCCCACTCCAGTATTCTGGCATGGAAAATTCCATGGACTGTATAGGCCATGGGGTCGCAAAGAGTTGGACACGACTGAGCGACTTTCACTCACTTGACCTTCCTTAAAGGTAACCACTCTCCTGCCATTTGTGGTAATTATTTCCTTGCAGTCCTGTATAATTTTATGACCCAAGACACTTTGCTAAATACTGGGGTCTAGTTTTGCCAGTTTTATTATTTAATATAAACAGAATCTTATAATTTATATTCTTTCTCTCATTATATGACTATGAGATAAGGAGTTTCCCCCTTTTTATTGCTAAGTAGTATTACATTGCATGACTAATCCACAATTTATCCACCTTCCTGTTGATGGACATTTGGATTGTTGGTTTTTTTTTTAACATTTTTGCTATTATTAATAAATTTGCTAAAAAAAAAAAAATTGGCATCATTAAGGAACATTTTTGTAAACAATTGGTCAAGCAAACAAACTTAGCCTTGTTTCTCCACACCTGAAAGCATCAGACTCATCCAAAGCCCATTCATTTTATCCGGGCTGTATTGGGCCACTTGGTCTGCCCCTGATCTCCCATCACACATCCCCTTCTTGATCTCTGTGTTCATGAACTGTTATACGTGATTAGAGCAAATATACTCAGAGTCTCCATGAAATTTAATCAAAAAGGAATTTGTGCTGGGAGGAGTGAATTTCTGGGTGTAGAGCACTTCTGGTTTCTCAATGACCACAAGCACATCTGAATGGTACCCAAGTGCCTTAGAAAAATTAGGAGTGTCCCAAGAGTGACCTCTTCCAGGCCACTCAGACCCTTTAATTAACCCTGAATGCTAGTGGTCTGAAAAGGCAACCACAACTCCACACATGTCTCTCTGGGATTCATTTACTCTCTGAGAGAATATGTATGAAATGGTCTGTTGCTCAGATTTATTGATCTCCGGATGCCATGCCTTATTTTCAAGAATTACTTTTATCTCTTTTATTCAAGATTATTGAATATTTTAACCACTTTCCAATCATCCCCAGTATTTTTTTAAATTTTTTCCTTGATGCACACTGATTTCAGTAATCTCAACTATTTTTATATTTTGCACACTTTGATGGTAGAGTAAATAACTGATCTAACTGGAGTGGATTTTATTATCAAGAAAACTATTTTCCCTACATTTTTTAACTACTCACTAGTTAAATAAAGTTCTTTCCTTTTCTCCCTAGAAACATTGACCCTGAACTGACAACAAAACCCTAGGTGGGATATTTAAATCTTAAGTAAGTGGTCAGTTAAGTGCTTTTAGAGGTAAAAGGACAGATAGCATATTTGGTATGCTAATGGAACCTATTTACTTCAAGAAAAGTGACAAAAACATCAATCAAATCAGAAGAGGCTATTAAGGATTGTTAACTCCCTTTCAGATGAGCAATGATTTTCATTGAGATTTAAATAAATATTCATGAAAAGGACCAATGACGGAAATTTAACCAAAAAATCATACCATGATAAGGTTTCTACACAGCTTATGCCAAAATTTACCTGGTTCCCAACATCACAGGATCTTTGAGTATTTGGTACACATCTCTTCTTTTAAAATATTGGTGAATATTAGCATTCTTTTTTTGTTTTAAACCCAAAACACATTTATTTAAAATTATGCCCTTGAGGTATCTCTAATTCTCAAAAGATTGTACATTTGCCCTAACCATAAAAATTACACAATTGCTAATGCATTGATATTATTCAGAATATATTTCAATTAAAGTACACACACAGAAACTGGAAAGCTTAAAAAAGTTTAAGTCATATAAGGTCATAATTTAAAATTATATTCAAATTATGTGACAAGCAATTTTTTGCCACCACCTGATGACAGCTCTGTGCAAGCCTTTTATACATACCTTAAAACAAAATTCCATGGGTAGATTCTACTTAAATCCATTTCAATTTGATAAATATCTATTGAGCTACTACAATATTTTTAGAATTAGTTTAGATTCTGTTAGAAGCACATAAGTACAGCATAGGAACTCTTATCCTAATGGTAACTAATAACTGAGATAGAAAGCAAACAAATAAAAGAAGTGATTGCTGTGACCATTATCAAAACGACAAAAGAAAACATGTTGATAATGATGCGGAAAAAAGGGAACCCTGTACACACTGGTGGAAATGTGAATTGGTTAGAGCCATTATGGAAAACAGTAAAGGAGCTCCTTAAAAATTGAAAATAGAACTAATATATCATCCAGCAATACCCTTTCCAGGTACATATTTGAAGGAAATAAGTCAGTATCTCAAAGAGATATCTGCACTCCCATGTTCACTGCAGCATTATTCACAGTAGTCAAGAAGCAAAAACAACCTAAGTGTCTATTAACAGATGAAAAGATAAAGAAATTGCAATACACAATGGAATACTATTCAGCCTTAAAAAAGTTGGAAATCTTGCCATTTGCAACAAGATGGATCAACTTGGAGGACATTATACTGATGTGTAATTAAATATGGGCTTCCCTGGTGGTTCAGATGGTAAAGAATCTGCCTGCAACGCAAGAGATCCAGGTTCAATCCCTGGGTCAGGAAGATCCCCTGAAGAAGGGAATGGCAACCCACTCCAGCATTCTTGCCTGGAGAATTCCATGGACAGAGGAGCCTGGCAGGCTACAGTCCATGGAGTCAAAAAGTGTCAGACACGACTGAGTAAGTTACACACTTTCATAGTTAAATAAGCCAGACACAGACAAATATTGTATTATCTCACTCACATTTGAAATCTAAAGTATTTAAACTCATAGAAGCAGACAGCAGAATGCTGGTTGCTGAGGGTTGTGGGGGAGGAGAAATGGGGAGATGCTGGACAAAAAGTACAAACATTCAGATGTGCAAGATGAATAAATTCTGGAGATCTACCTAGAGCAAGGTGAGTATATTAACAAAAACATATTGAAATCTACTAAGAGGGTAAATATCAATATTAAGTATTCTTACCTAGAAAAAGAAAAAAAAAAGGTAATTATGTGAGATAATGAATGTGTTAATTAGCTAGATTGTGGTCATTATTTCATTACCAAGATACCAAGCTATACATCTTAAATATATACAATATTTATTTGTCAGTTATGTCTTAATAAAGCCAGGAAAGTAGAAGCAGTTCCTAAATAGTATTTGTTCATGCTAAGTCACTTCAGTCACGTCCAACTCTGTGTGACCCTATGGACTTGTAGCCTGCCAGGCTTCTCTGTCCATGGAATTCTCCAGGCAAGAATACTGGAGTAGGTTGCCATGCCCTCCTCCACTTAAATAGTATAGAACAGCATTAAGTAATTGATAAACACAGAAGAAAAAGGAAAAAAAAAGAAACCAAATGTAAGGTTGGATTTTCAAACTTCTAGATGATATGTGACTTGATACTGTGTTTAGAAAAATTGGAAGAGATCAGATTATAAAAGTAATTGAAAACCAACAGGATATTAGACTTGGTGCATGAGATACTGGGAAGCCTGAATTTTTTTTTTCTTTTTTCCACTATGGTTTATCCAGAATATTGAATATAGTTCCTTGTGCTACACAATAGGACCTTCTTGTTTACCCATTCTATATATAATAGTTTCAGAAGGCTGGAAATTTCTTAATCACAATATTATCATAATAAAAGGGGGAATTCAGGAAAATTGGTCCAAGAAAGTCTCCAACATGGACAAGATCAAGAAGATGGAGACTTTTGCAGAGGTAGTAATTCACTTATGAGTTGACAAAAACCTTGGGAGATCAGTTGTAGAAGAAATGAAGGGAAGATAACTAAAATGGAATCTTTCAGAAGAGAATTTAAAAGAATTTGGCCACTGGAATTTGAAAGGAAGAGAGAATTCATGACTTGGAATCTGATTGGCTCTGTTAGAAAAAGAAAAGAATGAGAGGAAAACGTACATGGGAGGATTCAGTTCAGTTCAGTTGCTCAGTCGTGTCTAATTCTTTGTGACCCCATGGACTGCAGCACACCAGACCTCCTTGTCCATCACCAACTCCCGGAGTTTGCTCAAACTCACATCCATTGAGTCAGTGATGCCATCCTCTGTCGTCCCCTTCTCCTCCCACCTTCAATCTTTCCCAGCATCAGGGTCTTTTCAAATGAGTCAGCTCTTCGCATCAGGTGGCCAAAGTATTGGAGTTTCAGCTTCAGCATCAGTCCTTCAAATGAATATTCAGGACTGATTTCCTTTGCAATGACTGGTTGGGTCTCCTTGCAGTCCAAGGGACTCTCAAGAGTCTTCTCCAACACCACAGTTCTGAAGCATCAGTTCTTTTGTGCTCAGCTTTCTTTATAGTCCAACTCTCACATCCATACATGGCTACTGGAAAAACCATTGCCTTGTCTAGACAGACCTTTGTTGACAAAGTAATGTCTCTGCTTTTTTAATATTGTGTCTAGGTTGGTCATAACTTTTCTTCCAAGGAGCAAGGGTCTTTTAATTTCATGGCTGCAGTCATCATCTGCAGTGATTTTGGAGCCCAAAAAATAAAAGTCTGCCACTGTTTCCACTGTTTCCCCATCTATTTGCCATGAAGTGACAGGACTGGATGCCAGGATCTTAGTTTTCTGAATCTTGAGCTTTAAGCCAACTTTTTCACTCTCCTCTTTCACTTTCGTCAAGAGGCTCTTTAGTTCTTCTTCCCTTTATACCATAAGGGTGGTGTTATCTGCATATCTGCGATTATTGATATTTCACATGAGAAGATTAGAAATTACTTTTTAGAGGTAGCAATTTTGAGATGATGACAAGATATGCAGGGAGAGATTCAAAACTGAAACCATGAGCTTTGCTTTTTAGAAGTTAGTTATTATTGGTAGCATTCTATGGCTTTTTTCCATTGTTCATTCCTTACCAAAGGGTAAAATTTTACCTCAAAGAAATTTTCATGAAAATGAGTCTTGATAAGATTCATATTCAAATAATCGAGTCCCTCCTAACTGCCAGTCACTGTGGTAGACACTTTCACATACATTATCACATTTAATTCTCACAGCAACTGCATGAAGTTGTTTATCTAGAAATTCTAATTAATTACAGTGTAATGAAAATGCAACTGCCAAATATTAATCAAGTATTCATTGAATTAATTAGACATATATTGTTTGATTTCTAATCCAACACTGCTCAACTGCCCAGATTCCAAATTTCCTTTTAATAGATATTACTAGCAAATATCTATTAATGTCTAGTAATAGACATTATACTAGACGTGTAGTATAGCCTGGTATACTATATATAGTATAGTCTAGTATTCTATATTATACTATGGTATACTTTTTGCTATGTAGCAAAAACAGTAGTTCAACATCAACTAATTCATGAGAATAAAATGCCTTAGTGAAAACAGAAACATGTTGGGAGATGAAACACCCAACTTAAAATCTAAGATCAATCTCAGGTAAATTGCTGAATTCTGTTGAGGCTTAGTCACTTCAACTGTCACATGAAATCAAGACTTTCATTCAGTCTCTGTTTTTGGACTGTTGTATTGATCAAATGAAGTACTGTTGAAAGAGTTCTTTAGTGAACAGAAGGAGGCAAACCAAAGGTTTAAGAGAGAGAAAGAGGATATTTTTCTTTGGATCCCCCTTCTTCCATTTTTAAAGGCTTTCCTTGAGCAAGCTTGTGGATAAGAAAGGTGGTAAGAAAGGGATTCTTTTGGTTTCCATCACCTCCATTCCTCCTCCATGTCCACCATCCATCCGTTTTTCTCCTGTGTGGCTGAGCCTATATCCAAATGTATCTCTGTAACTAAGACTGTCAGTACTGATTGCTTACATGGTTTTACTTAATCTTGTCATCATAACTCTTACCTCTAGCTTTTGATCATTGACTCTCATCACTGTATTAAATGACAAAAGAGTGTCCGTTCTTCATCTCATGCTGGACAGCTCACATGTCCACCCTGATGCTAACATGTTAACGTTGAAGAGGTCTCAGTCTTTCTGTTTGCAAATGCTCAACATGGAAGCACAGACTTTCTCTCTGAACCACAGAGAGTTACTAACTGTATTTAATTTGCCATTTCCATTTTATTTCAATCTAATGAAACGTTTTAGTACAAGAACTTTGTTTAACCTCCCTTTGTAAGTGTTTTCATATAAATACCATAGGTGGACCCTAAAATACCTGATATTACTGGAGTGAGAACATTTTAGAGAACTCTATGGCCTCAGGTATGGTAAGTTGTATCTCATTGGAGGCTCTCATCTACCACTCAAGGTTTTCATCCAAGGCTGCATGTACCTTTTCTCTTCACAGGGTCCACCATTCCCCTCCAACTTGCTAAGAGCTGCTTACCATTGAATGTTGCCTCAGTCTGGCCCAGAGCCAGGGTGAACTCTTCCATTTAACTTGGATTGAATGATACAGAGGCTTTGTGTATCAGAACTGCAAACTAGACCTCTTATTTTCCTAAACTTTCTGTGCTCTCTACCCCTATCACTGCAATACACACTATGGAACCAGGACCTACTGTACTGTGCTCCGACTTTATAAATACCAGCCACCTGAAATGACCACTTTCATAGGTCAAATATAGTCAGTTTCCTCTTATCAATCTAATATTTTTCACTCAATACCCTCTACAATCAAGAAGAGCAGCCACAATCATCCCCATTTTTACAGCTGAGAAAACGAATACTCAGATCAATAAGTGATGAGGTTATAGTCAGACACCTGGGGAAGTAGTGGGGCCCAGTTCTAAAATAGCAAAGTCACACCTATACTCTCAAAGATAGATTTTGAGGATACATGAAGGTCCGGAGGAATTCATGAGAGTAACGATGGGCAAACAATACAGACTAAGATTCAATAGGAAGATTATAATACAGATTATCTCTGGTGGCTCAGAAGATAAAGAATCTCCTGCAGTGCAGGAGACCCAGGTTTGATCCCTGGGTCAGGAAAATCCCCTGGAGGGTTAAAAGGCAAACCACTCCAGTATTCTTGCCTGGAGAATCCCCATGGACAGAGGAGCCTGGTGGGCTATAGTCCATGAGGTCACAAAGAGTTGGACACGACTGCGTGACTAACACTTTCACTTTCATTATATAGAAACAGCAAATAACAACAAATTTTGAGAATTCTTCCATAAATAATAATACACTCAGAACAGAAAGAAAAAGCATAGATCAAAAAATTACTTTGAAAGTAAAGAAAAATATCCCAGAGATTTAATTTCTATATATTGGAACGTCTTATTCATTAAGTCAGTTGACTTGTCCTCTTCTTTCGTTGAAAGGGGTAATATCAGGAACCCAAAATAAAAATAAATAGGCAAATGATCAAAGATTACTGATAGGCAGGCTTTCAAGTTTCAAGGTTCTTTTATTTTCTTTGGCTGTTCTGGGTCTTTGTTGAGGGGGATGCGCTTTCTGTAGCTGTGGCTCACAGGCTCTCTAGTTGCAACATGTGAACCTATGTCATGTGGGATCTTAGTTCCCCAACCAGGAATTGAACCCACATCCCATGCATTGGAAGGAGGAGTTTTAACTGCTGGACCACCAGGGAAATCCCTCAAGTTTCAAGATTCTTAAATCAGAATGGAAAATTGCAGAGAGCTCAGGAACCTGGTTGCATTGCTTAGGTGCCATTCTGATCCTATCCCCAACAGTCCCTGATCTCATAACTGACTGGTAAAACCTTGAAGTGAGAATGGGAGGAGAGATTGGATAATTTAATTCTATGCTATGGAGAAAGCAGAAATCAAAATGAAGGATATCAAGGTGAGAAAATGTGAAGGATTAATATCTAGTAAGATTAAATAAAAGTGCAATATCTTGGTAATGTATAAAATCAGTGAATGCAGGACTAGTCTTCAGTGAGAAAGTGGAATGTTTGACCCAGGCACTACACTACGAAGGACACAGGAATCTCTCTCGAAGCTACTACAAATACGCTAAAGGCAGTTGTCATGATGTCAAGACAAACTGCACACGTTCTGTCTAATGAGGTCAACTTTCATTCATTCTCTTTGCTTTCTCTTTTCTTTTCAGAAACTTCTTTAAGTAAAGGTACTTTTTTAAAAGGAAAACACTGAACATTTTCATACTAAAATAACTATTTTCATATTTTAAACTTCCCTTCCAGACTTGATCTGTATAACTGTGACCATTGTGAACATAAAATTTGTGTTTCATATTTTTCTACCTATCATTATATAACTAGCATGCTTCCATGTTTCTAGTTATCGCTGTAAAGGCTGATATCTGCGGGGCATTCAACATAGAAACCATTAAGATTTATTTTAAACGTTCAACTGAACAATTAAAAGTATTTTTCATTTTTTAAAATTTTTATGTTTTAGCTTTCTCTATTGTTTTTTAATTTGTATTCTATATGGGTCTATAGCTGATTCACAATGTTGTGCTGGTTTTAGGTGTACAAGAGTGATTCAGTTATACATATATATGTATAACTTTTTCAAATTCTTTTCCCATTTAGATTATTATAGAAAATATAGCAGAGTTCCCTGTGCTATAGTAGTTGATCTTTGTTGCTTTTCTATTTTAAATATAGTAATGTGTATATGTCAATCCCAAACTCCCAATTTATCCCCCTACCACCTCTTCCCTTTGGTAACCATAAGTTTGTTTTCTATGTCTGTGAGTCTGCTTCTTATTTTAAGTGCCAAATTCCAGGAAAGAGATCTGTGATGGTTTCCATTGTTTTACCTGTCCAGCAGAGGACTGTGGTAAAGGAATCCTATTTCCTTTGGGAATACCAGACTGTCTCTGCCTTAACCCATTTGGTCCATATAGGGCTAACCCCAAGCCAGTAGTGGGGCGATCACTGGATTATTCGATATCTTCCATCCAGCTGGACAAACCGATTGGATGGGGAAAAATTATGTGACCTTAGCCAGCACAGTTACGGAAGAAAGTTTCTCTATCTGCCAGATTTAAAGCTAGTTGAATGAAGGGCTGGGTTTACTTATGCCACCACAAGGCAAGAAACTGTCTGAGACTTTAACAGAAGATAGAAAAGTTTTGACAAGAGATGTGACAGAGAATGAGAGAAATAGACCAAGTCCTAACTGACTTTTGAATACCTGGATGCAACTAGGCCTGACTTTTCAAATATCTGAGGTAATAAATCTTCTCTGAGGTTTAAGCTAGTTTGAGTTAGACTTCTATTACTTGGAACCAAAATAGCCTTGAATGATTCTAAATCGAAGAAATGAGGCATGAAACTGTAAGAAAGGGTGTCTATACTTAGGGCCTTGGATTTGCGGAATATGTAAAGGTCTCTCTGTTAACAGATATGAACACAAATGAACTAAATATCATGAATGGGGTCTAAAAACTGGAAATGTATAAAATGCAGGGTCTTGTTCTTGCAAAATGAGCCAGGTAACTGGGATGAGTCTGCACAACTAATGGGGCTGTTCTAGGCTTTGGCCACATAATTCAAATCTGACTTCATGCTAGCTGCTGTTTGAGGCTGTCTGGGAGGGGTTGACCACCTTGTTTTACACAAAGATTCTACGTCCTCCGACTGGTTGGAACCCCCAAGACAGGTGACACTGATTTCAGGACTCCAGCTTCATTTTGATGATCTGATCCAAGGTCAATAGGCTAGAAGAATACTGAGAACCCAGAGACCTAGCTTCTCAGTGACCACCCTGAGAACTCTCTTCCCTCCAAGTTACTTTCTCTTAGCTCACAATGTCCAACAGAAGGAAAAGAAACTTTAGTTGAGAACAGGGCTGGACAGAAGAATGTATCTAATTAGTGCTATTGCAGGGTTTACTGTTACCGACTTTCTGACCTCCTACTCAATGACAGAGACCATGTAAAACATACACAAAAAAAATCTGATTTAATCCCAAGTCCATATTCTACAAGGCAGGTGTTAATGGTATGATTATTTCATAGATGAGGAAAAGGTCCAGTCTCTACTGGAAATGACCTTGGAAGTTCCATTTTAAGCCACTTATTTTACATGTCAGGACTATGAGCTGAGAGTGGTCAGGACTGGCCCAAAGACTTTCAACAAACCAGCAAGGTCAAAGCTTAAACTCAGCTCCCCTGATTCTGTTCTCTTTTCTCTTTCTTGGATTCACGTTGCTCTCCGGTATTCTGCCCCAAACACTGAAAAACAAATATACAAATTGGGAAGACCTACTTTTGACAACAACAAATAGAGATATTAGGTAACAGAATATCAAGCTTAAAATCCAATGAGAAGGGAATTTATAAAGTTTGGAAACAGGCCATTTTAGTGTCTGATAAATGACAGGAGAGAAGATATTGACAGTGCCTCTTCAGAGAAGGAAAAAAGTGAACAGGAGAAACTGAACTCCTTATGTTTAACTATCGTATTTACAATCTCCTCCTCCAGGTATAAAAATACCCTTACTGGGGAAAACAGCCATGGGGGAAAAAAATTCAAGAATTGGTAAAACCAAAGAAATGGTGAGAATAAAACAACACCCAGGAAAATAGACAAGAGTATGCAACTGCAAACACCTGGTAAGTGGGTGGATAGAAAGAGAGTGTTAGTCGTTCATTGTGACCGACTTTGGGACTCCGTGGACTGTAGCCCGCCTAATGAAAATCAAACAGCAGACCTAATAAGAAATAATGTATTTTGCTTCTCCTTCAAATTCACTTTTGATTTGCTCAAGAATAAACACATCATCGAAGAACACGTATTGCAATGTTTGTTTTCGCATTTTGTTAAATGTGGGAAATTGAAGCCTTGTTTCACATTGACATTCATGAGAATCCCTGTTTGAAGTGGAACTCCTGCAGGCTAGAATTCTCAGAGTTAACTCTGCGATGAGTAACTCCCAGGTGGTTCTCTGGGCCATTTGATCTGGGACAAGAACCACTCACTCATGCAATAAGTATTTGATGGGCATTTACCATAACCATAGGCTTCAACCTGGCTGTTTTCTAATTGAACAAACATTATTGAGTGCCTAGTACAAACACGAACAGTGCTAGACTCAGAAATTGAAGTAATAAGTAAGAAGTGTCCTAGACATCACTTAGACTGTGTGTTTATTACATGCTAGGCACAAATATCTATGCATTATTAATTAATAATCTGATATTCCCAACAAGCCTATGAGGGAGTATATGTTTTATCCCATTTTACAAGTGTGAAAAATAAAGCTTTTCCAGATTAAGAGACTTGCTCAAGGTCACATTCCAAGGGAGGTGCAGAGATGACAGGAAAAATTCAATCCATCTTCAGCTTAGACACTACAATATCTTCTCTTGGAACCATTTGAAATTGCTGATATTGGATCCCGCTTTTTTTTTTTTTTTTTTGACCTACAAAATGACAAATAGGTTTTTCCCAAAAAGAACTGGGGTATGGTATGGAAGAGAGAAACAGAAACCTTTCTTTATAAAATAAAGGATGATTTGCAGCAGGAGGGCTATCCACATCACCATGCATGTGCCCTGTCCCAGCCACCCCTCTGTAGCCTTAAAAGTGAGTTCAAATCTCTTCACTTCCTGTCCACACCGGAAATCCAGTACTAACACAATGAGAACACACTCTGTACTCACACGTGTCCTCCCCTGTCTTTGACTGAGACCCCAACTGCTCTTGTCATAATACTTACTTATAGGCCTGGAATGGGAATGCAAAAAAAGTGTTACCAATATTTGCCTTGTCACAACAGGAAAGCAAAGAGCCTGGACAGAGAGGATGTGGAAGGTATCAAAAAGAGAACAAGATTATGCACATGTAGGAAGTCAAATGAAATTTTTGCAACATTATTTTACACAAATTATTTACAGACTTGATTATATGACTCATTTTGTAAAGCACTTTGCAAATCTCTAAGAATGGATATAGTTTGAGCACTCTCTTCTGCTTTGAACATACACAAATGATGGAAACTTTAAAGTTTAAAGATGGAAACTTTCTATAATCTATTGTACACGTTGGATGAGCTAAAGTATTTCAAATCCACTCTTTGCATCCCTTGTTTACTGCTAGTAACTCAACATGCATGAGTTTTGAGGAAAGATTAGAAATGCATTTATTCTGAGTATGATTCCTTATGGAAATCAACTATATAAAAATTGATGGAATTGTTTCTCAGATTCTTTCCCATTACAGGTTATTACAAAATATTGGATATAGTTTCCTTTACTATACAGTAGGTACTTGGTGTTTTTTATGTATTTTTTAACGTATAGTAGTGTGTATCTGTTAATCTCAAGCTGTTGATTTATCCCACCCCTACCCTGCCCCTTTGGTAACCATAAATTTGTTTTCCATGCATCTGTGAGTCTTTTTCTGTTTTGTAAGTTCATTCATATCTTTTTTTTAGATTCCTTACACAGACACATACACACACACACACACTTTTCTGTACACAAGAAATCAGCACAACATTGTAAATCAACTATACTTCAATTTTAAGAAAAGAACTGGTATAATAAATCACAACAACAGTTCAACATTTTTAAAAATTTATGCAATTGGTTAATTAACATAGCTTTTACAGAGAATTAATCTTTTGCTTCCGAGACTATCAGCCTCTTGAGAGCAAGGACCATGTTAAATTCTGAATTTCTCACAGGTTAAATAGCATGCAATAAAAATGTATCATTTGGTCGCTTTATTTAACGTACAGTCTTTGTAACTACTCAAGAAAGAAACCAAGTAAGAAATTGTGTTTGTAGCCTTGATGTTTGTAATCAAAAAAGGGCTGAGTTGCAGGAAACCATGTTTTATCAGTCAACCATTAAAAATATCCCACATAGTAGCAGGCCTTTGCAGAGCCCAAACTGACCAACATGAAATACTTCATCTCCTTGGACAACAGATCCCGTAAATTATGAAAAGAAAATGGTATTTTATGAGAGCCAGGCAACCTCATTTTCTAGGCAGCACATTTCATTCATATCTCCGTTATTAATAGGTCACTTACAGGATTCATGACTGGTGCCACTGCATGAAAGTACCCATACATGGACAATCACCTGGCATAAAGTAGTATATCTCAGTTCTTTCTAGAACAGTAACTTTATCAAAACGATCACAGGTGTCCTTTGAACTCCACTCAAACATTTTCTAATTGGAAATGTTTTAGGTCGTGTACATCAGAGTTCCTAGATTTCTTTTTAACTTCAAAACTTTCAAAAATCTCCTTTTTACCCATGAGTTTTGCCTACCAAGTTTACATTTCCTCCATGGATTACTGCAGGCAAAAGTGCCTAGTTGTACTTTTATAACTCTCGAATCAGCTCATCTTTTGCATGAGTAAACATATTCAATATTTTTAAAATTAGAAGCTGAAGAACACAGGATGAGATGGCACTATAAAGAGAGCTAGGGAAGATAATTAAGGATTAAAATCTAAACCATTGCCTCTCACGCTCTCACACAAGGTAGAGCAAGAAGTATGCACGACTTCCATCTCCTGAGTGAAATACAGATACAAGGGGCCTGCCAGACAAGGCATTCTGCAGTTTTCATTATAAAGTTAATATTTATCTTATAGCACTGAGTTTATCTTACCAACATATCTCATTCAAAAAAAGAAGAATTCCTTGATTTACCACATTAAAGTAAATATTGCTACAAGATATGTGTTAAATTTTTAATAAAAACCACCCTATCTTGGTTGAATCAAAGAGAGCTGCTTCAGCTGAGATGTAAACAAAACCAAATAAAAATATGTAATTCCAAATACTGAGCATCGCTGCACATATCAACCAGCCCACCCATGACAATCTGCAGTCTTAACTGGCTATTTCAGAATTTCAGCTAAGTTTATTATAAGTCATCATCTTTGAACTCAAATGGGCAATCACCTGCAATGCTGACCCACAGGATAGCATTTCAGAACTGTATACTCCTCGTGTCTGAACTATGACCCCTGAAAGGTACCAAAGTGAAGTTTAATTCAGTTAGATTTATAAACAGCATCCTTTGCCTTGTGTGCATGTAATTTTTATATGGTAGATTTATTAGCGTGGTATGTTCTTCTTTGTACCGAGTAGTTCAGTTCAGTTCAGTCACTCAGTTGTGTCTGACTTTGTGACCCCATGGATGGCAGCACACTGGGCCTCCCTGTCCATCACCAACTCCCAGAGTTTACTCAACTCACGTCCACTGAGTCAGTGATGCTATCCAAACATATCATCCTCTGTCGTCCCATTCTCCTCCCACCCTCAATCTTTCCCAGCATCAGAGTCTTTTCAGATGAGTCAGTTCTTCACATCAGGTGGCCAAAATATTAGAGTTGCAGCTTCAGCATCAGTCCTTCCAATGAACACCCAGGACTGATTTCCTTTAGGATGGACTGGTTGGATCTCCTCCAAGGGACTCTCAAGAGTCTTCTCCAAGAGTAGAGTTAGATGTAAAGAGTAGAGATGTACAGAGTAGATCTACAGACTAGTTAGATGTACAGAGTAGAGTTAGATGTAGAACCCAGGTTGTTTTCACTCATCCCATATTATTTTGGGGCTTCCCAGGTGGTGCTAGTGGTAAAGAACCCACCTGCCAATGAAGAAGACATAAGAGATGCAGGTTCGATTCCTGGGTTGGGAAGATCCCCTGAGGGGGGCATGGCAACCCACTCCAGTATTCTTACCTGGAGAATCCCATGGACAGAGGAGCCCAGTGGGCTACAGTTCATAGGGTCGCAAAGAGTTGTCACAACTGAAGCATCTTGGCACCCAGCACACATATTCTTTCAGTTAGCAATAAAAATTCTATTACTGAAGAGCAAAAACAACACAATATGGTGATCCAGATTCTCAATCTCGTATGTAGGAGAATGAACAGTCAATGAGCCCGGGGAAGGCTCCACATGTGTACGAAGTGAGCCACCAGCAGCTTGCAGCTGATGCTCAAGGAATCGCTTTTCCACTCTGGAATAAGCTGCATGGAGGGGAGAACATAGGACAAAAGGGACAGAGAATATAGGACCACTTCAAAACCTCCAGGTTCAGAAAGAGAGAATAAAGCCAAGTCTTTAAACTCAATCCATAAGTTAAATATATTTTGGACCATCTAAGATGCTACTCCCTGTAACAGACAAGCCCCACAGCCTTAATACCACAGACTCTTCAGCCAGACCCATGTGCATTTGAATCACAGCTCTGTCACTCACTCTTCGGGAAAGTCATACAACTTCTCAGGCCCGTGCCTAGATTTCCTCATCTATAAAATGGAGACAATAATCATACCTATCTCTTAGGGGTGATAGGAGAATTAAATGAGTTAATATTTGTTAAGTTCTTGGAAAGAGTCTGGTACACAGTAAATGGCACTGTATTTAATGAATATGCAACATATTTATATTATTAATTATTATCGTTGTTCAGTCACTCAGTCATATCTGACTCTTTGCGACCCCATGGACGGCAGCACGCCAGGCTTCTTTGTCCTTCACCATTTTCTGGAGTCTGCTCAAACTCATGTCCATTGAGTCGGTGATGCCATCCAACCATCTCATCCTCAGTCATCCCCTTCTCCTCCTGCCTTCAATCTTTCCCAGCATCAGGGTCTTTTCCAATGAGTCAGCTCTTCACATCAGGTAGCCAAAGTATTGGAGTTTCAGCTTCAGCATCAGTCCTTCCAATGACTATTCAGGACTGATTTCCTTTAGGATGGACTAGTTGGATCTCTTTTCTGTCCAAGGGACTCTCCAGTTTTTAATATGCTACCTAGCTTTGTCAGACTGTAGCCCACCAGGCTCCTCTGTCCATGGAATTCTCCAGGCAAGAATACTGGAGTGGGCAGCATTCCCTTCTCCAGGGGAATCTTCCTGACCTAGGGATTGAACAAGAATCTGCCTTCAGTGTGAGAGACCTGGGTTCAGTCCCTGGATTGCAAGATCCCCTTGAGGTGGGCATGGCATCCACTCCAGTATTCTTGCCTGGAGAATCCCCATGGACAGAGAAGCCTGATGGGCTACAGTTCATGGGGCCTCAAAGAGTCGGACATGACTGAGTAACCAAGAACAGCACAGGAAGGTTCATCATTTCTTTTCTTCCAAGGAGAAAGTGTCCTTTAATTTCATAGCTTCAATCACTGTCCACAGTGATTTTGGAGCCCAAGAAAATAAAGTTTGTCACTGTTTCCATTGTTTCCCCATCTACTTGCCATGAGCTGCCATGAGGTAATGGGACCAGATGTCATGATCTTCATTTTTGAATGTTGAGTTTTAAGCCAAATTTTTCACTCTCCTCTTTCCCCTTCACCAAGAGACTTTTTAATTCCTCTCCACTTTCTGCCATAAGGGTAGTGTCATCTGCATATCTGGGGGTATTGATATTTCTCCCAGAAATCTTGATTTCAGAGTGTGCTTCATCCAGCCTGGCATTTTGCATAATGTACTCTGTATAGAAGTTAAATAAGCAGGGTGACAATATACAGCCTTGACGAACTCCTTTCTCAATTTGGAACCAGTCCATTGTTCCATGTCTAGTTCTAACTATTGCTTCTTGACCTGCATACAGGTTTCTCAGGAGGCAAGTAAGTTTTTTCTGGTATTCCCGTATCTTTAAGAATTTTCCACAGTTCGTTGTGATCCACAAACTCAAAGGTTTTAGCATAGTCAATGAAGCAGAAGTAAGTGTTTTTCTGAAATTCTCTTGCTTTTTCTATGATCCAACAAATGACAATCTGACTTCTGGTTCCTCTGCCTTTTCTAAAATCAGCTTGAACATCTGGAAGTTCTTGGTTCACATACTGTTGAAGCCTCGCTTGAAGGATTTTGAGCATCACTTTGTAAGCATGTGAGATGAGCGCAACTGTGCTGTTGTTTGAACATTCTTTGGCATTGCCCTTCATTGGGATTGGAATGAAAATTGACATTTTCCAGTCCTGCGGCAACTGTGGAGTTTACCAAATTTGCTGGCAGATTGAGTGCTAGACCATTCAGGTATGACCTAAAGCAATCCCTTATGATTATACTGTAGAAGTGACAAATAGATTCAAGAGATTAGATCTGATAGACAGAGTGCCTGAAGAACTATGGACAGAGGTTCATGACATTGTACAGGAGGCAGGGATCAAGACCATCCCCAATAAAAAGAAATGCAAAAAGGCAAAATGGTTGTCTGACGAGGCCTTATAAATAGCTGTGAATAGAAGAGAAGTGAAAGGCAAAGGAGAAAAGGAAAGATACACCCATTTGAATGCAGAGTTCCAAAAAATAGCAAGGAGAGATAAGAAAGCCTTCCTTAGCAATCAGTGCAAAGAAACAGAAGAAAACAATAGAATGGGAAAGTCTAGAGATCTCTTTATGAAAATTAGAGACACCAAGGGAACATTTCATGCAAAGATGGGCTCAATAAAGGACAGAAATGGTATGGACCTAACAGAAGCAGAAGATATTAAGAAGAGGTGGCAAGAATACACAGAAGAATTATACCAAAAGGATATTCATGACCCAGATAATCACAAGGGTGTGATCACCAACCTAGAGCCAGACATCCTGGAATACGAAGTCAGGTGGGCCTTAGGAAGCATCACTACAAACAAAGCTAGTGGAGGTGATGGAATTCCAGTTGAGCTATTTCAAATACTAAAAGATGATGCTGTGAAAGTGTTGCACTCAATATGCCAGCAAATTTGGAAAACTCACCAGTGGCCACAGAACTGGAAAAGGTCAGTTTTCATTCCAATCCCTTAGAAAAGAAATGCCAAAGAATGCCCAAACTACCGCACAATTGTACTCATCTCACATGCTAGTAAAGTAATGCTCAAAATTCTCCAGGCCAAGCTTTAACAGTACGTGAACTGTGAATGTCCAGATGTTAAAGCTGGTTTTAGAAAAGGCAGAGGAACCAGAGGTCAAATTGCCAACATCCATTGGATCACTGAAAAAGCAAGAGAGTTCTAGAAAAACATCTATTTCTGCTTTATTGACTATGCCAAAGCCTTTGACTGTGTGGACCACAACAAATTCTGAAAAATTCTTAAAGAGATGGGAATACCAGACCACCTGACCTGTCTCTAGAGAAACCTGTATGCAGGTCAGGAAGCAACAGTTAGAACTGGACATGGAACAACAGACTGGTTCCAAATAGGAAAAGGAGTACATCAAGGCTGTATGTTGTCACCCTGCTTATTTAACTTATATGCAGAGCACATCATGAGAAACGCTGAGCTGGATGAAGCACAAGCTGGAATCAAGATTGCCAGGAGAAATATCAATAACCTTAGATATGCAGATGACACCACCCTTATGGCAGAAAGCGAAGAAGAACTAAAGAGCCTCTTGATGAAAGTGAAAGAGGAGAGTGAAAAAGCTGGCTTAAAACTCAACATTCAGAAAATTAAGATCATGACATCTGGTCCCATCACTTCATGGAAAATAGATGGGAAAACAGTGGAAACAGTGACAGACTTTATTTTTGATGGCTCCAAAATCACTGCAGATGGTGACTACAGCCATGAAATTAAAAGACGCTTACTCCTGGGAAGAAGAGTTATGACCAACATAGACAACTTATTAAAAAGCAGAGAAGTTACTTTGCCAACAAAGGTCCGTCTAGTCAAGGCTATGGTTTTTCCAGTAGTCATGTATGGATGTGAGGGTTGGACTATGAAGAAAGCTGAGCACAGAAGAATTGATGCTTTTGAACTGTGGTGTTGGAGAAGACTCTTGAGAGTCCCTTGGACTGCAAGGAAATCCAACCAGTCCATCCTAAAGGAATCAGTTCTCAATATTCATTGGAAAGACTGATTTGAAGCTGAAACTTCAATACTTTGGCCACCTGATGACTAATTTGAAAAGACCCTAAAGCTGGGCAAGATTGAAGGCAGGAGGAGAAGGGGACGACAGACGATGATATGTTGGATGGCCTCACCAACTCAATGGACATGAGTTTGAGTAAACTCCAGGAGTTGGCAATGGACAGGGAGGCCTGGCATGCTGCAGTCCCTGGGGTCACAAAGAGTCAGACACGACTGAGCAACTGAAATGAACTCAACTGAGTGCAGCACTTTAATAGTATCATCTTTTGGGATTTGAAGTACCTCAACTGGATGTCCAATTCTTGTGACCCCATGGACTGGGCTCACCAGGCTCCTCTGTCCATGGAATTCTCCAGGCAAGAATAGTGTAGTGGATAGCCATTTCTTTCTCCAGGGTCTCTTCCTGACCCAGGGATCAAACCTGGGTCTCCTGCATTGTAGGCAGATTCTTTGCATCTGAGCCATCAGGGAAACTCCATTAATTATCATCAAGAAAATATACTAACAAAATTTTAATGTATTTATTAAAGTAAAACATTCTTTATATTAACTTCTTTGATTTATATAATAGGAGTACTAGAGATAAATTCAAACATTACCTCTTTCTCCAACACTATGCTTTCTCCCTCCCCCTTTAGCCAACTCATTAGCCTTTTAATCATAGTAAGAGAACTTTTTCTCTTTACAACAATAACTTTAACATTTCGTAAACACCCTATATGTACTAGGTTGCTTACCTCTTTCAGTCCTCATGAAAAAACAGTGAAATGAGTCTTATTATTATCTCCACTGAACAGATGAAGCAATGAAGGCATTGAAAGATACGTAAATTATCCAAGATAACAAAGTTAGTATGGAACAGAACCGGGATTAGAATCCAGACAGCATAGAAGTTCGCTTCATAGAAAGTCAATATACCACACCAGAAAAAATAAATCCCTGTTGAACTGACCACTTATAAGACTAATCCTCAGGCTTCCCTGGTGATCTAGTGGTTGAGAATCCATCTGCCAGCGCAGGGGTCACGGGTTCAATCCTTGATCCAGGAAGACACCTAATGCCAAGGAGCGACTAAGCCCATGTGCCACAGCTGCTGAGCCTATGTACTGCAACTACTGAAGCCTATACAACCAGAGCCTGTGCTATGCAAGGAGAAGCCACTGCAATGAGAAGCCCATGCACTACAAAGAAGAATATCCCCTACTCACCACAACTAGAAAAAGCCTGCGTGCAGCAATAAAGACCCAGCACAATAATTAATCTTAAAAAAAAAAAACTAATCCTCATTCAAAATTCCCTCCTACCTCTACTCACTGTATACCACCTAATACCCAGGCAATCTGCATATCCATGAGAACTAATGATTGCTGTTTTAAGCCACTGAGTTTGGGCTTAATTTTACTGATAAGGGTTTTGTATGCTTTTAATAAATGGAAACAAAATTGAATTTGAAAATGCTTTTAAAATATTAAACAAACATATGTTGAAAGCCTGTATATTTTCTTATAGAGCATATACACACATACACAAACAGATTTCAGGCCAATTGTTTATACAGCTTAAATAAAGCTTCTCCTAGAAAATCAACCCTTTTTCCCAAAACACTAATGTCTATACCCACATTTCAGATTAACATGTTTTTGTAAACAGCAAAACAAAACTGCAAATCTTACCAAAAATCCAAGATTCCATGAAGTTAATGGACATACTGTCATAAGACTTCTCATAGCACCTGCAAAGCAACTGTAGAGTTAAACCAGTCAACAACTGAAAAACAGAAATTTCAACAAGTATAATGATTCCATGTGTTTCTTAAGAGATAGATTCAAATATCAAAGAATTAAGGGATGCCTATGCGAACACTGACAAAGTCGTTGAATAATTTTACAAAAATAAATTTTTATGATTATACTATGCAAATAAGCCAAGAAATGAGCTATTCCTCCAGGAGGTGGAGCTTAACCAACAAAACACAAACTAGATTCTGTCCCCCTCCTCCCAAAAAAACTTGATTCATTTTTTGGTACATAGTTGAAAATAAAATCTAAATTTGGTTAAAATGTAAAAGTAATTGAATATATTTTTATAACTGTTAACTTTATTTTTCAAGATAAAGCCCACTCAAGCCTTTTTTTCCTGATTACATTTTGGCCAGCATTTTTAAATGGATTCACTCAAGAAGACTTTTTTCTCTACTACCAGTTATCCTCAGAGAAAAGCAAAGAGGATTTCTTCTCCCACATTTCTCTATCAAAGAATCTTCAAAAAGTAAACCCATCTAAGTCATAAAAAGATTTTAAGAGTAATTCTGCTATCTGGTGGCAAAATGCATAAACAACCAGAGCAAGAGATGGGATTACAAGTACCAAAGAATGGGTCTGAATTTTTCTTACATTTTCCAAAAAAATCAGACTTTTCTAATCTGAACTAAAAATAAAACACTCAAATTTTGTCAAAGAATCACTAATTTAGGAATAAAGAAATGGAAATGATAGAGTATTATTGAATATTGTGTTAGCGACTATTAGAAACTGTGCATTCAATTTCTGAGAAAATTTGAATCACTAAGACTTTTCCTTCAATGATAAAGAACAACTCTCCAAAGCAGTATAATTGTCCCAAAGAGAAGCTGGTCAATTTCCATTGTGATGCAAATGTTCCCTGTGACTTAAAATCATACCAAATGAATTTTAAAGCAGGAAGAGATCTTGAATATTACATAGCCTGACATTCTCATTTTACAGATAAGAAAACTGAATCCAGGAGATTAAGTGACTTGTCTAAGACCACACAACTAGTTAAAGTCAATGCAGGGCCTAGAATCTAAGTCTCTTGACTTAAGGCCCAATGATATTTCTCCTCTTCTCAGGCTTCCCCAGTGGCTCAGAGGTAAAAGAATCTACCTGCAATGCAGGAAATGCAGGAGGCTCTAGTTCAATCCCTGGGTCAGGAAGATCCCCTGGAGGAGGGCATGGCAACCCACTCCAGTATTCTTGCCTGAAAAAGTCCATGGACAGAGGAGCCTGGTGGGCTACAGTCCATGGGATTGTAAAGAGTTAAACATGACCGAGCTACTGAGCACACACACACTTCACTGAAAAATGGTAGCAGTTATGAAAAAGAATTGCAACCAAAGCTTATTGCATTCCACATGTTTTCCTCATTGAGTCTATCTCCCCTCTTTGAAAAGAATAGTGGGTTGTATCAACAGTGAGTTTAATATTGTTTTCCATACTTGAATGTAACAGAATCTTAAATCCTCAAAGCAGGGCCGCAGGGGTTCCTTGATGGGACTTCCAGGCAAGACAACCTGTGGATTTCATCCTCTGCTCACCCCCATTGCCAGGAGTCCTAGTGTAGAACACAGCCTGCACAGCAGTTCTCAGTGTGGTCCCAGAACTACAGCATCAGCATCAACTGAGACCTGTTAGAAATGCATATTCTTGAGTCCAATCTAGATCTACTGGATTAGAAGCTCTGAGAGTAGGACCCAAAACAATGTGTTTAACAAGACTTCAGGTGTTTCTGGCACACTGAGGTCTGAGAACCACTAGCCTACACAACCGAAGCGCTAGCTACCTTAATAAAATCTGATATTCTCCACCTTAGAGGCACTTCTTTATCATATAAAGAAATGCCAGCTCATTTTAGAGTATGTCCTGTTAGCTAAATTTTGAAGCACCGGCACAAAACTTTCCTGACAACAATTGTTCAGTTTACTAGTGGAATGCCATTCCCAGCTTTATTCAAGACTTGGAAGGTTAAGAATGAAATAATGCCATTTGCAGCCATATGGATGGACCTCGGGATTATCACACTAAGTGAAGTATTAATAAGTCAGACAGAAAAAGACAAATATCATACGATCTCACTTATATGTGGAATCTAAAATATGATACAAATGAACTTATCTATGAAACAGAAACAGACTCACAGACCCAGACCTGTGGTTGCCAGGGGAGGGATGGATTGGGAGTTTGGGATTAGCAGATGCAAACTCTTATACATAGAATGAATAAGCAACAAGGTCCTACTGTAGTGCACAGAGAATTACATTCAATATCCTATAATAAACCACAATGTAAAAGAATATGCAAAAGAATGTATCAGATGGTAAAGAATCCACCCACAATGCGGAAGACCCGGGCTCAATCCCTGGGTTGGGAAGATCCCCTGGAGGAGGGCATGGCAACCCACTCCAGTATTCTTGCCTGGAGAATCCCCATGGACAGAGGAGCCAGGCGGGCTACAGTCCCTGGGGTTGCAGTCAGACACAAATGAGCAACTAAGCACAGTACAGCACATAGTATAACGGAATCACTTTGCTGTAAAGCAGAAATTAACACAACATTGTAAATCAACTATACTTTAATAAAATAAAACTTTTTTAAAAGACGTGGCAGGTTTCTGTTTTGTTTTGCTTTGCTTCATTCCCCAAAGACAATGAGTGTTCCTATCAAAGCAGAAATGAGAGAGAGGAGAAAATGTTGCAAGAGCACAGAGATGAGGGTGAGGATATCTTCTCTTCCTCTTCCTTTTCTACTTCCTCTACCCACAGCTCCAACTTAGCCCTCCGTTCAACCACTATTGGCCCTTGTCTTATTGGCCCCTTATTGGCACTCTCATAACTGCTACCTCCACTGTTTACTGCCATGACTTCTATTCAACCTCCCACTCCTTAGCTTTGGAACATCAAGAAATCTCAGTACCTAGAAGAGAAGTAACATCTAGTCAGGTCCCTCTAATACAGAAGAGAAGAAACTGTGGTCTTGGAAAAAAAAAATTATTCTCTGCTATACAACTCTTTCAACTCAATAAATGAGATTATATATTTTTTTCCATTATGCTTTAACTTTCTTGCTTGAGTTCAGCATTTTAGCCCCTCAAAAATCAAGTTAAAGTTGGTTATGTCATTGTATAGCGGTTCTTCCTTGCTTAGGGTTATCAGAAAGTTTTTCTCAGCCTGCCTTTTGTATTTTCAACAGCCTTTAGTGAGAATAATCAGAGCTATTAAGTACTTAGTGCACCTGAGACCTTTCTCGAGATTGTCTTTAGGACACTGATCATTCAATCCAAATAACAGTATTATTGCTCAGTCTGTATTTCAATATCTTCACAGAGATAATTCTGCTTTCAGCACCTAGTATGTAGTATAGACTGTCCTAGATGCTGAGAATACAGCTGCTAAGAGAACAGCGTTGGGGAAGGGGGGACCCCTTTCTTAGTGAAGTTTACATTCTAGAGGAAAGCACAAAATATGTAATAAAATAGTACCTCAGATGACAGAAAGTGCTAAGGAGAAAAATGAAGCAGGGTGGAGAATACAAAATGTTACAATTCTAAGTAGGGTGATCAATAAAGGCTCATTAAGGTGGGAATATTTGAATATCTTGGGAGACTCTCATACATTTTATTAATTTGTTGAGTTCTAAGAAGTACCAAAAACCATTTGCTTTTCAATTACTCAAAAACTATTTGTTTAGCCATACATTCTGAAATTTTCTCAGAGTTAACATCAACCTTGTAAGTTATATTTTCCTGAATTGGCCCTGTGTTTTCCCAGAACCAGTCATTTCACTGATACAAACAAGAAAACAATAAATACCAGGATATATAAAAACAGAAAGTGTAAAGCCACATCTACACAACTACATGGAAGAATATCATGAAATTTGTTAAAAAAAAAAATTGGTTTTTCCCTTCTGTGCTTTTATCTACTGAAAGAAAAAATACATGTTTATTATTATTATTATTATTATCATCAACTACCCAAGTTCCTAAGAAGTCAGCAATAAACTGTGAAGTGTTCACCTGGGTAGATGAGAAAATTTGGGGGAGGAAAAACAGAATAAACCTTTAAAGCATCTTTTGCAGGGAACTGAATTTCATCTTTTTGTCACAGACTGAACTAATAAAGACATAATTTATTTAGCCAAAGCACCTCAAATCAAATACAGAGTTTTCGTGGCCCAGAGACTGTCTTTTTCACGCTACCTTACACTTGGTTCACAGAACAATGAGTTCAAATAATCTGGCCAAGGTCACACGCCTGGTTTGTGGTTTTGTCTGTTTTAAAACTGGAAAACTTAATGTTTTCCCCTTCTTATTATACTCATCAGAATCCATTGTCTCTTTCTTCACTTCTCTGCCCAGTTCTGCAAAAAACACTTAAAATCTTTAAATGCTTTGGTCATTTTAGTTCTTCTAAATTGGGCAGTCACATAATTGCTTCATGTCCAATATAGTTACTATAAAATGTCCAGAAAAAAATGGGCGCTGTTGCTATAAAAAAAAAAGGAGGGGGGAGGGATGTTAACATGGTTACAGGGTAAAACAAAATAAAATTGAAAGCAAAATCAAACCAAAAATCTTTATATAGAATAAAAATTAATAATATCTTTGAATCAAACGTCCCAGGGTCATGCACAAAATTCGATGATTTATTCAGCTCTGTTTAGGGCAAACATCAATGATGAGTCAAAAAATTAAGCTATTCCCTTTTCCCAATAAGTTCTATTAAAGAATCCACAGCCCGCTTATTAAACTTCAAACTATATTGGCCTTTATGTAATAGAAAATCTTTACTTTTTGCTTTCTTTTTGTTTAGCAATTTTTCAAGGTGATTAATTGTCCTACTACAACATATTAGAACTTACCATCTAGAATTTCTTTTCTCCATGTTTGAATTCTCACCTCTGTTTTTTACTAGGTTTTGGAATCAGTCCTAGATTCAAATCCTGTGTCTTTTGGTTGTGCGCTGAATGCTGTGTGTGACGTGGGCTTATTTATCTCTCTGAAATTCACTTTATGCTTAAATGGCAACAGATAGTACCAAACTCTTCAAATGGTTATTTTGAGAACCAGATAAATAATAAATATGATACCACTCACAGTTATTGTTAAATCAATATTAGTTTCATTTCCTCCTCACCAGAAATTTTCCTTGTTTGCTTACAACAGTATTTCTTCTTGCAAAAATTTTACAGTATAATTGTCAAACATCTAGAAAACAGAGACAACTAAAATAAGAAAATTGAAATTATTCCTATTCCTCATAATCAAAGATAATCAGATTAACATTTTGTATATATCTTTCTACTCTTTCCTTCTTTAGATATATAGAATATTTTTTAACTGTAGCACTAACTTAAGTATAAGATACATACAAAAAATTGCATAAATCAGATTCTCACAAAGTAAACATACCTAATATCACTACATTTGATGTGTTTTTGAACTTAACAATGCATCACAACCACAAAAGCGTGGGAGCCAGACTCTGAGGCCATATCTCCTGAGGCTGAGTTCTGCTCTCCAGTGATGTGACCTGGATAAGCTTTTAAATCACAGTTAGCTGCTAAATAGTAACAGTTTCTCCAGTTATGAAGATTACATGAGTTAATTTATGTAATTTACTTAGAATAATATGAGACATATAGCATGTATCCAGTAAAGTAAGACATTGTTATTATTATACACTATCTGAAGAACCCTTTCTCTCCCAATAGTTACACATTCCCTGTGTGCATGGAAGTCATTTTTCTCTTGAAGAATTTGGTTAGCTCCCTTAAAGTCTTCTCTGATTTCCTCATATGCAATTAATCAAATGGAGAACAATCACCATCCTCACAATAAGCCGCATATTGCTTATTCTTTTCCACCTCCAGCTTTGGGTTTACATCTCCCAGCTTTCTTGAAACGCCATTTTTTTTTTCCATCAAGCTTTCAGTATTTCCCACACTCCTCCAGGAAGACCTTCCTCTCACCTCCATATCGCCCTCACCTGGCAGTAATCAGGCACTGCCTTCCTCACAACAAAGCAGTTCACCTGTATATACCGCACTTCACAGCTCACAAAATGCTTTCACATTACCGTCTCTTTTGATCCTCACAGCAATCTGATGAAATAATAAAACAGTGACTATTATCCCCATTTTACCATCAAGGAACTTAACTCTTCATCATGAAAACACATCCAGTCCCTGCCTAGGATGAAAGCTCCTACAGACCAAAGACATTACACTTTTCGTTTTCTCGTCCTCGAGACATATTTACTTTGGAATTGATCTACTGCCCAAATCATTGTTATCAATAAAAATAGCAAACACTTTTGAGTGCCTTGTACATATCTCTGAGCTAAATATTTAACAGTGTATTCAATATCTGCCATGTGCCAGCACTCTGCTCCATCTTGGGACCCCTTGCTAGGAGTCTCTTTGATTCTCTGTATATATTGAGATTATGGGAAAGAGCACTGGGGTACCTTCTGGAAAACCTTGTGTCAAGTACTGCCTCCACTAACATACATGTAGGGTTATCTTGTGCATCTCTGGACCTGAGTTGCCTTGTCTACGATATCTTTGATCTGACCCCCTCATGAGATTATTATGAAGATCAAATAAGATTTGCAAGTACTTTGTATGCTTTATGAAAATATAAAAGTATCAATGTTGCACGATTATTAAAAAATGGCTCTTGCCCTTGCCTTCCCACAATCCAGTTGGGAAGATAAGGAATGTACATAAGACGAGTTCTAATATATAATGATGTATGTTCAGTGACAGAAGATGCCAATGTATAATAACCGAGAGAGAACATGAGAAAGTAACATTGCACTTGTAAATTCAGAAGATTAAAATGTTCTTCTAAATCTTAGTTTGTTCCCTACTTTATCAATGGGAAAATATTAATTCTTCTTGTGGGAATTAAATTTACATCAGAAACTGGATTACTCACTTGGATTCTTTAAATGTTTTTAATGCCCTGGATTACTGTGGCAGTACCTTATCCAGGTTCATTTCATTCTTTCACACTTATTCCAATGAACTAGTAAGTTATTGCCCCCCGATTTCTGAGGGAGAAAGAATAGGAGCAAATGTAAGGAAGCTGCTCTTTGATCTCTGTGCACATCAATTACAGGTAATAAATCCCCCTGCAGTGGGAGCTAAGACAGGATCTCAAAAGCACATGGACTTTCCTATTAGAAAATATAAACCAAATAGTGACTATTTGTTGTTTAGATTTATTTTGTGAGTAATGTAACTGAAAAAACAACCCAGCATTGAAGGATGTATCATTTTTAATCTCAGCACTTTTAGCTACTGCCAACACCAGATAGAGTATCTTATTGCAATAATTCAAGGATTTCTCTATTAGTTTCTCTAAGCCCTTAAAGCAAATGAAGCTCTTATGATATAAAACACCTTCTTTCTCTATTTTTTTCTCGGCTCTCAAGCCTAAATGCATTTCAGGGTAGAATTTTAAATGAACTAGATAAATGAAATTCTATCTAACTGTATTAATTTTTGACACTCTTTTTATGATTCTTTTAAAAAGAACATAGAAACGAATTGCAGTGCTGGCTGCCGTACAGTCATGATGAATAGCATGCTACAAATAATTTTTTTTCAAACTTTTGAAAGAACAATTTAGATGTTTAATCTCTTAGGTGGCTTTACAAATACCTTCCATTGATAATTGACCAAGGAGCTAGCAATGAGGTTTCTTAAACAAAGAAAAGCACTCGTATATTAAAGGAAGCATTTTCATACTTTTTCTCCCTATTGTTTAACCTTTTGTTCCCATCACGAATACCTACCCGTAGTTCTTATCTCTGACCTTGAGGGACTGTATAGCTTTATCGAGACTTCCTTTTAGCTCACAGATGACCTTCAGCGGATGTCATTGAGCTCTGACCTGCCTCAGTGATCAGCTCACACAAAATACATATGCTGAACAGTGCTGGTGTGTGCAGTAGGGGTAAGTGAATTATTTACAAAAATTTGAGTTGACACCTTTTATCAAATGTGGAAAGATGAAGACAAAACAGCTGCTATTGCTGTCGTAAGCAATCTGCTGGTGATTGAATAAAAGTGTCAAGAAAATGGCTGCTTGATGGCCTTTTGTTCTCCCTCATCCAGCTTGATGTTAGTTTGAGCTGTCAGTTAGGAATCACGGCAGTGTGATTTATCAATAGACTGAGTGACCTTCTCTTTTAGCTTGAGGTAGAACTAGAAGACAGCGCCCTCTACTGTGAATACACGGCGCTTCCTCTCAGTGTGCCATTCTGGTGATTGGTTTGCATTTGCTGGAAGCGACTCCCTCTTGGAATAATTAAGGCTTTTTAAATTTTGTCCTGTTTCCACTGCCGCCACACATTTATTTAAAATTAGAAAAATAAAAATAAAAAAGCTTTCAATCATATTTCTATACCTTCCAGCAAACTAAATTAGAAAATCAGTATTTCAGATAAAATGCTTCCTCCTTGCTAATTAAACTGCAGAATAAGGAAACCTTATCTTTGATAGCAAACTGAATCTTTAAATAGTGTTTGGACTATATTGATATTAATATCATTTAGCATTAACTCAAATTATTTTATAGTCTCTATAAAAAGATGGATGTAGACTTATTTTTCTGTCATACTATTGTGGTCTCCTCAAGAAAGATATTGTTATCAATCAGAGTTTTGTGGATCTTTGAGTAGTATGAAACCATAGCGGAAAAGGACCTGACAAATGAATATTCCCACTGTCATTGTGTAGATATGTGTGTTTATTTAAAGTAGGACTTTCTAACTTAATAAATATTTCTTTGATCTAAAACCCAAAGGAGAATAAGGTTTTCCTAGCAGCTATTGAAAAGGAAATAGTGAATCTATTTAAAAGAATTAGAATAACATTATCTGATTTCCAAAAACACATTATCTTTTAAGAACAATGAGATCTAATTTAACAGGCAGCAAACTTTTGTGCTTTTAAAAACTGTTAGATATACACAATTTAAATACACTTAATTTCTCCCTAGGTATTCCACAATAATTTTTAATTTTAACTTCTTATTTTGTATTTTTATATCAGACATGAAAAATCATTGTGGAAGTATTATCTTGTCGGCCAAATCACAGACTTAACTATACAAAGATACTTTGTTAGGGCTGTCTTTCCTCAGCCTGTCTTAGTTGTTTCCATTTCACCACAGATTAGGGCAGACCAGGTTTGGAAACTAAAGCGATGTGCTTCCCCATTTCACAAAATGTCCACTTCGGACTCCCTGCCTTTTCTTCCCTAATTTAATTTCAACCATTAGATGGTGAACTCACTCTCTCTTAAATGAACAGAAGCACCAGGCTTGGGGTTCAAACCTCAGTTCCTGGCATGAGCTTTGACTTTTTCCTCTCCATCCTGATATACATACACACCATGACTTGTTCATAAAAGATCTGCAGCAAAGTTGAATAATATGTAAATTTTATGTTGTAATGAATTAGGTCCTAAGATCTTTAAAGGTCAGACACCTGGTATAATACATCACATTCTTTAATATCAACTACAAAATAACTGTAATAAATTTTTCCAACACCACATCCTCACACACTGCTACCCACAAGGAAGCACCAAAGGAAATGTGTCATTTGTCAAAACATGCAAAAAAACTGGCATGTGTACAAGTCACTTTAAAAATAATTCTCAGGTTAGAAATAGCTTTCCAAATGAATATTTTGTGGTTAAACAAAGAAAAACACATTAGTGCTTGACTGAAACCATCTCCTGATATGTTAAAAGAATGAGGAGAAAGAAACAACTAACATTCTAGGATATATGATCAAATCATTTTAATTAGTTACAGGATAAATGTACAATTTATAGGCAAAGAGCCTTATTTGATTATCTTTAAGGAAAAATTCAACAAGCATGGAAATTTAAGTATGGATGAGTGAGTGGTCTATTATAAAAATGTATAGCTTCTTGAGTTATTGAAATTTTATAGTTGCTATTAAAATTAAAATATTTATTTCTTTTATAATGCTATTTGCAAGCTTCAATTACAAGTCTCTATTATAGGAACATATCTCTTAGCAAGGGAAGGAAAAGAGATTTGCTCACAGAAAGGGCAGACTTTAGAGATTCTTTTTAAAGTGCAAACCCACATGAATACTTGCTCTCATTCCCACTCACCCCATGTCCCTATACTCAAATAGTGCATTTTATTGACTTATGGTACAGTGAAATGCACATATAAGCAGAAATGTTCATCTTTAGAATTTCTAGTGTGATTCCAGGTAGGTCTCTGATATGTATTTGTAACACTGTTGAAGGTATGCCCTTAGAAATATACATTGGTGGGACTTCCCTGGTGGTCCAATGGTTAAGAATCCACCTTGCAAAGCAGGGGACGTGGATTCCATCCCTGGTTGGGGAACTAAGATCCCACATGCCAAGGAACAACTAAGCACGTGGGCAGTGAAAGATCCTGCATGATGCAACAAAGATCCAGCATGCCATGACTAAGACCTGATGCAGCTAAATAAATAAGTTAAAAACTTTTGCAAAAAATATATATATATGTAAATAAACATTATTTTAAAATACATATATATATATATATATACACACACACATACACAAAGTGGTTATTTTATATACCTCACCACTACCACAAATTTGGTGAATTTTCAATAGGAATTGAAACTGTATTTGAGAAATAATTGAAGGGTTTATTAATTTAAATAGGATTCATGTTTTAAAACTGCATAGGCTTACCCAAACACTGTGGTCACCTGAAACACCACTTTTATTTCTTTCAACCTATTCTAGAATGGTCCTGTTCACATGTATATATAGCATCAGCCAATAGTTAAAAAGTGAAGTGGAAATTTTGTCTAGATCATTAAGAAGTACCCTATAAAAAAGAATTGAACCCAGTGTAGTTTTAGTATATGAAAGTTCTGGAAAACTGCCCAAATCCCACCCTTTTTAATATATATGCATAAAGTTAATCAAAATATTCATAACCTTTATAGCCAGATATAAAATGGACTTTCTAGGCTGGGAAGAATGAACTCCGCCCCCACAAGCAGCTGAACACCTGTGTTCTTGCTCCCTGTGAGTCAAACATAGAACTCCTTAAACAAACTGAAGGGACTAAGGAACTCTAGAATAAAACTTTCTGGGTTTCAATTAATTTGTTCAAAGTGGGAAGAGGATGTAAAGAAATAATTTACAGAAAAAGAAACGCACAGTAATCAAAGAAAAGCAATTTACAGTAAATTGACTAAAATAAAATTTTAGGCCATTAACACATAACGGTCATGAAGGCATTATAAGAAATGCATGTTCATCCTCTGCTGGTGGAAGTGTAAATTTCCATAGCTTTCTGGAAAATACTTCCAGAGAGTAAGAATTTGGCAAACAATTTGGCAGTATGACCTGTTCATTCAACAAATGTTTATCGAATGTTTAGTTTGTGGCTAACAGTAAGCAAACACAAAAATGTCTCTGCTTTGTTAGAACTGATATTCTGGTGCAGGAGATAAACAATAAGCAAGCAAATGATTAAATAGTCAGCATGTCAGATGTTGGTAAGAGTGATGGAGAAATTGTTTAAATTAGCAGGGAAAGAAGCAGAGATGTGTGGCTATTTTAAGTAGATTGGTCAAGTGTAGCCTCCCTGAGAAGGTGGCATTTAGGCAAAGACCAGAAAGAAGAGAGGGTTATTGAGGGAGGAGCCCCAGGCATGGTTGACCTCTGAATCCTACCTAGACTCAGCTCCATGCCATCAGATTGGTTTATTGCCAGTTACAGGGGTGGGGGATCAACCCTCTCAGCATGCTGTCTGCTGTGGTGACCCAGCGGCAGACCCACCACCTGAATATCCCTATATTGGAGAACCCACCCATCTCAGCCAGTGAGATGCTGGCACCCTGCACACAGGATGCCCAGGCCCTCGGGAACCATCTTCAGAGTTCACAAGCAGCTGGGTCCTGGTGCTGCAATAGGCAGCAGGACAGAACTAGCCCCTTGTAAGCCTCTGAGCAGGTAGGGGGGTTGGGGGGGGCACTAAGCCCACTATGCTTATTTCCATAAGTACTCACCTTGGCTTTCCCCTTCCGGTCCTGGCTCTGAGTTTTCTCTGAAGGAACTCACATTGGTGTGTCTCATTTATCCTAGGGAAATAAGCAGAAGTCAAAACTAAATATGGGCTTCCCTAGTGGCTCAGACAGTAAAGAATCTGCCTGCAAGGCAGGAGACCAGAGTTCAATCCCTGGGTTGGAAAGATTCTGTGGAGAAGGGAATGGCTACCTACTCCAGTATTCTTGCCTGGAGAATCCCATGGACAGAGGAGCCTGGTGGTCATGGAATTGGACTCGACTGAGCAACTGTCACTTTTCACAAAACCAAATCTCTGCCTAAATTCTTTATCAGTTATTTACAATAGAAATATTCAGACAATAGAAATATACAGTGAAAAGGAGCACTACAACTTATATTTACAAAGATTTAAACATCAATATTCCTGGAGAAAGACAGAAAACAAGTTCACTAATGTGTCAGGTTATAATTTATAGCCTGTGATAAAGCAGGTTAGCAAACTATGGCCCAAGGTGGCAAATCTGCCCCAAAGCTTGTTTTTTCTTTTTTTTTCTTTTTTAAGTTTTCTTAAACACATCCCTGCCCGTTCATGTAGCTGCCTTTGTAATAAGACAATAAAGCTGAGTGGTCACCACAGAGACCACGTAACCTACAACACTAAAATATCGACCGTCTGACCCTGACGGTTTGCTAGTCCTTGACCTACAGAGTTCGGTCACAGATATTTTCATTTCTTCCTTGTGTCTCTGTATTTCTATATTCTTCACAGGTAAAAATATATGATATTTACAGTCAGAAAAGAAAGATAAAAAAACAGTCCTGTTATTTTCTACTGTCTGGGAATATTTTCACACCGTAAGATGACAGGCACCTCTTTATCAGGTCCAGCTGGGTCCTCAGCCATAGTTACATAGTTTCTTGAATGTTAGTCACTAAGATGCGCCCGAGTCTTTGTGGCCTCAAGGACTGTAGCCCACCAGGCTCCTCTGTCCATGAAATTCTCCAGGAAGGAATACCGGAGTGGGTTGCCATTCCCTTCTCCAGGCATCTTCCTGACCCAGGGATCGAACCCAGGTCTCCTGCATTTCAGGTGGATTCTTTACTATCAGAGCCACCAAGGAAGCCCTTCAAACAGCTTTGTAATGGGGACTATAAAGTTACTATTTATATCAGCAACATCTGTAGCTCACAGTTACCATGTTTCAGGCATTTAAGTGCTTTGCAACTGTTAACTCTCTATGAGGTAGAAATGATTATTATCTCCTTTTACAGATGAGGAAACTAAAGAACAAAGGAGTTAGATGATTGATCCCACGTCTCACGTTCGTACACAGAAGCCAGGATTCAAATCCAAGCAGGCTGGAGCAAGATACATACTCTAAATCCTGTACTGTGCTGCCTCCTTGTGCCTCTTTAATTCTTGTACTGTCTTCTCACAGGAAGCAAGTATTTTGTTCAGGGTAAAAATTAGTCATCTCAAGTTAATACTTGAGGTCCAAAAACTTCTGCAAAAGCTGAAAGGGGAAAAGAGATGGATGGAGGGAGAAGAAAGAGGGAATAGATGTGGAAGTTTGACTTTTCATAGTCCTGACTGTTTTATCAAAAGTAGGTCATGGAAAGTAGTTTGGTGGATTTATTACTCAAGGTTTTCCAAAGAAACAGAACCAACAGAATGTGTGTGTATATAGAGAGAGATTTAATTTTTAAAAATTGGCTCTCATAAGTGTGGGAACTGGCAAGTCTGAATTCTATGGGCTGGCCAGCAGGCTGGAGACCCAGGGAAGCTGTAACGTTGAGTTTGAGTCTAAAGGCCACCTGGAGGCAGAATTCCTTCTTTCTTGGAGAATCTCATTCCTTTCCTCTTAAGGTCTTCAACTGATTGGACAAGGACCACCCAACAAAATGAAGGGTAATCTTCATTACTCAAAGTCTACTGATTTAAATGTTAATCTCATGTAAAAAAAAATACCTGCACTGACACTTGACCAAATATCTGGGTACAATGACTTAACCGACTTGATACGTAAAATTAACCATCATTTCTGAATTATGATACAGGAGAAGACTCTTAAGAGTCCCTTGGATTGCAAGGAAATCAAACCAGTCAATCTTAAAGGAAATCAACCCTGAATATTCATGGGAAGGACTGATGCTGAAGCTGAAGCTCCAATACTTTGGCCACCTGATGCAAAGAGCCAACTCATTGGAAGAGACCTTGATGCTGCAAAAGATTGAAGGCCAAAGGAAAAGAGGGCTGCAGAGGATGAGATGGTTAGATAGCATCACCGACTCAATGGACATGAGTTTGAGCAAACTCCGAGAGACAGAGGAGGACAGAGAAGCCTGGCCTGCTGCAGTCCATGGAGTAGCAGAGTTGAACATGACTTAGCAACCAAACAGCAACAACTGAGTAAACAAATGAGAAGAAGGAAAAAAATAGAAAGAGGAGAGAACTAAGGGCCACAGCTACAGTAGGATTTGGGGTTCTAGAAAGGACCACACACTTCTCTTCCCTCAAGAGTTTCCAATCTATCAAGAGAAACAGACAAGCCAATGGAAAAGTCACAGTGGTAGATAGGCTGGTGCCTTGACTCCAAACAAGGATTTTGACCCATCTAAGCAAAGGTGGTCAGTGGGGAGGACAAGCAGCCCAGGAAGCAGGCTGGACAATCAGCCTTAGGGTTTAGCTTGGAGGGGCAGGTAAGCTTGGCCAAGGGGGATTGTGGGTGGGACAGGCATTGGAAAGGACAGCCAGGAGTCTAATATCTTATCCTGTGTCCTATGCTGCAAGTAAAAGCAGAAAAACTTTTCTTCATAAGACAGTCTGTGATCCTCAGGAACATCAACACTGCTGCCTTGGTCAATAGGAAAGCATATATTGAAAGTGGAGCAATACAACCTGGCTTCAGCTTCCTTGTGATGAGGGCTTTAAGGACCCTCTTCACCACTTTTATCCTTCTAGGATTTACAGCTTGGGTAGGGTAGATGTCCTTTTCATCACAGGGGACTGGAACGCAAAAGTAGGAAGTCAAAAGATGCCTGGAGTAACAGGCAAATTTGGCCTTGGAGTACAAAATGAAGTAGGTCAAAGGCTAACAGAGTTTTGCCAAGAGAACGCACTGGTCATAGCAAACACTCTCTTCCAACAACACAGGAGAAGACTCTACACATGGACATCACCAAATGGTCAATACCGAAATCACATTGATTATATTTTTTGCGGCTGAAGCTAGAGAAGTTCTATACAATCAGCAAAAAACAAGGCCGGGAGCTGACTGTGGCTCAGCTCATAAACTCCTTATTGCCAAATTCAGACTTAAATTGAAGAAAGTAGGGAAAACCACTAGACCATTCAGGAATGGCCTAAATCAATTCCCTTATGATTATACAGTGGAAGTGACAAATAGATTCAAGGGATTTGATCTGATAGACAGAGTGCCTGAAGAACCAGGAATGGAGGTTCGTGACATTGTACAGCAGGCAGAGATCAAGACCATCCCCAAGAAAAAGAAATGCAAAAAGGCAAAATAGTTATCTCAGGAGGCCTTGCAAATAGCTGAGAAATGAAGAGAAGCTAAAGGCAAAGGAGAAAAGGAAAGATATTCCCATTTGAATGCAGAGTTCCAAAGAACAGCACAGAGAGATAAGAAAGCGTTCCTCAGTGATCAATGCAAAGAAATAGAGGAAAAACATAGAATGGGAAAGACTAGAGGTCTCTTCAAGAAAATTAGAGATACCAATGTGACATTTCATGCAAAGATGGATACAGTAAAGGACAGAAATGGTATGGACCTAACAGAAGCAGGAAATATTAAGAAGAGATGGCAAGAATACACAGAAGAACTATACAAAAAATATCTTCATGACCCAGATAACCACGATGGTGTGATCACTCACCTAGAGCCAAACATTCTGGAATGTGAAGTCAAGTGGGTTTTAGGAAGCTTCACTATGAACAAAGCTAGTGGAGGTTGCTTTTCTGGGGGTCTTTAAAAATGAGATTGAGCTATCTGTGTTTGGTAGCTGAAAACTTGGACTTGGTCAGAAGTTGGCCCAAGCTTTTGATGTTACAATTTCAACAGAAAGCCAAAAAACAGACATTTTGGTATATAGAAATAACATATATATCAAAGGTTTGAATCATACACATATCTTATCTTCACATCTTCTTGTTTTTATTTACCTACAGAATTTTTTCCCATTCACCTTTAAATATGCTATCATTCTCTGCCCACGATTTTTTCCAATCATGTTCTCATTATGTCCCATCATTTTATGACAGTGACATTGCTGCCTAGTGACTTCATTACTGTAAAGAAACAATATGAGTTTATACCTGAAAAAAGCATAATTAAAAGTGTAAATTACGGCTGCTGTCAGGACAACAGACATTAACACTGAAACTTAGAACATAATGCTGAAATAGGTTAGGCTTATGCTACCTGAAATCACGGTGAACCTTGAGTGTTTTCTCTACAAATAATCCACCCAAAAGTTATGACATTTTTTAAAACTAGGAAACTAGGTGAATCATCCTATATTGCCTCTTTTTCAGGTCTTTTTTTCCTTGATACATGCCATGCTGATATTAAAAGGTGTTATGAGACTATATTAAAGGCTGCTGAAAAAGATATTAGTATAAAGTGATGTCATAAAAAAAACCAACAAAGTTATGAATATAAGCACTAACAGAAATCTTTAATCTTGTACAAAGGTCCAGGAAACTTAGCCAACATCTAAGAAATGTGATGTTTCAACTACCATCTGCTAAGTAAAACCACAGCTGTGTCAATTTTCTCCAACTCTGAGATGGAGAGGTACCCCTGCTTTCACTTACACATCACCCTCTTGAATCATATTGAGGTTCAGAAGGCCACCTCTCACTGCCAGTATGCTTTCCAACTACAAAGTAGAGGCCAAAATTTCAACATAGGCATGCAAGAACCCTGCTTAGAGAAGAGAAACATGGTAGAAATTTGGTCCTGGGAAACCTTGACAAACATATTTTTGCCTGGAATGATAAGCCTCATAAACAGAAATCCACAACAAAGGCCTGTGTACACGTAGATGGTACTTGACTACTTTATTCGGGGTGTTGCAGTGGGAATCCATGATTATTTGGAGGGGCTAGAATGGCTGAGGTCTAGTGTCAGGTAGACCTCGAGGGCTCCCCAGGTGCTAGTGGTAAAGAACCCACCTGCCAACGCAGAAGACATAAGAGATGCTGGTTCAATCCCTGGGTTGGAAAGATCCCCTGGATAAGGGCATGGCAACTGACTCCAGTATTCTTGCCGGGAGAATCCCATGGACAGAGGAACCTGGTGGGCTGTGGTCCATGGGGTTGCACAGAGTCGGACATGACTAGAGCAACTTAGTGTGTAGTATCAACTACCACTGTGTCTTCAAATGTAAAGAAACACATACACACACGCTGAAAATTTTGGCACTTCAGAATAACAAACAATCTTTCCCTAAAAACTTCAGTGTTTTCCTTTGTGTATGTGTGAGTATCTTTATCTATTTATCCATATGAATATATAATAGATATGGGGGTTTCCCAGGTGACCCAGTGGTAAAGAATCTGCCTGCCAGTGATGGAGCTGTGGGTTCAATCCCTGGGTCAAGAAGATCCTCTGGAGGAGGAAATGGCAACCCACTCCAGTATTCTTACCTGGAAAATCCCATGGACAGAGGAGCCTGGTGGGCTATAGTCCATGGGGTCACAAAGAGTCGAAAACTATTGAGCGACTAAGCACGCACACACACACACACAATAGGCAAAAGGAGAAGGCGGCAGCAGAGGATGAGATGATTAGGTAGCATCACTGACTCAACGGACATGAATTTGAGCAAACTCTGGGAGATAGCGAAGAACAAACAAACCTGGCCGGCTACAGTCCACCGGGTAACAAAGAGTCAAACACGACTTAGGAACTGAACAACAAAAACAGCCACAACATATATAGAGATAGACATATATACAGATATATATATATCTTTATGATTTCTAGATTCTTGAGTATTTTATTTTATATATTTATATGTGGAAATAGACTTCCCTGGTGGCTCAGATGGTAAAGAATCTACCTGCAATTCAGGAAACCTGAGTTCAATTCATGGGTCAGGAAGATCCCCTGGAGAACAGAATGGCTAGCCACTCCAGTATTCATATGTATAAATAGGTATATAGACACGTAAAATAAAAATATGCACCCTGATTCACCAGTGGATTTGAGCGTGTATATATACATGATCCTATAGAAATAATAAGATGGTGTATCTTATCACAAAGAAGAAGAAGAATAGATAAGAAGATAGGGAACTTTTGGATATGATGAATAAATATATGGCCTAGATTGTGGTGATGGCTTGATAAATATGTGCTTATCCCCAAACTCAAGTGTATACACTAAACATGTACAGCTTTTTGTAGGTCAAAAAAAAATGCTTTTAAAGAAACAAAGTATTGTTTTACATGCTACGTTTTACATGAAATCTCAGATGTTTACATGAAAATCTCTAATTTCGGTCAAAATATTTTTAAATTAGTATATGATACACTGAAGGGAGCAATTTAAATTTGTTCAAACCTTCTAAAAAGCAATTTAGCAATGTATTATATAAGATTTTTTAAAAGTTCATGCAATTTGATCCAATAAACTTATTCATAATAATATTCTAAGGCAAAATAAATATAAGACACATAGATATGAGTATTTTCTTTACAGTATTATTTAAAAAATGGAAATGGAGGCAACGATAGAGAAGTATGAAATATTAGGCAGCCATTATAAAATTAATGTAAAACCCAGAAAATAATATAAAGAAAATGTTTCTAATAGTTTGAATTCCTAAATATATGAGAAAATTCTTATCTACTCTCAGGCCTTGGGAACTGCAAATAGGACAATGCCCCAGTGTGATTATAATATAAGGAAATACCAGGTTATATATTATTTATTTTCAGAAATATTTTCCATTGTTTTTATTTTTGTTTCTATATAGTAAAGTCCTGCATAGATCCTAACTATTGAAGATTTTTGCAGACAGGAAGCTAAAAGGATTATTCCAAGTGAAACAAAGACATATCTTCCCAATGGTGAATAGCAGATTATTTATTCCTGAAATTCACTATTTCCCCACTAAAGAATCTGTATTTGTGATAAACAAGTAGATTTCTTGAGGAGCGATTTGCCATGTTTACCAAAACGTGAGGTCTAATTTCTGTTAAAATATTTTTCAGTATTTTTAATGAATTTTAATAAAGGTTTATCAGGCGTTTGTTATGGTGCAGAACTTTTATTAAATTCTGTGATCCATAAAACGTTTTTTTTTTTTGAATGACACATAGTTTAGTTTTTCATTTAGAGGCTATAAAAGTGTTCACAAAAGTTATGTTGAAAAAAAAGTGATTGAAAGTGCTAAAACACTGTACAGAATATAAAATCCTTTCATAGACTTTTTATGACACATGAAACATGAGTCTTAAAGGTTTAATGTTACTGACTTTTATACAAGGCTTTTTAATTCTTGATTCCAGTTATGGTTCTGCAAATGAACTGTGACATTAAAAGGAATCAGGCTGGAACTGCCGGGGCTCACTTTCTAGATGAGTTCCCACCGGCCAGAAGAGGTTCTTTCTAGGACCCACCCCGCCCACAGCTGATTAACACACTCGCTTTCCAGGAACCAAGGAGGGAGTACGCTTGACAGTTCCCTCCTCCCTGAATTCAGTATGAATATTGGGGAGGGCACCAGACTACTATTAGTAAACATGAAGTATTAAGGGTGACTACGCATTCCTCCTTGCTTCCTTAATGTCCTACACCATTTACAGCTCTAACTGTGGTGTTGTCTTGACCAATCTACAGAACCAACATTATTGTCTGTTCCATTAACATCATGGATAGAAATTCCCTGTGGCTTTACTTTTAGGGAATTTTGCATCAAGGTACAGGCTTGAATCCAGTAGAGAAGACAAATTCACTCTTCTTTTGCTAATTTCTAGTATTTAGGGTCAATCATACAAAGTTGCTATTTTGGTAACAAACACCAAAACCTTCAATTTTTTTATGGCTCATCTTAGTCTTCCAAGAATGTCCAAAAATTAGTGAAAGTCACTGTGGCTTTTAAAAGCCAGCCACAGTGGTGATTTGGGATAAAGAGAAGAACAGAGTAATATGGATGAGTTGGGTCAATGTAAGAAGCCAATCTGCGGCATCAGATTAGAGTTTGGAGTGACTTGTTTAGCTTAAATGATCTTGAGTAGTGCCTGAACATCACACGGTTATCTTGTAAGTGTAGACGTTGTTCTTTTGTTGGTTAATTTCCTAGAGGACTCAAAGTTCCAGTTTCCATGTGTTGATACTGCACTTTGAAAACTACACACAAAAATGCTTGTGTTTATAGAAGAGAATGGAAAAAGTGTGATATTAAATAGCTATTCCAGATATCCTCGTGCTGCTTTAGGAGTCATCAATGGTACATTTCAAAAGGCTGAAATAAAATACCTGTGCCATATATGATATTCATGATTCATCTGTTTGTTTTAATAAAAAGTATCTTTCTTATTTCAAAAGTATTTTAATATGAAAGGGACTAGACATTGGATTTCTCAAAATGAGTCATAACTTAATATCCTGAATGTAACCAAAAGAATGATCAAATATAATGAAAATGTCTGCTTCATTGTAATCTGTGATGTTTCTAATTCAAAGCATGTGAGTCTAATTCAGCGAAAATTATAAAATAGTTTCTTTATATTCTTCAGCACTACATATTTTAAACCAAAAGCTCACAAATTTTACAATAATTTTAGTGTACTTTAGAAATTATTGAAAGACATATTTTTGATATATTACCATATAGTGCATTAAAGACTTCGCAAATTGTAATTTTTTCTCAAACCTCCATGATTCATGTATTATCCATTTGTAGCTTGGTTTATTGTAAGTACTGTGTCTGTAAGATATTAAAACTGCAGTTCAGCTAGAATATCCTGCGTGAAGACTATTCTTTAAGACAGATTTGCCTTTCTCTCACATATGCTAAATTAGTAAATTTTTACTAAATTGCCAAATGATTTCTGCACTTTCTGACCTTTGAATATTATTTACCTATCTATTACTCTAGAGATGAGCAACACAAAATTCACAATACTTAATTCATTACAGTCAAGAGCTAATAAGCAAAAATTCTGCCTGAAATTCAAAAAAAAAACAATGAAAAATCTGTCTAAAGAGAGAAGTGTCTGAGGTACATAAATGGAAATCCGAGTGAGCAGAGAGAAGGAAAAGGCCATTGTCAGCTTTATGAATATTAAAGATATTTTTAGAACTATCAAACATTGCTAATTTTAAAAAGAGAGAGGCAGTAAGTTAAAAAAGTATAAGCAAATCTAACTTTTTGAAAAACAAACTTTCCAAAGAGGCAGTATTCTCTAAAAATCATATTTTAACCTTTCAGTAGGTATTACATATAGATTTTTGTTTTTTAGGACATAGTTACATGTCTCCTGCTTTTTGTGTCAGTGGATTTTAAAATTATAAGCACGATAGAATGGAGACACCTGCATTACTTCCACTTGATCAGGCGTGAGACCCCCAAGCTGTCATCCCCCCTCAGAAGTCACAGTTGACTTGGCAGAGCCACAGAATGGAAGAGCCCTGCATCCCGGGGTCGCTGAGCTACTCTGGAGCATCACCTGACCTGCGTCGTAACTTGCAAGAGAAAGAAATAAACCTTGTCATGTTCAGTCACTAATATTTCAGGATTTATCTGTTACTGTAGCAAAGCCTAACCTATCTTTTATTTTAACGTTGTTTATTGTAGTGAAATCACATAATATAAACACTATATTAATCATATTTGACAGTACAGCTCAGCAGCACTAAGTACATTCACAATGTTGTACAACTCTCACCATCATCCATTTCCAATTTTTCACCTTCCTAAACTGAAACTCTGTCCCCATTAAACACTAAATCCCCATTCCCCTCTCCACCCCACCCCTGGCCCCTGGCATCTACCAGTGTACATTCTGACTCTAGGAATTTCAGTATTCTAGGTACCTCATATAAGTGGAATCAAACAGTATTTGTCTACACCTAATATATATTGTGGAGAAGGCACTGGCAACCCACTTCAGTACTCTTGCCTGGAGAATCCCATGGATGGAGGAGCCTGGTAGGCTGCAGTCCATGGGGTCGCTAAGAGTCAGACATGACTTTCACTTTTCCCTTTCATGCATTGGAGAAGGAAATGGCAACCCACTCCAGTGTTCTTGCCTGGAGAATCCCAGGGACAGGGGAGCCTGGTGGGATGCTGTCTATGGGGTCGCACAGAGTCGGACATGACTGAAGCAACTTGGCAGCAATATATATTGGGGGTTTTCAGGTGGTGCTAGTGGTAAAGAACCCACCTGCCAATGCAGGTAGACGTAAGAGACCAGGGTTCAATCCCTGAGTCAGGAAGATTCCCTGGAGAAGGAAATGGCTACCCACTCCAGTATTCTTGCCTAGAGAATCCCACAGACAGAGGAGCCTGGCAGGCTGCAGCCCATAAGATTGCAGAGTTGAATATGACTAAAGTGACTTAGCACACAATATATTAGACTGCATTTTTAGGGTTACCTTACTATATGTCCTACAAAAAGATTGTACCTTCTATTTTTCTCCCCTGAACTATACAGCAGGTTCTCCTTGGTTATCTATTTTAAACATAGCAGTGTATATATGTCATATCCCAATCTCCGAGTCTTGAAAGCACTCTTTCTTGTAAGCTAGAAAATTCAAAGCCATCCTCAATCTCTGCCTCTTGTTTCCTTGCCACATCAAATCAGTTCACACATGAATTTAGCCTGTAACTACCATCTTATTACTATTCCACCAAATTCTACCTTGTTCTAAGCACAAAGAGGACAAAAAATAAATAAGGTAGAAGCTTACATTTTTGTGGGTGAGACATAAAATATGACAAACTATTTGAACCCAGTGAGACTATATGCAGTAACAGAAGTTGGTACAGTGGAGGCACGAAATGAGAGCTCTTACTTTCCAAAAATCAGGTGAGGCTTCCCAGAGCAGAAAACATTAAAGCACTGTCTGAAAGGATGAATAAAAACTCATCTTCCCCCAAGTGCCTGCTTAGCCTGGCCTTCTCTTAATCTTAGACTATTAGCATAGCCTCCTCATAGGTCTCCCTGCCTTCAGACTTCTACTCTAAGCATCAGTTCTCCCAAATGCCAACTAGGTTATCTTTTCTGAAACTCAATATTACGCAGGCCATTCACCTGCAAAAAAGCACCCTACAGCTGACCTCTCCATCTCATTGGCTACCGCATCTTCCTTGTGCTCACTGCAGTGTGTATGGGCATGTGCTCAGTCGTGTCCAACTCTTTTGGATCCCATGGACTGGAGCCCACTAGGCTCCTCTGTCCATGGGATTTCTCAGGCAAGAATACTGAAGTGGGTGGCCATTCCCTTCTCCAAGGGATCTTCCCAGCCCAGGGATTGAACCCACATCTCCTGTGTCTCCTTCATTGGCAGGTGGATTCTTTACCATCTGAGCCACTGGGGAAGCCTATGCTCACCACAGATAACTCCTCATCTTTCTGTGAACACTCCCAGCTTTTCACACATCAGTGCTGTCTCTAGCTCCCTCTGACTTGATGACCAGACCTCTCCTTCCCCTTCTCTGCTTTGGCAAATTCCTATAATAAAGCATCAGTAATTCATAGATCCCTTGCTCAGACGGTAAAGAGTCTGCCTGCAATGCAGGAGACCCGGGTTCAATCCTTGGGTTGGGCAGATTACCTGGAGAAGGAAATGGCAGCCCACTCCAGTATTCTTGCCTGGAGAATCCCATGGACGGAGGAGCCTGGGGGGCTACAATACATGGGATTGCAAAAAGTTGGACACGACTGAGTGACTAACACACTTTGTAAGAAAGCACTTCCTGGCACAAATCTGGCAGAATACATCCTACCTTGTGCTTGTGCTCTGCAAATCTACCTTTTACAATAATAATAACTAACGTTTATTGAGAACTTCCTTTTTGTCAGGCACTTAAGCATTTTCTGCAGAGATTATTCCATTCAGTTCTCACAAAAGACTTAGGTGGTAGCCATTATTATTATGTCCCTTTTACAAATGAGGAAACTAAGGCTTGAATTAGGTAGCCAGCGTACATTTATATACAGGCAGTAAGGGATAGAACTTCCCTGGTGGCTTAGATGGTAAAGAATCTTCTTGCAATGCAGAAGACCCTGGGTTGGGAGGATTCCCTGGAGAAGGGAATGGCCACACACAGAGAAGCCTGGTGGGCTACAGTCCATGGGATCACAAATAGTCGGACACAACTGAGTGACTAACACTTTCACTTTTCACTTTTAAGTGCTAGAACCAGCATGAGAACCTATCACAGTTGGACAGTTGGATTCCAGACTTATACACTTCACCACTATGCCTCTCAGTCCCCATTCAAGTTAAAAATCCCCTGGTGTGCACTCTGCCTTGACCTCACTTCTTTTCCTGTTTTTCCCACATATACCCCAAAACATATACCCCACGTATACCCCATATTTCCCTCATCTTGAAAGACATTTTCTCATTGTATTTGTCCAGTTTACTCCTGCCTCTTTCCATTCATCAGCCTTGGCATCCTCTCTTCTCACATCACTATGTGAATGGCTACGTGGTGCCTTAACCATTGGTCTTTCAATCTCTCTCTCTCTGTTCCATTCCCAAAATGTGCTTGAGGGCCTCTTACTGCAGCACTTAGCTAAGTGTCTGGCATACAGTAAGTGCTCAACAAATGTTTTTGAGAGAATGAATGAATGATGTAGGTTTTCCTCTTTGCGTTTTACCACTATTAAAAATGTGGTCCTCAAATGACTAACCTTTTATTTTTGAATGAAGGACATTTTGTCCCTTCTTAATAACTTCCTAATGAAAGATTCAATTTGTGAGTTATGCGACCCCATTCATATTCTATTTCTTAATTCATTATTTATTTCTCTCTTATATGTATGAGCAGATATATATTATAGAAAATTAAAGCTCCAAAGTGAAAGTGCTATTTTCTCCTAAACTTTTTATTTCAAAACTTAAATTTTCAAACTTAACCTTAAAATATATGTTTCCAGTCTTTCTTTTTTCTCTTGTAGTTTCCTAAAGGGTTCAAAAGTTACCTGAACAGGCAATAATAATAATGGTTAAAAAGTATTAAACTTATTGTATGTGACAATCTCTGTTTTATATAAAATAGCTCATACATTCCTCACATCAACTTTATGAGGTTGATATTAGTATTATCTCCAATTGACAGATGAGGAAACTGAGGCCCTTTGTGATTAAGGAACTTATTTAAAGTCACACAGCTAGTGAAAACAAAAGATGAAGACTGCTTTTAAACTCAAAGTCATCTGATAGCAGAGTATTTTGAAGGAGATGATGTTTTACATGTTGATACCTAAATTTCCGAATAAACTAATAAGAATAAGAGGAGTAAAAGTAACCTATGTTGGTAATAAAAGCCATATATGATAAACCCACAGCAAACATTATTCTCAATGGAGAAAAATTGGAAGCATTTCCCCTAAAGTCAGGAACAAGACAAGGGTGCCCACTCTCACCACTACTATTCAACATAGTTTTGGAAGTTTTAGCCACAGCAATCAGAGAAGGAAAAGAAAAAAAAGGAATCCAGATTGGAAAAGAAGAAGTAAAACCCTCACTGTTTGCAGATGACATGATCCTCTACATAGAAAACCCTAAAGACACCACCATAAAATTAGTAGAGCCAATCAACGACTATAGTAAAGTTTCAGGATATAAAATTAATACACAGAAATCCCTTGCATTCCTATACACTAACAATGAGAAAACAGAAAGAGAAATCAAGGAAACAATTCCATTCACCATTGTGACAAAAAGAATAAAATACTTAGGAATAAATCTACCTAAAGAAACAAAAGACCTGTATATAGAAAACTATAAAACACTGATGAAAGAAATCAAAGATGACACAAATAGATGGAGAACAATATACCACGTTCATGGATCGGAAGAATCAATATAGTGAAAATGAGTATACTACCCAAAGCAATCTATAGATTCAACGCAATCCCTATCAAGCTACCGATGGTATTTTTCACAGAACTGGAACAAATAATTTCACAATTTGTATGGAAATACAAAAAACCTCGAATAGCCAAAGCAATCTTGAGAAAGAAGAATGGAACTGGAGGAATCAACTTGCCTGAATTCAGATTATACTACAAAGCTACAGTCATCAAGACAGTATGGTACTGGCACAAAGACAGAAATATAGATTAATGGAACAAAATAGAAAGCCCAGAGATAAATCCACGCACCTATGGATACCTTATCTTTGACAAAGGAGGCAAGAATATACAATGGGGCAAAGACATCCTCTTTAACAAGTGGTGCTGGGAAAACTGGTCAACCATCTGTAAAAGAATGAAACTAGAACACTTTCTAACACCATACACAAAAATAAACTCAAAATGCATTAAAGATCTAAATGTAAGACCAGAAACTATAAAACTCCTAGAGGAAAACATAGGCAAAACACTCTTTGACATAAATCACAGCAGGATCCTCTATGACCCAACTACCAGAGTAATGGAAATAAAAGCAAAAATAAACAAATGGGACCTAATTAAACTTAAAAGTTTTTGCACAACAAAGGAAACTATAAGCAAGGTGTAAAAACAGCCTTCAGAATGGGAGAAAATAATAGCAAACAAAGCAACTGACAAAGAATTAATCTCAAAAATATACAACCAGCTCATGCAGCTCAATACCAGAAAAATAAATAACCCAATAAAAAAAATGGGCCAAAGACCTAAACAGACATTTCTCCAAAGAAGACATATAGATGGCTAACAAACACATGAAATGATGCTCAACATCACTCATTATCAGAGAAATGCAAATCAAAACCACAATGAGGTACCATCTCACCCTGGTCAGAATGGTTGCTATCAACAAGTCTACAAACAGTAAATGCTGGAGAGGGCGTGGAGAAAAGGGAACCCTCTTACACTGTTGGTGGGAATGCAAACTAGCACAGCCACTGTGGAGAACAGTGTGGAGATGCCTCAAAAACCTGGAAATAGAACTGCTATACAACCCAACAATCCCACTGCTGGGCATACACACTGAGGAAACCAGAATTGAAAGAGACACGTGTACTCCAGTGTTCATCACAGCACTGTTTACAATAGCCAGGACATGGAAGCAACCTAGATGTCCATCAGCAGACGAATGGATAAGAAAGCTGTGGTACATATATACAATGGACTATTACTCAGCTATTAAAAAGAACAGATTTGAATCAGTTCTAATGAGGTGGATGAAACTGGAGCCTGTTTTATATTAACACATATATATGGAATTTAGAAAGATAGTAATGATGACCCTATATGTAAGAGAGCAAAAGAGACACAGATATAAAGAACAGGACCCTGTAGGAGAAGGTGAGGGTGGGATGATTTGAGAGAACAGCATTGAAACATGTATATCACCATATGTGAAATAGATTACCAATCCAAGTTTGATGCACAAAACAGGGCACTCAAAGTCAGTGCACTGGGACAATCCTCAGGGATGGGATGGGGAGGGAGGCGGGGAGGGGGGTTTAGGATGGGGGACACATGTACACCCACTACTGATTCATGTCAGTGTATGGCAAAAACCACCACAATATTGTAAAGTAATTAGCCTCCAATTAAAATAAATAAATTTTAAAAATTAAAAGTTAAAAAAAAAGTAACCTATGGTGGGGCCATGAGAGTATTATGGGGAGATGAAAAGTTCTTGCACATTGCATGAGACCCTGATTGTGGATCTCTACGATGCCTTGGCAAAGTGTAGTATTGTTAATCAACTACCCCATCCTCCAATCTTGGTGTGAAAAGCTAGGTTTGTAAAGTGATTTCTTTTTTACTCCTGCCTCAATATTGTTGTGTTTAAGCCTTTCACTAACTGACTTGATAGTTTGTATAGAGATTCAGGAGGACCAAGTCCTCATGATCAAGTTCATTATTTTGTTGATCACTTATCTATGGCAGTTCACTGATCATACACATAACCAGTACTGCCTCTGATCTTGTCCTCAAAGACAAGACCTTATAATCCAACAGGAGAAATAAATAACTGGAAAGTAAGACAAGAAAATGGACATATGATAGAGATACAGACAATACCTAAACAGGCTTGCCAGGTGGCACTAGTGGTAAAGAATTCACCTGCCAATGCAGGAGACACAAGAAATGATCCCTGGGTTGGGAAGATCCCTGGAGTAGGAAGTAGAAACCACTCCAGTATTCTTGCCTGGAATATTCCATTGGCAAAGCAGCCTGGCAGGCTATAGTCCAGGGGGTCACAAAATCAGATGCAACCAAGCACACACATAATAGCTAAATGCAACTGGGAGAGGGAGACAGGATTTCTACTCTGTGGAACACATAGAATTTGAGATGGAACTTGAAATTGGAGAAGAATTTCAGCAAGTGATAATAAAGGAAATGCAAATATAAACGAGGGCAAAGTATAGAGGAGAGAAGCATGAGGCCTACTGAAGAAACAGAAAGCAGTTCAGATGGCTGGTGAATGGAGTGTCTGCCGAGGAGGACTGGGAAGCAAGAGGAGATTTTCTTTGAAACCCATTCATGAGGTCTTGAGTAACAAGCTAAGATGTGGAATAAGATTCTTCAGGATTTGAGAAATCAATGAAGGTTTCAAGAAGATATTTTCTGGCAATGGTGTCTAACAGGGAGAAGGGAGAGGTCAAGCCCAAACATTTTGAGGATACAGCAATACTTCTAGTTGACAGATAATAAGGATTTAAAAGGAACAAGATGAGAGACAAATTCAGGAGATCATACGAAAGTGGAAGCTACAGGACTTATAACTCTCACGATGTTGTCAGAGAACACTCACGGTTTCATCTCTTATTGATCTTGGGACTGTTGATGGCTTTATTCATCAATAGTAGGAAACATAACAGCAGAATAAATAAATCTCAATGGGAATCATGGCTTTCATATCTGGACATGTTCCACTCTGTGAGGTAGGAACAGTCCAGGGGAAATGCCTAGCAGACAGGATTTCAGAAGAGTCAGCCCTTGGACATATGCATTTCTCAGTACTCAGAAAGGAGTGCCTTGAAACCACGAGATGTGGACAGATACCCAAAATAGAAAAGATGACTGATAGAAGGTGGACATTAAGAAACAGGCAAAAAAAGAAGAAGAAAGAAAAAGAGCAGGCAAAGAAGAGATGATCACCCTGGGGAGAGCAGAATTATGGAAAACAAGAAGATAGAAAGTATGGGCAGAGGTGTCAAATGTTGCAAAAACATCTCTGAGAATTACAGTTAAGTTGAGAGTGAGATGAGGCGCTGACTAATGGGACATGAGGAGAGGACAAAATCTGGGACTGCGGTCACCCTAGTAATAATTAAAGAAGTAATCGGTAAATTTCAAGAGATTTTCTGCTCAACTTAATCAAGTGAGATATTTCATAGCAGAGCTTATTACCTAGACTCTATCACAATGTTCTTTTCCACTACATGTCCCTGAAAGAAGACAAACATACAGAAACAGGAGAAAATGACTTGAGACTAAGAAATTGACATGAAGTATTTTTTTAAAAAAAGAAATGAAAAAAATTATTCTTCAGCAAGTATTTGTTGAGCAGTTAGTGCGGGAGACCTGGGTTTGATCTCTGGGTTGGGAAGATCCCCTGGAGGAGGAAAAAGCTACCCAATCCAGTATTCTGGCCTCAAGAATTCCATGGACTGTATAGTCCATGAGGTCGCAAAGAGTCAGACACAACTGAGCGACTTTCAGTTTTACTTTTAGTGTATGTGAGACTTAGATGATAGAAATTGATATAAAAAGTTATTTCTAGGTATTTTATTTCTTTAAATACCATTGTAAATGGGACTTCTTGATTTTGATAGTTCATTTTTAATGTTTAGAGATGCAACTGAGTTTTGTATGTTGATCTTGTATCTTATAACTTTATCGAATTCCTTTATCCGTTCTAATTATCTTTCTGTGGAGTCTTTATGGTTTTCTACAAAAAAGATCATGCCATATGCAAAGAGAGATAATTTTACTTAGTCATTTCCAATTTGGCTTCCCTGGTGGCTCAGACAATAAAGAATCCGCCTGCAATGCAGGAGACCCAGGTTCAATCCCTGGCTTGGGAAGATGCCCTGGAGAAAGGAATGACTATCCACTCCAGTATTCTTGCCTGGAGAATTCCATAGACAGAGGAGCCTGGCAGGCTACAGTCCTTGGGGTCACAAAGAGTTGACATGACTGAGCAACTAACATATTTTTACTTCTTTTCCTTGCCTAACTTGCTCAAGAAGATTTCCAATACTATATTAAATAGAAGTGGCAAGGGTATGCATTCTTATCTTGTTTTAAATCTTACAGGAATGCTTTTAGTTTTTACTACTGCGTATGAAATTAGTTGTGAGCTTTTCATATTGACCTTTGATATATTGAGGTAAGTTTCTTCAGGATCTAATTTGTTGAGAACTTTTATCATGAAAGGTTGTTGAAGTCTTTTAAATGCTTTTTCTACATCAATTGATCATATGATTTTTATATTTCATTTAATTAATATGGTGTATCACATTGATTTTTTGTGTTGAGCCATCCATGTATCCCAAGAATAAATCCTCTTGGTCATGGTTTATGATCCTTTAATGTGCTATTGAATTCTGTTTGCTAACATTTTGTTAAGGATTTTGGCATCTATGTTCATTAAGGATACTGGCCTATAATTTTTTTTTCTTATGGTGCTTTTGTCTGGATTTTGCCAAAGATGTAAAAGCTTGTCCACTGAAAAATATAAAAGAGCAATGAAAGAAATCTTAAAAGACACAACTAAATAGAAAAACACCCCATGTTCATGAATTAGAAGAACTAATAATTGTTCAAATGTTCGTATTACCCAAAGAAATCTACAGATAGTGCAATCTCTATCAAAATCCAATGTCATGTTTTATGGAAACAAAAAAAATAATTCTAAAATTCATAGAGGACAACAAAAGATGATGAATAGCCAAGGAATTCTGAGCAAGAAGAACAAAGCAGAGGTATAAGATGTCCTGATTTCAAAATATGTTATAAAACTACAGTAATCAAAATAATATGGTACTAGTGTAAAAACACACAGACCAATAGATCCAAAAATATACCCTCACGTATATGACCGACAGATTTTCAACAAGGGTGTCAAGAATAAACAATAAGAAAAAGATGATCTCTTTAATAAGTGGTGTTGCAAAAGAATGAAATCCCTTATCTTACACCATACTCAAAAATCAATTCAAAATTGTCAAAATTGATAAAAGACTTAAATGCAAGATCTAAAATTATTAAACTCCTAGAAGAAAGCATAGAGAAACTTCCTGTTATCTTGACATTGGCCTTGACAATGATTTATTGAAAAACATAGACAGCAAGAGGGAAAACAGACAAATGGGAATTGTCCATTAAAAAGTCTCTGCACAGCAAAGAAATCAATCAACAAAATAAAAAGGCAACTTACAGAATGGGAGAAAATATTTCCAAACCATATATCTGATAAACAGTTAATATCCAAAATATGTAAGGAACTTCTGCAACTCAATGGCAAAATAATAATAACAAACCAACCAAAAAACATAGAACCTGAATAGATACATCTCCAAAGAAGACATATAAATGGCCAACAGGTACATGAAAAGGTGCTCAACATTAATAACCATCAGAGAAATCCAAATCAAAACCACAATAAGCTATCACTTCATACCTTTCAGAGTGCCTATTATCAAAAAGATAAGAAATTAACAGTGTTGCTGAGGATGTGGAGAAAAGGAGACCCTTATACACTTTATCACTGTGTTAGCCTAAATATTATCATTAAATAAAAGAGATGTGTGATATGGCAGAATACTACTTTTGTGGTTTGCACTAACGTATAAATGTACTCTTTATGGCTTGACATAAGCTTATAACATTCATTGGAACATAGGGAAAGCAAAGGAAAACATCTACTTCTGCTTCATTGACTACACTAAAGCCTTTAACCATGTGGATCACAATAAACTGTGGAAAATTCTTAAAGAGATAGGAATACCAGACTACCTCACCTGTTTCCTGAGAAACCTGTATGTGGGTCAAGATGCAACAGTTAGAACTGGACATGGGACAGCTGACTGGTTCAAAATTGGGAAAGAAGTATGTCAAGGCTGTATATTGTCACCTTGCTTATTTAACTTACATGCAAAGAGTGTGTGTGTGTGTATGTGTGTGTGTGTGTGTGTGTGTGTGTGTGTGCAGGCTGAGTTGTTCAGTCATGCCCCACTCTTTGTAACCCCATGGACTGTAGCCCACCAGGTTCTTCTGTCCATGGAGTTTTCCAGGCAAGAATACCGGAGTGGGTTGCCATTTTCTCTTCTAGGTGATCTTCCCAGACCAGGGATCGAACCCGCATCTACTGCGGCTCTTGCATTGGCATGAGGACTGTTTACCACTAAGCCATTTGGGAAACATGTGCAGAGTTCAGTTCAGTTCAGTTCAGTCTCTCAGTCATCTCTGACTCTTTGCGACCCCATGAACCGCAGTACGCCAGGCCTCCCTGTCCATTACCAACTCCCGGAGTTTACTCAAACTCATGTCCATGCATCGGTGATGCCATCCAACCATCTCATCCTCATCCCTTCTCCTCCTGCCTTCAATCCTTCCCAGCATCAGGGTCTTTTCCAAGGAGTCAGTTCTTTGTATCAGATGGCCAAAGTCCTGGAGTTTCAGCTTCAACATCAGTCCTTCCAATGAATATTCAGGACTGATTTCCTTTAGGATGGACAGGTTGGATCTCCTTGCAGTCCAAGGGACTCTCAAGAGTCTTCTCCAACACCACAGTTCAAAAGCATCAATTCTTCGGTGCTCAGCTTTCTTTATAGTCTAACTCTCACATCCATACATAACCACAGGAAAAAATATAGCCTTGACTAGACACACCTTTGTTGGCAAAGTAATGTCTCTGCTTTTTAATATGCTGTCTAGGTTGGTCATAACTTTCCTTCCGAGGAGTAAGCGTCTTTTAATTTCATGGCTGCAGTCACCATCTGCAGTGATTTTGGAGCCCAAAAAAATAAAGTCTGTCACTGTTTCCACTGTTTCCCCATCTGTTTCCCATGAAGTGATGGGACCAGATGCCATGATCTTAGTTTTCTGAATGTTGAGCTTTAAGCCAAATTTTTCACTCTCCTCTTTCACTTTCATCAAGAGGCTCTTTAGTTCTTCGTCCCTTTCTGCCATAAGGGTGGTGTCATCTGCATATCTGAGGTTATTGATATTTCTCCTGGCAATCTTGATTCCAGCTTGTGCAGAGTACATCATGCTAAATGCTAGGCTGACTGAATCATAAGCTAGAATCAAGATTGCTGGGATTATCAACATATCAACAACCTCATATATGCAGATAATACCACTCTAATGGTAGAAAGCAAAGAGGAACTAAAGACCTTTCTGATGAGGGTGAAAGATGTGAGTGAAAAACCTGGCTTGATACTTAGCATTAAAAAGCTAAGATCATGGCATCCAGTCCCATTACCTAATGGCAATTAGAAGGGGAAAAAGTGGAAGCAGTGACAGATTTTATTTTCTTGGGCTCCAAAATCACTGCAGATGGTGATTGTAGCAAAGAAATTAAAAGATGCTTGCTGCTTGAAAGGAAATCTATGACAAAAAAGCAGAGACATCACTTTGTTGACAAAGGTCCATATAGTCAAAGGTATGATTTTTCCATAGTAATGCATGGATGTGAGATGTGAACTATACAGAAGGCTGAGTGCCAAAGAATTGATAATTTCGAACTGGGGCGGTGGAGAAGACTCTTGCGAGTCCCTTGGAGAGCAAAAAGATCAAACCAGTCAAACCTAAAGGAAATCAACCCTGAATATTCATTGGAAGGACTGATGCTGAAGCTGAACTCCAATACTTTGGCCACCTGATGCAAAGAGCTGACTCACTGGAAAAGACCCTGATGCTGGGAAAGACTGAAGGCAAAAGAAGATGGGGGCAGCAGAGGATGAGATGCTTAGATAGCATCATTGATTCAATGGACATGAGTTTGACCTAACTCGGGGATACATTGAAGAACAGGGGAGCCTGGTGTGCTGCAATCTGTGGGGTCACAAAGAGTCAGACATAACTTAGTGACTGAACTACAACAAATACACTGTTAGTGGTAATGCAAAGTGATTTGGCTACTATGGAAAACATTATGAATATTCCTCAAAAAATTGAAAAAAGAACCACCATTTTTCAGTCCATGGGGTCACAAAGAGTTGGACTTGACTGAGAGACTGAACAACAGCACGTTTATGATCCATTGATCTCACTTCTGGTTACATAGCCAAAGGAATTGAAATCAGGATCTTAAAGATACATATCATGAATATTGCCATGTTCATTGCAGCACTATTCACAATAGCCAAGACACAGGGAAGCAACTCAAAGGTTCATTGAGAATGAATGGATAAAAAAACTATGTTATTTACATATAATGGAGTATTAACATGTACGTATAATGAAACATAATATTATAATAAAGAAGAAAATCTTGTCATTTGCAGAAACAGATGAATCTGGAGGACATAATGCTATGTGAATAAGCCAGACATAGGACAAATACTATGAGTCCACTTATATGAGGTATCTGAACTAGTCAAACTCATGAAAGAGAGTAGAATGGTGGTTACCAACAATTGGAGGCGTGAAGAGGAATGGGGAGGTGTTGGTACAAAGGTACAAGCTTTGGAAGGTGAGGAAGTTCTAGAGGTCTATGTACATCACAGTGCCTAGAGTTAACAATACCATAGTGTATCCTTAAAACATTTGCTTAGAGGGTAGATATTATGTTTAGTATTTGTATTTTTACCACAAAAGTAAAGATGGTAGGAAGAAACTTTAGATGTGATGGATATGTTTATGGGGTTGATTGCTGTGATGGTTTCACACTTCTAAACTCAGCATCACCTCGAACTTCTAAACTCCTTCTTCTAAACTCAGCAACACTATGAATGAAGCTAGTGGAGGTGATGGAATTCCAGTTGAGCTATTTCAAATACTAAAAGATGATGCTGTGAAAGTGCTGCACTCAATATGCCAGCAAATCTGGAAAACTCAGCAGTGGCCATAGGACTGGAAAAGGTCAGTTTTCATTCCAATCCCAAAGAAAGGCCATGCCAAAGAATGTTCAAACTACCACACAATTGCACTCATCTCACAAGCTAGGAAAGTAATGCTCAAAATTCTCCAAGCCAGGCTTTAACAGAACGTGAACCGTGAACTTCCAGATATTCAAGCCTGTTTTAGAAAAGGCAGAGGAACCCGAGTTCAAATTGCCAACATCCACTGGATCATCAAAAAAGCAAGAGAGTTCCAGTAAAATAATGACTTTTGCTTTATTGACTACGCTAAAGCCTTTGACTGTGTTGCTCACAACAAACTATGGAAAATTCTTAAAGAGTTGGGAATACCTGACCACCTTACCTGCCTCCTGAGAAATCTGTGTGCAGGTCAAGAAGCAACAGTTAGAACTGGACATGAAACAACAACAGACTGGTTCCAAATTGGGAAAGGAGGGCGTCAAGGCTGTATATTGTCACCTTGCTTATTTAACTTATATGCAGGGTACATCATGCAAAATGCTGTGCTGGATGAAGCACAAGCTGAAATCAAGATTGCCGGGAGAAATATCAATAGCCTTGGATATGCAGATGACACCACCCTTATGGCAGAAAGTGAAGAGGAACTGAAGAGCCTCTTGATGAAAGTGAAAGAGGAGAGTGAAAAAACTGGCTTACAACTCAACATTCAGAAAACTAAGATCATGGCATCTGGCCCCATCACTTCATGGCAAATACATGGGTAAACAATGGAAACAGTGACAGACTTTATTTTGGGGGGCTCCAAAATCACTGCAGGTGGTGACTGCAGCCATGAAATTAAAAGATGTTTGCTCCTTGGAAGAAAAGCTATGATCAACACAGACAGCATATTAAAAGGCAGAGACATTACTTTAACAACAAAGGTCTGTCTAGTCAAAGCTATAGTTTTTCCAGTAGTCATGTATGGATGTGAGAGATGAACTATAAAGAAAGCTGAGTGCCAAAGAATTGATGCTTTTGAACTGCAGTGTTAGAGAAGACTCTTGAGAGTCCCTTGGACTGCAAGGAGATCCAACCAGTCCATCCTAAAGGAAATCAGTCCTGAATATTCATTGGAAGGACTGATGTTGAAGCTGAAACTCCAATACTTTGGCCACCTGATGCGAAGAACTGACTCATTGGAAAAGACCCCGATGCTGGGAAAGATTGAAGGCAGGAGGAGAAGGGGATGACAGAAGATGAGATGGTTGGATGGCATCACCGATGCAATGGACATGAGTTTGAGTAAGCTCCAGGAGTTGGTGATGGCCAAGGAAGCCTGGTGTGCTGCAGTCCATGGGGTCACAAAGAGTCAGACACGACTGAGTGATTAAACTGAACTGAAAACTCAGCAAGCTGTATACATTAAATATGTACAGTTTTCTGTATGTCAATCATATCCCAATAAAATTTTTGTAATTAGAATAAAAAGTGGTCTCTACCCTTGGGGAACTTATTATGCAATTAGGAAAGAATGTGTTAAATCAAGCTCATAGATACAGAGAATAGATTAGTGGTTGTTGGAGGTGAGGATGAAGTGGGTAAAATGGGTGGAAATGAGTCAAAACTGAAAACCTTCCAGTTATAGAATAAGTATATCATGGAGATATAATGTCACAGAATGGCGACTATAGTTAGTAAACTATATTGCATATTTGCAAGTTTCTAAGAGCGACTGAACTGAACTGAAGAGAGTAGTAATCTTAAAAGTTCTCTGTACCTATTCATCGTGACAAATGTTAACTACGCTTATTGTGGAAATCATTTTATAATATATACAATATCAAATCATTGTTGTATACCTGAAACTAACATTTGTTGTTGTTTAGTCGCTAAGTTGTGTCTCTGACTCTTTTGCAATACCATGGATTGTAGACCACCAGGCTCCTCTGTCCATGGGATTTCCCAGGCAAAAATACTAGAGTGGGTTGCCATTTCCTTCTCCAGGGGATCTTCTTGACTCAGGCATGTAACCCACATCTTCTGCGTTGGCAGGCAAATTCTTTACCACTGCCACCAGAGAAGCCCTAAACTAATATAATGTATGGCAATTATATTTAAGTAATTAAAAGTGTTTGTAATTAGAAATGTGAGAAGCCTTTAAATAATATTCAGAAACTTTGAATTGATAGAGGAAATGAATCAAAGAGAAAAGAATATTTTTAAATATTATTATTCAAGCAGGATTAAAGAACACATCTGAGATAAAGATGAGAGTAGGCCCCTTAAAAGGGAAAATGGTTACTTAAGCAAGGTAAGACACACAAAGGAATTTTAAAGAACGTTTATGCTACATTAGCTTGAGTTAACATGTTCTCATATTTTCATCATTAACAGCAAAAACAATATCATGAGCACCTAGTCTCTTGAGAGCACTTGATATCTGTGACATAGGAACTAATTAATTAATTGAACATTGAGTTGCATAGCATTGTTAAACCTAAAATGTGATTTGCGAACGTTAGGATCTCTATACTTAAAGTACAGTCTTCTGCCAACGATTTAAATACCCTAAGAGCTGGTAATGATTGTTCATATCACACAACTGACTAGCTTTTAGAATGTATCAACCACCTCATACATCCATGGAAAGCAAAAAGTAACAACCCCTGAACTTCTAGGAATCTCTAGTGAAAAAAAATTTAATGGTATTAAAATAAGTTAAGTCAGCAAAAAAACACTTCAAATTCTCCAGACTTATTTTTGGAAAGGGTGAGCAAATGAATTAAATTGTAGGTAAATACATCTGAGATGCAAAGTAGTAATGCAGATAACAATCCATTTTTTATAATTAAAGCTTAGCTAAACTATCATTTGGCCACAATGATAATTTTGTATCGAACTATAAATAACAACAGGAGATCTGTAGAGAAAAATTGCCTTGCAGCATTTTTGGAAAAATTAATGTATATCCAATATTGATCTTGGTTTGTGCATGTTAAACTGTTCCTCCTTGAGTACAGTATTCTCGAAGTCAATAATATGCCATAATCTCATATGACACTAATAAAATAACGCAAATGACTATTCATTTTTGTTAACTTGTCCATGACTTAATGGATGGATAAATTTTGTTAAAAGAGGAAGCAAGAACTTAATGCATAGTAGGCATATCTGTAAAACAATTTTGAGTGATTATTTTTGGAGGGGTCACTTTCCTAACAGAGAAAGTGAAGCAATCAATCTCTTGAAATTTTTCCCAAAAAGTGTTTTTATAGCTTTTGATACGAACTTCAGAAAACCAAAGCCACGTACATTAGGTAGTTTGTTTTGTTCACTAAGAATGTAATAGAGTAATGGTGTTGCCAGTAAAGTCCAAGGAAGCTAAAAATATGCAAAACAGCAGCATTAGAATGATTTATATATAACACTTCCTTGGTGGCTCAATTGGTAAAGAATCTGCCTGCAATGCAGGAGACCCAAGTTCCATCCCTGGGTCAGGAAAATACACGGGAGAAGAGAATGGCAATCCACTCCAGAATTCTTCCCTGGAGAATTCCATGGACAGAGGAGCCTGGCAGGCTACAGTCCATAGGGTCGCCAAGAGTCGGACACAACTGAGTGACTAACACACATATTAATTTTATTTCTCAAAATTGTTGAAATTAGTAACACTAAAGTTGTTTTCTTGTACCCAAGGGACACTAGTAAGGGAAAAGAATAGCTGAGCAGTGAGAGGGCAAGGTAAAGTCTTAGATTCAAGGAAAAATACAGAGCAAGGAAGAATTACTTTCCATCCAATCCAGTTTTCCTGTGCATTCATTATGAGAAAGCAATGAACTAAAGACTTGTGTTTGCACAGTACACCAAACTGCAGGAGAAAATACAAACAGTGTAACTTAAGAAAATAAATTTACGTTTGAGTCTCCCTGGTTATTTCCTAGCCATCATTTAAACTCTTGAAAATGCACCTTAACTCTTTCAAGGCACTTACCATCCATCTAGGCAGAGGCAGATACTTTACAGTGAGAGCTAAGGTACCATTTAATCCAAGACTTTATAACCCAGGAGTGCTATGGGCAATGAGAATTCCTCTGAGGCATGCTTTCTTTGGAGAAAATACTGTTTGACCACAGTGTGAGTTTGGTCATGATGTATATAGAACTGGAATGTTAAACAGAATGATAAAAGGTCATTTATTGGGAAAAAAAAGTTTGGCTCAACTCTGTAACACTAGGGCTTAAAAATAAGAAGAATGTCCTGCCCTTTCTTGCCTTACTGGGTCTCACAGACAAAAAGGAAAATTCAAATTAGTAAATTAGTTATCCAAATTAGTAAATCTTTTTGCCATATAAAATATGTTACTCAAAATGAATCATAGACCTAAATGTGAAAAATAAAACTATAACACTTACAAAGGAAAATTTAGGAGCAAAAATCTTTGTAACTTGGGTTAGACAAAGATTTCTTAGATGTAACACCCAAAATATGATTTATAGAAGAAAGAAATGGACTTTGTCAGAAGCAAAATCTGCTCTTTAAAAAGACAGTCTTAAGTGAAGGAAAAGACAAATCAGATCTGAACAAAAAGTTGCAAGGTATATATTTGATGAAGAACTTGCTTATCTATAACACATAAAGAGCTCTTAAAACAATAATAAAACAACTTAATTTTTTAAATGGACAAAAGATTTGAACAGACACTTCACTAGAGGAGATTGCAATACTGATTGCAAATAAACTCGTCAAAAAGTGCTAAACATTAGCTGCAAACAAAAGCTGCAATGAGATACTACTACATACCTCTTAAAATGTGTAAATTTTTTAATTTTTAAAAGCTAACCTTGGCAAGCATTGACAAGAATAGGGGGTAACTGGAATTTCATATACTGCTGATATTTTCTGTGTGTTTAGTCGCTCAGTTGTGTTTGACTCTGCAACCCCATGGACTATAGCCAGGCCCTTCTGTCGATGGGATTTTCCAGCAAGAATACTGGAGTAGGTTGCCATTTCCTCCTCCAATGGATTTTCCCAACACAGGATCGAATCTGCATCTCCTGCATTGGCAGGCATATTCTTTTACCACTGAGCCACCTGGGAAGCCCACAGTACTGGTGGGCATGTAAAATGGTATTGTTACTTTGGAAAACAGTTTGACAGTTTCTTAAAATGCCACATGATCCAGCCATCCTAATCCTAGATATTTACCCAAGAGAAATGAAAAGTACAAATCTATACAAAAACTTATACAGGCTACTAGGAATCACAGTCTGGGGAACAGGCAATGTCCATCAAGTATAATTAGGTGAAGAGGACTTAGTAGAGGTTTATATAGAATGCTACTGGGTCCAGAAGAAAGCAAGTTACTCAGGAAAGGGGATAATGATCAAGGAAAGCCTCAGATCATTCTTAAAAGACAAAGTCTTGCAAGACAACAAAAATTAGAAAGAGTGTTTCAGAGTGTGCAAAACTCAACTCAAAACCCCCCAAACTAAACCCCCATTTTTCCCAAAATCTGCTGTACCGGGAGCTGTCCCTGTGTCAAACAATAGCAACGCCATCTTTCCAGTCGCTCAGAACAGAAAACTTTGAGTCATTCTTGACTCCTCTCTTTCTCTCGTATCTCTACCCAACCCATTAGGAAAGACTGCTGTCTCTGCTTTCAAAATATTAACATATCCACAGTGTCAACATTTCACCATCTTTGCTGTTCCCAGCTATCATCATCTCTCACCTGCAATAGACTCCTACCTAGTCTTGCTGCTTCTAAATTGGCCACCATCTGTAGTCCGTTCTCAACATAGCATCCAGAATTATCATTTTAAAATGTAAATCAAATCATGAGAGTCCTCTGCAATGGCCTCCCAATCCATTCAGAGTAAAACTAAGGTCTTACAATGGTCTGAAAGGCCTTCACAAGTTAGCCCCTCAGTCTCTCTCACTTCCTTTCCCAGCACTATTCTCTCTGTGACTCCTTGCCTCTCCTCACTTTTCTATTCCTCGCCCCTCCCCAGCCTCACTGATCCCCTTGCTGCTTCTAGAACAGGACAGGTAGATTTCTATGTTAGAGTTTTTGCACTGGCTGTTCCTTGTGCTGGAACTCTTTTCTTCCACATCTCCAGGTGGCTTATTCTCATACCTTCCGCAAGTCTTACTCAAATGTCACCTGCCTGAAACACTCTATATGAAATTGCATCTTGCCTTTCCTCCCAAACTACCACCTCACATTCTCAGTTCCCCTTGTTGAGTCGCTCAGTCATTTGTAACTCTTGGTGACCCCATGCTCTGCAGTGCCTCAGGCTCCCCTCTGTCCATGGGGATGTCCCAGAGGAGCCTGGTGGGCTGCATTTCCCAGGCAAGATATTGAAGTGAGTTACCATTTCCTTTTCCAGGGGATCTTCCCAACCCATGGATCAAACCTGCATCTCTTGCAAGTCTTCTGCATTGCAGGTGGATTCTTTACTGTTGAGCCACCAGGCAAGTCCTCAATTCCCCTTTCCTTGCCCTAACCTTTTCCCCATAAAACTTACCACCTGCTAACATACTGTACTTATTTATGATGCTCATTGCTAGTTGGTCTTTCTCCACTGGAATGCAAGCCCCATGTTCTCTTATTTGATGTATCCCTAGATACACTGCCTATTGCATAATAAATGTTTAATTTTTGTGTGTTCAGTAAACGTAAGTTTCACGAAAATGAGAAAAATAGTCATTCCGATGACTGCAAATAGTCAGTGTCACTAGAGTGTTAAGAGCCCATGAGATAAATGCACATGAGAAGGTAAAATTGGAGTTGTAGAAGATCTTTCCATCCTCTGCAAAGAGTACCAGCAAGTGGGGAACCACTGACAAGATTTACACATGGAATTAACATGATTATATTTACACATTAGATCACTCTTGCAGCACTGTGAATCTGACATCTCCAACTTTCCAACGTCACAAAATAAAATTTTAAAATAGCTTTTTTATGTTGCCATAAACTTGACCCTTCCTGAGTGCTATAGAATCATAATTGTTAGAGAACAGATTCTGGAACAGACTGCCTGGATTTACATTCCTTTTCTACCAGTAGCTCTAGGATTTAGCAAGTTACTCAGCCTCTCTTTTCTTTAGAAATCTGTAAAATAAATAATTCTTTTTAAAATGTCGTTGTGGTCTTTTAAGAGTTATAATAAATAAGACAGTTCATGCTTGAACATGGTAAGCACTATAAATGTGTTTTAATATTTTTAATACTAAAAGAAAAAAACACATTTCATAGATGCTTTATTTAATGGCAAACTATTGCTTCATCTTTCCTCCAATAGTTTTGCATTTTCTAAATTGAGCAAGCCTTTCATACATAAATATTGGCAGTATTTTCATATATTTTAAGTTAGTAAAACTTAGAGATGTGATCATTGAAACGAACTTCAAAGAATAAGCGTTCTGTTGTGTTTTGACTTTAAACGACTCCTGTCTCATATTTCCACAAATTCCAATCTAGATGAGCAATATTCATTAAAATACCCACCGCTTGTTTTATTATTTATAGTTTATATGTCTTTCCATTGAAACAAAGAGACAGATTGTCTTCTAGCTGAGACACCTGGAAGGTGCTTGAAGTACAAAGGCCATGATTCAAAAGTCTGCAGTGCAGTCAACAAGCAATTACTTTTGCATGTGATAGGAGACTGTCAGCTTCAAACACAGGACATTCTTTGGGAAGATTAGTCCAAATTACATTTTATTACATCGGCCCACTTGAATGGCCTAAACTTCATATACTTCTTATTCTAATGGAATTCCAACTGAGGCATTAATATATTGTTTATGACATGTTTGGAGTTCTTGTGTTATCAGCATGCATTCATGAGAGAAGCTTCAAACAGTATCAGATAACAGTGAGCTGGATGTTGGCTGTTGTACAGCATAGGGGATTTTATCATCTTGTTGAACCAGTGGCAGTGATTAAATTAAACTGTCTGAACAAAGCTTTTGCATGTCAGACTGTTGAATGGCAAAATGAAAGAGTGACACACTTCAAAGATCAGAGGAAAGGAGACAGGGCTAGAAAAACACAGTTATATAACTGTTTATATACAACATTCAGAGACAAAATCAACAGTTTAAAACTGTTGGTTTTCATTTTACTTCATCTTTAAACTTTTCAGTATCATTTTATACATTTTCTAGGCATATTTCCCCACATTCTTTTTCAAGTAACATACTTAATTTAACTTGGAATGTTGATTGAACGATTAGGTAGTTAGGGGAGGATTTTTTTGTTCTGTTTCTTTGTGCATGGATGATTTTTAATTTGGTTTAATTTCTAATTTTTCTCTTATTATTCCTAATGAGATATTTTAGACAAAAAAATGTCCAGTAAACTAAGATGGTTCCATAATTTTTACCTAGGGAGAGAAACACAGGGCTTTTATTTTTCCACTTCAAGAGACAAATCAAAATTTTAAAAGAGAAGTTTAATACAGTAGAACTAAACTGAAATTATTTTTATAAGCTGAAACATTATAATATATGAGCTCTCTGAAGGAGTTTATGAGTAAAAAAGTTTTACGAATATAAATGTATCTGAGATACAAAGTTAGCTTCAGAGGAATCCACATGTTTTCTATCCAATGAGATTTGTAAATCAACAGACTATTCTGACACTTATTTATAATATTATTTTTGTTAGCAAAAAAAAAAAAATAGTTTTGTTAGTCTTGAGAAAATGTTATTTCCTCTCGCACAAAATAAAACTGGGAAAAAATCCAGAAAAAGCAAATTGAGTTTTAGTGCTGTTTCCATTACAAAGTCTACATAGTTTTAGATCATTGTTTAGACTGGTGACTTCCTTTTTATTTAAAGACTCTAAGTCAACCATTTGGAAACATTTAAGAAACTTCCAGTGTCTCAAGTTAGTTGTAGAAGATAGGTATTCAGATGATACTAACCCTTGTACATTAGTTTCTTCAATTTTGATTTACACAATTTCCAGAGCTTTAAGATAAAGCTCATTTTTAAATAAATGCTGGTCCTTAATGATGCATCTTCACATTTTGTTTTTCATTTTCATTTATCTTGGAAGGTGATAGATTTTCAGAGAGATTCTAAGTACTCAGTGACATCCACTAACATTTTAAAGTACAAAACACTTTAAATCCAATTCCTCTTGAGACACTTAGTGGTAAGGGGAGAAATCATAGAAAAAATGAAAACAAAGTCAACGTGTCCTTTTAGAATATTTCACCACAAACAACCACATCAGCATGCATCCTTCACAAATTTACTTCTTCAACCCACCAAATATTTAGGACATGCTGAGTGCAGTGAAATACAAGGAAACCAACAGAGGACAATCAGGATTATCTACAGATACAAAAAAAGATGAATTTTGACTTAGTTATGTGGCATACTTTTGGAATTGGGTTAGAAACATTCTCAATTAGAAATTTGTAAAGACAGCAAAACAATTCCTAAATTCATAGATTTGAAAATCCTGAAATTTATATGAAATCTATATGATTATAAACTTATTCAGAGTTTCATTTATAAATTGTATTTTCATAGACTATATTTTTGATTAAAATATAATTAGGAAGAAGTTACTTTTGGCATTTTCTATTATACAGAATGATAATTTTTATGCTTATTCAAAGTATTTTCGAAATTTTCTGTTCACTCAAAGTCTACTATGATCTAAAAAAATTGAGAATTGAAATATTGTAAGTAACAAATTGTTATTTAATCAATATAATATGGTGTCAATTATCTTCAAGTAAAAAAAATTATTATATAACATCAATATTTATACTCTAAAAACAAAAGTAAACTTTTCAATTTCTCACTGCACTTTATAAAAATTATTCATGAATTAAACAATGAAGTAAACCTCTGTGAAGTCATAAAAACAGAAAAATGTTCATGGTTAAATGTTACATTACCTGGTAAAAATACAATAAAAAATTAGAAATGAATAGCAAAATTTACATAAACACTCAACAGGTTGGAAATTTTAAAACACTCCCTAAGTAAATTTTGCCTCAAATAAGGTATTATGAGAACAACATGAGTCAAAACTCATGAGATATCTTCAAAGGTTTTTCAAAAGAAAGTCATACTCCTGGATGTTTATATCATACAAGAAAGGAAAATGAGAACATATATTAAATGAGCATTCAGCTAAAGAAGTTAAAAGAAAAGCAAAAATATCTTTTAAAATACAAAATGAAATTAAGGACTTAAGTTTAGAAATTAATAAATAAAAAAAACTTTGGAATTGATAACTTCATGTATAAACTGATATTTAGAAAAGAAAGACAATTCCTTAACAAATCTATTCAAGAAAAATAAGGAAAAAGCAGATACAATGTTAAAAATCAAAATGGATCTATACCAATTAAATTTTCAAATTATAAGGGAGTATTATTAACACACAACTCAGAAGCCAAAAAAAGAGAGAGTATTATTGAGGTTACTACATCAAAACATAAACATTTTGTTTGGCAAAAGACATCCTCAGCAAATGTATAAGAAAAATTACAAAATTACAATCTGGGAGAAAAGTTTGCAACCTACGTGAAAGATGAAATAAGTGAAATAAGAATAAATACAGCCTTTCTGAAGAATCGGCAAGATGGCGGAAGTGGAACAGAAGAAGAAGCGGACCTTCCGCAAGTTCACCTACCGCGGCGCAGACCTCGACCAGCTGCTGGACGCGTCCTATGAGCAACTGACGCAGCGATACAGTGCGCGCCGGCGACGGCGGCTGAACCGCGGCCTGCGGAGCAAACAGCACTCGCTGCTGAAGCGGCTGAGCAAGGCCAAGAAAGACGCGCCGCCCATGGAGAAGCCCGAGGTGGTGAAGACGCACCTGTGTGACATGACCATTCTGCCCGAGATGGTGGGCAGCATGGTGGGCGTCTACAACGGCAAGACCTTCAACCAGGTGGAAATCAAGCCTGAGATGATCGGCCACTACCTAGGCGAGTTCTCCATCACCTACAAGCCCGTGAAGCATGGCCGGCCCGGTATCGGGACCACCCATTCCTCCCGCTTCATCCCCCTCAAGTAACCTGCTGGCCAATAAAAGCAGAGACTTATCTAGTAAAAAAAAAAAAAAAAAAAAAAAATAAACACAGTTCAGAAGAAATAAATATGGTTACAAAGCTCTAAAAACATCACTCTTCTTTAATCTAGCAGTTCTATTTTTAGTAATTTATCCTGTAAAAAATGTTTCAGAAGATACAATCAGACATTGCATTTAATTTAAAATAAAGAAAAATGAGAAACAACTATATTGGTGAAAAAATCACAATACACACAAATAAATAATATGCAGTCATTAAAGGAGTTCAGTTCAGTTCAGTTCAGTCACTTACTCGTGTCTGACTCTTTGACACCCCATGGACTGCAGCACCCCAGGCCTCCCTGTCCATTGCCAGCTCCCGGAGTTTACTCAAACTCGTGTCCGTTAAGTCAGTAGGCCATCCAACCTTCTCATCCTCTGTCGTCCCCTTCTCCTCCTGCCTTCAATCTTTCCCAGCATCAGGGTCTTTTCCAAGGAGACAATTCTTTGCATCTGGTGGCCTAAGTATTGTAGTTTCAGCTTCAACATCAGTCCTTCCAAAGTATATTCAGAACTGATTTCCTTTAAGATGGACTGGTTGGACCGCCTTGCAGTCCAAGGGACTCTCAAGAGTCTTTTCCAACACTACAGTTCAAAAGCATCAATTCTTTGGTGCTCAGCTTTCTTTATAGTCCAGCTCTCACATCTGTACATGTCCACTGGAAGAAACGATCTTTGACTAGACAGACCTTTGTTGGCAAAATAATGTCTCTGCTTTTTAATATGCTGTCTAGGTTGGTCGTAACTTTTCTTCCAAGGAGTAAGTATCTTTTAATTTCATGGCTGCAGTCACCATCCACAGTGATTTTGGAGCCCAGAAAAATAGTCTGTCACTGTTCCCACTGTCTCCCCATCTATTTGCCACGAAGTGATGGGACCAGGTGCCATGATCTTAGTTTTCTGAATGTTGAGCCTCAAGCCAACTTTTTCATTCTCCTCTTTCAGTTTCATCAAGAGGCTCTTTAGTTCTTCGCTTTCTGCCTTAAGTGTGGTGTCATCTGCATATTTGAGGTTATTGATATTTCTCCCAGCAATCTTGATTCCAGCTTGTGCTTTATCCAGCCCAGAGTTCAGAAACAGATAAATAAAACATAAAGTAAATAAAACAGATAAATAAAAGATAAAAGAGTTCAGAAACAGATAAATAAAAACATCTCCAAGTCTATTGTTTAATGAGAACTAAGAGGGAAGCAGGTTACAGAACAGTATGCAGAGCATTATCAAAATCAGGATTTTATAAAAATGAGGTAGGAGAGGGGTTACATATGCCTAAGCAGGCCTGGAAGACTACACACCAATCCAGTAACTATAATTTTCTCTGGGAACTGGCATTATGATATGCAGGTTCGGTTTCCTTCCATCTAGAGCAATCTCCCTTTGTTTCTGTACACTGGTTGAAGAGATCTGAGCCGCTTATGGCTGAGACCATCCCACCTCAGGACTTCCCTGGCAGTCCAGTGGTCAAAGCTCTGCATTTCTGATGCAGGGGGTGTGGGTTCAGTCTCTGGTTAGTGAACTAAGATCCCACGTGCCATGCAACATGGCCAAAAAAAAAAAAAAAAAGAATATCCCTAGATCCAGGATATACTTCTGATCAACTTGTTGTTATACGACTGTTCCATCTCTCCTCCCTGGTGTTCTCTGTAACTAGAAGCTAAGTCTGCAATCTTGATTAAACATTTAGATTAGACATTTTTGGCAAAATACAAGCAGTTTACTTTGGGGACTACTATTACTGTGAAGGCACAGAGAATATATTTACTTTCTACAATACATATTTCAACATTATCTTAATTTTTGCAATAAAGTACATGAGCAACTTTAAAAAATAGAGACATTTGCACTGACACAGAAGAAATCTAATAGTATACCGATCAAATATTTAAAAGGGAAAAGGAAGGTACAAAGTAAGATCTTTCTTTTTTTTTAAAAAAAAAGAAAGGATTGTGTATGTGTGTGTGTGTTTTCTGTATATACACACATGTATCCATTCAGGCATTTATCAAGAAAGAAGCAAAGAATGTGTCAAAGGTTACTTTTGAGGGTGGAGTTATTGATTTTCTATAGTGCCTTATTTTATGCTTTTGCTTAATTCTTTTCTCTTCCATAAGAACAAAATGAGGTTGTGGAGGGGTGAAATTTGTAATTATTTAATGAAACTAATTATTTTAAATGTAAAAAATAACAACTTCTAACAACCAGGAGGAAGAAAGAACAAATGGAAGAAGTATACACAGGAACTCAAAAACAGCAATGTTTGAGGCAATGGCCTGATTTTCCAAGGAAATACCAAATTATATTCAACATAAGTGACTCTTATTTTCCAAAACTGTGCATTCCCAGAAAATGCATTCCTAAACATGTCTTCACTAAGCAGGTCATATTTCATAATATTTTCATTACGATTGTATTTGGGGACAGGAAGCAGGGTAATATGTTTATTCCATGGAACTTTGCTGACCAAGTTTCAATAGAAGCATAGCAATAATCATGATCTGTTAAAATAATTTAAAATATAAATTATATTCCAAACAGTAAAAAAAAAAAAAAATGAATGTATTGCTTATCAGGTCACAAGAGTCGTAGAAGAAGATAAATTAACACATAAATATGTTTTAAGTTATAAACAACCTTTTAACCTTTATTTTGTAATTTATTGTTACCAAAATTTTCGCAAACATCTTTCTATACCAAGGAGTGGTGTTCAAATCATTCTGACTTAAGCTGGCATTGAGATCATTCATGTAAGTATTGACTAGGCATTGCAATGGAATCTTTTAAGTGTTCTTTTAAAATGTGAAGATATGAAGTCTTGGGAAAAATGAATGGGTAAATCTTTTCTACTTATTCTTCTTTTCTTGATATTTCCTACCCTTAACAATGTGTGTGTGCTCAGCTGCTCAGGCAAGCCAGATTCTTTGTAACCCCGTGGACTGTAACCCACCAGGCTCCTCTGTCCATGGAATTTCTCAAGCAAGAATACTGGAGAGGGTAGCAGTTCCCTTCGCCAGGGGATCTTCCCAACCCAGGGATTGAACTCAAGTCTCCTGCATTGCAGGCAGATTCTTTACCATCTGAGCCACCAGGGAAGCCCAAAAGTGAAAGTGAAAGTTTCTCAGTTGTGTCTGACTCTTTGCAGCCCATGGACTATATATACAGTCCATGGAATTCTCCAGGCAAGAATACTGGAGTGGGTAGCCTTTCCCTTCTCCAGGGGATCTTCCCAACCCAGGGATGAAACCCAGGTCTCCTGCAATGCAGGTGGATTCTTTACCAGCTGAGCCACCAGGGAAGCCCAAGGAAACCCAAATTATCCCCAAAACACTGGAGCTGAAAATAACAGACACCTATTGTCTCACAGTTTCTGCAGATTAGAAATCTTGGAGCATTTGATTTGGGTGATTCTAGCACAGAACAGGCTTCCCAGTTGGCACTAGTGCTAAAGAATCCACCTGCCAATGCAGAAGACTCAAAAGACATGGATTCAATCCCTGAGTTGGGAAGATCCCTTGCGGGAGGAAATGGCAACCCGTTTCAGTATTCTTGCCTGGAAAATTCCATGGATAAAGGAACCTGGTGGACTATAGTCCACTTTCACCTTCACTTATCAAGTTAAAGAAGGGGGAGGGAGTGATTTTTTTAAAACCCAGAATTAATGTAAGGATAACAGTCAATTTCTGCCTTTTAATTCTCATTTCATAAGGTTTCCTATCTGCAAACCATTTTCTGCTTGTCCACTGTTCTTGTTCTTCAGTTTTTTCTGGCAACATTTTGAACCAATTTCCTAGAGACAATAAAAGGTTTTCAATTTAAAGTATTTTTAAAAAAGAACTACTTCCTGGTAAATGGCACTATGCCATGCTTTAGTTGACATCCCAATTTCAACTGATTCATCAGAACTGAACTTGTGTGTGTGTGGAAGTTGCTCAGTCATCTCCAACTCTTTGCGACCCCATGGACTATACAGTCCATAGAATTCTCCAGGACAGAATACTGGAGTGGGTAACCGCTCCCTTCTCCAGGGGATCTTCCCAACCCAGGGATTCAAACCAGATCTCCTGCATTGCAGGCAGATTCTTTATCATCTGAGTCACCAGGGAAGCCCAAGAATACTGGAGAAGACTATCCCTTCTCCAGCAGAACTTCTTGATCCAGAACTGAACCTACTATTAAGTAATTCCTCATGACTCACTTAGGTGTCCCCAAGGATCATTGGCTCAGCCTGTAGTTGCATCTTAGAACTTGCCACTTGTGTTGCAAAAACATAAGTGCTGAAGAGCCAGTCCAGCACTGAAGAGGAGAGTTTTTGCTGTTGTTGCTGTTTTACTTTACACAAAAGTGACACTATCTTCTTACAGTTGTGTCTGATCCTTTGTGACCCGGTGGACTGTAGCCTGCCAGGCTCCTCTCTCCATAGAATTCTCCAGGCAGGAATACTGGAATGGGTTGCCATTTCCTCCTCAAGGGGATCTTCCCCACCCAGGGATCGAACCCTCATCTCCTGAGTCTCCTACCTGGGCAGGCAGATTCACTATCCTATTCAGAGCCAAATATTTCACTAGTTACATGAGATAATTCTTGTGAAAAATAAATTAACTGGTACCACACTTATGATTTATTCAAGAAATAAATATGATACTAATAGTAACCCTTAAAGATTGGTACCCCAGGTAGATACCCAACCAGCTGATCACTTGGCCCATTCTCAGTGTTTGAGAGAGGGAAGTGCAGAGACCAGAGAAAAGGCTGCAAGGAGAAGTCTGAGATAGTGCCCACTATGCATAAGAAACCATGAGATGGAGAAAAGAGCCAGCCAGTTGATTAATTAGTTGCTGCAAAAGTGAAGCAGAGTGTTGTTACCTCAACAAAATGACTAACCCTAGAGGAGGAGGCAGAACGAATCCATTGCCCAGGGAATATCCACTAGGCCCATGGACTATCGAGTCACTGAGGCTGTGACTGGATGATCAAGACCAATGCTGAGTCCTGAATGGCTTTGCAACATCCACAGAGTTGTTCTCCTCCTTCTCCATGTAACTTTAAAACAAGAGCCTAAAATCTGGCAGAAGTTAAGCGTGTCTCTGTTACTTGCACCTGTAATGAAATCAACCAATGCAAAAGCTTTAGATATTGTCAGATATTGAAAATTACGAATATATTTTCACTTCAGTTCAGTTTGAGGAAGAAGATTATTTTCAAATATCAAAAACAAAGACTATTTTCAAGCCTAGGACTAAGATAAGCCAGCGTCGACTAATGCTTTATGGTTTATAAACCACTTCCATGCCCCTGCTGCCATGTAACATTCACAGAGTAATAATGTTGCCCTTATTATCTTTACTTTACAGATGAAGAAACAATCACAGTGTATATTGGAGCGGGGGAGAATCAAGGGATGGATGAGTATTGTATACTTTACACAGGATTTTTAAAAATTTCTATACCAGTTGAGAAAACTAAGATTATGGCATCCGGTCCCATCACTTCATGGCAAATAGATGGGGAAAGAGTGGAAACAGTGGCTGACTTTATTTGGGGGGGGGCTCCAAAATCACTGCATATGGTGATTGCAGCCATGAAATAAAAAGATGCTTACTCCTTGGAAGGAAAGTTATGGTCAACCTAGATAGCATATTAAAAAGCAGAGACATTACTTTGCCAACAAAGGTCCATCTAGTCAAGGCTATGGTTTTTCCAGTGGTCATGTATAGATGTGAGAGTTGGACTATGAAAAAAGCTGAGCACAGAAGAATTGATGCTTTTGAACTGTGGTGTTGGAGAAGACTCTTGAGAGTCCCTTGGACTGCAAGGAGATCCAACCAGTCCATCCTAAAGGAGATCAGTCCTGGGTTTTCATTGGAAGGACTGATGTTGAAGTTAAAACTCCAATACTTTGACCACCTGATGCGAAGAGCTGACTCATTTAAAAAGACCCTGATGCTGGGAAAGATTGAAGGCAGGAGGAGAAGGGGCCAACAGAGGATGAGATGATTGGATGGCATCACCGACTCAATGGACATGGGTCTGTGTGGACTCTGGGAGTTGGTGATGGACAGGGAGGCCTGGCATGCTGCAGTTCATGGGGTTGCAAAGAGTCAGACACGACTGAGCAACTGAATTGAACTGAATTGATACCAGTTGAAATATATCTTAGGCAAATGTCTTTCATAAGAGTTTTGTAAGAGTTAGATGGATAATATTTTTAGTAAGCAGTTTCCATTACTCCAGATCAAATTGAGATAAATGAACATCTAGTAAGTTATGAGTGATACATATGCATAAACCATTCAGGAGAGAGTTTTTAATCATTTTTACTACAGCAAGAAATTTACAGTATTATTAGTGATTATTATTAGGGCCATAATAACACATAAACAGAAGTTTTCATCTTTCCAAGGATTTTCAAAAACAGTTAAAATGTAATCCTCTCTGGGTCTATTGGAGGTTACTCTTTTTACTTGGTGTTTTTATCAACATAATATTTTATCAAGATACTACTCTTTAAAATTGTCTTTAATGCCTTTTCTGGACAAGAGTTTCAGCGTGGTGCTTTTGATTCAGAATGCTTGGGTTTCAATCCCAACATAGACAATTATCTTAGGCAAATCATTTTATTTCTCTGCATCAACTTCCTCATTCATAATATGGGAGGGATTATAATAGTATAAACCTAATAAGATTTTCAAAAGGATTAAATGATTTAATACCCACAAACTCTTAAAATAATATTAATACCTTGCACAGAGTAGTCCCTAGGTATTTGTCAGACATTATTAGTACAGTTATTCTTTACTTATGAGAATAACATAGTTATTGTGTACTTATCTGACTTTCGAGGAAGTTCAACATAAGCATGTTTAACTTGAGAGCAGAGCAGTTTTCCAAAGGTTTGTGGGCAAATTAGAAGGCGTTGCCCCAAATAAATGGTATTGCCGTTGAGAATAGGAATCCAGGGAAACCTACAAATGTCCCTTTTGTCAGTGATGTGGTTGAGATTGTAGGGTACTTTCGAGCTCTGCACTCCCTGAGCCCCTCTAGGTTCTAGGAGCAAGTTACAAAGTATGATGGGAAATGCGGGTGTCACCAGACACTTTGGGGACCAACAAGGGGTCATGGAGAAGATGGAGACGGGGGCTGTGAGGGCAACAAGGCTCCAACAAAGGATGTAGGAGATCTCTTCCTTCTGATGCTTGAAGAAGGCTAAAGATCCAAGACTTCAAGGGCTTCAGTTGCAAGAAAAGACTCCAGATTGCCGGTACAGTAGCACGCGTATGTGTGTGCGTGGTAAGTCGCTTCTGTTGTGTCAGACTGTTTGTGACCCTGTATATGGACTATAGCCTGCCAGGCTCCTCTGTCCATGAGATTCTCCAGGCAAGAATACTGGAGTGGGTTGTCGTGCCCTCCTCTAGGGGACCTTCACCCCCAGGGATCAAAGCCACATCTCTTATGTCTCCTGCATTGACAGGCGGGTTCTTTACCACTAGTACCAACTGAGAAGCCCACAGTAGCATATTCAATGATTTTTAGAGGCAATTTACTGAACTATCTGCTGCTAGCATTATAATTTTCAAGATGTCAAAAGGAAATACCAAAAGATCCCTGAATAATTACTTTTGATTTTTATTAAAAGGTAGGTTTGCATAAGAGGGGGGGACAAGGAGCATGTTTTCTCTTGGCAACAAGTCTTAAAACAGGGTTATGAATGGAGAGAGATTTCGATAAACTTCTGGGTTTGGCACTTTGTCTCCGTACATCACGGGCTTCCCAGTTGGCCCTAATGGTAAAGGATCTAACTGCCAATGCAGAAGACTCAGGAGACACAGTTTCAATCCGTGAGCGGGGAAGATCCCCTGGAGGAGGAAATGGCAACACACTCCAGTATCTTGCCTGGAAAATTCCATGGATAAAGGGAACTGGTGGGCTACAGTCCACGAGGTCATGAAGAGTCGGACACAACTGAACACACACACTCCTTAGTCACAAATTGATATGTCCTGGGCATAGTACTGTTTGTCATGCTTTTGTCTCCTCCATTTTTCTCAGACCTTTTAGGAAAAAACCTTGACAGAACAGAAGGACATACAGTGTAGCACGGAAATAATAAAGGGTCTGGGCTTTTGCACCTGCTGTCTCCTCTGCCTGGACACATTTTTCAAACCAAACCTATCTCTCTCTCTCTCTCTCTCTCTCTCTCTCTCTCTCTCTCTCTCTCTCTCTCTCTCTACCTATCTATATATATATTTATATGTATATAAACATATATATGGGCTTTGGGTCTTATTTAGAAATCCCTGGTTCCAGAAAACAACTTTCCAGATCCCTCCAAACTAGCATGCGTTTCCTCCACTATGGCAGTCGTGCGCTGAGTTGGAATGTCTTGTTTGCTGATCTTTTCTGAGCTCCTGCGAATAGAGACGATGTTCTACTCACCTTTCTGTCTGCAGTACCATGTGTCATGACTTTCATAGGAGGGACTCAATAAATCCTGGCTATCTGAGTGAAGGAAAGCGGGAATCTCAAGGAGGTAGAAAGATGGATTCCTCAGACCTTTCTTGTTCTTGCTTTGTTTTGAGTTGGAACCGAGTGTACCCAGATCCTTTTCACCTATAAAGTGGAGCTAATAGACGGTCCAGAGAAAAAGGATGCAAGAAACGGGTGCTAAGGGCCAGTTGTGATCCAGGCTCTAAAGAGGAAGGATAAAGGGAGGGTCATGGATTCTGCAATATCCAGACAAGTTAACTGGAGTATGAAATTGGAATTCTCAGAGCAAAACCGCTGCCTAGGAAAGAGCTGATATCCAGTTACAGTAACCTCTGCCTTCTGTGTCTTTAAGGAATGCCAGCTTAGAAACAGGCAGATGAACAGACATTGATCAAATGGAGGAATGAAAACCTCAACAGTGGACACTCAAAGCTCACTTCTGCAGAGTGGGGATCTGTCTTCCACTGACACGCCAGGTTATGTGAGCATTGGGACTGAGGAGGGAGAAACTTAGTTACAGAAAGAAAGCTGGGTGTTCTGGGTAAGTCCTCTCCTCGCCTGCAAGGTGGACCATCTGGGAGACCTGCTTGTGGAAATATGAAAGTTATTCTTCTTAGTGCTGCTAAAACAGCTTTAGGTAGTTCAGCATATTAATGGAAGGAGCTGGTCTCAGAATTAGAGATAAGCAAACGCTGCTGTATTCCAGTTATGGAAATCAGAGCTGTGAAGTTAAATGCCACTCAAAGAGACAATTTGCTAGCTCAATAAAACTAAGGAATTCTTAGCTTTTAAACTCAGCTGTATCAGATGGAAGAAAGTATTATTGGAGAACTGGGAGATTCAATGTCAAGACTAAAGGTGTATCTACATACAGCAAGCGTATCAGCCAAAGTGAAGTGAATCCTGTATATTTTGTTGCCTCCATGATGAAGCTGGGCAGTGATCAACCATGTCAACTGTGCTGTGATCTAATTCAGACTGTTAGAAATAATCCAATCAGCTCTAAGCAAGCTAGTGACTTTGATTATGATTTTAAATTGAGAGTCTCTGGTATTCCTTCAAAATCTCAGAGAAACAATTTAGTCAAAGTAGTCAAATCTTTTCTCAAATATTAAAAAAATATATGTATTTAAAATGTAGGATTTCTGCAAACCATACATGCATTCTAGAAAAGATTGCTTAGTTAAACATATTCATTATAGTCTATATTTTCATTTTAGTTACTGTTATTTCCCCATGTTGCACAGTTATTTCTTCAAGTATAAGTTTTACCACATTTGCCAAATTGCCTGATGAGCAAGATATTGGGTTCTGGCTACAGTTTATCTATCATTTTACATAACATGATTTACATACTGCTCTCACACATAGCATAACAATAGAAGCAAATGTGTAACAACTAACAATAACATGGGTGACCATAACTGGGAAATGATTATTTAGATAAACACAAACAATCCACTCCTTATACCTTTTTTAGGAATTTAGAATTTAGATTAATCTTACTGCCTTTGATGTGAAGCCTTAATTTTCTCTCCAGTTCTCATCACTTAGCTCTTGCAACTTTCTTACTTCCCTGTACACATTCAAAAGAAGTTAAAATAGATGGGGAAAAAAGTGGAAACAGTGTCAGATTTCATTTTCTTGGGCTCCAAAGTTAATGCAAATGGTGACTGCAGGCACAAAGTTAAAAAATGCTTGCACCTTGGAAGGAAAGTTATCACAAAGTTAGACAACATATTAAAAATCAGAGACATCACTTTGCCAACAAAAGTCTGTATAGTCAGAGCTATGGTTTTCCCAGTAGTCATGTATGGATGTGAGAGTTGGACCATAAAGGAGGCTGAGCACCAAAGAATTGTTGCTTTCAAACTGTGGTGCTGGAGAAGACTCTTGAGAGTCCTTTGGACAGCAAGATCAAATCAGTCAATCCTGAAGGAAATCAGTCCTGAATATTCATTGGAAGGACTGGTGTTGAAGCTCCAATATTTTGGCCACCTGATGTGAAAAGCTGACACATTGGAAAAGACCCTGATGCTGGGGAAGATTGAGGGCAAGAGAAGAAGAAGGTGACAGATGATGAGATGGTTGGATGGCATCACTGACTCACTGGTCATGAGTTTGAGCAAACTCAGGGAGATATGAAGGACAGGGAAGCCTGATGTGCTGTAGTTCATGGGGTCACAAAGAGTTGGACATGACTTAGCAACTGAACAACACCGACAGCAACATTTCTCGAATGCTATTTATGTTCTATCAATGGTGTCATTTTCTTTGTAGACCATATTTTTTCCCCAATAACCCTATTATTATCATCTCTATATAAGACATGAGAACATTTGGACTGATTGTTGTTGTTGTTCAGTCACTCAGTCATGTCCAACTCTTTGCGACCTCATGGACTGCAGCACTCTAGGCTTCCCTATCCTTCACTATCTCCCAGAGTTTGCTCAAACTCATGTCCACTGAGTTGACAAGGCCATCCAACCATCTTATCCTCTGTTGCCCCCTTCTCTTCCTGCCCTCAGTCTTTCCCAGCATCAGAGTCTTTTCTGATGAGTCAGCTCTTTGCATCAGGTGGCCAAAGTATTGACATTGAGGGACTGATTGAGGGCAAGCTATTTATTCAACCACAGGTAGAGAGTTTTCAAATTATTGATTAGCAAATAATCTCTCTCCTTTCCACTCTGTGGAGAGAAGACTTCCCTGCATTTCTGATATAGGCTTTGACCATGTCATGATATTGGACTTACTGGATTTATGGAATGTTAACAGACATGAAGTGAGCAGAGATCTTAAATGTGCTTCATGGGTTTGGCTTGTTTCTTGCATCCTGGCCATCTTCCATGAGAACACATGATCCAGATGGATGCCACCCTTCAGCCTGGGTCACGTAATGAATACGCAGGGCAGAACCCCTGCTCCAGGAAGCTGTTAATCCTAGAAGTATCAAGACAGGTAGTGTAAGCTTCACTTAAACCTGTAGCTTATAGCCTAGAACCTAACCCAGCCACTGACTTGCAGATCTGTGAGCAAGGAATCAGTCTCTGTTTCATGCTACTAAGTCTGAAAATACTTTGTTGCTATGGACTGAATGAATGTTTGTGTCCCCCTGCTCCATATTTGTATGTTGAAGTCTAATTTCCAATGTGAAGGTATTTGGAGTTGGGGCCTTTGGGAGGTAATTAGGTCATGAGAGTGAAGCCCTTGTGAACCTGATTGCAGGTCAAGAAGCAACAGTTAGAACCAAACATGGAACAACTGACTGGTTCAAAATTGGGAAAGGAGTATGTCAAAGCTGTAGACTGTCACCTTATTTATTTAACTTATATGCAGAGTGTATCATGAGAAATGCTGGACTGGATGAAGCACAAGCTGGAATCAAGATTGCTCAGAGAAATATCAACAACCTCAGATATGCAGATGATACCACTCTAATGGCAGAAAGTGAAGAAGAACTAAAGAGCCTCTTGATGAGTGTGAAACAGGAGAGTAAAAAAGCTGGCTTAAAACTCAGCATTCAAAAAACTAAAATCATGGCATCTAGTCCCATCACTTCACGGCAAATAGATGGGGAAAAAGTGGACACAGTGACAGATTTTATTTTCTAGGGCTCCAAAATCACTGCAGACCATGACTGTAACTACAAAATTAAAAGATGTCAGCTACTTGGAAGGAAAGCTATATCAAACCTAGACAGCATATTAAAAAGCAGAGACATCACTTTGCCAATGAAGGTCCATATAGTCAAAGCTATAGTTTTCCAGTAGTCATATATGGATGTGAGATTTGAACCAGAAGGCTGAACACCAAAGAACTGATGCTTTCAAATTGTGCTGCTGGAGAAGATTTTGGAGAGTCCCTCTGACAGCAAGGAGATCAAACCAGTCAAACCTAAAGGAAATCAACTCTGAATATTCATTGGAAGGACTGATGCTGAAGACGAAACTCCAATACTTTGCCACCTGATGTGAAGAGTCAACTCATTGGGAAAGATCCTGATGCTGGGAAAGATTAAAGGCAAGAGGAGAAGAGGATGACAGAGGATGAGATGGTTGGATGGCATCATCGACTCAGTGGACATGAATTTGAGCAAAATCCGGGAGCTAATGAAAGACAGGGCAGCCTGGAGTGCTGCAGTCTGTGGGATGGGGTCACAAAGAGCTGAACAGCAACAGGAAGAAACACGAGCGAGATTACCTCTCTCCCTCTGCCGTGTGAGGATACAGTAAACAGGCATCAGCTTACAAACCAGGAAAAGGGTCTTTACTAGGAGATGACTGATCTTGTAGTTCTCAGTCTCTAGAACTGTGAGCGACTTGTTCCATGCCAAGACATTTGTTGTGCAGCATTATTGAGAGAGTGTAGATGTTAAGTTACAGCAGTAGGATTCACATCCATATCTGTAGGTACCAACACTGAAGCTCACTTCTTACTCAACATTGCCTATCTGTGAAGTGATAGACTAGTAAATGGATCACAAGATATATGGCTCCAAAGTCTGAGGATTACAGGCTGAAGAATTTAAGGCAATGGGAAAGGAAGCTAAGATGATGAATAGGGAAGCTGTAGGCCTTAAAAGTACTTAAGGGGAGGAGATAATCTATGTGACCTAAGTCCTCTTCCTCATGCTCAGTCCCCAAACCCACACCTCCTCTTTTACCCTCCTGCCCCAATTCTCACCTCTGGATAGTGCAGAGAAGATAGAACCAATATCTGTGCCAGTGCAAAGAAATCAAACTGCTCCAGAAAAATCCTGAAGTGTCTGTTTTATATATATTTCCTTCATCTTTCATTTTAAAAGATTAAAGAATACTTCTACCCATATTTCCACTGATTGCAAGGATCCAGAAAACCACTTATGAGTCAGTATTTCACAAATGTTCAAATATAAGTGGATTCTTTTTGATAGCAATATCACTTTCTGATGAGATAGAGACCCAGAAATTCACAATAGGGGTTTTCCGTTAAAGAGCATCCTTGGCACTTTTTATGGCAAAAATTATTAGCAATTGTCTTTTGGAAAAATTCCAAGCCAAGAAATTATATTATACCTGTTCATACTCTTCAAATGATTTCAAATGTCATTCTTCTTGCTTTCTTCCTTGAAACAATGTGATGTTACTGTGAATGTCTAATTCAATTCCAGAAGTCAGTGAGCCGTGGTTTCTCTTTTCTTAATATCAGGACTTTTAGAATTTAATTATCTAATTGTTATGAAACAATCATATGAAAGAAAATATGGTATTTATAACATTGATATCAACAATATTGATATAAAATTTGATATAATATTCCTAATATTTAAAGCCAATAAGACCATACTGCTGCTAAGTTGCTTCAGTCGTGACCATAGAGAGAGATAAATTAGAAAACCTTCTAGATCTTTCACTCCCAATATCTCTGATATTTGAGATCATTCTTGCCAGATTTGAGGTCTCTCTAGCAATACTTACCGCTTAACCCATATTTCAGGTTCACTTGCTAAAAGGTAGACCACTTTAGGGTAAGTATAAGTGAGACTAGATTTTATTTTACTTTGGAATTCTAAATATATTATTATTCTTAACCTGGGATTTACTACAGTGCCTCATTTCATGCCCTCCTACAGGTTGAAAATGCTTCTCTAACTCGTATTATTCAGGATTCTCCAGAGAAACACATCTATAGAATGTGTATGTATGTGTGTGTGCTTACATTCTTTGTATTGATAAAAGTTATTTTGTAGTCATTTTTAAATTTGTTTCATCTTATATATATAGCAGACACATTATAGTCTTATAGGTTATAGACATAGATATCAGTTCACTCAATTCAGTTGCTCAACCATGTCTGACTCTTTGTGACCCCACAGACTGCAGCACGCCAGGCTTCCCTAGTCCTTCACCATCTCCCAGAGTTTGCTCAAACTAATGTCCATTGAGTCAGTGATGCCATCCAACCATCTCATCCTCTGTTGTTCCCTTCTCCTCCTGCCTTCAATCTTTCCCAGCATCAGGGTCTTTTCTAATGAATCAGTTCTTTGCATCAGGTGGCCAGAGTATTGGAGCTTCAGCTTCAGCATCAGTCCTTCCAATGAATATTCAGGACTGATTTCCTTTAGAACTGACTGTTTGATCTCCTTCCTGTCCAAAGGACTCTCGAGAGTCTTCTCCAACACCACAGCTCAAAAACATCAATTCTTTGGCATTCAGCTTTCTTTACAGTCCAACTCTCATATCCATACACGACTACTGGAAAAACCATAGCCTTGACTAGACGGACCTTTGTTGGCAAAGTAATGTCTCTGCTTTTTAATATGCTATCTAGGTTGGTCATAACTTTTCTTCCAAGGAGTAAGCATCTTTTAGTCTCATGGCTGCAGTCACCATCTGCAGTGATTTTGGAGCCCAAGAAAATAAAGTCTGTCATTGTTTCCATTGTTTCCCCATCTATATAAATATATCAATAGATAGAGGACATATTGATTGATTTTAAGGAATTGGCTCACATGATTGTGAGCCAATGTGGCTCACAATGTGGAAGCTGTGAAGTCTGAAACCCTAAGGGCAGGCCACCAGGCTGGAAATTTCAGCAGGAGTTGATGTTGAAGTCTTGAGTCAAGGACAGTCTGGAGATAGAATTCCTTCCTTTTCCAGGAACCTTAGTCTTTTCTCTTCAGGCCTTCAACCAATTGGATAAGACCCATTTACATGATGGAGGATAATCTGCCTTACTCAAAATTCACTGGATTAAATGTTAATTACGTTTAAAAAATACCTTATCAACAATATCTAGACTGACATTTGACCAGGTAACCCGATACCATTAACCTGGCTAAGCTGACACATAAGGTTAACAATCATACTCACTGATCATTAAAGTGGGATGACTGTATTCCAGGAGCTGCTCTAGATGATCAAGTGGTATAAGGGAATAAAAAATAGAACTTCTTTTTATCTTTATTTTGATGAGGAAAAAATGTATCCTTATCAGTAGTTAATGCACAGATTGACAGCAGCACCATTCTCAGGCCATATAAGAGATGTTTTATGCCATGACTTTGGTTCAAGGTGTCCTGGGGGAAGGAGAGGGAGGTCTGGGGCACAGAGCATTGACACAGGTCACTTGTAGCACAGGCTACATTCTCAAGTTTACCTGAGCCACTGTGGTAGATGGAATGAATAATAGCTCTCTGGAATATATCCATGTCCTTATCCTGGGAACCTGTGAATATTCACTTTTCATGACAAAAAGAACTTTGCCGGTGTGAACAAGATAAGGATCTGAGATGGAGAGTTTATCCTGGCTTATTTCAGTGGGCCCAACATAATCACAATTCCTTATAAGAGAGACACAGGAAGAGCCAGAATCAGAAAAAAGGTGATGTGACAACAGAAACAGAGACTGAAGTGATACCCTTTGAAGACAGAGGAAGAGGCTACAAGCCTAGGAATACAAGTGGCCTCTAGAAGCTTCAAAAGGTGGGGGAACAGATTCTCTCCTAGTTTCCAGAAGGGATGCAGCTGTGCCAGTCCCTTGATTTGGTCCAGTTTGCAAAAGCAATGTACTAATAGCAGAAAAGGGAGAAATTTCTTGCTAATTTCAATGAAAACCTCTACATCTTTTTTGAATGGGATTTTAAAATGTACATCATGATTTTTAATTAGTACTGCACTTCTGCAAGTATAGCTAGTATCTTCATGAGTTATTTCACCTACAGTGTTTATTAAACTTTGTATCCAAAACCCTTAGAATCAGATCTTATTTAACTACAAAGGGGGTAAATCGAGATTTGAAAAGTAATGTTGCATATTCATCCGCATTGAGAGCCTAAGACACCACAAATCCATTGCTGATGACTGTAGCTTGACACCACCCCAGTAGCCAACTCCACTGGTCAGGATTTCACCTTTGAACTCCTAGGCAAAATCAGCATTAGGGGGAGGTAGTCTCCTCAGCTAGAGCTCCAGCAGTTTTACGATTGTGAAGAGGGAAGAATAGAGGATGAAAGCCCAAGAGCATCTGGTCAATGCACACCTGCAGATCACTGACCCTGGGCACCAGACATCCACTCTGTGGCTGCACATTTCTAGGGTGAATGAGTAGGTAGTGATTATATCAAGGCCACCTGAAAGAGAGAAAAGAGAAAAAGTAAACCAACACCCTCAGCATCCCTCCTAAAAGGCCACACATCTGTTAAGACCATTAAGACCATCCTCTACCACTGGTAAGAATGCCTCTAGTGATTTACCCCCTTTTAGGATCCTCATATTCCCACCTCTAAACTGTTTCCCAGTTTACTTCCATATCAAGGACATCAGCTTGAATTCCTCCAAGTTCTCTGTCTTCCATCCGGATATGTTTGCCTTCATTTGAAACAAGAGGAAAGAAGGAAGTGTCCCTTCTCTTTTTGAAGGCTAGCCCTTCCTTCTTTTCCTGTGACCTTGCTGCACCCACAACTCCTTCTCTTTCTTCCAGATCTGCTCATTCCTTTCTACTGGGTCGTCTTCTTTCCCAAGCATAGAAAGGCACCACTCACTCTTAAATACAAGTCACATCCTTAATTTTGTTACAACCACAAGCCAACACATTCCCTTATTCTTTCTTCTGATGTTGAATTTCAGAACAATGATATCTTCAATCAACTCCACTTCCTCTCCACTCCTTCACTCCTTCACCCTAGTGGAGAAGGAAGGTCTTTGACTCTTTCCTAATATACAAACCAAAGTATTTTCCCACTTTTTCTATGATCCAGTTAAAGATTTGAGACTCACTCCTTGTGAGTTCCTTCTTCCTTAATTATATCACCCAGATTTACTTGCTACCTTTTTGTCATCTTGATTTTTTTCTCATGATTCCTTACCCGCTGAAGCATGGGGTCTTAAATTTTAATGTTGGGACTTCCCTGCTGGTCCCGTGGTTAAGACTCCAAGCTTCCCAGCTTTATAGCAAAAGGAACTCAGCTTGGTGCTCTGGGATGACCTAGATGGGTGGGATGGAGGGTGCTGGGAAGAAGGCTCAAGAGGGAGGGGAGATATATATATATATACAGACACACACACTTATAGCTGATTCATGTTGTTGTACAGCAGAAACTAGCATGACATTGTAGAGCAATTATCCTCCAATTAAAAATAAACGTTTTAAAAGTATGTTACAGGAAAACGAAGACTCTGCGCTTCTAACATAGGGGGCACAGTTTCAACCCCTGGTCAGGGAACAAAGATCCCGCAATTTGGTGAAACAAAAACAAAAACAAAATTTAATGTTTGTTAGATAAATGTGACAACTTGTTAAAAATATAGAGTCCTTAATGTTATCCTCACATTCCGATTGGGTAAGAATGAATGGAGTCTAGGAATCTGTATTCAATAAGCCTTTCGCATTGTGGTCCTAAGGCCTCCCTCCTACCCAAGTGAAATACTCTGTGATCCTGTCTATGCCCCAGGCCTCAGCTAATTCTGTATCTCTTGGTTTTCATCCTCATTAGAGCTCTAAACTTGCATTCCCAACCAGATGTAAACCTCTCTTTCTCTAATTTTAATTTTAATTTTACCCTTACATAACATTAGAAACAAACTCATCACCTTCCCCCCAGCCCTGTTTCTGTTTCCATCTTCCTTGTCTTAACTAACCACCATTTTCCCAATTATGTGGGCTCTGAAACCTCAGGAAACCTCGGTCATCAGCAAGCACTTATTGTCCCATGAAAGTGTTCATGATCATCCTCTCCTTAGAGTTCCCAGGGGATGATAATACCACCTTTCAGCTGATCTTGCCGGCATCCTAACTGGTTTTTATTCTCCAAATAACCCGACCTGCTGCTGCCATATTAATCTTCCTTAGGAACAGTTCTGGTTCTAGAAAACTTTAACGACACTTTCTTTTCAGTCAAATTTAATTCAAACACTTTAACTTGCAATCAGCATCTTCCTCCGAGGCTCTGAAATTCCTCTCCTAAAGGTGTCACATGTGTACATCCTCCTCCTGGTTGTCCTAGATGTAGGAAATTAATCCTTTGTCAACTGAAGGTGTCACAAGTATTTTTTCGTTTGTTTTGTTGCCTGTAGATTTTTATGGTATTTTCGTGTTTGTCTGAAAGTTTGAATTTCTATGTCACCAAACTTGTTTACCTTTACTGTTTCTTTTTTTAATTTATTTTTAATTGAAGGATAATTGTTTTACAGAATTTTGTTGTTTTCTGTCAAACATCAACAAGAATCAGCCATAGATACACCCATGTCCCCTCCCTCCCAAGCCTCCCTCCCATCTCCCTCCCTATCCCACCCTTCTAGATTGTCACAGAGCCCCTGTTTGAGTTCCCTGAGTCATATAGCAAATTCCCATTGGCTATCTACTTTACAAACGGTGTTGTAAGTTTCCATGTTACTCTCTCCATGCATCTCACCCTTTCCCTCCTCCCCTCCCCCCATGTCCATAGGTCTGTTCTTGACGTCTGTTTCTTACTTTGCTTCAAGTGGCTTTTTTGTTCCAGGTTTTTGCCGATCACTCTAAGATGAACTCTGTCTTGTTTTATGTTACTCTTGTACCTGTCTTCTCTTAGACCTTAGATTGTAAATTCCCTAAAGGTAATATGTTATCTTCTTTATAGAGGCAATGAGCATATTAATGAACACCTATTTTGAGCTATTATTATTATTATTATTTTTAGTCCCTGACAAGTATGAATTGATTTAATCCTCATTTCAACCCTATGAGGTAGGTACTACTATTGGACCTTTTATATTGATGTGGAACCTTAGGTAATTTGTCCTAGGTCGAACAACTATCACATAACAAGGTCACACAGCTAGTAATCATGGTGGAACCAGGTTTAGAATCTAAGTAGTTTGACTCTGAAAACTGATTGGAACTACTACTTTAAGCTGCATTCCCATATGTGGAAATGCTTGTTCCTCAGTCATGTCCAACTTTTTGTGACCCTTTGAATTGTAGTCCACCAGGCTCCTCTGTCCATGGAACTCTCCAGACAAGAACACTGGAGTGGGTAGCCATTCCCTTCTCCAGGGGATCTACATGATCCAGGAATTGAACCCAGGTCTTCTGCATTGCAGCCAGATTCTTTAACATTTGAGTCACCAGGGAAGCAGAAGATGGGGGTTCAATCCCTGGATCATGAAGATCCCCTGGAGAAGGAAATGGCTACCCACTCCAGTATTCTTGCCTGGAGAATTCCATGGATAGAGGAGCCTGAGGGGGCTACAGTCCATGGGGTTGCAAAGGGTCGGACATGACTGAGTGACTAACACTTTCACTTTCACATGTGGAAAAAAATAATGGGTATTCTATGAGTACTTGCTGAATGAATAAAATTTAATATGTAGGCTGGGTGCATATTTCTAGGCTATACATAGTTTCTTAGAAGACCTCATGAGAGCTTGAGAGGTCGTGAGAAATGGTTGAGCAGCCATAATGTGAAATGCCAAAGGATCCAGAACTGAAATTCCAAGTTATGAGGCTTTTAGAGTACCAGTCTGCACGCACCCGGTTGGCTAAGAGGGAAATCCGATGATGAATGGGAGGAGCAGAGAAAACGTGGAATCCAACGCAATGGGCAGTTTTCCACATCATTATAGCAGTATTTTGTAACAATTTCTTTGGCAACTGACAGCAGGCATTTAAATCAGCTATTTCCTCCTCAGAATTCCTCTCCAAAGAATAATAATGGCCTCTGTGACTCTGAAGGAAATGTAGCCCCTATTCGGATACAATCTTATCTGGGAAATTGCCATGGTATTCGTCACAGCTGTCACCGCGCTGAGCCCATTAGAGATGTGCTGAATGGAGATCTACAGGGTTGTGAGCTCTGAGTGCCCGCTCCACAATCTTCCTGGGTTTCAGCAGGAAAACAAACACCACCCAACCTTTTGGGGACAGAGTCTCCTCAGAGTGGGGTCAGCATGAGAGCCATTCATACAGTTCTAAGCCCATAGAAGTTACTCGATGGCTTGGGTTGTAGATTTACAGGGACATTTGCAGTGATAGGGCTTCCCTCGTGAGCAGAATATGAGAAAGAGTTTATGGAGAAAGCCCAGATTTCTACTTCTTTAATTAGAGAGCATGAGGGGAGAACTAAAGAACTAAAAAGTTGGGGTATTCGGGGTCAGAGGTTGGCACTGGGACCTTGGACCCAGTTCTTTTTGGTTTGTTTCAGTGAAAAAGTGAGCTGTTTGCAGTTCTTATTCTTCTCATGCACAGAGTGTTAGAGCAGAAAGTATAACTCTGGATGATATATAACTTCAGAAACTCGGGCCCAGAGATGTCCAGTGACTGGGCAGGGTCCCATATGCAGCAGGTGGCAGGACCCACGATGCCTGGATTTGGGCCAGATGGGACTTATTAAAATTTGGTTCTGTAAGGGGGATACTCCTAAAAACCTAACATACATTTTCTTCATTAAGAAATAAGGACTAGGGACTTCCTAGTGGTTCAGTGGGTACAGCTTGGTGCTCCCAAGGCAGGGGCCCAGGTTTAATCCTTGGCTAGGGAGCTAGATCTCACGTGCCGCAACTAAGACCCAGTGCAGCCAAATTAAAAGAAATACATAATTAAAAAATAATAATAAGGACTCCAAATTCAATTCTCTTTTATTTTCAAATTAATTTTGTTTTTAACCCACGGTTGGCTTTACAAAGAAACAGACATAAAAATAGTCTTCTACTCAATAGACCAAGTGAGACAATTTACTCCAAGATTGCACTGTCCTAGAGACTAACTTACTGCACCATGGGAGTTGCTTAGCCTCAGGAAGTTGTTTACCCACTTTGACGCAAAACAAAGTCTTTGCCATACACAGCACAGCCTGGGATTTTCTAAATTAGAGACTGGGTATCACTTACCTTGCACAGAAGCAAGTTACTGGGGTGGGTGGATGGGAAGGAGACACTGCCTGATGCAGTTCCCACCTTGGCCCTCTCCTTCTACCTAAAGACCCCCCTGAGGCTCCTGAAGACCGTGGGCCTTACCAGCAGGCTCCAGTTTCCCTTTTGTTTTTGTTTAGTGAAGAGGTGAGTTTCCCCAGTGGCTCATCTGGTAAAGAATTCGCCTGCAGTACAGGAGACAAAGGAGACACCTGTTTGATCCCTGGGTCGGGAAGATCCCCCAGAGGAGGAAACGGCTACCCACTCCAGCATTCTTGCCTGAAAAATCCCATGGACAGGGGAACCTGGCAGGCTACAGTCCATGGGGTCGAAAAGAGTCAGACACCACTGAGCAACTAAGCACAGCAAAGAGGCAGTCAGCAAAGGCAGAGAGAGGTGAGGTAGCTGAACGACACCATGACAACTGTTCCATTATCTCATCAATTCTTATATTTCTTCCCATTTGCTCACCTAACATCTCCCCTCTTCTAGTACTTGTTCTCATTTTGAGTGAAGAAACCACATTTCCATGTCTACCTCACTGCTTGACGGAGAACAAGCACTCAGCCAACCGCTTGTGGATTACACCAGTGACCTGACTTCTTTCCATCACTTCCCATTTTCCACCCTTTCTTTTTTTCTCCTCTTTTGCTGATGGTCCTAGTCTTCAACTTTTTGAGAACCGGTTGTAAGATTAACAGTAGCAAAAACAATGACTGAAACAGGGACAAAAGTTTCTTTGAACCAGTTTTTATTTTCTAATTTGTTACATTTTCAAATGATGTCTGTGTTTCCCAATGCATTCTTTTGTAGAACTCACTTCTTAACCATTTTGCTCTTTGCAGGTGGATAGAATAATTTTTTCTTTCATGGTAGATGAACCAGAGCAAGGGTACAACTCTTTGTGTAACTCTTCTCAAGTGCTTTGTAAAGTGTTCTGATGACAAATATCCCTGAAGTATTATTATTGATAAATGGTAACATCACACATGAAATCAGATTAATAAAAATAAGAGCCACACTGAAAGTATTAACATAGAAAGAAAAAGATATACCATGCTTAACTTGTGTGCCACATTTACCTAGATCACATAGTTTTAATTCTCTTTCTTTATTAAAAAAGCATTTTGAGTTTATAACCATGAATGTATCATCAACATTTTTAATAATATTACTAAGATTATCTTCAATGTATCATAATTAAGTATAGTTCAATGGTACACCTAATTATATCCAAATATATTTTAAAAGTTTCTGTGCAAGTTTAAAAGTATATATAAATACTATCTTTAATAAAATAAAGGTTAAAAAAAGGTAAAAAAATAAAAATTTGTATTAAAAGAGCTTGGCAGTATTCTAAAGCCAATGAAATTCCATCATGTATATCCTAATTGAGTTGTGTGGACATATACATACATATATAACTACAAACTAATTTAAACTTTTCTCTTTAATTTTAAGCTTAATATGATTAAATTAGTTGTAAAATAATCAGTTGTCTTATAATCATATTCTACCATTCAAACTAAAATGAAATATATCTCCCTTTATTAAAAAAAAAAAGTTTACAGAACTGATTAAAGAGATGACAATGTAATTTTCATTACAAGTGCTTTTTCTGCCATCTAGTGGAAAAATGAAATCTATGAGGGGTCACAATTACAGTTTTAATTCTATTGTCTCAAATTATTAAACAAGGGCTTATTTGAAATCTCAAGAAAAGAATAGAATGTGTTCTCTCCCTGGTTCTGGTTTGATCTGCAGGTGGACCAAATGTGGGTAATCCTGAACATTCTTCGTATTGCCAAAGTGACTACAAACAGAAATGTAAGGGGTGCTTTGGACTTTCTCTAAAAATCATGGAAGCCATGGATTCCGAACAAGGAAATAGCACCCACTATATTATGTAATTGGATCATTGTTCATTGTCAAGGTGATGAAAGATACCTCTTATCTTTCCATCACTTTCTGTTCATGTCTCGCTGCTCTAGTCCTATAAACTGCAGGAGAAAGTTTAGAGTAGAGAGATGGTTTGTTGAGCACTGTCTAGATCAACGGCTCTCAAGCATTTTTAAACTGCAACTCACACTAAGATGTGTATTTGACATTGCAACCCAGTGTGTGTACATAAGATAGAAGACAAATTTCAACAAGTAATAACTTTTAAATGAGTGATCACTATGATATTTCACATTCTGCTCTGCCTTATTCTATTTCACTTTTTGGTATTTTTTTAAATAATATTTTTAATTGATTTCATGATCCACTAATGGTTCTGAAGATTGAAAAATCACTGGTAAGAATTTCCTGAAAGTGAAAGTGGCTTAGTTGTGTCCGACTCTTGTGACCCCATGGACTATACAGTCTTCAGGCCAGAATACTGGAGTGGATAGCCTTTCCCTTCTCCAGGGTATCTCCCAACCCAGGGACTGAACTGAGGTCTTCCCACATTGCAGGTGGATTCTTTACCAGGTGAGCCACACCTGAGAAGTCCTAAATGTTTACTTCCCCTGCCTTAAAAATATATGATTCTACATCTGAAAAAAGTTGACAAAATAAAAAGTTAAATGAAAAAAAGGATGATAGAGATTGGTTAGTTACTAAAAAGACATTTGAGTTATTCTCAAAGATATCTTATTTGGTGAATGTTCTCTATTATACCACTAGCATCATCCTCTCTGTCACTCAGAATAGAAGGCTTGGCTTCGTTTTCAGAGCCACCTCTCTCATTGAATAAATCAGCAAATTCTGTGTATTATATCATCACAATGTGTCTAATATCTTTGTTCCTCTTTTCATCTGGTTTAGAAGCCTTCCCATTTGCTGCTGGATGGTCACAGAAGCTTCCATACGGCTCTTCCTGACTCCATCACTCAACCCTCTGGACCATCCTTCACACAGCTGCCAAGACTGACCCTCCTCCTTACAGGTCAGATGACATCATTTGCTGAATTCTGTAACTAATGAAGGATGGCATTAAAAACCCTCCTTGCTTAGTGCTTTGTTGGAATTTAATATTTTAGATTAGATTATTGTTCTCTCCGTTGCATTCTGAACTAAGACTGTATCTGTATCTCTTTTTGAAAGCATTATATTTGCCCCAGCAGATACTTAATAAGTATACGTAAAAGGCACTGAACAAAACAAAACAAAAACCAGCAAAATAAAAAGAACAACAAAAACAAAAGAACACAATAAAAGGGGACTGAACAAAATTTCCTTTATTAGTGTATTAGGTTTTTTAAATTTTATTTTCTTTTTTAATTGAAGTATAGTTGATGTAAGGGCATCTGTGGTGGCTCAGTGGTAAAGAATTTGCCTTCCAATGCAGGAAACGTGGGTTCAGTCCTTGGGTCAGGAAAATGCCCTGGAGAAGGAAATGACAACTCACTCCAATATTCTTGGCTAAGAAATCCCATGAACAAAGGAGCCTGCTGGGCTACAGTCCATGGGATCGCAAAAGAGTCAGACACAACTTAGTGACAAAAGAACAATAGTTGATGTATAATACTGTATGTCACATGTGTATAATATAGCAATTCACATCTTTTAAAAGTTATACTCCATTTATAGTTATTATAAAATATTGGCTATAGTCCCCATGTGGTACAATATATCTTGTAACTTATTTTACACATAACCTCTTAATTTCCTACCCCAGTATTGCCTCTCCCCACTTCCTATTCCCACTGGTAACCAGTAGTTTGAACTGTATATCTGTGAGTCTACTCTTTTGTTATCTTCACTAGTTTGTTGTAATTTTTACATTCCACAAAAAAAGTGATATCATAAAATATTTATCTTTCTCTGTCTGATTTCTTTCATTTAACATGATGTCCTCTAAGTCCATCCATGCTGCTGCAAATGGCAAGATTTTATTCCTTTTTGTGGCTGAGTAGTATTCCATTTTATATATACATTCCACATCTTTATCTATTCACATGTGAACAGACATTTAGATTGCTTCCATATATTGGCTATTGTAAATGGTGCTGCTATGAACATTAGGGTGCATGCATCTTCTTGAATTAGAGTTTTCACCTTTTCCAGATATATGCCCAGGAGTTGCTAGATCATTATATTGCTAGATCATATGGTAGTTCTATTTTTATTTTTTTAAGGAATTTTCATACTCTTCTCCATAGTGGATGCACCAGTTTCCATTCCCAGCAACAGTGTAGGAGGGTTTACTTTTCTCTATATCCTCTCCAGCAATGTATTATTTGTAGACTTTCTGATGTTGCTTATTTTAAAGAATATGCACATGCTCAAGCTTTTTCTTGGACTGCCTTACTTTTTATGTTCTGCCTACAGAAAGCCTTGTCACCTTTTAAATACCAGTTCAAATATCATCCCTTGCAAGAAACTCTCTTGGTCCCCAGCAGACTGAACACCCACAGTCTAATAGTAACTTCAGTATCTATTCAATGCTTAACGTCATTGTGCCAAATTTAAGATTTGTGTGTGTGTGTATGTATCTATCTCACTTGACTGTGAACATCTTGAGGACATGGAGCATGCCTTGTGCATTTTTCTAGCCCTTAGGGCTATTCCAGGTGTCGAATGTTTGTTCATTTACTTGAACACACTTGTTATGTGTATCTTTTTAAATAGGAACTGGAGACTGCTGATAATGATGTTTATGTAGGTCAGCCATGTCTCAGATGGGCTATTTTAAGTTTCAGAAAAGGGTTTGACCAAATTTTCAGTTTGAATTATTGGTCCACCCACCAACAATCATTTTTTTTAGTATTTGCTAAGCACTATGTAGGGCTGCCCAGGTGGCTGTAGTGGTAAAGAACCCACCTGCCAATGCAGGAGACATAAGAGACACAGGTGTGATCCCTGAGTCAGGAAGATCCCCTGGAGGAGGGCAGGGCAACCCGCTCCAGTATTCTTGCCTGGAGAACCCCAAAGACAGAAGAGCCTGGTGGACTGCAGTCCATAGTGCTGCAAAGAGCCAGACACAACTGAAGTGACTTAGCACACACACAAGCACTATATGCTTCTGAGAAAACAAACAAACAAACAGGAAATTGCAGAGCCATCTCCCAATGCCCCGTTGAATGGCTCTTCTCCATGTTGCCAGAATAACCTATATTTTCTTCTGTCACTGAACTTCCTCCCTGCACTGTATGATGATCTGTTTCCATGAGATCCTTGAAGGTAGGGAAGCTCTCATTCATTTGTATACTCAGAAACCAGTGAACCACTTGGACCTAGCCCATGTGTGTTCATCGCTCAGTCGTGTCCAACTCTTTGCAACCCCATGAACTGTAGCCTGCCAGGCTCCTCTGTCCATGGAATTCTCCAAGCAAGAATACTGGAGTGGGTAGCCATTCCCTTCTCCAGGGGATCTTCCCTAGCAGATGGTCAATCAATATTTGTTGAATGACAGAACAAGAGACACAAAAAATTATAATGGATAAAAATAAAGTATTAGATATTATGTCCATCATCAAGGAGCTGATGCACCACTTAGGGAAGTAACTGCCTAAATATTCTGACCATCATGTCCTACAGTTAATAGACATTTAATACATTTTAATGGATTACAATTAATAAAATGAGAGTCAATTTCTATGTGCAGGAAAAATGCGAAACACTCATTAAGAAGTACAAGTGCTGTCTGTGTCCTCTAGGAGAGCATAATCAAGTGTGAGGTAATAAAAATGTTCACAACACATTACTCAGCAGGTTGGTTTCCTGCCAAATGTATTTTGGAGATACCACTGTAAGCTGGAGTGGTTAGATAAGACTTCCCAAAGGAAGAAGGTCTTTGTCAAGAACTGTGGAAAGTTTGAGATGTTAGCCTATTTGCAAACTGAAAAGTTAGTCTGCCACATTTTTATAGATGCTGCCAGAGACCACAAAACTCCTGGGTCAGAGGCAACGGCCTCTGTTTCTCTGAGCACAGCTGGCAGCAGGAGCTTTGCCTCTACACTGGTTCTCTTTATCCTCCATGGCCCAAGGAGGTGTTAAAGGAGGATGCTGTACATGCCATGGATTTGCATCACAGATGATGGACCCTAAGCTAAGGAAACCTCAATCTTCTATAAAGAGCCAGCTAGCAAACTTGCTCAATCTTTGTCCTGGAGGGACACATTATCCCTACCTTCCTGGTCAGAAAACAAATCTGTTTTCTTTCAGAGGGAGATTCTATCTTTGTGTCCCAAGGCTTTTTGCTGTACAAACATCCTTGAAAAAAATGGTCTAGAGCAAAAGCTGTCAATGCCTTTCCTCAGAAAATAGACAGAAACACAAGAGAACCACGGAGAATGTTTTTTCAACATTCTTAAATTGATTCTTGAAGGTCAGGTGTGATTTGATCAAGTAATAGGAAGAGAATAAATATTTTGGGAGAACAAAGAATTTCATGTGCACATATTTATTTGATGACAGACATCTCCAGACCTTAGTTTCTCTACATCTATAATTGGAATAATACCTACTTCACAAGATTGTTGTAATGACACGAGGTTATATGTGATTACGTGTAACATCCAGCCTGGTAACTGACACATAACAGGTACCAAACTGTTAGTTCTTTTCCATTTTCTCCAAGAATATATAGGTTGAGACTCTGTACACTGCCCTGACATTAAGAAAGGGAGAAAGAAAGGCCTTTAACCAGTAAATCTGCAGAATTTTTATTGCACATCTACTGTGTTTCAAGCACCTGGCTAGATACCATGCCTGTCCTCTTAAAGTTTACCTTCTACTTCGCGGAGGAACTAAAAGAGAATAGAATTATCTTGCTCCCATCAACTAAACTCCTTAAAGGTATACCTCCAAAGTTTTATGGCAATGTCATCTGACCAGGAAGCCAGGGAATTTGAGACAGAGTAGCAGCATTAACATAAAATAAGAACAGAGAAGTGTCAAGAGTTCAATGAGAGCATACACCAGTCAACAGTGGCTTTTTAGGATGATGTTGAAAGAAGGATATTAACAATCACAGCAGGAAGATTTCATGTGAACATTATCAACACCTATGTATGATTGTTAAATCATTCATTTAACAAATGTTTATTGAACATTCACTACATGTTATGCTACATTTAGTAACAGGTGCTAGAATTCCAGGATCGAGTGCGGGGATCCCATTGAGGGTGAGATGACCTCCAGGAAACAAGGGATTAATTTTTCATAAGTTGGTGTCAGTGCTCATCTATATATGGATGGAGAGAGAATTGTGAGAATCTTGGAGATACTATGAACAAGATGTTCAATGCAAGGATGATTAGATTATTGAACCATTGGACAATCTTAAATTAGGACTTGATTTAGGAGAAAAGGGAATTGTTAAAATTTCTGTCTTTATTGATGGAAAAGACAAACAATTATTTGTCATATCATAGACCATATAGAATTGGTATAGAATTTAAAGACTCAAGAGACAGTTTTCTATAACAGGTTAACCTGGGGTATCTTCTAATGCACATCATTGAAGTCTCCTTTATGTACAGTTGGGAAGGTCCCCTGGAGGAGGGAATGGCAACCCACTCCAGTATTTTTGCCTAGAGAATCCCATGGACAGAGGAGCCTGGCGGGCTACAGTCCATGGGGTCTCAAAAAGTCGGACACGACTGAGTGACTAATACTAATACTAGACCATATATGGGCTTCCCAGGTGGCTCAGTGATAAAGAATCTGCCTGCCAATGCAGGAGATGCAGGAGATGTGGGTTTGATCCCCAAGTTGGGAAGATTTCCTGGAGTAGGAAATGGAAACCAGCTCCAGGATTCTTGCCTGGAAAATCCCAAGGACAGAGGAGCCTGGCGGTCTACAAACCATGGGGTCACAAAGAATCGGACATGACTTAGCAACTGAGCATGCATGCACGCAGACCATATTTATGCCTGAACTATTTAATAGTGATAAAATAACAATTTTGAGATAAAAAAAAGGGAATTTTAAAGACCATCTCTATTTGGGAGTGGAATGGGTCTTGATAATGTAACCACAATGTTAAGCCTGCTTGATGTAGAATAGTATATGAAAAAGCATTTCCAGTTGACTTTTCTGGAAGAACAACTGTAACAGTAGTTTTTTTCCTATTTTGTTTCCAAAGTGAAGCAGACTAGATTTCAGTTATTTGTCAAGAAACTACCCAAGGGGCTAGATTGTGAGAGATGGTACGTGCTGTTTGACAGCTGAGTGATGGGGGCTAACCAAGAGGAGAAGTGAATTACATTTGAAATGAGAAGCTAAGACAAGGGTATATAAGCCAAGCCAAAAGGAGCAGCATTCCATCTTCACTTTCTATTACTCGTGGATCATGAGATGAGCTTCAGCTGACACTGAGTTGGTCTTACATTAGATGGCTTCAGAGAGTGGTGGGTCTAGCTGTCAAATGATTCAAAGGACCTTAAAACTCTCCATGAGCCAGTCTCATCGCCTCACCTACTGCCTTGTACAGCTAGCTGGCTGCTAGCTGAGTGCTTCTGCTAGGACCTGGCTTTCCCCAGAGAGGGGAGATGCATTATCAGTTACATCCTAGTTTGAATTCTTTTGCTCCGACCTGAGTTTGTGAGGGAAAACAAGAAATCTTGGCATAAAATCCTGAAAAGGAGAACAGAAAAGAGCTGAAAAATCCAGGATGTGAAAGCATCTTCTCTTTTCCACACATTATTTTCCCTAGGGACTCCCTTGTTAACCAGATTTACTGCTAAATCCCAACACACATTCTAATACCTCTCCGAACTGATGAAAGTGACAGTGCAGAAGTCATAATAATCCATCACAACAGCTCTCTTCCTTTCTAAGTCATGCTTGTGGCTGCTACCTTGAAAGGTCAAGTCCACACCAGTTTTTCCTAAGGCTACGGAACCCCCAAGGTCTTTGTGCAATAGCATTTGAAGGTAAGAACACTTCAGGTTACAGAGTGCCATTTTTGTGAAAGGGAAGCACTTTTGTCTTTGTTCCACACAAAATGCTTTTCTCTCACTCTTTCTGAACCTGGCCCTTTCCATTTCTATCAGGTAAGGATAGGTAAAAGCAGGAACTGTTTATCCATGGCTGAAATGAAACCTTACAGACCTCCCTCTCCCTGACAATTTTCTGTTAGTAGACTTCCAAGGAAGCTTCTATCTAGCCAGCTGTTTGCTCCTGTTTTACATGATGATTGTCAGTGTTCACCAGGAACAAAGATCACTGATATTCCCACTGGGTTTTTCAGAAGCAACTGAATGGTGAGCTCTTTTTATGTTGAAAATAGAGATTTAAACATTATTCATAAACTTTCTCCCAACACAGTCTCATCCTCATGGGCTTCTTTCACTAATTAGCTATGCAAGTCTTTGCACTAAAACTTAGCTACATATTAATCCTTGATTTTCCCTGCTATACAAACACAGTAAATGTTTACATATAAATATATTTTGGCTATGTTTCCAAAAAAAGAATATATAGAAGCAGGAGTTTTTAAAAACATTAGGTCTGACTCCACTGTTGAGAAAAAAAATGCACTTTGAATTTGTGTATTCAGAAACACTGAGCCATTCTGTAATACAGAGGAACAAATCTGACTCCATATAATACCTGTATAATATCTGTTTCTTTTACTGTAACCTTTGTGTTCTATTGATTTTACTTCTAGTAAAGAATGTACAGTCCAAAGGGTTGCAAAGAGTCGGACATGACTAAGCGACTGAACACACACGGGGAAGAATGTTGCCTATGGCTTCAATGTTGCCTATACAGAATAGCCCATTCTCAAGGCTCTGACCTTTAAAGTTATAACACTTTTCCCATTCCATACAGAGATAAAAAGTTGCAGGACAGAGCATAACACTTGTCTTGTTGGAGGTTTACAGGAACATCATGACCTGAGATCAAGAAGTTTGCAACAACCAACCATACGCCCTACCCTTGTTATATTATGCTGTACTCAGTCGTGTCTGATTCTTGGAAGCTCCATGGATTTCACCCAGCTCCTCTGTCCATGGAATTCTCCAGGCAGGAATACTGCAGTGGGTTCCATTTCCTACTCCAGGGAGCCCTCCCAACCCAGAGATTGAACCCACATCTCTTGCATCTCCTGCATTGGCAGGTGGATTGTTTACCACTATCGCCACCTGGGAAACCACCCTGTTAGTACGAAAGAAGCAAAATTCTGATTTGGGTAAGATGGTTCTCTAGGATATTAGTCCACCATCTTCTTGGTCTGTTGACTTTTTGAATAAAGTTGTTATTCCTGGTTCCAACACCTTGTCTCTCAACTTATTGGCCTGTCCTGCACCAGGTAGGACTCAGTAGCAGCTCCTGAGATAAAAAGTTGCAGGACAGAGCACAGATAAGTCCAATTAATGTAAAATGTAACATGAATATTAATTTTTATGAAACTCCTACTATGTGCCAGGTGGTATGCTATGGGTTTTATGTATGCCCATTTAATCTTCATAACACCGTGAACTGTATATTATTATCCTTATCCTATAGATAAGGAAACCAAAGGTTGAATAATGCATATGGAACTCATGCCTGTCTAACCCCAAAGCTTGAGCTTTCTGATAAACTATGATTAGAGCCAAAAGGAATCTTGGGGATTACCTAGGATAGTGGCTTTCCAAAATGTAGGATGGGTGTCAAAGGGGATGGTACATGGGGGGAGTACGTTTCAAATGCAATATGTGCCATAGTGAAGAACATTTTTTTCAACTCTTTTCATCTTTTTAATAACTCAGTTCTCTGTCTCTAAAACTTGTTTATCTTCTTTTCTTTCACAGAAAGATTAGGTCTCAGTACCACTGCTTTTAAGAATACCCAACTAAGATATAAGTCTACGTTTATTTTTCATTATAGTTATTTTTATAGCTGCTTTCTAGCTAGGGCAAATGAGGCTGCTTTTCCTTTTTGTAGTCATGTAAATTTTTATTTTAAAAGTCAACATATGTAGATTATTTTAAGCTAGGCTACTTAAAGAAAAAAGGTTATAAATAATAGTTCAGTGGTGTATACTTGCGGTAAAAATCATGAAGATGCCCTAAGACAGCAATCCCCAACTTTTTGGTGCCGGGAATTGGTTTTCTCAGACAATTTTTCCAGACAGGGATGCTGCATTATGTTTATTACATGGCTGCTGATCTGACAGGAGGCGGAGCTTAGGCAGTAATGTGAGCGATGGGGAGTGGTTGTAAATACAGATGAAGCTTCACTCAGTCACCTACCACTTACCTCCTGCTGTGTGACCCAGTTCCTAACAGGCTATGGATGGTACTGGTCTTGGGAATTCCTTCCCTAGGAAATCTAGACTTTGGGGGCATGGCTTTGGGGATTTTAGGCTAAAATTCACATGATACAATTGAAATTCATTTAGGCCCAGAGAGTCTTAATGACCCAGATAACCACAATGGTGTGGTCACTCACGGAGAGCCAGACATCTTAGAGTATGAAGTCAAGTTGGCCATAGGAAGCACCACTACGAACAAAGCTAGTGGAGGTGATGGAATTCCAGCTGAGCTATTTAAATCCTAAAGATGAGGCTGTTAAGTGTTGCATTCAATATGTCAGCAAGTTTGGAAAACTCAGCAGCAGCCACAGGACTGGAAGAGGTCAGTTTTCATTCTGACTGCAAAAAAAAAGCAATGCCAAAGAATGTTCAAACTACCATACAGATACACTCTTTTCTCATACTAGTAAGGTTATGCTCAAAATCCTTCAAGCTAGGTTTCAGCAGTACATGAACCGAGAACTTCCAGATGTACAATCTGGATTTAGAAAAAGCAGAAGAACCAGAAATCAAATTGCTAATATTCGTTGGATCATAGAGAAAGCAAGGGAATTCCAAAAAAAAAAAACCCATCTACTTCTGCTTCATTGACTACACTAAAGCCTTTTACTGTGTGGATCACAATAAAGTGTGGAAAATTCTTAAAGAGATGGGAATACCAGACCACCTGCCCTGTCTCCTGATAAACCAATATGCGGGTCAAGAAGCAGCAGTTAGAGCCAGACGTGAAACAACAAACTGGTTCAAAATTGGGAAAGGAGTACAACAAAGCTGTATATTGTCACACTGCTTATTTAACTAATATGCAAAGTACATCATGCAAAATGCTGGACTGGATGAATCACAAGCTGGAATCCAGATTGCCGAGAGAAAGATCAGTAACCTCGGATATGCAGAGGATACCACTCTAATGGCAGAAAATGAAGAGAAACTAAAGAGTCTCTTGATGAGGGTGAAAGAGGAGAGTGAAAAAGCTGGCTTGAAACTCAACATTCAAAAAACTAAGATCATAGCATCTGGTCTCATTACTTCATGGCAAATAGAAGAGGAGAAAGTGGAAGCAGTGACAAATTTTATCTTCTTGGGTTCCAAAATTACTGCTGATGATGACTGCAGCCATGAAATTAAAAGATGCTTGCTCCATGGAAGGAAAGTTGTGACAAACCCAGACAGCATATTAAAAAGCAGAGGCATCACTTTGCCAACAAAAGTTCATTTAGTCAAAGCTATAATTTTTCCAGTAGTCATGTACTGACGTGACAGTTGGACCATAAAGAAAGCTGAGTACGGAAGAACTGATGCTTGTGAATTGTGGTGCTGGAGAAGAGTGTCCGTTAAGAGTCCTGAGTCCGTTGGACTGCAAGGAAATCAAATCTGTCAATTCTAAAGGAAATCAACCCTGAATATTTATTGGAAGGATGTATCCTGAAGCTCCAACATTTTGGCCACCTGATGCCAAGTGCCAACTCATTGGAAAAGACTCTGATGCTGGGAAAGATTGAAGGAAAAACGAGAAGATGGCATTGCCAACTCAACGGACATGAATTTGAGCAAAATCTGGGAGATTGTGAAGGACAGGGAAACCTGGTGTGCTACAGTCCATGGGCTTGCAAAGAGTCAGACATAACTTAGTGATTGAACAAAAACAATAACAGGCCAAAAGATATGTAATTGTGTCTATAACTTACCAGTTTATTGAATTACTGAACATGATCATTTACCTTTTTTAAAAAAAATTTTGGGTTTTTTGCTTACTCAAGTATAGTTGATTTACATTGTTTCAGGTGTACGAAGTGGTTCAGTTTTATATATATATCTATATATATGTATTCTTTTTCAGATTCATTTCCATTATAGGTTATTACAACATATTGAATGTAGTTCCATGTGCTATACCATTTATCCTTGTTGGATCATTTTAAAACATACAATGATCTCCCCACCAGCAGGTCAATTTCCGCTGTTGTTTTCCTGGTGGGGCTTCAGATATCTTTTGACTACAAATACAAACTAGAATGAAAGAAAACAGAAATTGTTTCCTTCTGGAGCAGTCACATAGTTTCAGTTTTCTTCTGGTGCTAAAAAGGTGTGAAATAGAAGTGAGTGGTATTTAAATTATTTGGACAACTGGGACTTTCAGCTTCAATGAGAATTAGATATTTCATATTTGTTTTTAAAAAATGTACATCAGTTTATTTAGGTATTTCAACATATATCGATAAGCATATTCAAGTATAAGCTGTAGCTGTTACAGCAAAAAGGACTTTTACTGGTAGGAGAGCAAGTAGATTGTCTAAAATATTTAACATGTGAAATAGTTTTCTCACATTTGCTCTTGAAAACAGAATTACCAGAACAATCTCTTCAAAGGGTTGGATGTAACTTTACTACAAGTGTGCATCTGGCGATCTGTTGTTTTCAGTAGCTGGAGGTGATAATGTGACCGCTTCTGATGTAACACACCTGAATTTCCACTCAGTTCCTGGGGACCCACAAGAGACCCCAGTTTTCTGCTCTATCCTAACAGACAAAGCATTATTAGATAAGAGGTAGACTTCCTGAGGCTTCTATTTAGGGCTGTCAAATGTACCTTTTATTTTTTTTTTTAATACACTTAAAATACCTGGTGTATATAAGCTCAATAGTGAAATTCCTAAGAGATTTTTCTTGTTATTGTTAAAAACGGGATTTCCAAGGACAGTATTTCTGAAAAAAGGAATGTTTTTAACCTGTTATTGAAAAGCAACAATGTAGATCTGGAGAGATGTCACAAAAGTTCACAAGCCCATTAGCATCATCGGTAGCACGCTGCTTAGGAAAAGAACCCTGGAGAAGGTAAGCAACTATCATTAGTCTTTTGTTATAGTCTCAGCATCTGCTTCCCATTTCAGCTAATACTGTCAGGCATCCGACAGTATTTCAGCTCCTCCCGTGTTGTCTCTTCACCCAAGATGGTGACGGACAGTGAGAGGCACACGGTGTGTGGGCTCTGTAGTCAGTTCACCTGGGTCGGAATCCTGGCTCTGCCACTTTCCCATTAAGCTATTTCTTTACCATCTGTGCCTCAGTTTCCTTACCTGCGATGATGTGGTGGTGGTGGTTTAGTTGCTAAGTCGTGTCCAACTTTTACGATTCCATGGAGTGTAACCATGGTGATTCTCCAGACAAGAATACTGGAGTGGGTTGTCGTTTCCCCCAGGGGATCTTCCCGACCCAGGGATTGAACTTGTGTCTCCTGCACTGGCAGGTGGGTTCTTCACAACTAGCGCCATCTGGAAAGCCCCTACCTGCAATGATGGGATGATGCAATCTCCTACAGTAACAATTTGAGACAAGTCAAGCATCAAACAATGTTTTACATGGAACAGGTTCTCCATGTGTGTTAGTCATTATTTTTCAAGCAGTTTCTTGGGTGCCAAGTCTACCAATGCTTTCCGCTAACACGTTTATTGAGCACTTACTATGTACCAGTTCAAGATGCTTGAGATATATCACTGAACAGGACCTCCCAAATTCCTGCCCTTGTGGAGCTTCTTTAGGTAGAAGAAGACAGAGTAGTCAGTAAATATTATAACTAAGTAAATTGCATTAGAGTGATAAATGCTATAGGGAAAAAAAGGTATCAGTATGGGGATTGGGAGGTAGACAAGGATGAGATTTCATACTTATGTTCAATACGATATTCCTAAAATAAAACTCATTTTTCTGGAAAAATTAGATTCCTTCTCTGATTTTCATTTATTGACAAATCATTCTCTTTGCTGCTCAGGTTAAAAACTCAAGTCACTGGGAATTCCCTGGTGGTCCAGGGGTTAAAACTCTGCACTTCCACTGCAGTGGGCACGGGTTCAATCCCCGGGTGGGTGATAGGGGAGAATTCAGTCCTTTTAGTTTCTTTTCTATATTCCTCCTAATGTGCCACTAAATTTCATGTCTTTCTTGTCTCTTGAATCTACTGATTTGAGCCTTAGGCCTGTCTTACTGTCTCCTGTCACAGCCTCCTAACAAGTGCCTGCTTCTGGTCTCATCCTGCACTTCACTTGCAAATTCCTTAACAGTTCACCCTGTCTCTTCCTTTCTCTGATGCCTATGGAATGAAGATGGAAGTTGTTCAGGGATGTAAATTCAGGGATGTTCATAATCTGGTTCATCCTGTCTTTCCAGTCCACTCCCACCCCACCTAAGTATAACTTTCCATTTCAGTAAGAATCATCTACTTCTATGGATTCACCCTCTGTGCCTACACACCACACTAGGTTCTTTTCTAACACTCTATTGCTGAGTGTTTGCTTTCTCTTTGTACAAGTATTAGGAATTTCATTAAATTTAAAATTCCATAGAAACTTTGTATAGTTTGACTTATCAACGTATCCCAAGTCAGACATCCCCATGAGGGAAGTGGTGTGGACCTGACCTCAGCAAGGTGGATGTGCTGATGGAGGGGGTCACGGTTTTCTGGAAACTCCTCAAGCTTTTGATAGCTTTATACTCAGCTTACTCAAGATTACCAGCTAACTAGTTTACGCCAAAAATGTACAAATAAGATCTTTTTCTAGACTACCTGCATTCTCCCCCGGCTTACAAATCCTGTTCTCACCTGTTCTTTATCTCAATGATTTCCTCATCTGAACAATTTATGTAAAAATAGTATCTGCTTTTTGAAATGTGTTAGTCACTCAATGTGTCAGACTCTTTTTGATCCTCTGGACTGTAGCCTGGCAGACTATGTCCGTGGAATTTTCTAGGCAAGAATACTGGAGTGGGTTGCTATTTCCTATTCCAGGGGATCTTCCAGACTCAGGGATTGAACCCAGATCTCCTGCACTGCAGGCAGACTGTTTACCATCTGAGCCACCAGGGAAATACATATAGAAATTATTTTACATTTTAAAATGTTTCAGGCTTCCCTGGTAGCTCAACTGGTAAAGAATCCGCCTGCAATGCAAGAGACCCCAGTTCGATTCCTGGGTTGTTAAGATCCCTTGGAGAAGGGATAGGCTACCCACTCCAGTATTCTTGGGCTTCCCTGGTGGCTCAGACATTAAAGAATCCACTTGCAGTGCGGAATGTAGACCTGGGTTCCATCCCCGGGTTGGGAAGATCCCCTGGAGCAAGGCACTGCAACCCACTCCAGTAGTCTTGCCTGGAGAATCCCCATGGACAGAGGAGCCTGGCGGGCTACCATCCATAGGGTCACAAAGAGCTGGACATGACTGAGTGACTAAGCACAGTGATTCAAGTGATGAAATCTTTAGAAAAGCAAATCCATCTTCTACTTTTGTTATGCAAATAGAATCCATTTGGATGGACCTTGTGTAAATACACACTTTACACTGGTAAATATCAAAGCACTTTTATTACTCTATTTTCTTCTGCGAGGTCTTAATCCAGTGAGTTACCATCTTGGTTTCTCAGCAATACTGTCCACTTGAGACTCTTCAAGCTGCCTGCAAGTAAATGGTTCAACAATTTCTATTCCTTTATATGGGTCTCAGTACTAGTGAAATACACATTTGTCTCATAAAAGCCCTTTCCCAAAGATTCCTCTTAATTTAAATGATAATACTAAATTGTAACAGTCTTTAAAACCACAGGGACTATGTACCAGGAACTATCACCAACCAAAACTATTCTTTCGGATTCAGGTTTCTCAAATGGCTGGCTATTTTCAGCTGAGTTCCTAAGCAGGACTAAATACAGGGTTCCTCTTCACCAACATGGGATAAGGCAGCCATCAAGGCTTTGCTCTAAAAAAAAATAAAAAGCTATTTCAGCTTCCCAGTTTGTTTAGCTTTGCTTTAGATTGACTACAATGGTTTGTCGATAACAGGCACTTTGTATTTGTTCCTTTATTAGTCTGTTACAGTTGCCATAAAGAAGTACTACCGATCTGGTGGCTTAAACAGACATTTTCTCACAGTTCTGAAGACTGCAAGTTCAAGTTGTTGGGTGGCTTGTTGTCTTAAACCCCTTTCCTTGGCTGGTACTTGGCTGCCTTCTTGATGTGTACTCACAGGGTTTCTTCCGTGCACACGCAGCCCTGCTGTCAGTGTGTCCATACAGGACAGCAGTCAGCTTGGGTTAGTTCTCACCCTAAAGACCCGTGTTTAACTTACTCACCTCTTTCAAGGCCCTACCTAAATACAATCACACTCTAGAGTAGCCAGAGGTTACTGTTTCAACATAGGATTTAGGGAAACACAATTCAGCCCAAAGTTTCCTAACAGAGATCCCAACTGTCACTTAAACCATGACGAAAAAGATTTGGGCTCTATTGTTGAGGAAGGTGTTAAAAAGTGAATATTCTTAATGTCCCTGAACTGTACAAATGGTTAAAATGCGGTTTTATGTTATGTACATTGTACTACAACAAAAAATGTGGCTAGTGTGAGACAGTAAACTTTTAATTAATTAGTTTAAATATGTTTAAAAACATACAGTATGTTTGAAACATGTAAGTTTCATATTGTGCACTATGGAAAGCTCTTATTTCAAATACATAAAAACATAATCTCACTTTGTTGAAACGCCAGCTTTGTTTTCAAGCCTGGGTAAATGTTATAGCTATTGCCTTTTACTACCAGGGGAAAAGTATTTCATTTTACTACCTCAAGCCTAATTTTAAACTGTAAATTATAAAGCCTACCTTTAAACAGTCTTCAACTACACATAACTAAAAAGCATCCTCTGTCCCTGGGATTCTCCAGGCAAGAATTCTGGAGTGGGTTGCCACTTCCTTCTCCAATGCATGCATGAATGCTAAGTCGCTTCAGTCGTGTCCAACTCTGTGTGACCCTATGGACAGCAGCCCACCAGGCTCCTCTGTCCACAGGATTCTCTAGACAAAAATACTGGAGTGGGTTGCCATGTCCTTCTCCAAAAAAGCATCTAAATATTTACCAGATACTTATAGAAACACAAGTTGAATTCGCAGAAACATACTTTAAATCAGAAGTACAAGCTGATGTCACCAAAATGGTTTTATTTCAGACACTGACAACATGCGCAACAATGCAACTGTATCATTACTTTGTTTGGTTTCCTTAAGTATTACTTAAGTATGCATTAAAAATACATGTTTACATTTAAGAAATGTAACACATTAAAGTCCTCTGTAAACAGAACTCCTTCTTAATATATTTTCCTGCTTTGTTTCATACATAAATAACATAATCTACAAAGTTATAAATAAAACTATTAACTCTTATGACCTAAAAGTATATACAAATTTTGGAGCTTGACAAGAGTGTTTTCTTTCTGATTTTATATAAGTAACAACATGCAGTATTTGCAATGTTTTTTAATCATATAGATGACTTATAATCAAAACCTTTATTGTCTCACAACCTGTTCTACCTATAACAGATGTTCAGTGTACTCGGTAAAGATGCCACCATTCAAAAGTCAACATGGTCAAAAGACTAGATTTTTAAAATAGAACAGAAGGTTGCCATGAAATATTATTAAGCCTTATTAAAATCACTTTAGTTTGTTTGAAGAACAAAATATGCTACCAAAGAGTATATGCTTGTACTATCATTTAACTGGAAAGCTAATACAATCTTAAAAAATCAGATTAAATTTGTAGCAGTCTTGGGAAAAAATAGTTCATGGAGATTCTGTCAGAGGAACAGAAATCATATTATCCTAAGCTTTCTAAACTTTATTTTGAACCATCACTTCAATTAGTTAAAACTTACAGGGTAAAAATAATGACACACAAAAATGATCTTAGAAAGGCATATTCAGAATTCCTGATGCAGAAAACAGGATTATTTAGTTTTTGTTTAATGACTGGAAATCTTTATTCCTTCAGAAAATAGTAACTTCATTTACTGAATGTCACCACCTGTTTGGTGATTTACTAGATAACCACTCAAGGTATTTTATTAAGCAAGCACTCAAATTATTTTTATTTAACAAAAGTAAAAAGACTTTTCATGTTGGAACTGTTTCATTATGAATTAAAAACTTAGATAAACATTTTCAATTAATATCTTCCCTAAATTTAAATGAATCAAATGACAAACAATACTAAGCTAAGCACTGTCATTACTTTTAAAATCTAAGTTTTCTAAAAGTTTTACTTTTCAATCAATATTAATATGATCTGGGTCACACTATTAACTGCCACTCAAACTTTATGTTTTTTTTTTTTTAATTAGTTTATTTTTTAACTTTACAATATTGTATTTGTTTTGCAAGAAATATTCTTTGTTAAAGAGCAGATTAATAACACGTTTTCCATGTTCTTATAAAAAACAAGATTCTGATATGCATAATGAATCTAAATCAAAAATCCACACATGGTAGCGGAAATTCTGTCAACTTTCAGCCTAATACAACATAAATCCACAGTTATTTTGCATAAACAATTCAAAATTTAAGTTTATAATGGAAATGTCAACAAGTCTTAACTACAACATTACTGCTGATGGGCTCCACTATAGTTCACCCAGGCACAGCAGATGTGCACATCTGATAGACAGACTGCTTAGAAAATTAAAGCTATCAGAGCTATAAATTAGGAATACATAAATATGACCCAGCAATGCCAAAGCATTAGAGCGGTTAAAGAAAAAAAAAAAAAAAAGATGTGATGTAAACACAACTGATAGTTTTCTCTGTAAGCCACTTTCCACTGATTTATAAAGCTATGGTTTTAGAATTCTTTTAAAAAGGACAATGCTTCCACATTGCTACATGCAGTGATTTCACTGTATGTTCCTGACTACAATGCAATATTCAATCTTCTTACACAGCTTCACGCAGCCCATCAGGATTTCTTCAGAAAGTCAGCTTGTCATATTTTCAGTAGCCTAGAACAAGAAAGTATGATTCAGTATAACAAAATCATGGGAAAAAAAAAAATACCATGGAAATAAATTTGTCAATATTGCACTGTCATTAACAAACAACTCTTCCCCCACATTTAGCAAAGCACTTTTATTGGATGATGCAGTAGTTTTCACTTTTTGCAGTACATTATTAGAACTACCATTTAGACTGACTGCTAGGCTAACAGTATTGTGTTCGTGCTCAGTCACTCAGTTGTGTCCAACTTTTTGTGACCCCATGGACTGCAGCCCACCAAGCTCCTCTGTCCATGGAAGTTTCCAGGCAAGAGCACTGGAGTAAGTTGCCATTTCCCACTCCAGGGGATCTCCTCAACCCAGGGACTGAACCCACCTCTCTTGAGTCTCCTGCACTGGCAGGTGAAGTTTTTACCACTGCACCACGTGGGAAGTCCAAATTGCTATATAATTTGGTAAATAACAGTTAATGTAAAAATACAGCAAGCATTACTTGAAAAATTAACTTATAGAAGTCCTCATCCACAGTCTTTATTAGTTTGTTTCTGTATGTTTCATTACAGTGCGAAAAGGGAATTAAGAATGAAAAAGACCTTTCTGTTATGCTGTAACGCAAAGAAAAAAAAGGCAAAAGAGGAATAATGAATACGTGGCTAATACAGCTTTACCTAAATCACCATCCGTTACCCTTTCCCTGATTATTCTGTAGAAATTTCCAGACACCATTATCATTCATCAGAAAATTATTTTATGTGCATTTCTAAAAGATAGGATTTAAACAAGCAATTTCTCAAAGCCAAATATGGAAACGTTGAGTTTAAATAAGTTTAATCTTGGAAGCACATGGTAAACTCAATTCATTTACATTTCAACCTCCTAATTAAAACCTGTTTTTTAATATTCAGTCTAAGTTCAGAGGTCCTTCAAGGAAATTCCTTAAGATACTGGGAAAGTTGTAGATAACTAAATATGAAATGTTCTTGTCAACAGAACCTCCCTTGTTTTTCTATATAGCTGGTTGTTCATCTTTCTCTTCTTGGGTTTACTATTCACAAGAATTAGAACATAGTTTGAACAAAAACTGCCCTTTTTTCAAAAAGGTTTCTTACTTCTTTCCACCGTTATAGGTTCTTATGACCCTTTAAGCAGTCTTCTCCCTGATCCCATTTTCATACTAATTTTAGAGGTTCCCCTCCAAGATACAATGCAACATGTCTTTTCATTAGAATTAGGCAAGCCGTCAACCTTGTAGAACATTCATGTTAAAATGTGTGCAGAACTACTTTCCACTTGAAAGGAAGACAGCAATGGCATCCTAGAAACTCATCGTTTCCAGACAGCCATTAAAGACTTCAAAAAGTGTATACACAGCGGTCCTGGGGAAAAGCCACATTAGAGGTCTTCTCTCCAAACTTTCCACTGCCCAAGTTTATTCCCTCCTTTGTGAGGATGGGTGGGGACACGGGACTTACTTCATCCCTTATTTCTCTGCCAACTACAAATTCTACAGCGCCAATGTCCTCATGCTGCAGTGAGGAGATACATCACATACTCTAAGATAACAGTGCTAGTACAGGACAGCTTCAAAAGAAAGCACAAGGCTTAGTGTGTCTGAAGTCACCGATAGTGTATAATTTAAGGCACCATGGCAAGAAAGTAGAAAATATGGGAAAACGAGTTTTGCCCACAATTTCTGAAATCAGAATCTGTAAATGACTGCCAACACATAAATACTAGCATTGAGACAACACAAAAATTCAGTGTTGATAAAAGTAACATTCATAAAAACAAAGTCTATTTTTAAAAGAAATACACATGATTAACAATTTTATTTATGCTGTGGCAAATAAACATAAGGCAATCTATCTATCACTGTTAAGAAATTTATCTATCTGGGTGACACACAACTAGCTGCTTTTACTAAAATATACACACACACATATATATAGATACATATAAAATACAACACCTATACACAAATCTAAAAGATTTGAAAGAGAAAAAAATAATTAATAGAATTGTTATAATTTTCTTCATATTTAAGAACAGAAGAAAAAACTATGCTTCAGATCAACGATCCCTTGCAACATTTCATCACATCCTTGATTTATATTGTACATGGTCTAAAACAGAGATGAGTACCATACAATTAAATTATAATCACTAGGACTTCTAGGTAAAGATGATACAATGAAGTTTCTCCTTACTTTATTTATCACACTAAGAGAAATAAACAAAAAATATGAGGAAAAAAATTCATGAGCAGCAACCACACAAAAGAGAGAACCTATGCATATTAAGGCAGTAAGGCTGGGGCACAGTAAGGCGGTCAAGAGAAGACAGGTGTGGCTGAGTGCAATTCTGAACCAACCAGCTCCCAACCCAGACCCAGCAGGAGCAGTTGGGAGAGAACAGACTTTGATCTGGAGAGAATCAACCTGAGGAAGTTTATTCATTTTTAATTCAATGAGATTAACTATAATATTTTTGTTTTCAAAGTAGCATGAGACCAGCTAGGATGATGTTAACCAAGTATTATCAGTGGTTATCCACTGGTGATCTTGAATGATTTTTGTTTCCTTCTTTGTATTTTCTGATCTAAATATTTTAAAATTACCAACATGTATTACTTTTATACAACTTAAATAGATTTCAAACATTACTTTCAAGAAAAAGTTCTAATGAACATTTCTTCTTTACTGGAAACTTTTCACGATCTCTTCCCCCACCTAGTTTTAGAAAGATTCTGGTATACCAACTTTAGATTATGGGAGAAATGTGTTTTAAGAGGCTTTGTGTGTGTGAGAGACTGATTTTCCATTCAAATGGGCAACACTTTCTGATTTGTGTTCAACTTTATTATAGTAAGTCCCCTACATGCAAATGAGTTCTTTTCTGAGAGTGTCCATTTTGTTTATAAGTCCAACAAAGTTAGCCTAGGTACCCAACTGACACAATATAGTACTGCACTATAGGTTTATAATAGTATTATAACTGTATAACTGTATTTTAGGTTTATAATACTTTTCACACAAATAATACATAAAAAACAAACAAAAAATAAAGAAACATTTTGAATCTAACAGTGCAGTACCTTGGAAATTACAGGACAATAGCTGGCATGTAGGGCCTGGCATCGAGTGAACAGGCAAGAAGAATTACTGGGAGGAGGGAGAGGAGGGGGAGACGGGAGAGCTGAAGGACGGTCGGCAACAGGAGGCAGAGGGCAAGCTGCAATTTCACTCACATCTGATGTTCGCAACTTGAAAGTTTGCTATGTAGGGAAGTTACTGCATTGACTTTGCCTTCAGAGTTCATTATGATCCACTGGATGTAGAATAACTGGTACATCAAAGCTGAGAAAGTTATGTTAAACAGGCACTTCTGAATCTCCTAATACCTTGGTTTTTATTCTAAGAAGCTATGTTGTCTCCCCTCTACCTTTCCAGCCAGGTTACTTGTCTCCAGTTCCTTCACATCAGTCAATCTGCATTAACACAAAAATCTCTTGCTATTCTGCCTCCCTATTCTCTTTCAAACTCCAGCATAGCTGAATAAAAATTTTTGTGGTTGTGGAAGATGTATATTAAATAAATCCTCTTCCACTGAAATTTCAAAAATTTATTAATAAAAGGCTATGATACCTCTTATTTTTAAAAACAGGCTTATGAGACAGTATTAAGCCAGGGAAGGTACTTGGGCTCCAGTCCACTGGTTTGGTTCTAATCATTTCATGCTTTTTTTAAATAGCAGGCTCAGATATTTTTTAGAACTTACTGTAGGCAGAAACTTAGCAGTTAACAACTCTGACATCAGAGGGTCTGAGCTCAAATCCTAGCTCAACCACTTAACTGTAAGTCTTCGGAGAAGTAAGTTAGCCGCCACAGCTTCAGTTTCCTTAGGGGTAAACTATTACTAGCAGTCACAGTAAACATCCTTGCAGTGACTATAAAGGAAACAATGCAGGGCGAGTCCTTAGTGCCGAGTTCAGCAAAAGTACAGTCAATACTAGCTATTCTTACTGCATTATGCAGTTATTTTTCTTTCTCTCATATGAAAGCAACAGTTGTTGAGTTAAAAAAGAAACAGAAGTTGTTGGACAACACAGGGAGCTCAGCTTGGTGCTCTGTGATGGGGTGGGAGGTGGGCGGGTGGTTCAAGAGGGAGGAGACTTGTGTGTATTTGTGGCTGATTCGAGCTTTGTATGGCAGAAGCCAACACAACTGTAAATTGTGTTTACAACACAATTCTAAAGCAATTATCCTGCAGTTAAAAATACGTTTAAAAAAAGAAATATAAAATTTGAATAGTTTTCATAATTACTTAAAAATTCTGATTAGAAGCCTTACATGTATATCTGACAAAAGTTCATTTCCAAAATATTTAAACAAAGACTACCTACAAAGAAGAAAAGGACAGATAACCCAGAAAAATGGGCAAACTAATGAAAAGATATTTCACAAAAGAAAATGGCGAAAAAAAAAATTCATTTGATCTCACTGGTACCCATAGAAATGCTAGTACACAAGGAGAAATCCAAACACACCTACCAGAATGACTAAAATTAAAGACGCTCACAATAATAAGTACAGACAAAGATGGGAAGCAAGGCAAATTCATTTGCTGCTGGTGGGAATACAAATTCATATAACCACTGTAGTAAAGTCTGGCCTTAATTCTTCAAGTTGAAGATACACATAAGCTATGATTCAGCAATTCTAGTTCAAGATACACACTCAACAGAAAGGCCCACATACATGTATCAGAAGACACAGACAACTAAGCTCGGAGCAGCATGTTCATGATAGCTCTGGACAGGGAGCAACCTAATATCCATTCATAGTAGAAAGGATAAATAAATACTATATCTGTATAATGAAACATGATTATTACAGTGAAAAGGAATGCACTACAGCCACATACAACAGAAATGAACCTCACAAAAAAAAATGTCAAATGAAAAAACTCCGTGGAAAAAAAAACTGTGCTGTAAAATCTCACTTACAGCAAGTTAAAAATTTTTTTACAAAATTAAACTGGTATTTAGAGATCCATGCTTAGTCAGTGAAAATGTTAAAATCTCTATCGTAAAAATTAGGACAGTAGTTATTGGAATGGGGAGCAGGAAAGAGGTTAGTGATAGGGGAGCATAAGGGAACTTTTAGGGTGCTGACAATGAGAATTGTACAGACACTCTATTTACGATACATTTTTGCTCTGTAAATGTGCCTTGTTCACCTTTTGGTGTTAGATTTAATAATAAAAAAAAAAATTTTTAAAGCACAAAACCAATGACCCATATTATTGGAACGTATCAGAGAGTAACTTAAACTGAGATGAGTAAACTGCATGTCTCCTCAAAAGAAAGACAAAAGGGTAAAGGAAAAGTCACTTCATCCTTGGACAAGTTTTAAGAGGGACTAACTTCAGTGTTCATATGAGTGCTCCATAAATGAGATTTTAAATCAGAGTGTGTGCAAGAAAGGGAACACAACACCTTTCCTGTTTGCAATCTCAGCAATTAAAAGGTGGTAAATGTGAATTTGAAAAAAGGTGGTCCTCTAGGTCCACACTGGCGACACAGCCCAACTGGCCTCAGTAGCTCCTGGCCTCTGGGCTACCCTTCCCTTTCCTTCAAGGATGTGCACACACTAACAGCTCCATCAGCCGCCTACAAACACCCGAAGTACGACAGCCTTTCTTCATCTCTTTAAGTTCAAGTTGGCCTGGTTTTGTACTGAGATGTTCACTGCATCTGAGTCACACAACCTTATCTCTTTACCAAAAGGTTATCTAGCTACACTCTTGGCCTTCTTTCCAGAGATCTATTTGGGTAGGCTGAGAGATTCCCAAAATGAGTGCTGGTTTCTTCTTACTTATTCCTTCCTCAATTTCCCATCCCCCTTACATTTTACCATAAACAGCAAGGAGAAATCAGGCCTTACTTTCCATGCTTTGGAAATTTCCCTAAATATCCAAGTCACTGCTTACAGGTTTTATTTTCCTTCCAACAGTAGAATATAATTCAGCTGAGTGCTCTTTATACCGAGGATGGCGTTTCCTCCAGGGTCTATCACCTGAGGTTGTTCATATCTGTCTGAGACCTCAAGGAGGCACCTTTCATGTTCATATTTCTAACAAGATTCTAATCATGATGATAGACGTATTCTCTGAGATGACTGATACTCTTTTCTCTTCTTTCTGAGCTCTTACTAGAATCACCTTTAATGTCTATCATTCTACCAAGTCTTTAAAGCCATCTAGGCTTTTACTATCAAGCATCCTAAAACTTTCCAGCCTCTATCTATTACTCAATTCCAAAGTAACATCCACATCTTTATGTATTTCTTACAGCAGCACTCCACTTTCCAGTAGTAAATCTAAATTAGATTTCTAGGGTTGCCATAACCAAGTACTATCAATTGGGTAGCTTACAACAACAGAAAATTATTCTCTAATAGTTCTGGAGGCAGAAGTCCAAAATAAAGGTGTCAGCAGGACCATCCTTCCCTCTGAAGGATCCAGTAGAGTATCCTTCCTTGCCTCTTACCTTCTGGTGGCTGCCAACAATCCTTGGCCTTCTTTGTCTTGTAAACGTCATCACTCCACTCTCTGCCTCTGTCATCACACAGCGTCCCCCCTGCGGCCTCACATGGTGTGTGCTTTGTGTATCTGTGTCCAAACTTCCCTTGTCTTTATAAGGACATTGGTCATTAACCCATTATGATCTCATGTCAATTTGATTATTCCTACAGATACACTATTTCCAAACATGGTATATTCACAGGTACTGCACACTTAAGCATATCTTTTGGGGGAGGGGGAGGGCAGAAACAATATCACCCACAACACAAGCAGAATTCTAAACATAATCAGAGACTTTTACAAAAAGACAACATGGTTCAGATAGAGAATTTTGTGACCTGAACATACACTACTGAGATCCTGGCCTTCAGAATTTCTCCTGATGATGACAGGTGTCAGTTTAACCTTGTTTAGAATCATTCACATAAAATTTCAGCATTAATTGTTTTCTAAACAAAAGCATCTTCATTCAGAGTGAGTGAACATATGAATCTCTACCTTTAAGGCTTCTGTGGCCTTGCGAAGTTCCTTAATAACTGATGATAAAGCTTCTGGATTAATTCCTTGTTCACAAAGCCGCACACATATAGACAGAGTTTCCATATCTAATCCAGTATTCAAAATTCTTGAAATCTCAAGCAGGACTGGAAAAAGACAAGAAAATTTTAAGAATAAAATCTTATAACATTTTAAAAATGCAAAAATGCACATGAATACTTCTGTTTTTAATTCATATAATATTGCATAACACCAAAGAACAGCATAGCATTCCTAGATTTGGAAACTGGCATGTAATACTGGAAAACCGGCATGTAGTACTGCCCTTACTTAGCTCTAACTTATAAATAAATTTACAACCCCCCTCCACATAACTTTTCTATATCTTGGTTTATATTCTACTACTCACTTATTATCTATCTAAAATTTACGTATCATAGTCAAGATTATTCTGAACATTTTCCCACTTTTTAGCATTCTCTTACAATGTATTTTAATCATTCATGTAATATTTCATTTTAAGGAAATAACATACATTACTTAACTGCTCTGCTATTTTATGTGGGTCTCATGTTTCCCTGATGAAAATAATACTGTGACAAATATCTGTACATAGGAACTTAATTTTATCAGAATAAATTCCTAGAAGTGGAACTGCTTAGTCAGTAATACACCACTTGGATTTTGATATGAACTGTATGAAAATGACACTTTATTTTGGGATGAACAAATGAACAATACTAAGCCATCCTTTAATTTTAGTCTAAGTCCTTCTGAAAACTTTCATAATATTCATGATTTTCGTGATATGGGCCTGTTCCATTTTTTCATACTTAATATTCATTTTCATCTTGAGAAGTTCAATTTGTTTTAAAAAACCTCTCTTCCATTCCTCTACTTAACCTTCTGAACACACGGAGTACCGTTCTAATGTTTTCATCTGCTAATCCTAACATCTGTATCAACTGTGGGTCAGTTTTAACAGATTAAAATTTATTATCATCGGTCACACTCTTCTGTTTTGCATACCTAACAACTTCTGACTGGATGTCAGACATTGTGAATTTTACTGTGCTGGGTGTTCGACAGTTTTGTATTTCTATACATATTCTCAAGCTTTGTAATGAGACAGTTACCTAGAAACAGTTTGACCCTTTGGTGTCTTTTCTGGGGTACGTTCCTTGCACGCTGATCAATGCCGTGCTCAATACCTGAGGGAGAACCTTCCATGGACCTCCAGAATTCTCTCTAGGTGCAGCCTCTCTACTCTCAGGTACCCTGTCTTAAAAACTCTGCCTGCCTTGGTCTCCCTGGACCCTCAACTCCTGCTCAACTCAAGGTGTCTGCTGGGTTTTGCCTGAGTTACTCCCATCCTGCCACTGCACTGCAGCGTTGAAGGCAAAATCTTAAAAAAAGAACATCTGATCTTGTCACATTCCTGTTTTAAATATAGTAGCTTCCCAGAGTTCTCAAATCTTCAATAGGGCCTTAGTATATGCTCATGTCTGCCTCACCTCATATTTCACAACCATTTATCCCCCTTAATTACACTGTCTTTACATGAGCCTTTCAGTTTCATTTACCAAGTTCTTCCCAGTGTTAAGACCTGGGGAGAAGGAGTCCAGATAAGTTATTGCAATTATGGAGAGACTGGTAGGTGCCATGGACAGGAGAGATTAGTACAAATGGTCAAATCTGAGATGACTGAAGAAGTGAATCAGCTTAGTGAAGGAGAGGGGTAGGGGAGGCCTCACATGAGTAAGCAAGGGGATTGATGGTGGGAGCATGGACTATATGTTTGCTTCACTGACACTGTCTTGCACACTGTGGATTCTCTTCACTCTTTTTGCTAGTTTACAACTTGATACAGGTCAACTGTGGATTGAAAATATTTGGGGAAAAAAAAAATTCCAGAAAGTTCGCAAAAGCAAAACTTGAGTTTGGCATGTATGCGCAGGCAACTATTAACATAGCATTCCCATTTATTAGGAATTATAAATAAGCAAAAGATGATTTAAAGTATACAAGAGGATGCTGCTGCTGCTATTTAGTTGCTCAGTAGTCTCCGACTTTCTGCGACACCATGGACTGTAGCCTGCCAGGCTCCTGTCCATGGGATTTCCTAGGCAACAATACTGGAGCAGGCTACCATTTCTTTCTCCAGGTGATCTTCCCGACCCAGGGATCGTACCTGAGTCTCCGGCTTGGCAGGCAGATTCTTTACCACTGAGTCACCTGCGAAGCCCCTATATAAAGAGGATGAATGTAGGTTATATGCAAACACTTCGCCATTTTATATGACAGACTTGAGCACCCACAGATTGTGGAATGGGTGGGTGGGTGAGGGTGTCTTGGACCCAATTTCCCTGCAAATACTGATGAACAACTGTATCACACTGAAGCCTCTAGTAGGGAAGAAGTACATTTTAATCACCATTGCCAAAAACATAATTTGTTCTTACTGTCGCTAAGGCTGTCATGTCTTACTCTTTTGCAACCCCATGGACTGTAGCCTGTCAGGCTCCTCTGTCCATGGGATCTCCCAGGCAAGAATACTGGAGTGGGTTGCCATTTCCTTCTCCAGGGATCCTCCTGACCCAGGGATTGAACCCATGTCTCCTGCATTGGCAGGTGGGTTCTTTACCACTGAGCCACCAGGGAAGCCCCTTAGGCAACAGACCCTATCCTAAATCTGGCCAGGATCAATCAGGTTTCTTTCAGTGATCTGTGCAGATAAATAACAAAGTCCACCACCTCCTTCCCTGTCTAAAGTATCTTTATCAAAATGCTTTCATTTTCACAATAAAATTACAAACGTTCACAGCTCAATTTTATAATCCTTGCAAATCATCTGACATTAATTAAAAGATTAAATCACTTAGCTGACTCTAATACTGATGGAAGGGAGGGAGGAAGAGGATGAGGAGAAATATACTAGATATTGAAGCAGCGTTGTCAGACTCAAAAGGTTTTGAACACTTCAGTTTGTGTCTCATGGATAGATTTAAACACAGGGAAACTCCACATTAACAGAATTTCAAAAAATACTGGTGCTTGGGTATGTCAGCCCAGTCCCTTGGGCAAGTTAAAGTTCTATTTCTTGGAATGAGAGTGGAGGAAGGTGGGATTATTAAACGACTGCATTGTGGACTTTCTCAGTTAAGTGTATGGTCAATTCTTAACATTGCAAGTGTCACCATGTTTCCCTTTGTGCCTCAATCATTATAGGCAGCCTGGAAAATATTTTCATTAACTTTGCAAAACTTCACATTTTGACTGACTGTTTCGGACTCAATTATAATTGATTCAGGAGATGCCAGGTTGACCCCTGGGTTGGGAAGATCCCCTGGAGGAGGAAATGGCCCACTTCATTATTCTCGCCTGGGAAATCCCATGGATAGAGACGTCTGGAAGGCTACAGTCCATGGAATGGCAAAGAGTCGGACATGCCTGAGTGCCTGAGCATGCACGCATGGCATGATAGCAGCGAGTTCCAATGGACACGACAGGACCTAACTGCCACATTTAACAGATGTTGATACACTGCCAACCTGGGGCCTTCCTTTTTACCTTCTGATTAGGGGATACACTGTGTACAGAGGAGCAGTGTTCTCTAATTCTCACTCTCTTTCCTCCAGTGTTGGTTGAGAAAAAATAATCCAGTCTTTCTTCACTTTTTCATATTCTAACACTATAATCTTCAGTTCTCTCAGTGAAAACCTTGTGATGCAGCCAATAAGAACGATCAGTTCTCATTTCTGTATCAGTAGTTCCATCAGAGAGAAAATGTGGGCTTTCTATTCAAATGGAATCCTGTGCCCATATAATAAGAACAGTTACTATAAGAAAATTGACTAGAAGTCAGGCCTCAAATACACTTTGTACTGTTCAGAAACCACATCAGCTTCCAAGCAAAGATGTAAGACAATAATGGTATACACTAGTTTCTATGTACACAAATCCACTTAGAAAATAAAACTAATAAGCTCTGCTATTTCAAGGATGGGAAAATAGGCTGAATATGGTATAAACAAAATTCCATTTTTTAGAAAAAGAGAAAAGCAGATACTGAGTAAAAAATTAGATGCAAAGGCTTTATTACTAAGAAAAAATTCTTTGCAAAGCGGAGCAGCAGCGAGTGTAAAGAAAGTCATAAGCCTTATCACAAGTCCCCATAAAGAAGGGGCTCTAAGAGGAAGTGGAGCCTACAGTGAAGGAGCCAGAGATAGGACATGAAGGCTGACACTGCTTAATGAGAATTTCATGGTTTCAAAGAGACCTTTGGACCGTTATCCCTTGGAAAACAAAAACAGCAAAATTTAACGTCTATCAAGCACACATATACAGATGCAGGCAAATAAAATGGGGACAACAAAAGGGGTAGTGGGATGATGTTTACACACAAAAACAGTGCAGGAACTACCTGTTAATGGTCACCTTCGAGATGCCTTTATCAGGTTATCTTATTTAAATGTTTACAGTAATCCTAGGAGGTAGTATGGGGCTTCCCTGGCGGCTCAGACGGTAAAGAATCTGCCTGCAATGCAGGCGACCTGGGTCCTGGCAACCCAACCCACTCCAGTATTCTCGAGTAAAGAATCCCAAGGACAGATGAGCCTGGAGGGCTACGGTCCATGGGGTCGCAAAGAATCGGACATAACTGGAGCGACTTAGCACTCACGCAGCACGAGGTAGCAATCTTGTTTTATGGGGGCTAAAAAAAAAAAAAAAAAAGCAGGCTCAAAGATGTTTAAATGACTTGTCCAAGCCTACACAGGGGCTATAAAGTGGCAGAGCCGGCAACAGAAAGGAGAGAGAGGGTAACTCCAAGGCACTTTTTCCCTCTATTACTTGCGGGCAGTTTTTTCCGGCGTGCTCCCCGCTGCAAAACAGGTAAATACGCCCACGGTCTCCGGACACCGGCATCACCGGCTCCAGAACTAAACCGGGGCACCTCTGATTAAAGCACAACTTGTTCCTTCACGGGGTAGATATAGAACACGCTTCTGCCGCACACAAGGTACAAGGAGGGATGGAGCGGTGACCAAACACAGGAAGCCACTGTCCGCAAGAAGCTCACAGTCTGGGGCGCTTCGAAGGCGCTCCCCTCACTGGAAGCGGCGCGCGGGGTGGGCGGGGCGCGCGAGGCCGGCGCAGGAGAAGGGATGCGGGGAAGCGGCGCGGAGGGGGCGTGGTGCGGGGACCAGGCGTGGCATGAGCTCGCGCGCGGAAGGCTGCGGGGACTGGGCGCGGGAGAGGGCGCGAGATGAGCACTCGGGAGAACGCACTCGAGGCGGGAGCGGGATGTGCGCGCGGGAAACGGGCGGCGCGCGGGGTCTGGTGCGGGAGGGACCAGGCGCGCGCCGGGCTGACGTGGGGCCGCAACGCCGTGCGCGCGACAAACTACGCAGGAACGGAGAGACGACTCTCAAAGGATGGGACCGTCAGCTCTGGGGCCCTGGAGGGTCCCTTGGGAGGATCTCCAACGATGCCGATCGGGGCTGGAAGTGGACCCGAAGTCCTCGTGGGCCCAGCCCCGCCCCGGGGCCTTGGCTCTGGGGAACAGAGGCAAGGTAAAGGGGGCGAAACGGGCACTCACTGTCCATGGTCTCCCTCACCGCATTCAGATTCGCCGCCGCTGCCGCCGACCCGGCGCCACTGCTGCTCGCCATGGCGAAGGCCGAGGGAGGCGGGCGAAGGGCCTGACCCGGAACTGGAGCGCCTTCCTTTCTCCTGGGCAATCACACCGCGCGTCCCCGGCTCACGCCGGGCAGGCTCCGCCCCTCGCGCTGGTCGCCAGCGTGAGGCTGCGTTGATTTGAATTTGGAGCCGCGATGCTCTGGGCGGAACGCGAAGCGAGGAGTTGCCATTCGAATTTACTACGCGGCCTCGCTGCGATTGGCTGGTTCGCGGACAGCGGTACGACACGATTGGCCAGTCGCGCACAAGTGTCCTGGTTGGACTGAGACAGCGCGGAAGCCGGGAGTTAAAGAGTCTGTCCCTGTCGTGGGAGCTTGCCCGGCACCGTCGGGAGCGCCCTGGAGTCGCTTTGGGGGGGGCTTCCTTTTTATGCACACAACTAGGTATGTTCTTTGTGGTTCCTGGCCTTTCCTCCTGTCTCGAGTTGGAGAACTCCCTTTGTCTGGCTCTGGACCAGCTGCACGCTCGCCTCGGGATGAATGAGAGCTGCCGGGGAGTGGGTGCCGAAGAGGGAGGCCCAGGAAAGAGTGATTGAGTAGGGATGGGAATGACACCGGCGTCAGTGTCCTCCTTTGCCCGTCACCCGAGGAGGCTAGCTACACGTCAGCCTTCCTTGGAGTGGGTTCTTTTCTCTAGTTGTAGCCCCCCTCCCCTTAACGGGAAATAATGTCTCGCTTCCATCGTGGGGGGCTGGGGGTCTTAGCCTTTGGCTAAGGGTGTTTGAGAGGAGGCAACCCAAAGCGGTTAATTTCGTAGCCCTAATCAGTCATTTCTTTTCTGATGGGGGCTAAAGTGCAAGACAGGCACCTATGCGCAAAGAGACCAGAGATTTCCTGGTCTCTTATTTGCTGCTGCTGTTCAGTCGCTCAGGCTTGTCCGACCCTTTGGGACCCCCGTGGATTACAGCACGCCAGGCTTCCCTGTCTTTCATCATCTCCTGGAGTTTGCTCAGACTCATGTCCATTGAGTTGGTGATGCTATAAATAATTGTTTAGTAACTGCAATTTGTTGGGTAATTGCTGGGCTATTATGTACAAAGCGTTTGTTTAGACTTGAGATAATGAATAAAAAGCTGTAGGTCTACTGTTCTTTAGCAGGAAAAGGTTTTGTGCCTATTAGGACGTTTAGTTGTCCCTAAGGGGGACCTCAACTCATTCACATTCAGTTGAGTGCTACTTACAAACCAGTTGACTTCTCAGAGCTTGTTAATTCTGCAAAATTCTGTCACTAATACTTTACCCTTCTAGCTTTCAAGGTTATTTAGAGCATCACACTTGTGTAAACTACAAAAAAGCCCCAGGAGCTTAGGTTTTGAGTTAATTCTTTTTTGTGAAATGTATGTTTGGTAATGGGGCTTCACTGGTGGTTCAGCAGTAAAGAATCCGCCTGCCAATGGCAAGAGTCGAGCGTTCGATCCCTAGATGGGGGAGATCCCCTGGAGAAGGAAATGGCAACCCACTCCAGCATTCTTGCCTGGGAAATCTAATGGACAGAGGAGCCTGGTGGTCTCTACTCCATGGGGTCGCAAAAAAGTTGGACTCCACTTGGAGACTAAACAACCTTTGTTGAATACATTTTAGTTGTCAAAATGAATGTCTGTGGAACTTTGTACTTTTATTATGTATATTTATGATTTCTTTTTAGTTTTTCCTCTGTGCTATGGGAGATGTCAAAGAATCAAAAATGCAAATAACACCTGAAACTCCAGGAAGGGTTCCTGTTTTAAATCCTTTCGAAAGTCCTGGTGATTATTCTAATCTCCATGAACAAACTGTCTCCAGTCCTTCTGTTTTTAAATCGACAAAATTACCAGTAAGTTAGTCTTGACTGTTTTTTCCAAATAACTTTAAATGTCAGTCTTTCTTTACAAGTGGTAAACTGGAGTGCACTTTTTAATTCTAATGGTCATTGGTTATTATAATATAGTGATTGTAATATAGTTATTATAGTGAATATAGTAAAAATGACTTAGCTAGTTATACTAATATATACTAGCTATACTAATATTATATATACTAGCTATACTAATACTACATTTACTAGCCATACTAATATTCTTTTGGATTTTTGCCACCCATTCTTAGCAACTTGCCTTTTTTTAGTTAGCATTTCTTTTTTATTCATTAGTTAACATGTTTCTCACAGCTGTGGGTACCACTCTGGTTACTATGTTGATGGTCTAAGTACTAATACCATAATAGAGAAGAAACTATTTCATCTAATTATTTTCAGGTATTCAGCAAATTTTATTTGAATGCTATGTGTCAGGTACAGTTCTTGACTACAGAGGTTACATCTTGAACAAGTCAGAGTCATAAAACACTAATTCTCAGAGAGCTTGTACTCTGTACCAGAGGTCAGCAAACTTTTTCTGTTAAGGGCCAGATAGTAAATATTTTAGGCTTTGCAGATCATCTGGTTGCTATTACAGTTACTCACCTCTGCCTTGTATTATAGAAGCAACCACTGGTAGTATGTTAACAGTAAATGTGTCTGTGTTGCAGTAAAGCTTTATTTATGGACACTGAAATTTGAATTTCATTTAATCTTCACATGTCATGAAATGCTAATATTCTTTTGGATTTTTGTTACCCATTCTTAGCTTGCAGATTGTTGAAAAGAAGTCAATCTCTACTCTGAGATAGACAAGACTAAATTGGCAACCTCAAGAGAGTATGTTATGTGCTATAACAGAAGGCTGATATGGAGGGGAACAGTCTCTTTAACAGATTAGAGAAGGCTTCCTCTCTTTAGCTTCTTTTTACTGTTATTGACTACAGTGGAGAAGTTCTTTTGAAGTCTGATCGTCTGACTTAGCAAATTATCTAGAAAACTGCAGACTGTGTGGCTTTTGATGCTAGCTACACGTGCGTATCTATATGAAGCTAGTTATGCACTAGAGGAAGGTTTTACAGTTATACACTTTATATTGAGTCATTATGTGACCTCATGATTTTAAATTGAATGGTATGCAATTTTAGTTAATCTTAATAAAAATAACAAAATGGCTGCAACTTAATCCTCAAAGCAAGAATGCATGACAGACATCTTGGATTTTTAAGCCTGATTTTTCAAAAATATATTCCGAATTTACAAATTAGAATTTGGTTTACAAATTCTAATTGTAGAATTAGAATTACAAAAATAAACTTTTGGTTTATTGGATAGTTGAATACAGAAAAGCAGCACTGGTTACCACTCATAATTACTTATTGTGTATTTTACGAGCTTTTGCAGATATTTTTGTAGTTCTGCTGCTGTTGCTAAGTCGCTTCAGTCGTGTCTGACTCTGCGACCCCATAGACGGCAGTCCACCAGGCTCCCCCATCCCTGGGACTCTCCAGGCAAGAACACTGGAGTGGGTTACCAGTTCCTTCTCCAATGCATGAAAGTGAAAAGTGAAAGTGAAGCCGCTCAGTCGTGTCAGACTCTTAGTGACTCCATGGACTGCAGCCTACCAGGCTCCTCCGTCCATGGGATTTTCCAGGCAAGAGTACTGGAGTGGGTTACCATTGCCGTCTCCATTTTTGTAGTTAGGACTTTGTATAATTTCAATTCATTTCTGGTGAAAATAAAGGCTTTTGATAACTCTAAGAGATTTTTAGTTTTATTTGGGCGTGTTTCATCACTGATGAGAGTTATTTGTGGAATTTCTATGCCTTTAATATGCTGCGATTTTTCTATTATTATGTAATTTCAGCAGTTACCCAGATGGAATGTCAAGTCAATTAATTTAGTGTGATCTGCTTACCATTTGCCTTTTAATTTAGTGGTAAAGTCAAATATCTGTAAGGTATTTTTATATTATAGCCGTTCACATTATTTTTGAAGCTGACGTTTGAAGTTAGCATTTTGATGCACTGTTACACACTTTTGCTCATAAGATCACTTTCTTTTGTTAAGACTCCAGGGGAATTTAGATGGTCTATTGATCAACTAGCTGTAATAAATCCTGTAGAAATAGACCCAGAGGACATTCATCGTCAAGCTTTATACCTAAGTCGTTCTCGGTAAGTTTTCCTTTCTTGCTCTTAAGTGTAATAACATGTGTTATCAGTCCATGAATAATTCTTTTCCCTTTAATTTTAGAATTTAATCACACAAAGATGTACACATGTTGAGATGCTCTTGCAAATATTTGTCTGGCTGTTGTACCCCTTCTTCTCTTGACTCGGTAGCTTGATGACCATCCCCTTGTAATTAATGCTCATCCAAAGTGCTAAAGAAAGGGACTAGAATGGGGACAGAGTGTAAAAGGATTTTACTAAATGCTAGATGATACCTTTGATAGGGAAAATGAAAAGTATATCAAAAAGCAAATGTGTCACAAATGAGACAAATTTTTTGTATTACACAAACCATATGTCTTATTTTGCTTCCTCTCTTCAGTATATTGAAACGTGAACAGCTAAGAGAAATTTATTGAGCATTGTAGGGGACCCTGATGCAGTATAGAAAGTTATTCCTGCCCTTTAGACTCAACAAGTTGTGAAACAACATTTCTATACTAGTAAACCAGGTGTTATCTCAGCAGGTTTGTGAAAAGACTGTTGGTGTATTTCAGTAAATAGACCTGTAACACAGAAGAGGGGAAAAGACCCTGATTTTAATTTAACTCGTGTAATTCAATAAATGGTTATGGTTTCTACCAAGGATAGTGAGTATACTCTTAAAACATGTTGATTCATTCTTAAAAATAAGCACAGGCTTCCAGTGCCTCTTCCTCACTAACCCAAGTTCCCTATTTCAGAGCTTGCCACTTTTTTCATGCCATGCTACATAGAAAAATGAGAACTGCAAGGTATCCTGGTCTAAACAAATGAGTCTGTCCATATTGGAGGTGAACAGTCCCCAAATCCCTTCCCCTGCCTTGCCTGCCAAGGGTCCATTTGGGGCACACCCATCATACTGAACAGTGTATGCGTTATGCTGGTGTTCTGTGGTGTACTGGTCAGGACACCCTGCCCTGTATGACTTCTCAGACCCTTCTGTCATCTAGCTCTACAACATTTGGCCAAACTGATTTTCACTGCTTCCAGCCATGACCTGAATATCCCAGGTTGTTGAAGTCCTCTGATGAAGCAGCAGTAGGTTTCTGAATTAAGTATTGCTAGATCAGAGCTTACTAATATTGTACACTGTTTCTAGGCACTGAGATCTCGATGATGTCCACGATAAGAGAAAGAGCACTGAGTTACAAGTCTCATAATGGCTGTTCAAGTGGAGATATGTGGATTCTAACTGTAGTCTATTTTCTCACAATTCCTTTATTTATAAATCCACTTGATTTTAATTTTTAATACATGTACATTATTATAAGCTTTGTTAAGCTACAAATTAGATTAAAAAAATTTGGAGAGAAAAAGGTGTCTTACGGAGTTATTCCTGGTAGCAAATACTCTCTCTGGGAAAAGATTAGGGAAGTGGTCCTTCAAGGCTAACTGCTGAGTCCTTGGCAAGTATATGCCTTGTCCTTGAGACCTGACAATATTAAATCTTATAAGTAATAAATTTGTGGTGCTGTACTTGCATATTCCATCAAAGTGGGAAAAAAGAATTCGTTTGGACAAAGTTTTCTATTTCAAATTTTATAGTGTTGATATTTAATTTCAGAATTAATAATTGCCTATTTATTTAGAACTGTAAGGATGATAGTCTTTTTTTCATTTATGTCAAGAGTAAGAATTGATTCCAGAATTACAACTATGATAAACTTGCTATAATAGAAGAAAAGGAATTTGGACAGTTTTTAGATTTCTGTGGAATGACATACTTCTTAAATTGTGATTAAAGGACACAGTTTATTCAAATTACTTTATTTCTGTTGTTAATATTAATTTAAAAATTGTATCCAGGTAAGCCTTTTACTAGAAAATATTCCATTCAAACTGTGAATGGAAAAGGGGGGGCAGGTAAGCCTAATAGCACAAGGCTGACTCTCCAAATACTGTCATTTACGAAATGTCATAAGATCCCAATTTTTCTTTTAAAATGAGTTTAACATTTGCCAGTTTCTAACGTGGAAGAAAACTATTTCTTTGAAAGGTTATTATTTTAAATGTTCAGTCTGCTGAAGTAATGGTATGGTTATTTTTCTTTTTTATCTCTGCATAGAATAGATAAAGATGTGGAAGACAAAAGACAAAAAGCCATTGAAGAGGTAACTTGAAACTGTTACTGATGGTGAAGCCGGTTAAGCATCAATTCTGCATGCCCAGCACCTCTAAGAGAGGAAGACTTCCTTCACATCCTTTCCTGTCCCAACTTCCCCAAGCCTGTCTGTCCCCAGTATCCCTCGGAGCTCCCCTAAGACTAGTGTTTTTGAGCTGATCCAGTGCCTCTCATTGTAATAATCGGTTTAATGCTTTTCTCCCCCAAGACTGAATTCTTTTCTGGTCAAAATTCATCTTTTCCTTCTCATGACCTGGCATAGTTTATCTTTTGTGCCTTTGATGAGCACGAACCATTGTCTCAAGTTGGAGTTTATGTAGAGAAAGCTGGATATTTTCAAGCCTTGAAAATCTAGCCTGGCCTCAGAAGTGGTTTTATCTTTTGTTCTTGTTCTTTGAATTTTTAAGACCTTGAGTATATTTCATGAAATACAGTACACTGCTAAATAGAAAAAGTATATCACAAAGGTAGAGTTTTTTGTTTTTTTATAAAGCTAATAAACTAAGTGTTTCACTTTTTGCTTTCCTTTTTTGCTAAAATCCTTTAGAGTGTAAAGGTTGTCTGTCTTAGTTATTTTTCAGAAAGTCTTCAGGCCATGGCAGCATTTTTTGTCCTGCCTTTTTCCCTCACTAGTCTTCCTCTGCCCTCTTCTATTCATTAGCTATGCTTGGTTCTTCTGCACCCCAAAAGACTTGAGCTATGGCATGTTCAGAGATTTAGTGAGCGCCCGCATTTCAGGTATAGCCTGTTTCTTAGGAAACAGTTTCATAAGCTTGACTCCTGCTAAATATTATCTACTTGTTAATCTATCTAATAACTTCAACATTTTCATTCTAATCCAGTCACCTGATTCCTCCCCAGTTGAATATTCTCAGACTCTTCCCCATTTCCCAACATTTTGGGAAATATGCTTCCTCTTTCAAATTCTCAACTTAATTTTAAAGGGAAATTTAAGAAAAAACTTAAGAAAATGAATTCAGAGTGAAGACTATGGTTAATTTAGCAGAAGTTAATGTATCAGTAGCAAATTAAATTCATGTTTATATATGTAAAATTCAGTAAGTACATGCACATAGTAAAAACAGAAAAATCCAAACTGCAAAGAAAAAAACTTAAAATGAAAACAAAGAGCCTCTCATTCCCTGTCTTACTCCTTGAAAGTAATTGCTATAACATTTCTTAAGTATACTCTCAGATTCATTTTGTGTGTGTAATAGCTCATGTCCTTTAAATATTTGCACCACAAATAGGATACTCATTCTGATACTCTTTTGCCTCTTTCTTTTTCTGCTTAATCTCTTAGATTTTATTTTTGATTATCAGCACATAGTGATTTTTAGTAAATAGCATAGTATTCCATTGTATGAATGTATCATAATCAAATCCAGCTCCTGTTGGCAGATGTGTAGGTTGTGTTCAGTGTTTTTCTGCAGTGAACACACTTGTACATATATCTTTATGGACTTGCTAAATCAGAGGGTTTGTGTTTTCAATTTTGGTATATTTTGCCATATTGCCTTCCCTAAAGGTTGTACCAATTTGTTCTCCAGGCCATTTTACGATACTGCCTATATTCTCATATCTGCAATACTGGCTATTAGCAAACTGCTTAAATAATGCTATTCTTACTACTTAAAAATTTTTATCTTGTTATTGGATTTCCATCTCTTTCATTTTGAGTGAACTTATACTTTGCTTCATGAGTTTGTGGGTCTTTTATATTCCTTTTTTTTCTGAGAACTCTCTGTATCTCTCCTCCCCACCTCCATTTTTTTAACGTCTTTTCTTTATGTATTCATAGGTAGTTTAATCAGGAAGTTAGTTTTTTGTCATAAGTATAGTAAAATATAAAGAAAATGTGTGTTACCTTCAAAACATAGAGATGGGAGGGGCAAATACTGTATTACTTACTGTATTAGAGCGTTTGTATAAAAGTCATTCCTCTTTCATTCTGATATAAAGTGAATTAAGCCTAATACACTAATGCAGCTTTTATCCAAATGCTCTGTCTCCACTTGTTAGAATACACTGACCAGTGGTGTGCTGATAAATGTATAACAACTGGCCCTCTGACTGTGGGGGAAGTGTGAGTTTTAGTGATCTGCTGTCCATAGCACAAATACTCCAGCCATGGCCAGTTTCAATTTAGTGATTAAGACATTGCTGAATGGGAAAAGAAATATATGTGGTACACCATTATATGCAGGCATGCTACCACACAAATACAGAAGACGTACAGTAAGTCCCCTACATTCGAACCTTCAAGATGCAGACCAGAACCCGTGCCATCAGCGTCAGGCGTGAGTGAAATTGCAGCTTGCCCTCCGTCTCCTGTTGCTGACAACCCTTCAGCTCTACCGTCTCCCCGCTCCTCTCCCTCCTCCAGTCAGTAGCTCTTCTTGCCTTTTCACTTGATGTCTGCTCCTGTATGGCAGCTCTTGTACTACTGTACTTTACAAGGTACTATACTGTAAGATTCAAAATGTTTTAATTTTTTTATTGGCTTTTTCTGTGTTATTTGTGTGAAAAGTATAAATCTGTGGCAACACAGTATTATGTGTTAGTTGACTGTGTTAGTTGAGTACCTAGGCCAACAGTGTTGGACTTATGAACAAATTGGACTTATGAACTTGCTCTTGAAACAGAACTCATTCGTATGCAGGAGACTCTCTGTAAATAACCTCAGAAGCATAGATATCGTTACATGTAGTAAAGTAATTAGCAAGCAGTGATTTGGGTTTTTATTTTATTTTTTAATACAATTTATTTACGTTTACATAATTTTAATATTGGCTTTGTTTGACAACTGATCCACAGGATTCCTGAAAATTTAATAATCAGATTTTGAGAGTCAGCACAAGGTAGCTCCAGCACACCTCCTCTTGGTTTACACATATATGTCTGTCTTCCTTTATTCCTTCCCTCTTCATCCTTCCTTTTGTGAACCTCATCCTTCCCTCCAAAGAATTGGGGGAGAAATGAAACATATTTTATGAATAATACTCTTAGCTTGATTTGCAAATTTCAAATGTAAGTGGTTCATTTGAAGCTTTAAACTTTCTCTTTATGTATACTTTAAATTTCTCCATTTCACCTTTGCTCACTTGGGCTTTAAATTTTAAGTATTAAATTTTAAAATATAATAAGTCAGTATGTAGCATGTTTGATGGCTATTTAGCACAACTACCTTTTCCTATTTCATATGCCTAATTGAAGGACTTTTAATTCTAGTTTTTCACTAAGGATGTCATCGTACCCTCTCCTTGGACTGATCATGAAGGGAAGCAGCTTTCAGAGTATCATTCCAGTAAATGTGAGTGTATTAAAAATTGTATGAATAAAACTCATAAAAAAAAAGCAGTGAATGTAAAACAACATATAGTGAAGTATCAGTTTATCTGCTTTGGTAGGAAGCTTGCTATAAAATTAAATTTCTGGGATACCAGGTTTAACTATTTGAAAGTCAGGATTCAAAATTTGACTAAAATTTACAAAATTCTTTTTTTTAGCCATTTTCTTCTGAATTTAATTTTTTCTTCATGATCATTGTGAGTATCAAGTTATAATGATGGTTATAGAGACCCATAGACACAGAAATAGTATTGGATGTAGATCTGAGTTGTTAATGATTTTTGCAATGATTTTGAAGGTTAATTTTTTAAATGAAATCCTTAAATTGCTTTGTTTTTTGCTAGTTTGCTGGTTTCTTACAGTAGTAGAGAAGTGATGGGCATTTATATGACCTCTGGGGTGGTGTAATACAGCCAATTATCTGAAAAGTTAACAAGGAAATTGAAGGTCAAGCCAACAATCTTTCAAATATTTTCCTACCTCCAGGAAATGGTTAGCTTATTATTTGCTGTCACTGTCCTCTGAGTTGTGAGCAGTGTTCAAGTATTGCTTTTATATACACATCCCTCGTTTCAGTGGAATTGCTACTCTTCAGAATAGCACGCATTAATAGGACACAGTATAAGAGGGAATATTTGTCCTGTTCCTTATCAAAACACAACAGTATTGGAAAGGTGGGTCAATCACTCTTCATGTGCCCAGTGTTCAGTGCTTTCAGTATTCTTGCAACAGCTTGTATGAAATAGGTGCTGTTATTAACCTCATTTTATAAGTGAGAAAACCTAGTTTTCGAAAGGTTAGAGCACCTGTCCAGGGTTACAGAAATAAGGTGTCAGAACCTGGCTTTAAAGTGAAGCATTCTCAGTTCAGATTCTGTACTCAGTTCAGATTCATTACAAACTAAAGGTGGCGTGCAATTGCCAGTGGAGACCTGGGTTGTAGACCTTCTGTATTATAAACCGGAAGGAGTGATCTTGATCAACTTTTTCAGTGCCTTTAGGCCTCAGTTTTTTATTTCTAAAATCAAGGGGTTAAACAAGATGGTTATATGTTAACATCCCTCCCAGCTCTGAAATTCTGTATCCAAGGTAACATCTTCATAGATACTAGGTTCCCCGCCCCCAATTTTTTAATATTGGATTTTCGAACAGGTGAATCAACCTTCTTATGTGATCTTATTTTTAAACATCATTTTATACTTAAAGCATCCTGTTTTAAAGTGATGTAAATCAGGAAGATGCTAGAAATACCACATATAGCCTCTTTGGTATGCTCATCAAGCCCATGATGACAGTGTTGTGGCTGATCAGGGGAGCTGTGCTGTCCAAGATGGTGTTGGAAGACAGTTCAGTTCTCCGTGGGTCTCTCATTTCTATATGTCTCATGAAGGGTGGCATGGACAGGTTTTGTTCCAAACTATCTTTTCAAGGATGTTTGTATTGTGAACACCCTTGGAGAATAGAGATAGAGCATCCTTCTGGAGCAGAAGGTAGGTTTGTGTTGATGTCTAATATAATAGCGGTACTGTCTCCCTCTGGAGCAGGTTGGGTTGCAGCTTATAAGAATGGAATTTCCTAAGCTCAGGGTTCCTTGGTGGGGACACGGACCCTCTGTGTGTGCTGCATCCACCAGGGCTGTTTCATATCACTTCCTTAGGATTGGTGGTCAAAGGGAACTGATGTGAACATGAAGCTCATGCTGCCTGCTCTGCTAAGAATAATGAAGTCGTTTGTCTTTGACCCGAAGCCTTAGGTCTTCAGCCAGTGTTCATGGAACGTTGACACGCTAACTTGTCAGACCCTTCATAGTTCTTGACATATAGTTGCTATTAGCCACATGTGGCTATTTAAATTTGAATAAACTAAAATTTAAAGTTTGGTTTCCTGGTCATACATTCACATTTCAGGTGCCCAGTAGCCACACCTAGTGGCGACCATGTTGGCCTCAGATACAGAACTTTTCCATCATCACAGAAAAAGCTCTTCTGGAAAATGTGACCTTAGAATAGAGGATGGCTACCTTTATCTGTAAAAGACCAATTATTAAATATTCTAGGCTTTGCAGACCATGCTGTTTCTGTTGCAACCACTCAACTCTACTGTACCATGAGAGCAACACTGATGATACATAATGAATGAGTGTGGATGTGTTCCAGTAAAACTTTATTTACAAGAAAAGGCAACAAGACAGATTTGGCCCATGGACAATCATTTGCTGACCCTTTCTTTAGAGTAATACTGTCTGAGTTTGAGCTGTGCTGTATAGCAGTATAGTTTAGAGGCTGTGTGACTTAACGTGAGTTACTTAGCTTTTCTGTGCCTCACTCTCCTTACCTATGAAATGATCGTTGTTGGGAAGACTAAATGAGATGATACCTCCAAGACTGCGTACTTAGCACGTGGTAAGTGCTCAGTGTTATTTACCTAAAGAATAATAAAGGAAATTGTGAGTCACGGGGCAAAATGATTTTGTTTGTACATGTGGGCTTTATGCTGTCAACTTTTACTACTACCAGTATTTATGTAGCAGGATGCTTCATGAGTGTACTCATTGTGTTTTATTTATGGACTTACCTGAGAATTTTTTAGGAAAGTATACACAGGCTGAGAATTTCTGATCTAAAGACAATGTGTTTATCTGACTTGATTGTGCAGAGCTAAATTGCCCTCCAGAATGACCACACAGTCTGCGTGCCCACCTGCAATGGTTAGGGTTCCTGTGTCTCTACATCCCTGCCAACACTTGGCTTTCAGATTTGTGCCAATCTAATGTGTTGGGGCTTACCTGGTGGCTCAGTGGTAAAGAATCCACCTGCCAAAGCATGAGACCCAGGAGATGTGTTTGATCCCTGGGTTGCTGGAGAAGGAAATGGCAACCCACTCCAGGATTCTTGCCTGAAAATCGCATGGACAGAGGAGCCTGGCAGGCTATAGTCCATGGTGTAACAGAAGAGACATGACTTAACAACAACAGTGGTTAAAACAGTGATTGTTTTAATTTTTTTAATTTTCATTTCTCATATGCTAGCAGCTTTTTTATTTCCTTTTGTAAGATCCCTATTTATAAATCATTCTTATTGGAGTTGTCTTTTTCTTTTTCCTTTTAATTGCTAAGATACTTTGTGTAGTTACATTAGTTCTAAACATTTCACATATCATTTCCTATCACATGTGTTACTTTTGTTTTGATGTCTTTGGTTGTGCAGGAATTCTTATTTTGTTGTAATCAAATCCATCTATGTTTCCTCATTTGATTGTGGTCGTAAAGTTACGAAGTCCTTTTAGAGGAAACAACTGAGGAGACGATTACAGTGCAGTTGAACAGTGTTGCAATAATGCCAGATTCGGGGAATTAGGAAGAACAGTCAGGAAAGAGTTTTAGAAATACCTAGAGGTAAGAAAAAGAGCCTGTTTGTTTTTTAAGTTACTCAAATCATGTTTGGTTGGAGGAAAACTGCTAAGTTTGGAAGGGCTTTATTTACGCCATTTAGATGTTTGGTGAAAAAGTGTGAAAGTGTCAGTCGCTCAGTCGTGTCCGACTCTTCTGTAAGAGCTGTGGAAGGTAGCCTGCCAAGCTCCTCTGTCCATGGGATTTTCCAGGCAAGAATACAGGAGTAGGTAGCCATTCCCTCCTCCAGGAGATCTTCCCAAACCAAGGATTGCAGTTTCTTTACCCTCTGAGCTACCAGGGAAGCTCCTTAAGGTGTTTGAACTCCAGCCTAGAGACCAAGGATGTTATAGGGTTTTTGCAGCAAAGCACCTTTATTACATTTGCCTTATAGAAGGTCACACTGTCTACAGCAAAGAAGGCATTTGAATCTTGTATTTTATTTATTTTATTTTTTACCCATTCTGATAGTAGACATTTAATAAGAGACTTTATCCACCCACTCACTCATTCACCCATTTATTTACTGCCTGGTGATTTTTCAATTTAAGAAGCTTAATACTAGTCATTACCTTTATATTTTTAAAAAAATTATGTGCACCCATATCTTTGACTCTTGTCTTGAGGGGAGGAAAAAAACTGAGTGCAGTTTTACTGATCAAATTGCAGTTTCTGTCAAAATGGCCTGGCATTTTAATTCCAATAATTTATACCCATTTAAAAAAATATTTATGGCTGCTCTGGGTCTTTGTTGCTGTGTGTGGACTTTCTCTGGTTGCAGCGAGTAGGGGCTATTCTCTAGTTGCAATGTGAGGGCTTCTCATTGTGGTGGCTTCTGTAAGCACAGGCTCTAGGGCTTGTAGGGTCAAGTAGTTGTGGCTCGCAGGCTCAGTAGCTGTGGTGCACGGGCTTAGTTGCCCCACAGTTTGTGGAATCTTCCTGGACCAGAAATTGAACTGGTATTCCCTACCTTGGCAGGCAGATTCTTAACCACTGGCTCACCAGGAATGTCCTGTCCATACCTATTTTGAAAAAGCATCCAGCTGCTGAGGATCTGCTTGAGGACATTGACATTAGCTAACATGTGTCCCTAACCTTGTAAGGTTGACATAGAAACCAACCCTGCTCGCCTTAAAAAGAATCTTTTGGTGCCTCCTTACTTGCTATGGTAATCCTTGAGTTTTAGCCTTGTGGGGCTTAGACCTGGGTTCAGTCCCTGGGTTGGGAAGATTTCCTAGAGAATAGAATGGCAAACAACTCTAGTATTCTTATCCTAGCGCTCCCTCAAATTGGAAAATATATTTAACAGAAGCTTGTCAAATTATATATTTACATATGCAGGCATTTATTTTTTAAATGTAAAATAAAAGCTCCCACACTTTATTTTTTTGTTCTGGAAAAAGTAACCCTAAAATAAATGAATAGAAAATGTAAGATTTTTCACTTAGAATGTTTTATAGGTATCAACACAAATAATGAATCTCCAGTTGGAAGAAAGCTGACCATCCATTCTGAGAAAAGCAATGGTGAGTATGAATATAAACTGGAAAAGAAATATGTTCTATATTAATGCAACATTTAATATTAAATTCAGTTCATGTGATAATGTGTCATTCTGGAATTGAAATTGTTTGCTTTTTATAAGTGAGCTATGTGAAAACTGACCTTGAGAAACAGAATATTAATAGATCTGTCCAGCCATGTTTGAGAAATGGTGATAGTGTGCTACGTTGTGGTGCAAAGCCTGTGAACTGATTTTTGGTTTTGGAAGGCATTCTTTTGAAACTTTGTTCATATTGGGAAATCTGTCCCCAAATTTAAGCTGGCTGCTTTTTTGATTCATGTGCCAACAGCACAACAAAGAGTTAACTTTTACCATTTATGGGTTTACATCAGCGTTAGAAAGTAAGGGAACCTGTCTATGGGAAGATGGTATGGAATGGGATGCAGAAAGGAAATGACCGAGTTTGGCTGGAGCATCATGGGGAGACAGTTGATTGGGAAGCCCGTACTGAACTGCATGTTATATGCTTGCCTTGATTTAACCATGTTTGTATTTATTTATCTGCTTGCTTTCAGCTGCTTGCCAGACATTGTTGTCTCTTCCTGTGGATTTTAATTTAGAAAAGATATTAGGTAAGTATTGTATTTGTTTAAACCTTTACTAATTTAAATAAAAATTTTGTTTTAATGACTTTTGGTAAATGGGGCTCTGTGGCAATGCCTCTTTTTAAAGAGGTGGGGAAGCCATCCTGGAATTTCTTATTTTTCTTTAATAAGGCCTGAATTAGCCTTTTTGCCATAATGAACTTAACTATAGACATAAACTATTCACAGACACATCTTATTGATACTACCCATACTAGTAAGGAAACACTCAAAAAAGGATTTCAAACAGCACCTATGCAGTTTTGTCCTCTTTTTGAAAAAAAATTCAAGTATATAATACAAACTGTTTTTAAAAAAAAAAAAACAACTAAAATATAATTGCTCTTCCGAATGACTAGCTCTGCCTTTTATTCTGTTAATATTGAATGTAGGTGACTATTTTAGAGCTGATGAATTTGCAGATCAGTCTCCTGGAAACCTCAGTTCTTCGTCCCTCAGAAGAAAGCTCTTTTTAGATGGCAACGGAAGTATCTCTGACTCCTTACCTCCAGCTTCTCCCAGAAGTCCTCGTAGTGGTGCCCAGGCATCACTTGAGGTTTTTTATTCAATAGAGTTATCTCCTGTGCAGTGTAGGAGCCCTGTGCAGACCCCAAGTTCGGTAAGAAGTGGACTAACAGTGGCTGGTTGGTTGGCTGTAGGCATCTTGGACCTAGAAGTTCTTATTGCTTTCAAGAGGAATGATCCATTGTCTGTTGGGTTTTCTATTTCATGCGGGTTAGTCCAGTTCACATTTTGTCATTAGGTATAGGGATGGTTTTGGTCACTCTCCAACTGTGTATTTAGAGGTAAATGAGTCTCGAGAAATTTCAGTGTAAGTTATTTACTGAATTATGGAAGATTTGCAGCATAACACAACTCGATTGGTAGTAGTGGAGTAACTTAAATTTTTTCATAAACTGCTACTTAGTATAATGGTTTGTGTAAATATGATGCATTTACATTTTATCTGTCTAGTATATTCTGTTTCAAAATTTTGGAACAGTCTTCTTAACTGTCCTCCTTACAAGATGCCTTGCCTTTGGGTGTCTTTTTTTTTTTTAACCTTTTTTCTTCTTATTAAAGTATAGTTGAGTTACATTGTTGTGTTAGTTTGACATGTACAGCAAAGTGATTCAGTTATATATACATATGTATCTATTTTTTTCAGATTCTTTTCCCATGTAAGTTATTAAGAAATATCAAGTATAGTTCCCTGTGCTATACAGTAGGTCCTTGTTGATTAACTATTTTATATATAGTAGTGTGTATGTGTTCATCCCAAACTCCTTGTTTGTCCCTCCCCGCCTTCCACTTTGGTAACCATAAGCTTATTTTCTGTGTCTACGGGTCTGCCTTTTGGTGTCTTGCCTTTTGCCACAAAGCAAAGGTGGCGTCTTGCTTTCTGATGACTAACCAAAATTATACAACTTAGCTTATAAATGTGTTTCGAAAATAAAGATAAATAGCACTTGGTGTAACAGCTAAGGAGGAGAACCCTATAATTTTATTTATTTAATTTTATCACAGGGGCAGTTTTCTTCTAGCCCTATTCAGGATAGTGCAAAAAGATACAGTTTGGGAAGCATCACCAATCCTTCACCAATTTCTTCACCAACTTTCTCACCAGTTGCGTTTCAAATAGGAAAGACACCACTCTCAGGTATGTCTTATAATAAAACACCCAATTAAAATTGTTATATTATCAGTATTTATTATTACAGAGGCTTTTTGTAGCTTGTTCTAACTATGGAGCTTCAGATGACTATTAACTCTTTTGAAATTTAGAAACATGGATTTTTTTTTTTTTTTTAACAAAACGAACAGTTTACTTTCAAAGACTGAAATTCTTAGCAAAGTTTTACTCTCATGTCAGACACAGGTAATTTGACTAGCACTATTTATGTCAAATATCTTACAAGCAGAATCAAAGAAAGATGGCAGTTGTATAGAGATAAGTAGATTTTGGAACGCCTTCCACTGTGTAATTCAGACTTTGGTAATCAGATATTCGGGCTTCTCAGGTGGTGCTGGTGGTAAAGAACCCATCTGCCAATGCAGGAGACATAAGAGATTGAAGGACAGAGGAGCCTGGCGAGCTACAGTCCATAGGGTCACAAAGAGTCAGACACAACTCAAGTGACTTGTCACGCACACACAATCAGATATTTATATTTTGTAAAAGTGTATTTGTTTGCATAAGGTTTTTAGGTGAATATAGTGTGGGGGGATTTACGTATTTCTCTTTACACTATATCAGTTTCTTTTAAAAAAATTACAGCACTTGTTGAAAATCATTCACAATTTACAAAAATCTATTCATGGTAAATACAGTTAGAAAACTGAAAACTGTTTTTGTTAGTCTTCCCCTTATATATGTACATGTGTATATGTGTATATATATCTCCACTCATATATGAACACACACACACATGGTTCTATATCCTGCTTTTTTCACAAAGCATTTTATTATAAGTATTAGTAAGTCATCCAAGTCATTTATTATTGTTTGAAACCATGATTTTGAATCACTGTATGATATTCCATTTCATGGATGTACCTTTGTTTTTAATCATTGGTAAACATTTAGATCGGAGAAGGCAATGGCACCCCACTCCAGTACTCTTGCTTAGAGAATCCCATGGACAGAGGAGCCTGGTGGGCTGCAGTCTATGGGGTCGCTAAGAGTCGGACACGACTGAGTGACTTCACTTTCACTTTTCACTTTCACGCATTGGAGAAGGAAATGGCAACCCATTCCAGTGTTCTTGCCTGGAGAATCCCAGGGACGGCGGAGCCTGGTGGGCTGCTGTCTATGGGTCGCACAGAGTCGGACACGGCTGAAGCGACTTAGCAGCAGCAGCAGCAAACATTTAGATTATTTCTAATTTTTCCTTGTATATACATTGTATTGTATATGTGTATTTCTTTAGATTAAAAATCTCAAAGGTAGAATTATTTGGTGAGCTGGGATGACAGTTTTTAAGCTCTTGGGGAATTTTGTCAAATTTTCTTCCTAAGAAGTTGTACCAGTTGAAATTTTCATCAGTGGTGTGTGAGGAAGTTATTTTCCCCCATCTAGCAACACTGGTCTTCCCAGTGTTCTTTTTGATGTTTGTTGATTGTTTGATTCTTTATGATGTTTCTTGATTTGGTGCATTACAAGAAGGCCTCTTACTGCTTTAATTTGTGCATCTTTAATTTGTTACAGTGTAGAATTCTTTCCAAATGTTTACTTGTCGTTTGTTTGGGAAGGTGAAGGAATTATTAGTTCAGACATCAGCATTTTTGTTCAACAAATGCCCACTCATTGCTTTAATTTCCCTACTTTTTATTATCTGTGTGGCCAAATACTTCGTGCGTTCATTTACCATTGGGAGAATTGTTCACGTGCTTTTGCCATTTTTTACACTTTTGCTTTTATTAACCCAATGAAGTGTTGTAAAAACTGTTAACTTTTAAGGCGTTTTTATCGTCTAGTTTACCATCGTTAAGCTCCTTATTTTTGCAGACATTGTTCTGCAATCTTTTGTTTGCCTTTTGATGTTGCTTACAGCGCCTACCTTGGGCTTTCCAGGTGGTGCTAGTGGTAAAGAACCTGTCTGCCAATGCAGGAGACATAAAAGACACAGGTTCAATCCCTGGGTTGGGAAGATCCCCTGGAGGAGGGCATGGCAACCCACTCCAGGATTCTTGCCTGGAGAATCCCCATGGACAGAGGAGCCTGGAGGGCTGCCGTCCATAGAGTTGCACAGAGTCGACATGACTGAAGTGACTTAGCACTCAAGCAACTTAGCACGCAAGCGTGGGTGGTATTTTACCTAAAGACAAACAGATTATTACGTATTTCATTTGCCAGGTTATTTTGCAACTGTCAGCTGGTTTGTTCTATATCTTGGATTTGAACAGCATTGCTGTAACAATATGTTTGTGAGGAAATGATTTTCAGGGAGTAAAATATTTTGTTTAACTACGAAAGGGAAAGCGCCAGAGGAATTATTTTTGAAGAGCCTTGCCCTACCTATGGATACACATTTGTTTGTGCTATTATTTTTGACACCAAAATTTCACTTCAGGAAACACTGCCACTGTTAGAGACATCCGGTTTTGCTGTCATGGACTGTGATGATAACCATTTAGTAATGGCTTTTCCATTTCTCATGAGGTGATTTTTCCTTCCCCATCTTTTTTTTTACCCTGCCTATCTTTTAGAACAAAGGAAGTTTGCTTTTCATTCTCCTGATGCTTCATCTGGAACCAATTGTAATGGGATTACCAATCCATATATCAGAAGTCCTTACATAGATGGCTGCTCACCAATTAAAAATTGGTCTCCTATGAGACTGGAGGTGTGCAGAGGAGGTGCTCAGTATCGGACCTCACTGATTCGGGTCCCCTTTACTCTCGAGGCTCGCAGCGAAGATGAAGAAGACAAGGCAGCTGTTCCTTTCACAGACGCCTCCTCCTCGGCCCCAGGCACGGCCGGAGCCCACCTGCCGCAGCTGGACGGTGACGCTTCTCCGTGCGGCGCGCGCTTGGTGGTGACCGCCATGTCTATTACCCAGAGCCAGTCCGGAGCTTCTGAGAAAGAGCTGGAACTGCTGCAGGATGTGGAGGGTGAGAAGGAGAATAACACCGTGGATATGGTCGATCCCATCGAGATAGCGGATGAGACCGCCTGGATTAAGGAGCCGGTTCATAATGGGAATTTACCCGCGACGGATTCCGGGAGTGGGAGCGCTTTCAGTATCGAAACCTCTCGCATGTGCTTGTCACCCCTCGCGGAAAGCAGTGTCCTTCCCTGTGAAAGCAGTAACATTCAGGTGCGGTGTTTGAATGTCCTGGAGTCCTTTCCTTGCTCGCTTGCTGTTCTCTAGCCTTTCCTTGATCAGATTATATTAAGAAAGAAAATGGGTTTGGGACCTAGCCTTCCTGTGATTAAGACTCCTGGCTTCCACTGTAGTTGGTGTGGGTTTGATCCCTGTTCCAGCAACTAAGATCGGACATGTCCTGGGTCATGGCCAAAAGCGCCAGAGAAATAGGCTAAATGTGAAACCTACAGCATTATATATTATTTTCTTGAATCAGCACTAGAGGATACCAAGAGGGTTGGTTTCTTTGGCCTGGTGATGCATATTTGATAATCATATTCACTGATAATTCTTTGGAGTAGGAAAAGAGAGCAGAAGAGAAATCAAGCTGCTCTGTTTTTACAAGCTGCTAGAGCCTGGCAACTTCTGAGGGTTCACCTTTCTTTCCTGTGGAGCTAGTTCCAAAGGAATTCAGATTGTGGTGTAGCTTTGTATTCTAAAAATACAATAGTTTTGGTTTTTCTTTTGTATGATTTAGGGAGAAGACACAGTGGAGAGTAATTTTATGTATATATTTTTTGTACTTTTAAAAACCATGATTTATAACCACCATTTTTCATTTAATCATACATTTCCAATTTTACAGTATCAAATATCAGGAACGCATGATTCATTTGACAAATACAGTTCACCGCTGGCAACTTCCTTTCAGAAAGACATTTGTTTCATTAATTGCCATATTCTTTGAGTTGGGAGTTTTGAAAGAACTTTAAAATAGTCATGCAATTCTACCTCCCATTTCATAGTAACAATGTCTAACACTTATGTAGCTCTTAAAATATACCAGGCATTATACCAAATACTTTACATGTGTTAGTATTATTCCAAATACTTTACATGTGTTAAACATATACTTTGTTTAACCTTCACAATAATCCTATGAAATAGGTGTACAGATTTTACATCTGTAATATGTACCCATTTTACAGATGAGGAAACTGAGGGTCAGAGAGGATCAGTAAATTGCCTTTGTAGCTAGTAAGTGGTCAAGCCAAGATTCAAATCCTGGCAGTCTGGCTTTAGAGTCCACATTCTTTAAGTTAATACTGATCCATAGTAATAGTTAATACTTACACAGTCTTCCACTGTGCCAGACACTCTTCCAACCTCTTTATACTAATCTGTCTAATCCTCACAACTCTATAATGCTATAGTGTCAGTTTTGACATGATAAAGTTTAAAACCCATGGAGGGATTTTTAAATGACTCCAAATTACATATACTCCTTTGCTCATATTTTATGCCTATATTGTCTATCCTAACTTCTAGGATCATTGCTCAGAAAAATACACTAGAATCACCTATACATATTCCAGCTTCTAAACTTGGTTCCTAAATAAAGAAGCACATCAGGTCAAACTTAGTCTTAAAACTATCATTAACTTTTTTGCTCTCTTTTTTTCTTCCTTCTTTCAGAACTCTTATAGAAGCACTAGAAAATACTTTCATGGACCTACAAATTAATCATCCAGTCCAACCACCCACTGGGAGCCTGTCTTACTGCCATCCACTCTCTCCCTGAGTACCTGCAGGGATGTCCCAGCCTATCTTAGAGGACTTCACTCCCATTTACAAGTCTCCTTCGTTAGCAAGCTAGAACACTAGTTAACAAGTTTCCAGGCATGGTCACAGCTGTGGTATCTTCACCAGTCCTGTTTTTCTCAGTTCTGTGGAGTGGTGAGATGACCTGTGTGGTCTAGTTGGCACACAGTACACACTGACACTAGTAGTGGTCTGGATGGGAGCCAGTGGGGGGCGAGGGAGGGGGCCAACCACCATGTTACCCTTTGGGCGCCTGTGATCTTTTCCTTCCTAGAGAGTGGGGCAGACGCCCTGTGTACTGTCCTCCCTATATCACAAGGGTTTTGTTCAGATGGAATGTGACTCCCAGGAGTGAACATGCATCCGTCCCTGAAAACTGGAGACATTTTTCTTAAGATGATGATAGAATGGATTTTCTAGGCTGTTCTGATGTTGGTGATGGGGGCAAATGTCGTTTCCCCTTAGCTGATCATAGTTGGCATAACAGGGGGTCAAGTGCAAGATGACTGCCTTGTGGGTTGTGTTGTTTGGTGCTCAGCACTGTGCAGTTAAGTGCAGTGTGTGCAGTGAGTGGACAGAGGCAGGGGGGCCTCAACTTCTCACCAACACTGTGAAAGTTATCCTTCCTGAGCCTCAGCTTCCTCATCTGTGCAGTTAATAGGGTATTGCAAGGAGAAAACGAGAATGATATGACACTGAGTACCATATGGGGCCTGGCACTTTTTTAGGCCCTCACAAAATAAATATCTGTCCTATTTGTACCAAAATTGAAGTTTGCTAGAGTCCCTTTTTTTCCTTTGCTCTTTTGGGCTGTAATAGTGTGTTGTAGAATGCTACAATTTTAATTAAAATGAAAAGTTGAGCTAACATCTAGAGCTATTATATATACACGGTATTATTATGAAGGTAAGATTTTTTTATTTCAACAATAGGTTAGAATATAGGACACCTTTAAACAAATGTGTGTTGTTTTGAATCCTCTTTAGGTAGCATGCCTTTTAGGTAAGTTTTATTTAGAGATGAAAGTAAACCTTTAGAGACAAGCTTGGTAAATAAATTGTAAGAAGTTGATTGTAATTTTTATTTTCATACACTGGGTATGAGCACAAAGTAATAGAAAAGTATGTTCTTAGGGCCTTGTTCACTGATTTTAAAGAAAATTACAAGATGTATTTTATTAGAAGGAATTGTAGTAACTACTTTGAAGAACAAGTAGTTCTATGTAGAACTACCTTTTATGTTTATATATTGCTTTTAAAATTCAATATAATCAATATTAAATACTACTTGTAGTGTTCAGTTGTGAATGATATAGTGATTTATTTTAATGTTTTTAAATGGTCTTTATATTTAAATTATATAAGCCATTATCTTATATATATATATATATAACATTTTATATAAATATTCTAAAATAAATTTACTTAAACATAAAAGTTTCTGAAAATAAATTCTGTGGTTAAGTGAATTAGTTTGCAGCGTTATCTGTGGTGGTTTTTCTCTCTCCTCATTCCTGGCAGATGGATAGTGGCTATAATACACAGAATTGTGGAAGCAATATTATGGATACCGTTGGAGCAGAAAGTTACTGCAAAGAAAGTGACGCACAAACGTTGGAAGTCGAGAATAAATCTCGAGTTTTTAATACAAAGGTATGGAAAAAACATAGAGCAAGTTTGAAATGGTTGTAGTTTATAAGTATTTTACTAAATGTGACTATTGTCAGCCTGTTTCTTTTCCCCATTTTGCTTGAAACTCCACTATCATCTTTATGCCTCACCCCGTCTTCATTTAACAGCAGGAGAAAGTGCTTCAGACCACTTCATTTTCCTAACTCTTCTGCTATGAGGGAGCCTAAGAAGAGGGGGTTAGCGGGGTGGGGGAGCTAATGCTACTTTGGAAATAGGGCTGAAATCAGTTCCTTTAAGCTACAGGGCAACAGGAGGAGAGGGTGTCAAATAGGATGGAGGCGGAGCTTTTTGCCTGATATTGTCTCAAAGCTAAACATAAAGAGTTGTGATTATTAGAGAGGGAAATGGTAAAATTGAGAGATTACACATCAGTTAAGAGCAGGGAAAGGTAAGGACTCTTAAAACCCGAGCCTTCAGAAATAAGATGTATGTATCTAAAAAGCTGAGTATTTATACAAAAGTACACTGTTGACGTGGATACTCACTGAACCTCCAGAGAGGACAGCTATGACTATATACAAGAGACCCTCTGTATATCTGCCAGTTCCACATCCATTAATGCAGCCAACCTCAGATCAAAAATATTCAAGGGAAAAAACTCCAGCAAGTTCCAAAAGCAAAACTTGAATTTGCCATGTGCCAACTATTTACATGGAACTTATATTGTATTTGCCACTATTTACATAGTATTTATACTATATTAGGTATTATAAGTAGATTAGAGATGATGTAAAATATATGAAAGGATGTGCATATATAGTAAATATCACTGCTATGCCATTTCATATAAGGAACTTGACTATCCACAGATTTGGGGTATCCTTGGGGGGGGGGTGTCCTAGAACGAATTCCTTGTCAATACTGAGGGACAATTGTATTCATATTTGAAGAATTCCATTATAACTTTAGGCACTAATCAGGCGAATCTGATTTTTATATGCCAACTTCTCATTAAACAAATATCAAGTGTGCAACTGAACCTAATTCTCCAAATGAATATTAAGATTTAATATGCAGGCCACACTATTTTACCTTTCCTCCCATTTTGTTATGAGGTGTGGGATAGTAGTTGTCCATTTAAAAGCAAGCAAGCATTAAGATACAGGAAGTGCTTTTATGATACAGAACACTGATTTGTAAGAAAATGTGTTTTCACTATCCCTCTCGAGTGCATAAGGAAATTTGCATCTAGGTTTTAAAGACAGTTCACATAATTGTTGTATCCTTGAATGGTCCTGTTTAAACTGAAAATAAGGTATTTCTTTTTTCACAGCAAGACCACTCAACGCAAAGGTGTTGGATGAAAACTTCGAACCCACCTCAATGCAGCAGTCCTTAGGATACCTCTCTCAGAACCAAAGACTATCACTGGACAGCTCCTCATATTTTTTATGCATGGGATCACTAATGAGATCATGATTAGGGAAAAAGCTGCTTCAACTAACATGCTGAGCTTTTTTCTTTCCCTCCTTAATGTGAAAAATCAAGGGCTTAATTCAGTGACACAGAAACAATAGAAAAGCTCCTGGAACTTGAAACAAGTTACTTCAGTACAGATTCATTTTTTTATCAATAAATATTTTTATACTGATGTTGAGTGATGTGTTTCACAATAAAAACTTGAGTGATAACTTTGGTTCAGTCCTACAGGGTCAGTGAACTGCTTCTTAGTGAGCCTTACTGACAGTACTGATTTAGCATTAGTCTGAGAAGATGTGGAACTGTGAAGGTGCTACATTTTATTTTACATAAAAGTATGTGAATATACAGATGAATTCAAATTTGTAACCTTTGTGAAAGGAGTTAAATCTGATTAAGAAGGGAACTTACAAACTTTGTCATGTTCAGAGTAGAATGGATTTATAATTTTAGGGGGAAATATTCTTTACCTTTGGAGAATGTATACTCAGATTTAAAATCACCTTTTAAAAAATGTCTCATTTAAGGAATAATAATTCATATGTAGCCCTAGGAAATAAAGACATCCTCTCATTGTGTCACATCCTCCCTCCCTTTTGTGCACCTTATAAACTTCCTGCCAGCCTGCAAGGCTTATTTCTTGCTGTGTACCTGCCTTATCCTCCCCTCAGTACACTAACCATTAAAGCCTCAGCCACTAGGTCCACTGCTGAAGACTAGTGCGTTAGGAAGTTGAGTCCTTAATCACAGGCTTTAAAGTGTTGCTCAGTCCTGTACGACTCTGCAACCATGTGGAGTGTAGCCTGCCAGGCTCCTGTCAATGTGATTTCCCAGCCCAGAATACTGAAGTGGCTGCCATTCCCTTCTCCAGGGGGTCATGGAAACTTAAAACAATTGTACATAAGAGGAATTCTAGATCCCAGGAGTAGGAGCTGACTAGAGCCTGAATTAGGCCTTCCTTATCAAAGAGGCACAAGAGAAGAAATATGGAAAGAGATATATGAGGTCAGTGTAGCCTTGTTTTAACCTGAAACCTCCCTTTTCCTCAACTGTAGGGAGACCACGGCCCATGGGCAAAGAATCTTTAAATGGTTGGGAGAGGTGCAGCATGGAAATCAGTTTTGTTAAACACGTGAAAATTATGAAATTTAAATTTCCCCGTGTGTAAATAAGGTTGGAAGGTAGCCATGGTCATTTGTTTACATAAACAGAAAGCAGCACTCCATGGCTGCTTTCTCTCTACAAGAGCAGAAGGGTGCAGTGACACAAACCACCTGGCTGGTGGAGGCTGATGCGACTGGCCTTTAATAGACAAGGCTTGCTGACTGGCACTCTAGGGGTTAAGTTCACTGATGGCTCTTTTCCTCTGACTGAAACAAGTTCTGCTGCACTGTATGGACGTTTTCCTCAGTCCCAGGAAATGGGAACAATCATTTTATCAATGTATTGACCAGAGATACATTAATATATCTTTTGTTACCTGGAATGTTTCAATATTCACTTAAATAACAAACGGCTGGCCACAGGCGTTCGTTTGTACAGAAATCCCTGGGTCAGTACTGCACTTACAATCACTGAGGGCCTGTACATGTGGGAATTGCTCCCACTTACTACACCTGCCGGTGTGCACACTAGCCTTCTCAGTGCCCTGCAAGCTCCTTCAAGGCAGAGACTGCCTGACTGGTGACAAGCCTGGTACACTGTCAGTACTTTGGAAATTGAATGAGCAAAGTAAAATGTTTTAGGGTATCTCTATCCCTAAATCTTTTTGAAAATACCGACTTTTATCATTAATGATCTATGTGGTTGACAAAGCAGTTGTCACTGGCACACCAAACAGCAACACTTCAGTCAACACCTCATACAACCCCTCCTTCCCTACAAAATCTGATACATATACATGCAATTTAAAAGCCATTGATTACTCCCTTTTTATAAGTAACAAGCTGTGACATTTAAAGTGCTATCTCTAAGCTTTCTTTGAACCCTAATGTGTTATTTTCAGGGAGACAATCTGAGCTGAAGGTCAAGGATGATCACACTTATCTGGTATTTAAAAAAATGTTTTCCCCGTCAGATCAAAATATTCTACTTCACCTTACTTCAAATTCCCAAGCAGTCACATCTGTTTAGGGACCACTAATAAAATGCAGGTTTTTAATCGTAAAGGAACACACTGTAAGTTATGGCCATGTGTGTGCAAGTTGCTCAGTCATGGGACCCTTCCCCCTCCACCCCCCGCCCCACTGACTGTAGCCCACCAGGCTCCTCTGTCCATGGGATTTTCCAGGCAAGAATACTGGCACGAGTTACCATTTCCTTCTCCAGGGAATCTTCCCAAGCCAGGGACTGAACCCACGTCTCTTGAGTCTCCTGCATTGGCAGGCAGATTCTTGACTACTATGCCACCTAGGACACCCTAATATGAGGTAAATTAAAGATGGCAGAGGAAATTAAATGCTGAATTCCCTGACAGCTCTTGACTTCATTGTCTTGAAATCTAAAAATTGCCTTCCCATACAGTGACAGCTTTCAAGACTTAGATTGTTCCTTGCTTCTAAAAATGTTATATTTTCTCCATAGGAAAATTAGGTTTTTTTCTGTCAATAGTAGATAATTAAATTATGCAAGACTCATCTCCTCTTCAGTGAGCAGGTGAGTGCTCCCTTTCAGTGATCTTCAGAGATCCCTCAGTTGCTGTCCTGTCACTATGTAAGTGATGGTTATTCAATTGAGTTCTTCTGCATAAATAGTTCTTTAATCCTGAAAGGAAGCATTATGATGGGACAGACACAGTCAACGGTTCAATAAAAATGCAAATTTTAAAAATTATTAAAATGTACTTAGAAGTAACAAACTATCACACACTTCTTAGGTTTACAAGTGTTCTCTCAAGATTCTTTTTGTTTTAGAGGAAACTAATCCTTGAAGTTTTTTTTGGTTGTTGACTAGCTATTTTTGAAGCTTCTTCTTCTTTCTCTCTGGTTCATTAATGTCCATGTTTGAAGTATCAGCAGAAACGCTTATTCCTGGTATCTAAAGGAATGCAAAATGAGAAAAACAGGTGAGAAAAGCGTAATATAAGGAAGAAACCTCAATCTAATCTTCCTCTTCTTCACTGACACTTTGAGGTTCAAAAAGATGGAGGGATGGTGGGGGGAAGAGGAAACAGTAGATCTTCCACACAATGTACGTACGTATGTATGTATATCACTCGCAAATGAATAGTGGTTCAGAATGTAACAGGCAGACATGATCTCAACACACAGAAGCCTGTGATTTGGAAAGGGTGTGTTTAGCCGTAACACATTCAGTTTCTGCTACTGAGAGCCACTGTCAGCATTAGAGGCCTCAGGTGTGTTGGGAACAGAACCAAGGTTAAGATCCAATGTCTTAGGGTGAATCACACTTTAAACTGCTTTTCAAAAGTGCAGATTTCAGAACTGGTAAAAACGAAGAACTAGACAGATCTCAGGATTCCATTTGTGGAACCAAGGACATCAGAAGCAGCTCAGATGCCTGGGTTCCCGCAGCCTAGGGAAATCAGTGAGAAAATAGGATTTCCTCTGTAGATACCTATCCTGCACACTACTTTGAAGATTCTATAACTAAACAGAAATAACTTAGGACTGTATCACTCTCTTTCACAAAATCTGTACTGTTTATTCCACCACAACATGAACAGTGTAAGTCTGGTCTTACCTGTGGTTCTACCAGGGACATTCGGATTTTCTGATGCTGAAGATTGGATGAGTCTAACATGATTTTCACTTTAACTTTATCAAATACATGAAATACTGTATCTTCTATTTTAAGTGACGGTATCTAAACAAAACACATTTTACTATTTTAATTGCTTTCTTCCACTTGAAGCTTGGTTCTAATTTTTTATAATTTATCTTCCAAATTAATTTAAAAGTTTAAAAATAACTTCAATATTTAATAAGCACTCAGGTGTTCAACATAACCAAAACCACTAATCTAACACCCTCACATACAAATGACCTATTTATGTGCAAACTTCTCCCTTTCACTCTGTGGTCCCAATATATTAATCATTAGTTGCAGGATTCTCAACCCTTTAATTAGCAAATTGTTGGTCTTGTACAGGAGCACACAGGTAACTGGGCAGAATTCATTTTGTACTTCTACTAAGGTCAGGGAAGTAGGGAGTGTGTCAGGTAAAACACACTGGGAATTGGATGAAAAAATTCCCTTCTTGGAGCTATAAACAACCATTTATTCCTTTACTTTAATCCATTTGTCCACCAGGAACAAAGCATAATTCAAGTTTTCCTTAGAAGGGAAAACTTTATAGAGTAGAAAGAAATGAATAACTTTTGTATATGAAAACATATACTGAGGTGAGAAATTGTGAGTAAAATGTTAAGCTTAGTAGGCATAAAATTCTGTACAAAAATAATTTTACCAGTTAGAGGTACCACTTGCAACCTACTGAAGACAAAGTGGTCCCCCTCCCACCAAAAAAAAAAAACCACAAAATAAAACCATCAGAAATACGGTACCTCATCATCATATATAAGCCGTGGCTTTGGTTTATCCTTTTCTTCAAAAAACACTGTACCTTCTAAACCATACTTTGGAATTAACACCACAATAGCATTCTTTCTTACAAATAGAATATAAGCTTCTTCACTTACTATTCCTTTGCTTTCGAAAAATAACTGTAAAAGAGCAGACAACCTTATTAAGGATTAAAGTATTTTGAAGTTAACAAAAAAAAAAACTTCTGCAATTAAATTAGAAGTGAACAAAACTTCATTCCTAGTAACATTAGTGACAGAAGGCAAATACCTGGGTATGAAAAGCCACGGATGCACGCTGAGCGTACTGAGCCATTTTGTGCCGGAAATTGAGATTTTTACATAAATCTGCAAGCTTGTGTTTGTCGGTCAACTCTGGATAAGTACAGTCAGCTCCAATAGCCACGGCCAACAATCGATGAACAATGATGTCTGCATATCTAGACACATGAAGGAAAAAAATAAGAATTGTGCCATGTTAGCATTTAAATATCCTTCTACAATTCAAAATCAACTATTTTCTCTCTCTCATTTGTTAAGGAGAAAAAGTACCTTCGGATGGGTGAAGTAAAATGTGTGTATATTGGGGATGCTAAGCCATAGTGATGAAAATCATTGTCCATTCCAGAGCAGAAGTACACAGCTTGCATCATACAGCGAGTTGCTAATATTCTTAACAGGGTGTTTAGATAAGGGAAAATAGGTGAATCCGCCCGGTCCAATGAGTCAGCTAAAGCCTTGGCTGTATCAGTTTTAATTTCCAAATTCTGTGAATAAAGAAAAGGGAAAAGTGTCAGTCATTCAGTCATGTCCAAGTCTTTGGGACCCCATGGACTATAGCCCGCCAGGCTCCTCTGTCCATGGAATTCTCCAGCAAGAATACTGGAGTAGTCATTCCCTTCTCCACAGGATCTTTCTGACCCAGGAATCAAACTTGGTCTCCTGCATTGCAGGCAGATTCTTTACCATATGAGCCACCAGAGAAGCCCAAAGAATAGGGAAAAAGGATCAGATTAAACATTTTAAAATCATTACCAGTCATGTCTTCAAAATATAACTGATCAGGCTGAAAAAGTATGGTGTCTTTTGACCAGGTAATAAGTGTTTATGCCTTTTATCCTTACCTAGGAGAACTGAAAATAAATTTGGTAAAAGTCATAGTAGTTCTGTGTAATAACAAACCTTAAATTTTTCTGAATTCATCTGAAGGTACTGAAGTACCAACATTCTCAAGAAGTTTCAAGGGGGAAAGGATAGTGGGAGCACTAGTGCTACCTCTCAAAGTCCAACTGTACTTGCCTAATCTTTGTTGGGGTGGAAAAACATCAAAGCAGATTTGGTTCCTTTTCCACATGTTGGGATTTTCTCTACAGATCCTTTTCCTCCATTCAATGTAGACATTAAGGCCAGAGGTATTGGTGACTACAGCTCAACATGATGATACAGCAGTTAACTGCCTATTCTACTTTGCAAGATGAGGCAAAAATACATCAACCTTCCCTCCTCTACCCAGGTCACAGAAAGAAACAGGACTATAAGAGAAAATTCTCCAATTTACAGAGTAAGCCTTGGAGGAGAGGAGAAGCTGATACTGTTCTGATGGCTATAATAGGAGCTGGCCCACCATAAAGGTCTGAAAAATCAGAAACCAGCATCATCCTGTTAGAATAATGCTCTGAGATCCAACATCCTTTCTTCCCTCTCTTCTGGACAGGAAAGATGTGGCCTGAGCAAGTGATCCAAAGAAAACCAATGTAAGCCATAGTCACCCCAAAAGCAGGGGTGCTCAGTCACTTCAGTCGTGTCCGACTCTCTGCGACCCCATTGACCATGGCCCGCCAGGCTCCTCAGTCCATGGGATTCTCCCGGCAAGAATACTGGAGTGGATTGCCAGTTCCTTCTCCAAAAGCAGGGGTAATCATGCCTAAATACAAGTCTACTAACCAGAGGCAGGGGGTATAAGGAGCTGAGGAAATGGGTTCCCTTTCTATGTTTTTCCTTTTTTTACATGTTTGCAAAAATGGACTTCTTTCTTAGGGATGTGAAAGAGGAGTGAAGTGAGTTGAAGATAAAGAGGAAAAAGAACAACTAAGTTTTAAAAGGTCAGCAGTTCAGAGGAAACATGAAGTAACACAGGCATGAAGAAAATGTGTAAAAGCACAGAGATATTTAATATGTTCAGGATATTATAAATAACGTAGTTTGGAACATCTGGCTTTAGTATAAGGGAAAATGATTTAAATGTGTGAAGAGATGACCATATCCAAGTTAGATAATTTCTTTAATGAAAAGAATTACTGGCACATTTTTGCATCAGGAAACAACAAAACTTTTATGGAAATGTGACTACAGATTATTCAGTGCAAATACTACATCATAACATGAATACAGATGATGTTTCTAGCTATGGAACCATACCTTGGATTTAGCTGCCTTAACAAGAATTTCGTAATTTGATGGAGGAGGAGCAGGATGTTTTCGAAGCAGAGCATGCTCAGAAAATTCTTCATGAATTTTTTTTGCAACAGAGATATTGGCAAGTAACATAAATTCTTCCACCATGGAATTTGTTTCTCTGCCAATTGAAAAGTCATTAAATAAGGAAAAAGAATGAGACTTCTATATACCATTCACAAGTTATCTGTTCTGTCAATGAGATAATGAAAATTCCTATGCAAACATTCATGTGTGTATACACGTGTATTTCTAAGAACTAAACCTCCATTTCATTTCTCAGTTACTATGCTAACAATCTCTTACAATTCACCTACTGCATGAGTAAATCTTATGCTAAAGGATATTTTATAAGCAGCATTAAAAAACAGAAGCTTTAATAACTCTAGTAACATGTAAAATCTAAATCATAAGCATTTTCATCTCTTTACACTGAGTCCAAAGAGATTTTTATTTAATTCTATATCTACAGAAATACAGTTCTCTAAGAATTAAAAGCTACTTAGGTGATACCAATATTGGCTTAAAAAAATGGAAACTTTCACCAACAAATACTCCAAATGAAAAGATATTTAAAATAGTTATTTTGTGTGCTTATTATGTCCCAGACATTGTGCTATAAGTGCTATTTACTTTGTGGTATGTGTCCTTGTATATACATACACATACATATATGTATATACATATGAATATAGATATTAGTCCTGTTTTGTAGATAAGAAAACTCTCTTGCTCAAGGTCAGAATTATTAAACAGGATCTGGGCCCATTATGACTTGACTTCAAAACTCTTAACCAATTTGATACTGTTTTTCAACAAACATAGTAAATGATTTGTGTATAGAAAATATTAATAAATGATCTTTTTTTTTTTTAATAATTTTATTTGTTTGGCTGCACTGGGTCTTCATTGCTGTGAGCAGGTTTTCTCCAGCTGCAATGAGCAGGGGTTACTTTGTTGCAGTGCGCAAGCTTCTCATTGTGGTGTCTTCTTTTATTGGACTCCAGGGTGAGCAGGCTACAGCAGCTGTGGCCTGCAGGCTCTAAAGCACAGGCTCAGCAGTTGTGGCTCACGGGCTTAGTTGCTCCAAGGCATGTGGAATCTTCTTCCCGGATCAGGGATCAAACCCGTGCCCCCGGAATTGGCAGGCAGATTCTTAACCACTAGATCACCAGGTAAGTCCCTGTGTTTTGTTTAATACTGCTTTCTCCCAAGTTACTGAACATGCATTATTAATCTGTTACTCATGTTTCCTTAACAATATAACTTCTTGACAAGATTCCTGAAGTATATTATTTTTTTTTTTTTTTTTTTTTAACATTAGGAAGACCTCCAAACATGTCTTTAAAACTATGGGGACAATCTCTTAGAAATGTGGTTTTTATTCTTGGTAAGAAGAAATGGGTGATGTTCTACTTTGGTAAAACAAGATTCAAGATTTCCCTCAAAAGAGACCTTGGTAGTGGGTGTACTGTTCCTACTAACATTAGACTTATTTGGATAGTTCACCCAAAGGTATTTTTAAATTGTAGCTCTAATGCTGTAAAGCACACTGGTCCTAACTAACAAATTTGAGTATAATCCCATTTTTAACCCTTGGTCATCTGCTGGAAAAGTGTAAATGCATGCTTAATTTCAGAATCATCTTATATAATAGGTATGGAAAGAGGCCTAACTCTGACTTAATCAAAATCAGCCTTGCCTCAGGGATGGAACCCAGGTCTCCTACATTACAGGCAGATTCTTTACCGTTTGAGCCACCAGGGAAGCCCTTGCCTCCTAAACCTTAACCCCAATCAATAAAACAATAACAAGGCTTAACTTCTGACTATTCACAATACCCTATGAGTGTGTACCACTACCAATTCTATTTTACTTACAAATAAATTGAGATGTAAAGAGGTCAAATAATTTGTCTGGAGTCATTGGCAGAAATGGGATCCAAACTGAGGCAGTGTGACTTCAAATTCCAGGGTATTGGCCTAGGTCTGTCCTATCACAGTATATTCTCTATTAAATACTTCAGAAATTAATGAGGGCAATCCTCTTTTACTTACCATAACTATTACTAGTCAAGTTCTAATACATCACACATTAAGACAAATCAGGCTGGCAAGTTTTCTAACACAAATAAGGTAGTTGAGCTTTATATGAGACTAGAAAGTAAAATCATATTTACTTTTTTCTACAGAAATTATAACTCCACTAAAATAGATATTTGGGGGTACAAATATGTTTTATTAATATATACACTAGATATTATATTAAAATAAAAATCTTACCAACTACCCATCAAAAAAATTGCATACCTGAGTTCCTTAGTCTGCAGATCTATAGGATCATGAGTTTCACTGTCCATGTGGAATCGAACTTCTGGAGAAGAAAGAGTCAAAGCCCTAAATAAAATAAGGAGGTGAATCAGTTATGAGCAGTAACAGATATAACTCTGGAGTTGACTCTTTTAAAACAGAAATGATTAAAGCAAGTGTGTGACAGTTTCTCTTTTGAAAGCTTTATGACCACCTGGCTAGCTTTTATGTTCTATTGTATTTTGACAGATAGCCTAATAGTTTACAGTTTTAAAATCCATTTTAAAAGGCAGGACAACTGCAATGCAACAACATGAGTCCTTGTGTTTCTCAGGACAAAGAATGTCTTCTGTACCCAAACTGAGAGGGTTTGATCAGTTTCATAAGTAAAGAACACCATCAGTTGTATTTTATTTACTACAGGAAACAATATATTAGGGTGAGGGATGGTGCAAAGAGGCAAAAGGGAAGCTGCCCTGGGCAAATGAGTAACACCAGAAGATCCTCAGTTCAAAAGTATCTTCCACATACACTCAACCAGCCAACGAGGAGACTGATAAACCACAACTTATGTTACAGATACTGATGGCTATTAGTATCTGAGTACTACATGTCATATAATACACCACGCTAAGTGCTTTAAATGCATAGCTCATTTAAAGATTTGGCAAGTTTTCCTTTGAAAAGTAAATTCCCACAAGGCAAACATAATGTGGTTCTACACACCATGAACCTATCTGCATCCGGTCAGCTCCAAATCAACCAAAAACTAAGAATTTTATTGAGGCTGGGTAACTTCGGACAATCACAAAGAAGGGGAAAAGATGAGTTGGGGCAAGTGGGATTCCAGGTCCTTTTTTCCCTGACTCTTCAACTTACTGCAAGAACTATGGTAGGAATACCAGAGAGGGAATCCGACAAATACGCCTTTCTTTCCATGACAAATAACTTGAGAAATACAAGGTTCTACACTACAATTAATGTGTTAATTAATACAGCCTGACCTAAAGAGCAAGGTATGCTAATCATATTTTGATCATTATTTCTTCACAGAACATTTAAAACATAACTCTTATCCTTTAAGATAGACATATGACAGATATAATTTAAGACAAAACATATCCTTTAAGAAGGTGAAAGATAAGCATTTTTTTTTAAACTGATTGATTTCTCTATTCACCCTAAGATTGAGAAGAATCAATGATAGGTTTTACCAGTAAATGAGTATCTACTTTCAAAACTAGAAGTACAGAGTGTTTTTCAAATTAAATAAATATCTTTTCTGTCCTAATCACATCCTACATTATAGATATAACTCTACATCTCTTACTTTAAAACTGCCAAACAGTTTCAATTGGTTTTATTCACTGCTTTTACAACAAACCTTCTTTTGATACCTGGCATACTGCAAACCAACAAATGAACACAATGAAAAATGTGTTGTTTTGCATTACAAAAGAAATCTAATTATAGTCGTCTTATTTACATCTTAATGACGAATTTGGGCAATAAAGTTTTCATTGGGTTTGCATACAAATTATCTTTCAATTTCTTTTTAAATCAGTTTCAAGTTTAGTATTTAGGATCATTTATGAGTAGAGTTAGGTAGGGGTGGCTCAGCATAAATACCTAGAACACCACTGCCCAATGGAACGTCCTGCAGGGATGAAAATGTTATCAATCCACCCTGTCCAATATGGTAGCCACTAGTCTACATGTGGCTCCTGAGCACTTGGAATATGGCCAGTGTGACTCAGAAACTGAATTTTTAACCTTCTTTAACTTTAGCTTTACTTTAAATAGGCACATCTTATGAAAACAGCAGAGATCTAGAGCTTGCACTACCCAACAAAACCACTTTCAGTAACCACTTGTGACTCCACTTTGGATGGGCATGGACATCCAGAGACCAACATATGAGAGGCTCAAGTACTTGTTTTACTCTTCACAGTTGACGATGTTTTTCAAGAATCAAATTTCTTCTGACTACTTCAACAGATATGGGGACATGGATATTCCTTAAAATTCCTTTGCAGTCAGGCAAATGCCATGAGATAATAGCCAAAAGATGTGAATCTGCCACTAGCGATCACATCTTTGGGAAGACTGCTTCTATGTAACCCCTAATCATTTAAAAACTGAAGGTGTTGGATTAAACATGCTCTAAAAATCTCTTCCAACTCTAAGTGCAAGAAAGACTTCATTTGTGTTTATTAACACATCTGAAAATCAACATTCAGTCCTGAAATTCATTTCTAATTAAAATCAGGAGCAAGCCACAGAAAAGTCTCAAGATCTTCCCTTCCTACAATTTCTTCAAGATCTTGAACTCAGACATATCAAGGTCTTCAACATAACAGAACTCCTGAACAAACAACAGTCCAGAATCAAGTTGCTAATATTTAAAAAGGTAGCTAGAAGATATAGAATGTATCTACTTAAGAGTCCCTACACTCAACCTATTAAATACTTCATCATTGTCCATGATAACTACTTTATAAAGAGTTCACAAGTTATCGTAACAGGAGGATAGGTGAATTAAAATAAATCAATATTTCTGAAACGTACCCTTTTTCAATTCTTCTTTTTTTCAAAATTTTAGCTAGTTTATTTAGTCCACGGAGACTAGTAGTAATATTATCGTTCATGGCTGCTGAATCAATTCTCATCTGAGCTTCAGCATATGTAAGGGAAGCCTAAAAAAAGAAACCATATATTAATACAAATGCTTATAAAATCTGGTTTACTTTTGAAAGTTTATGTTTCCACTATAAAATATCCATGAGATCAGAAAACCTAAAATCAATAACAAAAGAAATTCCTAGCTATAATATTTATATTCCACACCAATGATTTCTGGTTCATTAACTCTTATCTGATGCATTACACAACATACACAAACTTACATTAAAACAAAATAAAATGGTAGAACTGTAGTTTAAACTCTCATTTCTTTCATTGTTCTGTTAATGCATAAAAGGAAAAGTTAAACTAAGATAAAAGGAAGGTTAGATTATTCTTTGGTAACAACTGTAAAGTGAAATTCTTTCCAGATGACCAGTACTTCCTTCAGTTCAGTTCACTTCAGTCACTCAGTCGTGTCCGACTCTGCGATCCCATGAATTGCAGCACGCCAGGCCTCTCTGTCCATCACCAACTCCCGGAGTCTACCCAAACCCATGCCCATCGAGTCAGTGATGCCATCCAACCATCTCATCCTCTGTCGTCCCCTTCTCCTCCTGCCCCCAATCCTACCCAGCATTAGGGTCTTTTCCAATGACTCAACTCTTCGCATGAGGTGGCCAAAGTATTGGAGTTTCACCTTCAACATCAGTCCTTCCAATGAACACCCAGGACTGATCTCCTTTAGGATGGACTGATTGGATCTCCTTGCAGTCCAAGGGACTCTCAAGAGTCTTCTCCAACACCACAGTTCAAAAGCATCAATTCTGCGGTGCTCAGCTTTCTTCACCGTCCAACTCTCACATTCATACATGACCACTGGAAAAACCATAGCCTTGACTAGACAGACTTTTGTTGACAAAGTAATGTCTCTGCTTTTAAATATGCTATCTAGGTTGGCCATAACCTTCCTTCCAAGGAGTAAGCGTCTTTTAATTTCATGGCTGCAATCACCATCTGCAGTGATTTTTGGAGCCCAAAAAAATAGTCTGACACTGTTTCCACTGTTTCCCCATCTATTTGCCATGAAGTGATGGGACCAGATGCCATGATCTTAGTTTTCTGAATGTTGAGCTTTAAGCCAACTTTTTCACTCTCCTCTTTCACCTTCATCAAGAGGCTCTTCAGGTCCTCTTTACTTTCTGCCATAAGGGTGGTGTCATCTGCATATCTGAGGTTATTGATATTTCTCCCAGCAATCTTGATTCCAGCTTGTGTTTCTTCAGCCCAGCATTTCTCATGATGTACTCTGCATATAAGTTAAATAAGCAGGGTGACAATATACAGCCTTGACGTACTCCTTTTCCTATTTGGAACCAGTCTGTTGTTCCATGTTCAGTTCTAACTGTTGTTTCCTGACCTGCATACAGGTTTCTCAAGAGACAGGTCAGGTGGTCTGGTATTCCCATCTCTTTCAGAATTTTCCACAGTTTATTGTGATACACACAGTCAAAGGCTTTGGCATAGTCAATAAAGCAGAAATCGATGTTTTTCTGGAACTCTCTTGCTTTTTTGATGATCCAGCAGATACTGGCGATTTGATCTCTGGTTCCTCTGTCTTTTCAAAAACCAGCTTGAACATATGGAAGTTCACGGTTCACATATTGCTGTAGCCTGGCTTAGAGAATTTTGAGCATTACTTTACTAGCATGTGAGATGAGTGCAATTGTGCGGTAGTTTGAGCATTCTTTGGCATTGCCTTTCTTTGGGATTGGAACGAAAACTGACCTTTTCCAGTCCTGTGGCCACTGCCGAGTTTTCCAAATTTGCTGGCATATCGAGTGCAGCACTTTCACAGCATCATCTTTCAGGATTTGAAATAGCTCAAATGGAATTCCATCACCTCCACTAGCTTTGTTCGTAGTGATGCTTTCTAAGGCCCACTCGACTTCACATTCCAGGATGTCTGGCTCTAGGTGAGTGATCACACCATCGTGATTATCTGGGTCGTGAAGATCTTTTTTGTACAGTTCTTGTGTATTCTTGTCACCTCTTCTTAATATCTTCTGCTTCCGTTAGGTCCATACCATTTCTGTCCTTTATCGAGCCTATCTTTGCATGAAATGTTCCCTTGGAATCTCTAATTTTCTTGAAGAGATCTCTAGTATTTCCCAATCTGTTGTTTTCCTATATTTCTTTGCACTGATCGCTGAGGAAGGCTTTCTTATCTCTCCTTGCTCTTCTTTGGAACTCTGCATTCAGATGGGAATATCTTTCCTTTTCTCCTTTGCTTTTCGCTTCTCTTCTCTTCCCAGCTATCTGTAAGGCCTCCTCAGACAGCCGTTTTGCTTTTTTGCATTTCTTTTCCATGGGGATTGTCTTGATTCCTGTCTCCTGTACAATGTCACGAACCTCTGTCCATAGTTCATCAGGCACTCTATCAGATCTAGTCCCTTAAATCTATTTGTCACTTCTACTGTATACTCATAAGGGATTTGATCTAGGTCATACCTGAATGGACTAGTGGTTTTCCCTACTTTCTTCAATTTAAGTCTGAATTTGGCAATAAGCAGTTCATGATCTGAGCCACAGTCTGCTCCCGGTCTTGTTTTTGCTGACTGTATAGAGCTTCTCCATCTTTGGCTGCAAAGAATATAATCAATCTGATTTCGGTGTTGACCATCTGGTGATGTCCACATGTAGAGTCTTCTCTTGTGTTGTTGGAAGAGGGTGTTTGCTATGACCAGTGCGTTCTCTTGGCAAAACTTTATTAGCCTTTGCCCTGCTTCATTCTGTACTCCAAGGCCAAATTTGCCTGTTACGCCAGGTGTTTCTTGACTTCCTACTTTTGCATTCCAGTCCCCTATAATGAAAAGGACATCTTTTTTGGGTGCTAGTTCTAGAAGGTCTCATAGGTCTTCATAGAACAGTTCAACTTCTTCGGCGTTACTGGTCGGGGCACAGACTTGGATTACTGTGCTATTGAATGGTTTGCCTTGGAAACGAACAGAGATCATTCTATCGTTTTTGAGATTGCATCCAAGTTCTGCGTTTCATACTCTTTTGTTGACCATGATGGCTACTCCATTTCTTCAAAGGGATTCTTGCCCACAGTAGTAGATATAATGGTCATCTGAGCTAAATTCACCCATTCCAGTCCATCTTAGTTTGCTGATTCCTAGAATGTCGACGTTCACTCTTGCCATCTCCTGTTTGACCACTTCCAATTTGCCTTGATTCATGGATCTAACATTCCAGGTTCCTATGCAATATTGCTCTTTACCGCATCAGACTTTGCTTCTATCACACAGCAAATAATAAAACCATAAGAATCCAGACGTCATGTTTTGTAGGAAATCTACTGAATACTCCAAATTAAGTATTTAATCTAGGAACTGGAAAATCATACTAGAAAAGATTAATTTCCAGTTACAATCTAAATAAACAGCTTTCCACTCTGCTCCTATATTTCCCTCCTCATGGAAAAATGCCATTTTTTAGCCTTTTTTTAAAAATAGTTTTATGAGTAAAAATCAGGATTAGTAAAAAAGAGTTAGGTGATGCAGGCTGGGCCAGATTCTTGGGAGAACCAACTTATCTACTAGGAGCTAAGAGTTCCTTGTCTAAAAATGTTTTATGTTACACGTTTACTAAGCTTTTTTCATATAAAACTTTGCTACACTGACCAAGTTTGGGAGAATTATAAACTCATCTTATTTAAAAATACAAATCTAGGAAAATTTAAATCATTCACACATGACTCCTTGACAGTTTCACACTAAGCTTTATTTCCAACCACTAGTTAATCAGAAAAGAATGATGTTAAAGGGAGAGAAAAAGCAGGTAAATTTAGAAAATAGATCACTGGGAAAAGAGGGTTTGGCAAACATCAGAGGAAGATTCAGAGCAAAATGAGAATATAAGGAAATCAGATGAAATGTACAAAAGAAGGAAAGGAGTAAGAAATGTAATCTGGCTCCATTCTGTTTGAACATCAATTTCAGGCTAGTTCTACTAGAATTCAACTGTGGCTTATATCATTTCAGTGAAAAAATGTGAGGACCAAGAAAATGGTTTACACACCATCTTTTAAAATACTAACCAGTTATAAATTGGGAGAACTTCAAATACTGGAGTTCCTACATTAGGGCTAAAACAATCTACTTGGTCACCTAAGTACACAGGCTTTCTAAGTTTCTGAAGACAGAAAAACTGCCACATATACTCATTTCTAGATAACATCAAAAATTAAGCAGATAACCGAAAACAACAAGATTCTGTGACAACACTGGGGAAGAACTTATTAATAAGCCTAACTTTTTCAAAACAATCTAGAACATTGTTAAAAGTAAAAAAGATGTGCAACATGAAATATTAAACATGAAACCAACCTTAGAATTAATGACACTTTTGGTAAACCTCGTTTTTAAGATTTCAGCATTGTGATTCATTTCCCAAATACATGAAAATGCCAACCTATGGAGAAAAGTAAGACAGTATTTGTTAAAGGGAATCAGTTAAAGTAGTAAAGAGTATGTTTTTATGAAGAAGCGTGCATAAATACCTGTCAACATTAGATCTCAGGGAACATAAGTTAGAGCTAAGCAACTCTGGAACCATGTCAATCCTCTGAAACAGATAAAATAAGAGCAGCAGATTACTGACCTATATCCATACATTCATTTGAGGTTCTATTCTCAAACAACATTGATGTTCTAAGAGGGGGCGGAAGCCCTCTGAAACAGAATTGAGACAATGTGAATTAAAAAATAGTCTAGTTCGAGAGAAGTAGTTACACACAATTTTTACAAGAGGGAAGCAATGGGTTTCCCTGATAGCTCAGTTGATAAAGAATCCTCCTGCAATGCAGGGGACCCTAGTTCAATTCCTGGGTCGGGATGATCCGCTGGAGAAGGCATAGGCTACCCTCTCCAGTACTCTTGGGCTTCCCTGGTGGCTCAGCTGGTAAAGAACCCTCCTGCAACACAGGAGACCTGGATTCAATCCCTGGGTTGGGAAGATCCCCTGGAGAAGGGAAAGGCTACCCACTCCAGTATTCTGGCCTGGAGAATTCCACGGACTGTATAGTCCATTGGGTCAGAAAGAGTTGGACACGACTGAGCAACTTAAAAAAAAAAAAAAAAAGCAATGAAAGAAAACTAGATTTCATGTCAGTGGTAAGTTCTCTACACTACCCACCTAGCTGTGCCTTGAAAGTTTGAAATCTCTGCTCTATGCAAAATGTTTGTACTAGGTAACAGACACAAGCCCTGATAACTCTACAATGGGACCTTCTTCCTCCCATGCTTCACACAAACTGCATGGTGTTTTCAACGTTCTTAAAAAAGAGAAACAATGAATTCTTATGGAAAAAAGGTACACAGAACTCTGACAGTTAATTAAGCTTGACTTTCCCTTCTACTCTCACAATTTTTCTCTGTATGTTTATGGGAGCACACTTAATGAAGAAATAGTAATTGTGACAGAACAGACTCGTGACTTAACTATATATAAAGAAACAGAAAATATATTAATTACTCAAAGACAAGTTAACACTTCACAACAGCTTATATCAACTACATCTACTTGTTATTTGGCTAAGTAACAAAAAACACTGCAATATTTTCACTGATTTAAGCTCGCCTTATTCTATGTATGTCGTTTAGCTAATTCATATACTATTCCAGTCTGTTTTGGAATCCAAAAGTGCCCATGATTACGACAAACTACACAGTTAACAAAGTAGTTACTCATATTTCACAAATACTAAGGCTCTCCTTTCCTCAGGAAACACCTCAGATTATTAAGAATAAAACAGATGATAGAAAAGATGTATCAAAATTCCACTTTACACATTTACCTTTTCACAAAGATATACAGTTGTTCCCCTTCTAGCTGACTCTTGATCCAAAGCATTTCCTGGCCTAATAAAATGGCTAACATCGGCAATATGAACACCAACCTTAAAAAGATAAAAAGGATGTTAATATGCTTAACTGGGTAAATGTACTAAAGGAATTCTAATGAGAAGAAATTCAGCTAAAAGGAAAAAAAGATATCAGTCACAGTTACCATTTCAGCTTTTTCATGCCCATGAGTCTCTGCAGCTATAACAGACTCTACTTGACATGAATAATTCACAAATTCTACAATGGGTCAAAAGAACATTAATTCAAGACCAGAACTATTTTTGAATAGAATGTCATCATAATTACAAATACCTCCAAATTTCCATTTTCAAGTTCTCTACAATGGAGAGCATCATCTATATCAGTACATCCTGGGGGGTCCACACTGCAGACACACAGATGTCTTAGGTCTTCTCGGTTTTTCATGTCCTAAAAAATGCCATATTATTGAAAAATAAGAACAATTTTGGTGGTGCAGATGTAACACAGCTCTATAAAATCAACAATAATTATAATCAGTGATAACAACACTTTATGATTTATAACTTGTGAATCCCTCGCCTTTGGAAAATGTGATATCAGCCAGTGTCTGTCCCCTAGAAAAGTCTGTCTTTTATTAAAGGAAATGATTTTCGTGATAACCTAAGCATTCTGTAGCAAACTAAATGCAAGGGAGGAGGCGAATAAGGTTTCTACATAGTTTTTAAAAGACACATACAGAAATCAAATAAAACTAGTAGCTCAGATACAGTAATTCATAAAGTCACTAAGAATTCTTTTCAACATACCTTCTCAGTGATGCTCCAGGGCATCTTTGGTAGGAAGCTAAGAACAGCCTGTGAAAAAGCCTGATGGGGAACATCATGCTCAAGTAACAAAACTTCTGTTTCAGTCTCTTTGTCTCCAACTTCGCCTAAATTTTTTACGAAGTGTCCCTAAAACCAAAAAGTATTATAAGAAAGGTGTATTTTACAGCTTTCTGTTTATTAACTTATATTTTATTATCACACTAAATGGTTGAACATTTTCCATTACCACTTTAGTATTTCTAAATTTTCTCCACAATTCTTAAAAAATGACCACTAGGTAAATTAAAGCTAAAAATGACAAGACTTCTCAAGTGATTTATGGTGGAGACTTTCTGAGAGTTCAGTTCTCACATAACAAGATCTCTGTTTAGTTCCTATTATCTCTCAAGTTTAAAAGTTACTTCAAATATCCTAGCTTCAAAATTTGTTTATTAGAATCTACGTAGGTCTCAAATACTAATTTTGTAGTCACTGTCACCAAAAATTACTTGTTAGGAAGTCTGAGTAAAATTAACCAAATGATTTACATTGTAATTTCCTAGGATTAATTTTCAGATTGGATGTACGACTTAATACTCCTAAATTTCAGCATGTATTTTATACAAAGACAGATTCTATTTTCAGTAAAAGAAGCAACTTTATTCCTAAAGTTTTAGTTAAATATTCTGACATAAAATTGTTAATTCAAGCTTACATTTGGATATCTGGAATTTCTCGGCCAACCATCAACAGCAACAATAATTCTCCGTCCTTCTAATGCAGAGGCCTGTCTGGTTTCTATCCGAATTCTAGGGATTCTCTTATCAGCAGGAGTAAAGAGATGTCTTCTTGACTACAGAACATTAGGAAAAAAGAATTTACACACAAAAGGCTGGGGATGGGGGCGAGGAGAGGGCTCTAAATTCTATTCAATGTATATCATTTACCATTACATAGCAACATGTTCTATACTCACCTCCTTAATATCAGACTTGGAAAGCATGCCACAATATGGTCTCCAGTTCCTTTTTATTATCCCAACAACTCTACCTGTAGGCTTTAACATTTTTTCATTTACAGCAGTCTTAAGCTGAGATAAAAAAATAAAAGTAAAAACCTTCAGTTATCTGTCCTGTAAGGGTAATGAGACAATTTCCCTTCAAAATTAGAATACAGATACTAATACTTTTTCAGGCAGTAAATTATGACATAAAACTATGGAATTTTGATGCTTCAAGATTCTAGGCAAGAGCATGCCAAACAAAACCACAAAAGTAGTTCCATAATAAAGCACTACCAAAAAAAAAAACAATCAAAAAGAGAAAACTGAAAAATATGTGAGAACCAACTCTTCAGTTTTAATGTGAGGATTTACTGACACATACAGACGCACATGCTCATGCACAGGTCTGGTCATTAATAGGATTTTAGTAGTAGTTTCCAGTAATTAGCAGAGTGGTACTTATTAATTCATTTTTAAAAAAGAGGTATATCTTTAAATGCTTGTCTTATTCAAAATATAAACCCAAATAAATAATAGTGCTTACTAGAAATAGCAAAAGAACCTTATGGTATTTCACCTCTAATACTCTCCTATAGCCTGGACCTTGTAAAGATGATGTTATAATAAGACTCCAAAGTAGTGATCATAATTCATATATAGAGAACTACTAATGTTCTGTGAATTCCAACTGCCTGTATCATTCTTACAATTCTAAAATGGAAAAATACCCATCAAGTAGACTTTAGGTCATAAAAAACAACGGAAAGCATTTGCTTCATAATAAATATGGTAACAGAGAAGGAATTATTAAACAGACCTATTTTTAAGGGCCTAGAAGTACATCTATTATGCTGAGGGGATTTTAAACATTGCATAAAAGCATTTTGGAAAATTTTAAATCTGTAAAAGAAAAAAAAAGAAAATTTTATTTACTTAAACCTAATTCAGCTAGATCATATTCCTGAATGTCAGAGTTCAAGTTTCATACTCAAGTTAAGTCTTTTTGTATTTTGTATTTCAACTTTTTGAGCAAAGTAAGACATTAATTTAAAAGAAGACTAACTTAGAGGAAAAGAAATCAACTATGTATATGACATACATTAAACCTATAGAACTAGAATTTTATTTCATAAATCTGAAAGCAATGAAACTTGTTTAGTTTTCTCCAAAGCTAATACATTAACAAATTATTCAAAGCTACACAGACAAAAAATAAAACCTGCTTGGTTTCATACAATGCGTTCTCTCTCCTCTTCTTTCTCAATATCATCTTCATTTTGACCTTCATCTTGTAAAACCACAGAAGATGGTGCTACCCACTGATGCCTGGGAAGAAGCTCCACAGCCACAATATCTTCATGAATAGCTCGGTTTAAATTTTTAAGTCCTTGTACGAGTATCTGTGTGAATAGCAAAGAACACATGTCAGATATTTTCAAAGGCAATATAATAAAGGTTGCCCTAAAGAAGTCGAGATATATTTTGATGTCTCTGTGTTTCAATTTCCCTTCATTTATATTTTTTCTTCCTTCATAGTGCCCTTTCCTCTGCCCTCTAAATTTCTCAGTATCAAATAGAAAAAACAATGTCAGAAAATACGGGTTGTGTTCATGTATTCCACATAACTCTTACATTAATTCCAAAATTTTTAATCTCTCTAAAACTTCATGGCAAATAGATGGGAAACAGAGGCTGACTTTATTTTTTTGGGCTCCAAAATCACTGCAGATGGTGATTGCAGCCATGCAGTTAAAAGACGCTTACTCCTTGGAAGCAAAGTTATGACCAACCTAGGCAGCATATTAAAAACCAGAGACATTATTTTGTCAACAAAGGTCCATCTAGTCAAGGCTATGGTTTTTCCAGTAGTCATGTATGGATGTGAGAGTTGGACTATAAAGAAAGCTGAGTGCAAAAGAGTCGATGCTTTAGAACTGTGGTGTTGGAGAAGACTCTTGAGAGTCCCTTGGACAGCAAGGAGATCCAACCAGCCCATCCTAAAGGAAATCAGTCCTGGGTGTTCATTGGAAGGACTGATGTTGAAGCTGAAATGCCAATACTTTGGCCACCTGATGCAAAGAGCTGACTCATTTGAAAAGACCCTGATGCTGGGAAAGATTGAGGGCGGGAGAAGGGGATGACAGAGGATGAGATGGGTGGATGGCATCACCAACTCAATGGACATAAGTTTGGGTAAACTCCAGGAGTTGGTGATGGACAGGGAGGCCTGGTGTGCTGCAGTTCATAGGGTTGCAAAGAGTTGGACACGACTGAGCTAGTGAACTGAACTGAAATCTCAGGGTCCTGATTGGTAAAACAAAAGAGTGCCTACTTTTATAGGCAGAGTTGAAAATTCAGTGAAATGCAGCATTCAAAGCACTAAGACAAGTACTTGGCAAATAGTGAGCACCCCAAAATGACGGCTGTTTGCTTTAAAGTGTGGGAAGCCCTCTGGAGCAATTATACATTAGGTAAATAGTATTTCCCATAATAGATCATAATCTAGAAAATAGACGGAGAAGGCAATGGCAACCCACTCCAGTGTTCTTGCCTGGAGAATCCCAGGGACGGTGGAGCCTGGTGGGCTGCCGTCTATGGGGTCGCACAGAGTCAGACATGACTGAAGCGACTTACCAGCCAGCGGCAGCAGCAGAAAATAGAGGCACCATAGTGGAGTTTGTTTTTGATTGATTATATTTGTATTCTCTTAAAAGGGGTTAATAGAAAATTCTTTCCCTCAATAAGCAGTTTTCTGAAAAAGTGATTTAATTCTATCATCTATGACCTCTCACATAACTTACTTCAAGCTCACAAACTAAGAGGATAAAGCACATTTAAATTCTTGTACAAAAATCTGAAACATTTATGAAAGAAGAAAATGAACAGAAAATATTTTAGAGTGAAACGAATTTATGTACACACTTGCCTCTTTATTGTCTTCATCATCGCTATGGACCCATACTGTAGCTTCTAAGTAATTTTCCCTGCTGGCTCGAAATGTCCCTTGAAGGTATGTGCCAGATTTTATGCCCTGTTGTAGCTTACTTAACGGAAGATGCTCTGAAAATATTGTTTTTCCACTTTCTATTTCATTCTGTGAAATAAGCAAACCAAAAGATACAGTCAGTATGTGCGTCTTTGGTATGCTCCATATACAACTATTATCTCTAACAGGTACTATTTAAAACAACCATCCATGTTACAGTATATACAACTCTTATGAATTTCAAAGAACAGCATAGTAAGAAAAAAAATGCTTTTTATTCTGAAGGCAACATACACAAACATTTCCATTTCATTACAGTTTGGTTGTCAGCCACCAAAGAAACTCTGTGTACCCCTCCAACCCCATCCAGGCCTCCCTGAATGAAGGTGTGTAGCTATGTGATCAAGTGAGCGGGCAGGAGTATATAAAGGGTAATAGGAAACCTCAAATGTATAAGAAGACTATGGTTCCTGAAAGCACAAGAAAAGCTATTTTTACTTAGATTACTTTAAACAGCTAAGGCAGTTAGACAGAGGTAGACAGGGACCTGCTGTAGATCCACCGCAATACATTCCAGGATCCTTTTGAGACCTCCAACATCCAACAACCTAACTGCTTGGCTCCTTTAGACTTCTACACGTCCTAAATTTCTCATCTTCTAAGAAGATCACTTTATACCTTCCTTTCTGCTTAACTCTCTAAGTTCCTTGTCTTCCTTCCTCACTCTCAGATAACGGACCTCCACCTCCACAGTGAGAACCGGAAGCAATCAATCGAGACTTGCTTCATCTCTCCATGCTGAATCTGCTCAGCTATGAGCATCTATCCACTACTTCCTCTCCTCTACTCAAGAACTTTGTTCTTCTCTCTGTGGAATCAAATTCCCCCCTGTACTATAACATCCTCACCATCATATAAACATGATCTATTAAAAATAAATATGGACCTATTAAACCTACCATGAACATGACCTACTAAACAGATTAATGATATGGCCTATTAAAATAATTAACTGATTAACTAATTGTACCCTCACAGCCCCATCTATCACCAAATCCTAAAATCAACAAAATATTTACATCAACAAAATACACACAACATCTGACTTCTCACTACCTTAACTTCTGCTACCATGATCCAATTTTCTGTCTTGTCTCCCAGGGATACTAAAATATCCATCTAAGTGGAGGCCCCTGCTTCTAACCTATTCTCCTTAGAACAGGGAAATAGGTATATTATTCTGCTCAATAGCTGTCCAGTGCTCATGGACCAGAACCCAATTTTTTTCCATGACTTACTACATCCTTATATGATCTGGTCCCTGCCTACATTTCTGACTTCATTCCTCACATTTTTCTCCCTTGCTCACATCATCCCATCCACACTTTTAGGGGTTTCTCGATCTTGCCAACCTATTCTAACCTCAGAGCCCTTTAACTTGCTATTCCTTCCACATGAAATGCTCTTCCCCTAGTCATTAACTCCTTTAACATACAACACACCTAAAATGTCTCTGTCTCAAAGCAATTTGCTTTAACATCCTTCCCATCTCAACTTAGATACAATTTTATGAGGAAGCCTTGACATTTCAAATCTGGGTTAGATGCCTTGGCTAAGTATGGTTAGCTCTCCTATCATGCTTGTTCTGAAAACACAAATGTGTTCCAATGCAATTGGTAAATTAGAAAACTACCAGGTGAGAGCATAAAACTTCATCCAGTGGAACCAAGCTGAATCCACAAAACATTACACACACAAATACATGCCTCAGACACCTACTGGTTACTTCGGATCACCATGTTTTATTAGCCACACCATCTTCGTCTGGTGTAACAACTTTCTGTTCAAACTGAGATAACCCTCTTTCTACTGCATCACGAAGTTTCTGCGTGTGTCCCTAATCACATTTTCCCTTAAGCTCTGTGAAAGGGAAAGTGAAAATGAAGTTGCTCAGCCATGTCCGACTCTTTGCCACCCCCTGGACTGTAGCCCACCAGGCTCTGTCCATGGGATTTTCCAGGCAAGAGTATTGGAGTGGGTTGCCATTTCCTTCTCCAGGGGATCTTCCCGACCCAGGGATCGAACCTGGGTCTCTCGCACTATAGGCAGATGCTTTACCATCTGAGCCACCAGGGAAGCCCAAGCTCTGTAGTTTTCATTATATAAAATTTTACACGGCACAGAGACTTTGGGGAACACACACACGTACTATAATAGAACTGACTTTAGTTTCACTACATCCTACATTTACTCTACTCTATCATAGTACATAGTCAAATACTGTGAATTACCAATGTTGGATTACTTCCTGTTTCTTCATTTAGACCAGTGCTATCCAAATCAACTCTGTGATAAAGGAAGTGTTCTTGTGATCTCCAATATGGCAATCACTAGGCACAGGGGCTCTTGGACACTTGAAAGGTGAACAGCACAACTGAGAAACTGAATCGTAAACTGAATTAAATTTAAACAGCTGCATGCAACTAGTGCATATATATTAGATAGGATAATCCTATTACTGTATTCTAAAAATAAAGTCCAGCTTTTATTTTTTCACTTCTATTTAGCTTTGTGAAGTAGTTGGTTGAAAACAGGCAGAGAAAAAAACGCTGTAAAAACTGGACGCACATATAATATACTACTATATAAAACCTAATAGTATCTACCATTCACATTTACCATAACTATATGCCAGGCACTGAGATAAGGATTTTATTAACACTACTGTTACCTGAGCAAACTCCGGGAGACAGTGAAGGACAGAGGAGCCTAAGGTGCCGTAGTCCATGCAGTCGCAAAGAGTTGGACACAACTTAGTGACTGAACATTATCACCATCCGACCCTAACAATGCTATGACATCATTATTGCCAAATACAGTTCACATTCAAGGAAACAAGGGCTCACAAAGTTAAGGATTCCCTCTCACATCCACTACTGCAGTGACCCTCTAGTCATGCCTCTGCCTCTAATCTTTGCTGAGATACAATGTATCCTCTTATAAATGAGATTAGAGTGGTTTTCCAAATAAGTAACATTTTGATTGTTCTCCATTCCTCCTAGCCACACTCTCATCAACCTTGAATGTTTTCAGCGTAAGAGTATAAGGTAGGGAGCCCAGAATCCTATGTGCTAACTTCTCTTAGTAGCAGCCCTTTAGGGAGAACTTTATGTGATAGTTTAAAAATTACTAACAGAATAAATTGCTGAGTCCTCACTATCTGGCCCCTTCCCTTCCTGTTCTACTTCTCATGAGCCCTCCCCCCTCCTATGGAATTAACACTACAGCTGGATGCTCTCTCTCCAGTGCCCACCACTTGTTTGTTTGTCACATACCTACTCCTTATCACAAGCCAGCCATGCCTTCCTTCACTGATTAATCACACAAATAGTGCCACCTTGTGCCAGGCCCTACTTGGGTTGCTGAGGATGTATCAGTGAACAGTGGTATTGTAGAAATCAAGACTTTAGGGATGGCATTTTGATCAGAAGCCTATTGCAGCCACTCATGTTGTTTGTCACCCAACTCCTATTTCAATTCCAGCTTGCCCACTGATATTCCAATTTCTAAATCTGGTCATTATAAGCTTAACATCCCAAAGTGGCTATGTTAATCTTTCACTTCTCAAAAACAGAATAAAGCAAATTCAAACATACCCCTTCTTCAGACAAACAAGCAAGACGATCTATGAGTTCGGGGTTAGCAGTTAGGCTTTTTATATATTCTTCACCTGAAAAATAAGTTTTTTGTTCTTGATAAATTTAAATGTTTTTTTTCCCCCTTAGATTCAGAAGAACATGGGTTATCTTATTTGTGACAGTTACATATGTCAGTTTTTTAGGGGGGAGGGACCTCTCTGTTGAGGTGGTCAAGCCCAAGAGGCAGTGGATCAAGTGTGTCTATGAACTTTATTGCTAAGCCCACTGCAAATGTTGAGAGGGAAATTAATAGCCACTGGTGACACAACTCGCTTAGCTTAGCAATGTTGAAAAATCAAAAAAAACCACAAAAATATCACATTAAGCTATACAGGACCACGAAAATACCAAATAGTCAAATAAACATCTGACAATGGGCCTGATGATAATTTTTGCATGCATTTGCAAACATGAACTAACAGTCTGGTTACATGGAGACTTACAAGTGAACGCTGGTATCCCTTCTTCTACGGCTTTCTCTTTGTTTTTCCTGTCATTGGTTATGAAGATAACTTGGAGCTGATTCTCTATTGACACTTTCTTCAAATGTTCATTGTACCATTTTGCAGCTACTCGGATGGCTCTATCATTCCTGTCATTCGAATTTTCTCCCTGTAATTGTTCTACATAAGTTTCTCTAAGTGTAATGAAAAGGGGGAAAGAGAAAGATAAGAAATGGAAATCAACAGAATCAAGCACATGTAAAAAGTCTTTGGACATAAATGCTTAATGATCACTGAACTTAAAACTCAATAGTACATCTTTTCTCCTGAAAGTATTCACATTTATACCTCACAGAAGAAACAAATAAGATGCTTCTAGTGATGTTTTTAAGACAACAATTTGCTTGGAAAGAAGAAAATCATATTATTAATGGAATAATAAAAAGGCTAAAATAAATTCATCTCACCAAAAGAAAAACTCAAGAGAATTTGTACTATAGGTTGGGACATTAAAAAAAGTAACAGTTAGTTGAAAAAAAAAACTATACTAATATTTTACAGGTCTGATAATGAGATTTCATTCAAACTGTAGATTAACAGAAATTCCTAAAAGCTACCAATTATATGATTAGATAACTTGTGATCATACGATTAATGTAGTTATTAAATACACGATGCCTGTAAATTATCCATGATAAACTCACAATACTTGACAAGGGCCATGAAGAGAATGAAAGACAAGACCCAGATATGACTGCATATTCCTTCTAAGTCTACCAACTCTGAGCTATCAAATGTCAGTATCCTTATTTCTTTAAATTTGTTCATCAAAGCCAAATTTAAGTATAATTACAAAATTCAGCACAATACTTCTACCTACTTCTTAAAGGTTAGAGATTCAATTTTAGAGTTTTATACTTAATATAAATAAACCTGCTTTAATATAAACTAAACACACCTGTTAATGCTTTTAGAATTATCAAAGACACAGTCATAAAGTTCTGAATTGGTTTTAGCATGCCTGAGTGTCCTAGTTCTTCCTGTCAACCCCAGTACTGCTAAGCTCTGTTCACTGCACTTAAGCCAACAAAAGGGTTAACTCTGGATTAAAAATCTGGTGGTTATGCTCCACAGAAACTAGGTCTCTGAGTGCTGAAAAACACTGAAGTTCCTGTTTTTGGATTTTAAGGAGGAGATAGAAACAAGAAGTCTACAAGTGCTTAACTGATGTTCTTTATATATATAATATTTAAGTGTGGGATATAAGAGTAAGAAAGAGAAATTTGAGATATTAAGTATTTTTAAAGTTGTATATGCCCATGGGATTTTATTATCAGATCCACTGTCCAACCCAGCAGTTCTCAATATCTGGGGTGATATTGCCCCTGATGTCCTCCCCTGTGGGGGACATTGCACAACACCTGGGTTGTTACATCTCAGGGGATTGGTGGGGGACTGGGGGTCTGCTACTGGCATCTAGTGAGTATAGGCCAGGAATGCTGCTAATCACCCTACTGTGCCTCACATAGCCTTTCCATAACAAAGAATTACCCAGTCCAATATGTCAATAATGGCAACATTGAGAAATCCTGATTAATAAAAGTAAACTAGGATTCACTATAAATTTTTTATGTAACACAAGAAATGCATGCTCAGTCTGTCAGTCGTGTCTGACTCTTGGCAACCCCATGGACTAGCCTGCCAGGTTCCTCTGTCCATGGGATTTTTCAGGCAAAATACTGGAGCAGGTTGTCATTTCCTCCTCCAAAGGATCTTCCCAACCCACGGATGGAAGTCACATCTCCTGCACTGGCAGGCGGATTTTTGACCACTGAGCCACCCAGGAAGCCCAATGTAATAAACAGACAATACCATATTTTCTAAGATCACACATTAAGTTGAAACAAAGATCTTGAATCTGAAACGAATTGCATTTCTTAACCTTACTGTCTTCAACGTGATCAGTTATAAGGTATTAATGTAACTTTTAAGAGCCCATTAAGAATATACCTGCTTTAGGAATAGAAGGAACATACCTCAACATAATAAAAGCTATATATGACAAACCCACAGCAAACATTATCCTCAATGGTGAAAAACTGAAAGCATTTCCCCTAAAGTCAGGAACAAGGCAAGGATGCCCACTTTCACCACTACTATTCAACATAGTTTTGGAAGTTATGGCCACAGCAATCAGAGCGGAAAAAGAAATAAAAGGAATACAGATAGGAAAAGAGGAAGTAAAACTCTCACTGTTTGCAGATGACATGATCCTCTACATAGAAAACCCTAAAGATTCTACCACAAAATTACTAGAGCTAATCAATGAATATAGTAAAGTTGCAGGATATAAAATTAACACACAGAAATCCCTTGCATTCCTATACACCAATAATGAGAATACAGAGAGAGAAATTAAGGAAACAATACCATTCACCATTGCAACAAAAAGAATAAAATACTTAGGAATATATCTACCTAAAAAAACAAAAGACTTATATATAGAAAACTATAAAACACTGATGAAAGAAATCAAAGATGACACAAACAAATAGAGAAATATACCCTGTTCATGGATTGGAAGAATTAATATAGTGAAAATGAGTATACTACCCAAAGCAATCTATAGATTCAATGCAATCCCTATCAAGCTACCAATGGTATTTTTCACAGAACTAGAACAAATCATTTCACAGTTTGTATGGAAATATAAGAAACCTCGAATAGCCAAAGCAATTTTGAGAAAAAAGAATGGAACTGGAGAAATCAACCTGCCACTTTCAGGCTCTACTACAAAGCCACAGTCATCAAGACAGTATGGTACTGGCACAAAGAATATAGATCAATGGAACAAAATAGAAAGAGATAAACCCAAAATGGGCAATCTTCGACAAAGGAGGCAAGAATATACAATGGAGAAAAGACAATCTCTTTAACAAGTGGTGCTGGGGAAAAACCACTTGTAAAAGAATGAAACTAGAACACTTTCTAACACCATACACAAAAATAAACTCAAAATGGATTAAAGATCTAAACGTAAGACCAGAAACTATAAAACTCCTAGAGGAAAACATTGGCAAAACACTCTCCAACATAAATCACAGCAGGATCCTCCATGACCCACCTCCCCGAATATTGGAAATAAAAGCAAAAATAAACAAATGGGACCCAATTAAAATTAAAAGCTTTTGCACAACAAAGGAAACTATAAGCAAGGTGAAAAGACAGCCTTCAGAATGGGAGAAAATAATAGCAAACGAAGCAACAGACAAACAATTAATCTCAAAAATATACAAGCAACTCCTGCAGCTCAATTCCAGAAAAATAAACGACCCAATCAAGAAATGGGCCAAAGAACTAAACAGACATTTCTCCAAAGAATACATACAGATGGCTAACAAACACATGAAAAGCTGCTCAACATCACTCATCATTAGAGAAATGCAAATCAAAACCACAATGAGGTACCATTAAACACCAGTCAGAATGGCTGCTATCCAAAAGTCTACAAGCAATAAATGCTGGAGAGGGTGTGGAGAAAAGGGAACCCTCTTACACTGTTGGTGGGAATGCAAACTAGTACAGCCACTATGGAGAACAGTGTGGAGATTCCTTAAAAAACTGGGAATAGAACTGCCATATGACCCAGCAATCCCACTGCTGGGCATACACACCGAGGAAACCAGAATTGAAAGAGACACGTGTACCCCAATGTTCATCGCAGCACTGTTTACAATAGCCAGGACATGGAAGCAACCTATATGTCCATCAGCAGACGAATGGATAAGGAAGCTGTGGTACATATACACAATGGAATATTACTCAGCCATTAAAAAAATACATTTGAATAGGTTCTATTGAGATGGATGAAACTGGAGCCCATTATACAGAGTGAAGTAAGCCAGAAAGAAAAACACCAATACAGTATACTAATGCATATATATGGAATTTGAAAGACGGTAACGATAACCCTATATGCGAGACAGAATAAGAGACACAGATGCATAGAACAGTCTTATGGACTCTGACGGAGAAGGTGAGGGTGGGATGTTCTGGGAAAATAGCACTGAAACATGTATATTATCATATGTGAAACAGAACACCATTCCAGGTTCGATGCATGAGACAAATGCTCGGGGCTGGGGCAATAGGATGACCCACAGGGATGGGGAGGGAGGTGGGAAGGGGGTTCAGGATGGGGAACACATGTAAATCCATAGCTAATTCATGTCAATGTATGGCAAAAACCACTACAATACTGTAAAGTAATTAGCCCCCAACTAAAATAAATAAATTTATTAAAAAAATATATATATACCTGCCTTATATTTTTAAAGCTCTCTTTCACAAACTCCTACATTTAATTAACTTATGTTGGTTATTCATATAATATGGTATATCAGAAACCTAGGCAAATCTCATCTTCCAAAATCCTATTGCTCAACTCACGCTAAAACCAATTCAAAATGAAAACATTTTGGAAATTAAAGGACCTACCACATGCTAGGAACCAGGAGACTTTGGTTCTGGGTTTGACCCAATCAATCCCTATGCGACCTTAGCAAGGTCTGTAAACTGTGTAAGAATCAAACATTACTCCCAGAAGTATGAAACTTAACAGTGTTTATCTTCCAACAGCGTCACAGATAACAGCCAGGAACTCTCATCCCCCCAGTTTAGCTAATTCTAGTTTCCTGATAACTGAGGTAATATCCCCCCTACCTATGGTGTTCATTAGTAAACGTGTAGAAATGCTTCTCCTGGTTATTAGTCATATCTCGGATTCGTTTGTATACCGGAGCACTCCTATTTCTCACTTCTTGGAGAACTGTTTGTAGCACGATGACATTCCTGATGGCAGGGTCCTCAAGGACATCAATCTTTTAAGTAAATAAATAAAGAGTTATTTTTTTCCCGTGTTCATTCATAAATTCCTTCTGTTGAACCTAAAACTGTCGGGGTTTTTTTTTTAGTACTACCTGTACATTAAACTAAGGAGCTATTTTGCAACAGAAAACCCTTAAGGTCGATTAAAGAAGAACACGTGTAAACAAACTAATTACAAAACTTTGTAGAATTAATCATTAATAAAGAAATACGTTGGCCCACACGGTTTTCGTTCGTAGGCACTTACAAGCTGCCTGGGGGTCGCAGGCAGGAGGCCACAGAAGCCCAGGTCCCCGGCCTCCAGACATTAAAATCTAAGGCAGAAGAGACAGCAGGAGTTAGAAAGTTGACGTATCTAAAATTCTTATAACTCCAAGAACTCAAAAAAGTATAAAGATTAAAAAAAACAACAACAGTACAAGGAAAAAGAACCTCGGCCTGGGGGCAGGAGGCATGGGTCCCGGTGGGGTTGCCTCTCCCCGAGTACGTAATGCTGCCCAAGACGCTGCTCCTAGGGTCTCAGTCTCCCTGTCTCCCTTTCTCCTGGTGGGACAGCGGTGCCCGCGGCTCCGCCCGCCTACCCGCGCACCTGGTGAAGCAGCACGTTGGTGTCCGGCAGCAAGTAGTGTGGCTGCGGGCAGAGGCTGCTGGCCCGGTCCAGGGGTTGCAGCTCGAGGACAGGCCCCTCGTGCGCTGCGCCGCATGCCGCGCACCCCGACGCACCGCAGCCTATGTCATCCCGCAGGTAGTGCTCGCGCACAATCTTCATCACGCCACCCGCCCGCGTCTTTTTCAAGAAAGTCCTGGACTTGAGCATCTCGCCTCCCTGCTCGGAATCCCGACCCGCTATGGTGCTCTTCCGGCGGAAAGTGTCAAGCTCGGAGCCCTGTTGCACAACTACACTTTACCCAGAAGTTCGCTCCTTCCTCCTCCAGGATATTAGTGAACCCCTCTCGCGGAAAAACTTCGAGACTGTCTTTGGTTGGCCTTCTGAGGGCTGTGAGGATTGGGCGAAAGCGGGCAGATGGGCGGAGCCCAGAGGCATTTCCGCCCGTGCAGTGGGCGAGGCCACCTCTGGACTCCAGCTCCCAGCATTCATTGCTTCCCGCGCCTGGGTGGACTCCGGAGCGCTGAGTTCCGGCAGCGTGGGCATCAGCCAGGAAACTGTTTCCTCGGTCCTCCTGGCGCGGAAATGGTTGTCTTGGTTACCGGTGCTAACCGTCTCCCACCTGTGATTCGTTGTTGAGGGGCTGCAACCCTAGCTGCTCTCTGGAGACACTTCCAGCTCCTCTAAGTGGCGACTGCTCGGGTCTTCAAGGTGGAGTAATTGAAGCTTTCCAGGTAGCTCGAGGCTACTCCGTTTTCGCATTGGTGTAGGAATCCTTTGATGCTGGCAAATTCGGGTTTTATCCTTCACGCAACTCGTGTGGGCACTGCCAGTCCCTCACCCTTTGTAATCCAGGTGATGTTACCTCGCCTTTCCTTACCTACCCCTGTCCCTTTAAAAATGAGGGAAGCCGATCCAACCAGAGTTCTCAGGATTCCCCTACACACTTTTTTTTCTAATCCTTCAGTTAAAAGCAAAAACCAAATCTGGTATCTTCAATACCATAAGTAATTTATTATATTGTGCAGAATTAAAAGAAGGTAATTGCTGAAATTTGTGTGAAAGGGTAGAGATTTAGACTGAGAAATTTTTCTGTTACCATCTTATTTAATTTTGCTATCTGTAAGTCTGTAAAAATGTGTTTTATCTCAGTTTCCCGTTTTTAAAAAACTTCAGTGATGCAGCATTACCTGTAGAATAAATTTAGAACATATTGAAATATTCAAGGACCTCCACAGTCTTGATTATACATAAAGAACTACCCTTCTGGGTATTTCTGTTTGGGGTTGGGGGCTTGTGGGTGAGGAGTCACTACTCACTTTCACATAGGCTTGGCCCAGCCTGACTACCATCATCTCCTGAGGTTGTTTTACAGTTTCATCACCGTTATACCTTCATACCTGCATGCTTTTCATTTTTTATTACTCCTCTCCAAATCCTTCAAGATAATAAATCCTCCTTCTGTATAACCTTCCCCTGACCAGCTCAGAAGTAACTTATCTTACAACATGTGTTGCTTTTATGAGTAGCATTCTTGGATACTAGCAATTTAAGGCTTTATCATTTGTCTCTTTCTTTACACCCAAGTAAGAGACCTGCCCCCAGGAACTGAGTTTTTACTTACCAAAAGTGTGGGTTCATAGTAGGATTTAATGAGTTTGATTTGATATGTTTGATTTGAGCAGTAATTTACCAACCTGTCTTAGATTTGGGGTCCTCCCATTTGCCTAATAATTTCTTAGGGAATCCTTAGTATCTCTTTGATAAACTTTCTACTTTCCACAAAGAACGTTTGAATATATTTATATGAATATTTTTTAATCTACAGAAAATTGAAATAGAATTGGAGACGAAAAGTGACCCATAATAATTTAAAATGTCTCGAAAAGTTAGCAAGACATCAAAAATAATGAACATCTCTAGCTCCTTGGAATCTGAAGACATTAGTTTAGAAACAACAATTCCTACAGATGATATTTCCTCATCAGAAGAGCAGGATGGCAAGATCAAAATCACCAGGCAGCTAATTGAACGGAAAGAACTGCTTCATAATATTCAGTTACTGAAAATAGAGCTATCACAGAAAAATATGATGATCGATAATTTGAAGGTTGATTATCTTACAAAGGTAAGATCATATATAAATTTTGTTATCTGTGTGCTTTGTTATCTTCAAACTGCAGATAAATAAGACTTAAACTTATGAATATATAGTCTGAACTTGATACTTTTAACATTTTGTGAAAATAATTATCAGTGGTTTTATTCTAGCCAAGTTGTTTTTCTGCTTCACTGGGAATTACCTCTGATATGACTAGTTGGGTAGGGAGAATCAAGATTATTATTACATTATTGAATCTTTTTAATCCTGTACCATGGAGATTTGGTTTCTTTTATATCCTGCTATTTGATAGTTACTGTGTCGTAGTACCGAGTATAACAAATTCACTTACCGTAGCTTTAATAAGTTATCTGCCAAATAAGAAGGAATGCCTCAGTCCTTGTTTTTCTGCCTTTTGTGTGTTTTTCTGTGCTTTTTTTATGGTTACAGAGTATTTTATGTAAGACCTGGTAAAGTTGTCGCTAGTGATAAAACAAATTTACAGTGATTTCAGAAAGACAGGAGACTTCTTAAGTCTTACTACTCTGTCTTCTGAGACAGTCTTCTCTTTCGACAGAGAAGAGATGTGGAAGATGGTAAACCCTCCATCTTTGCTCTTGACCTCCACCTCTACCTATCTCCTCCCCTCCCATTTTGGTTCAGTTATGTCTTATCTTTTCTCTGTTAAGTCAGCCTTGGGTAGTTCTTGCCTATGTATAGGGATCATGCTGCTAGAAAGATATCTTGACCACACCTCTCTAGGAAAATTAAATGTCCTAAACCCCAAGGTCTTGATGATGTAAAGAAATCATTTACGTACATTTTTTAAAAACATAAATAGTTAATGTTTATTGAGTGCCTATTGTGTGCCAGACTGGTCTGTGAGCTTTTCATGTGTTATCTCATTTGACCCATACAACTCTTTGAGCTATAGGTACTTTTAGGGCATCTTCTCTGACCCATCACATTAAATGAACTAATAGAATAAGTTAGACGGATATTTCATTAAGTGTTAATTATTGTTGCAGTTATTAACTAAAACAATATTCTCGTTGTTTTCACCCTGTTTAATTTCTGTGCCTTTTACACACGTTCACAGGATTACTTGCCTTGTTTGTTAGGTATTTGTCTCTCTTAATAGAGTGTGAGGTTCCTGAGGACAGGATCAGGGGACTTCTTTGTAGTCCCTGTTGTAGCTTCAAGTGCTTAGAACTGTCTCTGGCACCTAGCATGTGCTTGACTCTTTCTTATATGAGTGACTGAACCCCATTCGCTCTTGAAAATAATGGAACCACAGCTGGTTAATAGCTCACCAAAGCCATTCACATAGAGGTGATGGAGCCAGGTGGGATTAACACCAAGAAGGCTAAAGCCTGTATTCCATCCAAGTAAGTCTCCTAAGACTTCCTTTTAGGTTCTCTATGGTGTCACCTACTGAGACTAGGTCACTTGATATTTTATCAGTGTATCCAGTGGTTTTCCATTTCTTTTCCTTGAGTCATATTTTTACTCCTCAAATGGATTCCCATGGTGATACTGGCTTGTGTGTCTCTACCCTTAAGATCTCCTTCACTGGAACTCATTGAAGAACCCCAAGGTATGTCTCCATTCTTTTACCCAGTTAGTCAACAGATACTCTGTTTTTAAAATTATTTATTTATTTTTTGGTTGTGCTGGGTGTCTCTTGCTGTGTATGACGAGTAGGGGGCCACTCTCTAGTTGTGGTGTGAGGACTTCTTATTGCGGTGGCTTCTCTTGTAGCAGAACACAAACTCTGGGGTGCGTAGGCTTCAGTAGTTGTGGCCGGTGGTTGGCTCACTGATTGTGGCACATGAGCTCAGCTGCCCTGTTGCATGTGGGATCTTCATAGACCAGGGATCAAGCCGGTGTCCTTTGCTTTACAAAGAGGATTCTTAACCACTGGACCACCAGGGGGGCATCTCATAATTTTTAAGGGTTGTACTCCAATTACAGTCATTATAAACATTTATATTGAAAATTAGTATTTTTCTTATTTTTTCCTTTACATAAATCTAAACTGTATGCTTTGTTTTAGATTTTGTTTCTTTTATAGTTTTTCCTTTTAACTCAGTGCTGTTTTTAAAATCCTCCATGTTACTATGTGTACATGCAGTCCTTTGCTTCCAGCAGCCACACAATTCTGGTGTCTACCCATCTGTTCACCCCCTCCCACAGGGATAGGCCCGCAGGTTGCCGCCAAACCCTTGCCACCGCATGCGGTGTGGCCTTCTTTAGACATTTCTCTTCCAGACCTGATTTGAGCAATTCTTTGATATATATTGGAGAAGGAAATGGCAATCCACTCTAGTATTCTTGCCTGGAAAATTGCATGGGCAGAGGAGCCTGGCAGGCTATGGTCCATGGGATTACAAAGAGTCAGCCACGACTGAGTGACTGAGCACGTTGACACATGTACTCTGGAGTGGAATTTCTGGCTGCAGGGTATATGTCTACTTCATTTAAGTGTATTTCCAAATTCCAGGGTAGCTGCCTACTCTACATCCCTGTGTTTTTTTTGTATACAAGCACTAGAGTTGTCCTGCTTGGAGACCCCTTAGGGGTAATATATTTGCTGTCAAATATGGGAAGAAGTGAGAATCCTCATGGACAGGGGAGCCTGGTGGGTTATAGTCCGTAGGGCTGCAAAGAGTCAGAAACGACTGAAGCGACTTAGCATGCATGCATGGGAAGAAGTGTTATATGGTAGAAGAATTAGTCTTTAATTCATCAAATCCAGGGCACCTGGATTATAAAACGGGCCATTACGTGTACTGCTAAGGTTAAACACTGCCAAATTAAACTGTTATGTGCTGTAGTTTGTAAGATACATTCTGGCTTCAGAGATGAAAAGTGTGAAGATGTGTGAGTCTGGGATTGGTGAAGGAACAATATTTTTAGCCACTCATTCATCCTCCAGAGCTTACCGATGCATTGAACATCACGTATATGAAGGTGAAAATGTCACGTTCAGCATTGAAAAAAATGAATTTTCCTCCATGGACTGTAGCGCCATGAAAATGGTTGGAAATCACAGGAAGGGTAGGTTTCTGCTGAATTTAACTTGTTGCTATTAACATTTAAATGTCCTGATTTTAAGTTATCGAGGTTCCTGTCATCAGAAGCTTTCAAGTAGTCCTGAATGATTGAGTGTCTTGAATATTACAGGTATTTCTTCTGTGGAAAAAGATTGAACCAGCTGTCCAGTGTTCAGCTGTTAGTATGAGAAACTTGAAAAACATTGGTTACCAGTCACAAAAGTGTGGAAACCATAGCTTAAGCAGGATAAGGATTTTGTTTCTCTGGTATAACAGAATTCTGAATATAGGCAATTTAGACCTGGTGTTTACCGCTGATATCATTAGAAACCCAAGCTCCTTTTAATCTTCTGGGTGGCTGTAAAAATAGCATATGTTTTTCACCTCAAAATCACAGATGGCTGATCTGCCTCCACTGTTGTGTCCATGTTCTAGGCAGAAATAAGGAGAAGGGTGATGGGAAAATGCGGCATATGCCAAATGAACTTGTCCTTTAAAGAGCTTTCCCAGAGCTCAAGCCGGTGACCTTGATTGACTAGGACTATATAGTATATGACTACACCTAGGTGCCAGGAGAGGGAGTCTGGGAAGTGTATATTTTTAACTGGACGTATTGTTGCTGCTAAGTTACTTGAGAAAGAGGGAAAGACTTGTTGGGAGACAAGTAACAGTTTTTTCCTCTCTTCAAAGTCTTTCTTAGTTCAGAAATATGTGAATCTGTATAATCTAATGTCTCTCCACACCAATATGGGAACAATATAGTGCTTATGTTTATTACAGCTTATTACTAGTGGTATGTTGTTGTTCAGTTGCCCAGTCGTGTCCGACTCTTTATGACCCCATGGACTGCAGCACACCAGGCTTCCCTGTCTTACTATCTTCCAGAGTTTGCTCAAACTCATGTCCATTGAGTCGGTGATGCCATCCAACCATCTCGTCCCCTGTCAGCCCCTTTTCCTCCTGCCCTCAATCTTTCCCAGCATCAGGGTCTTTTCCAATGAGTCGGCTTTTCTCATCAGGTGGCCAAAATATTGGAGCTTCAGCATCAGTCCTTCCAATGAATATTCAGGGTTGATTTTCTTTAAGACTGACTGGTTTGATCTCCTTGCTCTCCAAGGCACTCTCAAGAGTCTTCTCCAACACCAGGTTCGAAAGCATCAATTCTTCAGTGCTCAGCCTTCTTTATGGTCCAACTGTCACATCCGTACATGAATACTGGAAAGACCATAGCTTTGACTAGATGGACCTTTGTCAGCAAAGTGCTGTCTCTGCTTTTTAATATTTTTCAAAACTAATGATATAGTTTATTACTAGGACTCATGTTGCTTTGATTTCTCCATCTCTAAAAACCCAAGCAGATTGTTCACGGGAAACTTCACAAGCATTGATTCCCACTCCCCACTCAGCTGCTTGCTGACTGAGAGCGCTGGAAGAGGAGTTGCTCAGGCCAGGCTTCCTGATCTTAGGGGACTGTTTGTTGCACTTTCATGCACACTTATTGCTGCCTAAATCTCCTTGCTTACTGTACTTCCTTATTCCTTTCCTCCTCACTCTTCTCTCCTGTAAGTTTTTAAATGCTAAAATCTCTTTTTGTTTATCTCTCATTAATGGTCTCTGGGTTCCTTATTGCTTGGGAAGTGCTGGAGGGTATCTCCCTAGCTTGACTGTCTCTGAGTCGAGGAACTTAAATCTAAAAGTCCGTTGAAATTGTTAAAGTTCTTACCCTGAAAAAAGCAGAAGTTTCTCTCCTTGTGGTAACAGTCTTCTTGATTTGCAGAATGGTAATTATGAGGAATGTGGTCATCATTTGTTGATTTAAGACATTTTTTGAGGCATGTGACCAGGAATACAGCAATGAATATGACAGAGTCCCTTTTTTATGGAGATCACATTTAAGTGAGAGACATCATCAAACAACAATTAAATAAGCTGTCTTCAAGGTCATGTGATATAGCATTGCTTAGCAGTGGGAATTTTCTGCTTTAGATAGGAAGTCAGCAAACTTTCTCTGTAAAGGCCTGGGCAAGACAGTAAATATGTGTTTCAGCTCGCATATGGTCTAGTACATATTCTTCCTTCTTATTCTTTTTTTTTTCTTTTTCTTTGGCTTTTAACAACTTCATAAATGTAAAACCTACTCCTAGCTTGTGTGCTATATAGAAACAGGACATGGGCAGGATTTGGCCCGTCAATTTGATATATTAACCCTTGCTTTCAATTGTGTGTTAGAGAAGCCATTTGAAGAGTTTGGGCAATTGAACTTACATGTCCTGATTTCTGTTTTCAAAATGTCACTGAAGCAATAGACTACAAGCAGATAAGGTAGAAGAAGAAGACAGTACTAGATAATTGCCTTGGGTAAGACTCCAAGTTTTTGGCTTCATCTCCTTGAGCCATTTAATGAGAAATAGAAGGCTGGAAGAAAACTGATGTAGAAGGTAAAATATAAGTTCTGTTTTGAACACATTAAACTTTAAATGCCAGTTAGACTCCCAGATGAAATTGTCACTTTGACTTTAGAGGAAAGTCCATGACCGAGCGTAGGTAGATGTGTGTGTGTGTGTGTGTGTGTGTGTGTGTTTGTATGTAATATACATCAGCATGTGAAAATGTTAGTCGCTCAGTGACTCTTTGTGGCCCCTTGGACTGCAGCTTCTTGTGTGTGTGTGTGTGTGTGTGTGTGTGTGTGTGTGTGTGTGTGTGTGTGTGTAGTATACATCAGCATGTGAAAGTGTTAGTTGCTCAGTGACTCTTTGCGACCCCTCGGATTGCAGCTTCCAGGCTCCTCTGTCCATAGGATTCTCTAGGCAAGAATACTGGAGTAGGGTGCCATTTCCTTCTCTAGGAGATCTTCCTGACATAGGGATTGAACCCAGGTCTCCTGTGTTGTAGGCATGTAGGTACCACATGCTGCTGCTGCTGCTGCTGCTAAGTTGCTCCAGTTGTGTCCGACTCTGTGCGACCCCATAGACGGCAGCCCACCAGGCTCCACCGTCCCTGGGATTCTCCAGGCAAGAACACTGGAGTGGGTTGCCATTGCCTTCTCCAGTGCATGAAAGGGAAAAGTGAAAGTGAAGTCGCTCAGTCGTGTCCGACTCTTCATGACCCCATGGACTGCAGCCTACCAGGCTCTTCCATCCATGGGATTTTCCAGGCAAGAGTACTGGAGTAGGGTGCCATTGCCTTCTCCAAGGTACCACATAAAGCTTTGTTATTGGATGACATTACCTGGAGAGAGTAGAGGACCCCAAACCAAGTCAAGGGGTAGTCAAACACTAGAAATAGGGTAGAGGAAAAAAATCCATCATAGGAGCCTGAGAAGCTTAAGAGGGTCCTGTGAGTTAAGGAAGAAAACCAAGAGGAGTATCACATAAAGTGAAAGAGGATGGAGTAGTCAACTCTGCCAAATCATGCTATCATGTAAGATAAATATGCAGAAAAAACCACTGGACTGGGCATTATGGAGGGGATTCATAACCTGAACAAGTATTGTTATTGGAATTGTGGGGGACAGAAACCATATGCAAGTTTTATTAAGGATTGACTTGTGTTAATCTGCATATTTTAAAGGGTGAACAAGAATTGCCTGGGTTGAAAGGGAGAGAGTAAAGAATGTTTTAAATGGACTAAGAGTCAGCTCAGGTGTATGGAGACTTAAGAGAGAGCATAACATATTTGAGGAATGGCAAGCATTTATTTTGGCTAGAATAGAGTTTTCTTTTAAGCTAGTGACAACAGGCATGGTTGGCAAGGGCCAGATCAAGAAGAAGTGGTAGAGGAAGTTCCCTAGTGGTACGGTGGATAAGAGTTCACCTGCCAATGAAGGAGATGTGGGTTCGATCCCTGGTCCAGGATCCCACATGCCATGGAGCAGCTAAGCCCCAAGAGCCAGGACTACTGAGCCCAAGTGCTGCAACTACTAAAGACCTTAACACCCCAGAGCCTGTGCTCCGCAACAAGACACCACAGCCAGAAGCCCCCGCACCACAGGGAAGGGTAGCCCCTGCTCTCCACAGCTAAAGAAAGCCCACATGCAGCGATGAAGACCCAGCACAGCCAAAATTAAATAAACAATAAATAAATTTAAAAAGAAAAAAAGAGTAGTGTAGAATGCCTTGAAGTTTGGAATTTATTCTGAAGACAGTGAGGATCCTCTGAAGGATTTAACACTGGGAAAATACATTTTTGATAGCATTTTTAAAAGATAAGATAAAGGAAGATAGTTTTGAAGACTGGCAAAACTGAAGGCAGGGAAAGAGTTAGGAAACTGTTGTCATAATCTCGGTAAGATATGACAGGGATCTAACTGAAGACTTGTCAGTGGATGTTAAAGAGGATGGTGTAGTTGTGACATCTTTTTATGGAATAAACTCAACAATAAAAAAACAGTGATTTCTGATCAAAGTAAGCAGTGGGGGAGATGTATCAAATGTGACAGAGATTTTTTTGCTTTGGAGACCAAGGAGATGCAAAGAATATAAGATTAGGTGAGGTGGATGATTAGGTTCATTTTGGACATTTTTAGCATCACCCATGTAGTAGTCAGTTGAAGATATGTAGCAGTCAGATGTATGGATCTACAGTATATGCAGAGTCTGGCCAGGAAAAAATTAACCTTGGCAAGGCACCAGCATATAAAGCCCAGCTGTCAAAGAGTTTCTCAGTGAGAATAGATTAAAGGGAAAAATAATCCTAATGAGAGCCTGGTAAAAAATGATTTATGAAGCAGCGGATTCAAAGCATAGTTTAAGAACCATTTGTATAAACAGAGGTTTTATTAAATTTGCAAACTGACCATGTTATTTACCTTTTTCTCTTGATTAAGATTGAAGAATTGGAGGAGAAACTTAATGATGCACTTCACCAAAAGCAGCTACTAGCCCTGAGATTAGACAACCAATTGACTTTCCAACAAAAGGATGCCAGGTAAAAGGTTTAAAAAGCAACAGTACCTATTTAGCAGTTAAAAATAATGTCGTTACCTATTCATGCATGTGATTATAAGCTAAAATAGAGAAATCTTAAAGACAATAATCATTTTTACATCCAGACTAAGAAAAAACTACTTGATATAATACACAAAAATACAGAAAGCCAGAATTTGATATTCATTCAACAAATATTGCAGATATAAGTGAACCATACATGATAATGGAAGCACTCTAAACTTACCACCACTTAACTAGCTGTCTTCTTTCCTTACAAGGCCTCCTGAGGTAACTCTTTTGCCTATTTGCATTTCCTTTTCCTGGGGATGGTCTTGATCACTGCCTCCTGTACAATGTCACGAACCTCTGTCCATAGTTTTTCAGGCACTCCGTCTATCAGATCTAATTCCTTGAATCTATTTGTCACTTCCACTGTATAATCATAAGGGACTTGATTTAGGTCATACCTGAATGGTCCAGTGGTTTTCCCTACTTTCTTCAATTTGTATCTGAATTTGACAATAAGGAGTTCATGATCTGAGCCACAGGCAGCCCCTGGTCTTGTTTTTGCTGACTGTATAGAGCTTCTCCATCTTTGGCTGCAAAGAATATGATCAGTCTGATATCAGTGTTGACCATCTGGTGATGTCCATGTGTAGAGTCTTCTCTTGTGTTGTTGGAAGAGGCTGTTTGCTATGACCAGTGCATTCTCTTGGAGAAGGAAATGGCAACCCACTCCAGTGCTCTTGCCTGGAAAATTCCATGGACCGAGGAGCCTGGTAGGCTACAGTCCATGGGGTCGCAAAGAGTCAGGCACGACTGAGCGACTTTTTACTTTTACTCACTAATATACCATTATGGAGAAGGAACTGGCAACCCACTCCAGTATTCTTGCCTAGAGAATCCTGTGGACAGCGGAGCCTGGTGGGCTGCTGCTGTTCATGGGGTCACACAGAGTTGGACATGACTAAAGCGACTTAGCATGCGTGCATGCATTCTCTTGGCAAAACTCTATTAGCCTCTTCCCTGCTTCATTTTGTACTCCAAGGCCAAACTTGCCTGTTACTCCAGACAGCTCTTGACTTCCTACTTTTACATTCCAGTCCCCTATCATGAAAAGGACATATTTTTTTGGTGTTAGTTCTAAAAGGTCTTGTAGGTCTTCACAGAACCGTTGAACTTCAGCTTCTTCAGCATTATTGGTTGGGGCATATACTTGGATTACCGTGATATTAAATGGTTTGCCTTGGAAACGAACAGAGATCACAGCAAACTGTGGAAAATTCTTAAAGAGACGGGAATACCAGACCACCTTACCTGCTTCCTGAGAAATCTGTATGCATGTCAAGAAGCAACAGTTAGCACTGGTCGTGGAACAACAGACTGGTTCCAAATTGGGAAAGGAGTACGTCAAGGCTGTATATTTTCACCCTGCGTATTTAACTTATATGCAGAATACATCATGCGAAATGCCAGGCTGGATAAAGCACAAGCTGGAATCAAGATTGCTAGGAGAAATATCAATAACCTCAGATACACAGATGACACCACCCTTATGGCAGAAAGAGGCACTGAAGAGCCTGTTGATGAAAATGAAAGAGGAGAGTGAAAAAGTTGGCTTACAACTCAACATTCAGAAAACAAAGATCATGGCATCCAGCCCTATCACTTCATGGCAAATAGATGGGGAAACAGTGGAAACAGTGGCAGATTTTATTTTTGGGGGCTCCAAAATCACTGCAGATGCTGACTGCAGCCATGAAATTAAAAGACGCTTACTTCTTGAAAGCAAAGTTATGACCAGCCTAGACAGCATGTTAAAAAGCAGAGACATTACTTTGCCAACAAAGGTCCATCTAGTCAAAGCTGTGGTTTTTCCAGTGGTCATGTATGGGTGTGAGAGCTGGACCATAAAGAAAGCTGAGAACCGAAGAATTGATGCTTTTGAACTGTGGTGTTGGAGAAGACTCTTGAGAGTCCCTTGGACTGCAAGGGGACCCAACCAGTCAATCCTAAAGGAGATAAGTCCTGAGTGTTCATTGGAAGGGCTGATGTTGAAGCTAAAACTCCAATACTTGGGCCACCTGATGTGAAGAACTGACTCATTTGAAAAGACCCTGATGCTGGGAAAGATTGAGGGCAGGAGGAAAAGGGGATGACAGAGGATGAGATGGTTGGATGGCATCACCAACTCAATGGACATGAGTTTGAGCAAGCTCTGTGAGTTGGTGATGGACAGGGAAGCCTGGCATGCTGTAGTCCATGGGGCGGCAAAGAGTTGAACACAACTGAGTGACTGAACTGAGCTGAACCGGCTGTCTTAACCTTTCTTCATTTGCTTTGTAGAAAGTATTGATGTATTCTGTGGCCCATTGGACTCTTTTGGGCTAAATTACCTTCTGTTTGCCTGCTTATTTTCTCCAGCTCAGTTGTGTGCTTATCCAAAGTTCCTTGTATTGATTCTCAAATATACCTATGCCAATTGTTCTTACTATACTTCTATAACTTAATTAAAATTGTATTTGAAAATGAATACAAAGGTATATACATTTCTTTGCAAATTATAATGAATTCTTTGGAATGATTCAATAAAAGTGAGTAACTAAAAGATAGTCAAATAAGTGTAAGCAAGAGATGTTTAGAGATTAGGGGCAGAAATCAAATCTATAAAAGTTATGCTCAGATTTCTTCTCAAGTGTCTTTTTAAAAGGTCTCCTGACATTGTAAAGAAATTGAACTTGGAAATCGTGAGAAATGATTTACAGAAAAACAAGGCACATGGCCACATGACAAAAAATCTAAACCCTGGGGAAAAAATGTTTCAGATGAATGTTTATTTCTGTGTTTTAATTAGAGATAAATATAAAAGTAGGCATCTTTTCCGTTTATAAGATTTTACTATTTAGCTGATATATTAAAAAATTATCTGACCAGTTATCAGCCACTATCACATTAGATCAGTGTGGTTCTCAAATTTGACCATGCATCAGAGCCACCTGGAGGGTTTGTGGGAAAAGACTGTTGGGCACACTCTGGGATTCTAACTTGGGTTGGGCCCTGAGAATTTGCATTTCTTCCAACACCTCAGATGATGTGAGCGCTGCTACTGGCTTGTGAGTAACACTTTGAAAACCACAGCATTGGGTAATAGGGCTTCTATTCTAGTTCTTTAGACATTGACCAAATTAAATGAAGAGGGGAGGGCAGTTAGGAGGCTATTGCTGTAATCCTCTGGATAGAGGTAAAAAGAGGTTGGATTCTGAATACATTTTAAAGGTAAAGCCGGTAGGATATCCTAATGGATTCAGTGTGGGATTTAGGAGAGAAAGAGGAATCAAGGATTGTACCAATTCTTGGCCTGAATAAATTGAAGGATGGAGTTGCTGTCAACTAAGATGGTAAAACCATAATGGAATAGGTTTGTGAGTGAAAAGCAGGAGTTTAATTTGGGACCCATTAAGTTAGAGTTATTGTATTAGACATCCATGTGGATATATATGAGAAGTCTGATCTAGAGAGATAAATCTGGGAGCCAGTAGGATACAGACAGTATTTGATTCATGAGACTGGATGAATTCCCCAAAGGAGTGAACATAGACAAGAGGAGAGGACCAAGTAATCCCAACATTAAGATAAACAAGATAAAAAAAAACTGGGAAAGTGTCACCAATAAAACAGGAGAAAAATGAAGAGGAAAATAATATGGTATCTGGGAAGCCAGATGAAAGAAGGAGAGGGCAGATGTCTCCAGTGCTACTGATAGAGATAAAAAGAAATGAGAATTGATTATTAACAATCTGCATTTTTCAGTTACCTGGAGATTTTGGTGGAAGCATGAAAACCTGATTAACCTTTGTTTAGAAGAAAAGGTGATGGCGAGAGTGCATGTAGAAAACTTTTGAGAACAAAATGGGCAGTGAAATGGGGTCAAAAATTGTGGGTGCTTTTTTGTTTATTTAAGATAGGACAAATAACCGTGTGTTTGTATGTTGATGGGATATAGTGGAGGGGGTGGGATTCATATGGTCCTGCTCAAAATTTTCCGGTAGGCAACTAACCATGTCTACTACATGTATTCCTTGAGAAAGGTGCCGATTATTGTTTTCCTTACCTCATTGTCTGTATTGACATGATGGTGGTTCAGTGTTACCATCTTAGATTACCTGGATAAAGACAATGAAAATTACTTCAGTGGGTAGGGTCCAAAGCAGATATATCAGATTTACACCTTAAGCAGAGGAAATGTATAATTTTATAATTTGAATTTTAAAAATTATTAACATTTTCTATTTAATAATTTTTGTGGCTGCACACTTAATAATTAGTATAACTTTTCATTTCGTGTTTAACTGGTTAAGTAAGCATTTAGCTGGAGCCAAAAATATTAAGTTTCTCATTTAATTTGATGTTACTGTAAAATAGAAACTTTGAGAAATTATGTCTCCATGATTCTTTTAACCTTACCATATATTCTCTGATATTGTAGAAAATATCAAGAACTAATGAAACAAGAAATGGAAACTATTTTACTGAGACAGAAACAGCTAGAAGAGACAAATCTTCAGCTAAGAGAGAAAGCTGGAGATATTCGTCGAAACCTGCGTGACTTTGAGTTGACAGAAGAGCAATATGTGAAGCTAAAAAGTTTTCCTGAAGATCAGCTTTCTATTCCTGAATATGTATCTGTGAGTGTCTTGTATCATTAAAAACAAAAAACTGTGTGTTTTCAGACTAAAATTTGCCGTTTCCATAGTAGCCATAACTTTTGAAGTACCCAATTGATAAATTAATTTATGGCTCTGATCTGAAGGCAGTGAAATGATGTTCAGAAGACCAAATTTTAAAGTGTGTTGACCATTGAGCTCTGAAGTCAAGCAAATAAATAGGGTTAATGGCTGGATGATCCATAGAAATGAATTATTTTATCATGAACTCTGGCAGTTTGTAATGTTTATAGAGATAACAGTGGTTGCCAGGGGTTAGGGACAGCAGAGGAGAGGGGAGTGGTGTGATTATGAAGGGATCACTTGAGGGAGATGGTTATGGATCTAGGTCAAGATCTCAACAGTGGTGTTGGTTACACGGATATGTACATAGGATTGATTGACAGCAGAGGTCTCAAATATTTTTGGTATCAGTATCATTTACACTCTAAAAATGATTGAGGACCTCAAAGAGCTTTTGTTTATGTGAACTGTATCTGTTAATATTTATCATATTTGAAATTAAAGCTGAGACATTTTTAAAACATAAGAGTAGATAAGCACAAACTTCGTTAGTCTTAAGAGTAATGATATCATCACACATCATGTAGCCACTGGCAGATGCCACTTAAGAATAAGAGTAAAACAGGCAGAACTAAACAAAAGTAAAGCAGGCAAAAAATATTAGTCTTACTAGGAAAAAAGTTTTGATCTCGTGGATTTCCTGAAAGTGTTACAGAGTGGCAGCAGTGGGGTGCGGGTCCCAAGAGCACACATCCCACACACTACAAGTTTGTGATACACAGAAGTCATTTCACCCTAAGAGGCTTGAATTTTTTCATCTGTAAAAGGCTTAATAATAACAATATGTTTTATTCAATATCTTATAATAATCTACAATGAAAAAGAATCTGAGAAAGAATATATTTATATTTATGTGTAACTGAAGCATCTTGCTGTACACCTGAAACTAACAGAACGTTGTAAATCAACTACTTCACATAAAAAAATAATAATAAATTAACAGCACTTTTCTATTGAGGTAATTGTGAAGATTAACTGTGAGTATGTACGTAGAAAGCTTAACAGTGCTTAGAACTTAGTAAACACATAATAAATATTATCTATTATTTTTGCTGGAGTGGTGATTGCCTCTCTTGGTTCTCATTTGGATAAGGTTTCCAGATTAATAATTTCCTATAAAGTGGAGTACTGTTATGTTTGTCCAGCTTTTTATTTAAATAGCTCTAGCATAAATTTTTCTGCCCCCAGTGCTGGCCAAAACCAATGATGTATCTCAAGTACTGTCGTTGAGGCTCTTCATTCATCATGGCTGGAAAGTATTCCATTGGTGGCAGTCATACATGTTTTTGTTCTCTGGTTTGTTCTTTGTCTTATCTTTTGTTTTCAGAGAGTATGTCCTAATTAGTTAGTTATACACAGATTCATTGTGTTAAGTACTGGCTTTAGTACTGGCCTCTTACCAAATCTGGTACTCCTGCAATACAGCAATACATTAAGGAGTTTCAGATTGTATGACTATACAATAATTAGTCCCTACTTGCCCTCTCCTAATTTGCAGATAGCTTAGTTTTGTAGAAACTTGTCAGATGGAACACTTTACTAAATTAGGGCAGGCAGATTCCCCTGAGAGAATTGTGAGTGGAAAGAGAAATCTGAACTGAATGGGAATAGTGACATGAAAGATACCTCCTGATTGTTTATCCCTTGCACAGCAGTGGTAGTAAGTAGAGCTTCACCCAGAGCCTAGGATGGTGGTAGCAGTTTAGTTGCTAAGTTGTTTCTGACTCTCTGCGGCACCGTGGACTGTAGCCCACAGGGCTCCTCTGTCTATGGGATTCTCCAGGCAAGAATACAGGAGTGGGCTGCCATTTCCTTCTCCAGGGCTTTTCGTATGGGGACAGAGCAGTGCACAGACCAAATATTCCTGTCCTCACAGAGATTACATTCCTGTGGAGCAACACACACAGCAAACTAAAACATGTAGCATGTTTGTTATAAATGGTATGGAGAAAAGAGCAGAGTGAAAAGTGGGAGCTGCTGTCAGTGAAGGTACTGTGGTAAATCAGGTTAGGTGCGGGAACTCCCTCCAGTCTAGTGTTAGGACTCCATGCTCTCACTGCCACAGGCCTGGGTTCAATCCCTGATTGAGAAACTAAAATCCCTCAAGCAGTGTAGCCTGGCCGGAAAAAAAAAATAATAATAAATATATATATATATATATATATGTATGTATGTATGTATGTATATATATATATATATATATCAGGGGAGTCAGGGAAAGTTTTACTGATAAGGTCATATCTGATCAGAAACCCAAAGGGAGTGAAAGCATGAGCCATACATTTACATGTGGGAAGAGCTTGCTTTCCTGTCAGAGGAAATAGCAAGAGCAAAACTTTTGAACACTTGATGTGTTCAGGAAATAAGCTGGTAGTGTAGAATGAGCTGCAGTAGGAGGTGAGAAGTAAGGAGAAAGTGGAGTATTGATAGAGAGGAAAGAGAGACTGTTAGGACTGGGGATTTATAGATAATCTGGGCCTTAAAGGGACTAAATTGAACTCAAAGTATTAGTAGTCAGGGTCAATTAAAGACCACCTTGTTTTCGTTTTGAACAAACAAAATTTAGTGTATAGGCATATATAATCTGAAACCCCTTAATACTTTCCTTTATTACCTTAATACTTTTATTAATAAATATAATTGAGAGTGCTATTAATTAGCAAATTTTAATTATAATTTGCGTTTCACAACTGCTTATTGAGTTTTTTTTTTTTTTTAAGATTCGGTTCTATGAACTGGTGAATCCATTGAGAAAGGAAATCTCTGAACTACAAGTGAAAAAGAATGACCTGGCAGAAGAATTAAGTGCAAACAAAGGTCAACTGAAACAACTGACTGAGGTTTGTCTAATATTCATCCCTGGTGGGAAGAGACTCCAAGGAGGTCTTAAGATTTGTGATAAGGAATATAAAAGTCAGTGATAGAAAAATGGGACTTGAGCATGCTGACTGCTATGATTCTTCATAAGTAGTGGGAAGGAGATGAGACTGCAAATAGTCATCTTAAACATTGATAGGGTACGTCCATGATACTGACCTGTAATCCCCGGCTGAGTATTTTGTTCTTGTAATTCATTTCATTCTCAGTTCTTCATTACAGATCCACCTTGTGGGTGATATGAAAGGGAGCCTGGTCCATTTATTAGTCGTTTAGTTTTTTCATCATATACAGTTACTTCCCCTAATACCTGTTCAGAGCACGTGCACTGATACTAGCATCCATCCCTGTGAGGCCTGGTGCCATGCCAGGTGCTGACAGCGATGAATACAACTGTCTACCCTTCCAGAGTTCAAATTCTAGTACGGTGGGGTTAGACCTTAGATGAGATCTTGACACTCATTTTTTGTGTGACCTGAACAAGTCATTCAGTTTCCTGCTCTGTCAAATGGAGAAAATAATCTTATTTTTCCATTCATTTCATTGAAGTGCCCACACTTCTGTTTCAAAGTAAAAATGTGATTTTTAGTAAAGTTGCATATAAATAGCTATTTTGTGTCCTACTTCAAGGGCAAGTTTTACCAAAGATCTACTTTTCAGAAATAAATTATTATAATTTAATTTATATTTTGATGCTCTGATTTGCTGCACTATTAGTGCTGGATGGAATCTACTTCTGTCATTAGTATAGAGCCACTATTGCAGGCAATGAAGGCTCATCTTCCTTCTTCTGGTCGGAGCACTGAAGTCATTAGGAGCGATGCCAGAGAGCCCTACAGGAGTCCACTGTGGTTGTTTTTTTCTGCTGCTAACCTGCCACATGTTTTGTTGTGCACATTTAGAAAGATAGCTCTTAAGTAAAAAAAAAAAATTTTGCTTCGAGTCGAAATAATAGAGGACAAAGTTAGAAGGCCTCTGTTTGGCTTCTAACTAATTTTGCAGCCTTGGGTACGTCATTTGCTTTCTGTTGTCTCTGTTAAATGGCCAGGGTAGTGGTGGCAGTGGCACAGGGTTTGTCAGGGACACGGCAGACAAGCTTTCAGACTTGGTTCTGCAGCACCTTATGGTACCTCAGCATCCGTCAAGGGCTTCTTGTATTTTAGAGGGAGTCTGGAAGAGCTTTCTATCCTCGTTTCTATCAAACCACCTCTTTTTAAAATCACTTGACATTTGGGGATTCTGCAAGTGATTTCTCCTGAACAAAGGATTCTTTGACCCCCCCCCCCCCAAAAAAAAAGTCTTGAATCTCTAAAATTATCATATTTTTACTGTGTGGTAAAGCAAATCTCTCTACTCTCAGGGGTCAGTAATGGCATTATATCCCAGATTTTAGTTTGTTTCAACCTTACTAACACTTTAGTGTTTTGTTAACATGAAGGTGAAAGTGAAAGTGAAGTAGCTCAGTTGTGTCCGACTCTTAGCAATCGCATAGATGGCAGCCCACCAGGCTCCCCCATCCCTGGGATTCTCCAGGCAAGAACACTGGAGTGGGTTGCCATTTCCTTCTCCAATGCACAAAAGTGAAAAGTGAAAGTGAAGTCGCTCAGTCGTGTCCGACTCTTAACGACCCCATGGACTGCAGCCTACCAGGCTCTGCCGTCCATGGGAGTTTCCAGGCAAGAGTACTGGAGTGGGTTGCCATTAACTTCTCCTATTGACATGAAAACATAGATAATTAACGCTGGTTTCATTCATAGGGTCCCTGAATGTTTTTAGTGCACTAATAATTCTGAAACACAGAAGCAGTTTTATTTGTGAACGTGTTCAGGATCTCCAGAAAAAACAAAACCAACAGGATATATAAATATATATGGATAGAGATATATTTTAAGAAATTTGCTCACATAGTTGTAGCAAACTATGTGCAAACTTATGTGCATGTGTGCTAAATCGCTTCAGTCGTGTCCGACTCTTTGCAACCCTATGGACTGCAGCCCACCAGGCTCCTCTGTCCATGGGATCCTCCAGGCAAGGATACTGGAGTGGGTTGCCACACCCTCCTCCAGGGGATCTTCTAGACTCAGACATCTTCTAGACGTCCCTTACATCTCCTGCATTGGCAGGTGGGTTCTTTACTGCTAGCGTCACCTGGGAAGCCCCTGTAGAGGCTTGGCAAGTCCAAAATCTAACAGCATAAGCTGGCAGCCTGGAAATTCAAGAGAAGGTTGCAGTTTGAGTCCAAAGACTGTCTGCTGACAAAATTCCTTCTTATTCAGTCTCAGTTTTACTAAGGCCTTAACTGATTGGATAAGGCCCACCACATAATGGGACATAAACTGCTATCCTCAAAGTCTACTGGTTAAATGTTAATCTCAACTTAAAAAATGCCTTCATAGAAACCTCTAAAATAATGTTTGACTAATCATTTGGGTACCATGATCTAACCAAGTAATTTTTTTTGACATAAAAAATTAACCATCACAGAACCTTTCCAGCTACAAGTTTGCTTATTAAAGTTTTATCACCTTTCAGCTAAAAATATAATCCTATGTCTTAAAACTCTCCCTGAATTTCATGCTATAAAGAGAAAATTGAATCACATTCAGGAAAAAACAGTTAAGTAATGCCTTATCTCTATAATAAAAGGTCTTAGAAACTCAGAGAATATGGTTTAAACATAATGGAATTACTTTTGTATTGAAACCACCCTTAAAGTTAGATTTTCTGCTCTGTCAAGGGCCTGGTACAGATAAATTTACCCAACAGAAAGAAAACATAGAATGAATATTTTTATTTTGTTTATATTTTTTATTTTTATATTTTGGCTACGCCGTGTGGGATCTTAGTGGGATTTAGTTCCATGACCAGGAATCAAACCTGTGCACTCTGCAGTGGACGTGCGGAACCTTAACCACTGGACCACCAAGGAAGTCCCTAGACTGAACATTTTTAAATGAAAAATCAAACCAGCAAGGACCTTTTTTTAATAACTGTGTAGTGAGTAAATGTTAATATTTAATGTTAAAAGAAATTTTGTTTGGCACTATATTGTGGAGGTTTATTTTTTGAAGTGGTTTGTTAAATTATTTACTGCTTTAATATTTGGGGAATTCAGAGATACTAGTTTAAGTTTCATCTCTGCAGTTTGATGATGGTGTGATCTTGGGTAAAGAACTTAGTCTTCTCTACCCCTCCCTTCAGTCCCCATGATAAAAATATGAATGAGAATATGTAACACCTCCCTCACTTACATGGTCATTATTGTGAGAATAAAATTCAGTCAGTAAATATTCACTGTACATCTGTTATGTGCCAAGCATTGTTATAGGTACATGGGGTACCTCAGTGAATAAAATAAAGATCTCCGGCCTTGTGAAAATTATATTTTAACAGGAGTGCAGGGAAGCAAGCACTAAACATTATATTAGAAAGGAAGCACAAAGTAAACTCTCAAATTTACAGACAGCAAAGTTTTTGAGGGGTAGAATACTGTTACCAATAAGGCAAATTGGAGAACCATCTCAAAAGATAAGTAAACTGATTATAACCTATGTGTTTTCTTTTATACATCTCGTAGCTTATGATCCCAAAAGTAGCACATTCAAAATTGATTAGCAGCCCTAGAGAGTGTAATTTTTTATGTTTTATTATGAAAGTTTTCAAGCATAGGTAACTAGAAAAAATTTTACAGGGAACACCTAATTACTGCCTAATAATTTATACTTACCTTAATCTGTCCATCCACCAGTAATATTTATTTTATGAGAAATTGCCGGATTTTTTTTTTTATATATCAGTAGTTCTTTTATATTGTTTGGGAATATTTAATTGTATGGATATATTCATTCTCCCTTGATGGGTATCTGAGTTATTTCCACTTTGAACACATTATAAGTGAAGCTGCTCCAAACTTTTGAACATTGGCTTTGTGTGGACATACATTTTTGTTTTTTCTTAGGTAAAATTTAAGAGTGATATTTTTTACTTCTAGATTTCTGTTTGTTGTTTATTATTATTTTTATTGCTCTGCTGTTTGTTTTTTCATTATGAGCATATTTTCCTTTATGCCACTGAGAATAGTTAAAACCTCTACTTTAAAATCTTTCTCTGCCAATTCCAAAATCTGGGTCACCTCAGAGTTGGTTTTTGTTGATTGTCTTTTCTTTTAAGAATGGGTCACATTTTCCTATTTCTTCAAAGGTCAAGTAACTTTTTAAATTGTTTATTTAAATCATAGAGTAAATGTAGATCTTAACAGTACAACTGCTATGTTGTATAGACTGCATTTTGACAGTTACTGATGTTTTTATGTAGCAGGAATTTAACTGATTTATACTCAAACTGTATACTCTGTCTCTTGGGCAGCAGATGAAATTTCAATTGAGTTTTTTTTTTTGGCCTAAGTAGGACTGCTTGGATCTGTCCTACATATATGTTGTTCAGAGGTCAGCCAGATATTTGGCAGAGATTATCCACAGAATAGGGTTCCCCATCTCTGTCTCTAGAATTCCCTCCTCACTTTAGAGCATCTGAGTTGCCCATACTCTGTTTTCTGCTTCTTTAACCTAGAAAGATGAAGGATTTTTTTCTTATACATTTGTCATCTAAGGCTTTTTTTTTTTTGAAAGGATACACCAGGAAATTCACCCAGTGCTGTTCCATTCTTCCTCTTGTAGATTATATCCCTCCAGAATCTACCTGATTTGGGTCACTTTCTTGTGCGTTCAGGTGGTTGTTTTATATTTTGCCAGAATTTGAGATTGTATTGCCAGTAGGGTTGGTCAGGTGGGAACTTACAGATTCATCACCAGAAATGGAACCACCTTAGAACTTTGTCTGAAACACAAGTGAAGAAGAAGAAAATACATTCTGTGCATGTGAAGTATTTGGCTTTGAAATCCACTGTTTTCTCTAAAAAGAACCTTGGCTTTGTTAGAGTCTTTCTCTCAACATTTTTAACTTTGTACTGCCGTGGGTGATGACTCATGAGACATTATTTGTTGTTCAGTCGCTAAGTAGTGTCCAGCTCTTTGTGACCCCATGGTCTGCAGCGTGCCAGACTTCCGTGTCCTTCACTGTCTCCCGGAGTTTGCTCACATTCACGTCCGTTGAGTCTGTGATGCTGTCTAACTGTCTTATCATCTTCCACCCTCTTCTCCTTTAGCAATCTTTCCCAGCATCAGGTCTTTTCCAGTGAGACAGCACTTTGCATCAGGTGGTTGAAGTACTGGAGCTTCAGCTTCAGCATCAGTCCTTTCAATGAATATTAAGGGTTGATCTCCTTTAGGATTGACTAGTTGGATTTCCTTGCAGTCCAAAGGACTCTCAAGCAGCGCAATTCGAAAGCATCAATTCTTCGGCACTCAGCCTTCTTTGTGGTCCAACTCGCACGTCTGTACATGAGTACTGGAAAAACCATAGCTTTGACTATACAGACTTTTCTTGACAAAGTTATGTCTTTGCTTTTTAATATTCTGTCTAGGTTTCTCATAGGCATTATTCAGGAAAATATTGAAAGTAAAATGAAATACATCACTGGACGTTGAACAAAATGTACATTTTGGACGTTGTGACTTTGGTTGTTTGCACATCTTATTTATTAATGATTACTGAATTCCTTATATAGCTATAAAATTCAGAGTTTAGAAACTAAAATCTGGTATTTGGGCAACCGAGTTTACTATCTGAGGACATACAGAGATTAAGATGGGTCAAATGAACCCCAACAGCTGGGGAAAATGTGATTGAAGTTCATAGAAATCACAAAATCATGAAATCACATAGGGTGAGGATTGACTTGCAAGAGGATAAACTCAGGACAAATACAAGAAGGTAGTATTATTTCATAGAACGGTTCAGTTCAGTCACTCGTCGTGTCCGACTCTTTGTGACCCCGTGGACTGCAGCACACCAGGCTTCCCCGTCCATCACCAACTCCCGGAGCATACTCAAGCTCGTGTCCATTGAGTTGGTGATGCCATCCAACCATCTCATCCTCTGTCGTCCCATTATCCTTCTGCCTTCAGTCTTTCCCACCATCAGGGTCTTTTCCAGTGAGTCAGTTCTTCATATCAGGTGGCCAAAGTGTTGGAGTTTCAGCTTCAGCATCAGTCCTTCCAGTGAACGTTCAGGACTGATCTCCTCTAAGATTCACTGCTTTGATCTCCTTGCAGTCCAAGGGACTCTCAAGAGTCTTCTCCAACACCACAGTTCAAAAGCATCAGTTCTTCGGCACTCAGCTTTCTATAAAGAAACTCTCACATCCATACATGACTGCTGTAAAAACCCACAGATAGGAGGTGAAAAACTGATTTAGAAATGTAGTAGAATGTGATTTTTTGACCTTTAAAAAATAGAACATAGAACAAGTAGTCAATTAATAGAAACTTAAAAGAGGAGGCAACGGTTGACAGACATAAATGCCTTAAAAATGACAGGATCCGGACAGTCCCACGTGTTCTAAGAGAAACTGAGATATTTGTCAGTTACGTCTCTGAGTTTTGTGACTGGGCGTTAGGGAAACAAACTTTCCACTTCACTACGACTGTTGGATTAAGTTTGTCTTTTCCAAAATGGTCTTAATTTTTTTTACCACATGGTGGCAGCATATATCCATTGATTTCTGTAATCAGTTTGGGGCTACTGAAAAAATACTGTCATTGCCAAAGCTTTACTGTGTTACCTTATTTTCCTTTATATTCCTTCTTTCGTATCTGTTTCCTTAAACCAATCAAATACAATGTCTTCCTAATAAAATTCAGTTGATCTATAACTGGGAGATAGAATTTTAAGAAACAAACTTTTCTGGCATAATATGCCAGATCAAAGGTATCTCAGTTATTAACCCTGATATCATAACTATACCTAACAGATACATTCAGAAATGTTAAAGCCCCACAAGTACACAGTTAGTTATGCTTTTATTCATATATTCTGCTAGTTCATGGCAGATAGGAGGTGAAAAACTGATATAGAAATGGAATAGAAGGTGATTTTTTGACCTTTAAAAAGGAAGTACCAATTTTAGTAGATTTCTTGAATTTTCTTTCATTAATTTTTTCTACATCTTTAGTTATTTGGAAATAATATCTGTTATAGATACTAACACTGGAAAATAAGGCTTATCTTTTACTTCAAGTTTAGAGTCTGTAAGTGTCAGTAACATAGTCTAATTATAGCATATTTTCATCTGTTTTTTGTATAGTACTTAGTGTTTTCATAAGTGCTGTACTTCTGTTTTCTATTTATGAAATCTCCTTTGTAACAGGTCAGAATTCTAGTCCAGTGCATGTAGTTAAGCTCTTTGCAGCTGTTATGCTATTGTAGAGTTATTTTTCAGCATGCTTCTTTCATTTCAAAAGAAATAAATGTTAATACTAATAGGGCATTAATGAGTCTGTACACAAATACATTAAGTTTCATGTTGTTGTTTAGTCCCAAAATTGTGTCTGAATATCTAGCTACCCCATGCGCCATAGCCCTCCAGGCTCCTCTGTCCATGCGATTTCCCAGGCAAGAATACTGGAGTGGGTTGCTATTTCCTTCTCCAGGGGATCTTCCCAGACCAGGGTTCGAACCCACATCTCCTGTATTGGCAGGCAGAGTCTTTATCACTGAACCACCAGGGAAGCCCAAAGTTTCATGAGGAAATGATGAAATATTTTTCTCTTATGAGAACTTTGGTAACTAGGAAGCAAAAGTTATTTGTTCAAGAGAACTTCCTTGTTTAGGAAACATAGTTACATTTGTTGAGAAAACTTCTGCAAGATTACCTTGAGGCTCATCTTAAGTATTCATACGTGAATAATCCTGTCTTTATTTGAATGAAAATGAAGTATTTCATTAATGATACGTACTTTTTATTCAGGTTTTTTTTTTTTCAGGGATTATTAACTATTTGTTTTCTGAAGTTTCTTTTTTATCCTGCCCAATGATGAATTTAAAGTTCCTTTGTTAGATACATGCTATGATGATACTCATCAGTTATAATTATTTTAGAGTATCTGACAAATTCATTAGTAAACAGTAATAGTTTTGCCTCTCTATATTACATTTAAGTTGAATAATCACCGCTTAAAACTTAGATTCCTAGATACTTTGATAAGTTCTGATTTTGGTTTGAGATAAAGCTAAGCATCTCAATTTAAATAAACAGCCTAGGATTCTATTGTGGCAGATTCATGGACTCTGAACACAAGTCTCTTTTGTTGTTGTTGTTTACGTATTGAGTTACAAAAACCCTTTATATTCTGAATTACATTTAAATTTTTTATGTATTATTACTGTCATTACCTTTCAACATAATTAATATTTTTAATGTATTTATAACACCCCAGAATCTAATTAGCTGTAGTATTACTACTTTGGAGTTTCTAAAGCTCATCTCTTACCTGTGCATTTAAAAGTTGTTGCTTGTTTATAAACCTGTTGTATTTTTTACAAGTAATATAAATGACTTACAGACAAAAGTTCACGAGAGGGGAAAAGTTCATGGAAAAGCTATTTTGAATAGCTATTTAAAGCTATTGCTTTTAATGAAGGCAATTTAAAATAGGATGTCATCAGGGAGAAGCCTCCTTCATATGATTGTTTTGTACATAGCTCTGAGAAGAAACAGATTTTTAAAGAGTTACATCTAGTTCTTTTTCATTGACTACATTAAAGCCTTTAACTGTGTAGATCACAACAAACTGTGGAAAATTCTTAAAGAGATGGAAATACCAGACCACCTTACCTGTCTTCTAAGAAACCTGTATGTAGGTCAAAAAGCAACGATTAGAACGGAATATGGAACAACGGACTGGTTCAAAATTGGAAAAGGAGTACGACAAGCCTGAATATTGTCACTCTGCTTGTTTAACTTATATACAGGATATGTCATGAGAAATGCCAGGCTGGATGACTCACAAATTGGAATCAAGATTGCTGGGAGAAATATCAACAACTTCAAATATGCAGATAATACCACTTAATGGCAGAAAGTAAAGAGAACTTAAAGAGCCTCTTGATGAGGGTTGAAAGGGGAGAGTGAAAAAGCTGGCTTAAAACTCAGCGTTCAAAAAACTAAGATCATGGTATTCAGTCCCCTCACTTCATGGCAAATAGAAGGGGGAAAAGTGGAAGCAGTGACAGATTTTATTTTCTTGGGCTCCAAAATCACTGTGGACAGTGACTGCAGCCATGAAATTAAAAGATGCTTGCTCCTTGGAAGGAAAGCTATGGCAAACCTAGACAAGCTATTAAAGAGCAGAGACATCCCCTTGCTGACAGAGGTCTGTAAAGCTATAGTTTTTTCCAGTAGTCATGTATGGATGTGAGAGCTGGATCATAAAGAAGGTTAGCACCAAAGAATTGATGCTTTTGAACCGGTTGCTGGAAAAGACTCTTAAGAGTCCCTTGGACAGCAAGCAGATCAAAATAGTCAATCCTGAGGGAAATAACAGGACTTAGAAACTAAACAACAACAACAATCAAGAAATATAATTAAAGAAAAGGGTTTTAGAAAAACAAGGAGAAATTAATAAAAGTGTAATAATGATCAGTTCAGTTCAGTTCAGTTGCTCAGTCGTGTCCGACTCTTTGTGACCCCATGAATTGCAGCACGCCAGGCCTCCCTGTCCATCACCAACTCCTGGAGTTTACCCAGACCCATGTCCATCGAGTCAGTGATGCCATCCAACCATCTCATCCTCTGTTGTCCCCTTCTCCTCCTGCCCCTAATCCTTCCCAGCGTTAGGGTCTTTCCAGTGAGTCAACTCTTCGCATGAGGTAGCCAAAGTATTAGAGTTTCAGCTTCAACATCAGTCCTTCCAATGAATACCCAGGACTGATCTCCTTTAGGATGGACTGGTTGGATCCTCTTGCAGTCCAAGGGACTCTCAAGAGTCTTCTCCAACACCACAATTCAAAAGCATCAATTCTTTGGTGCTCAGCTTTCTTCATCGTCCAACTCTCACATCCATACATGACCACTGGAAAAACCATAGCCTTGACTAGACAGACCTTTGTTGGCAGGGTAATGTCTCTGCTTTTAAATATGCTATCTAGGTTGGTCATAACCTTCCTTCCAAGGAGTAAGCATCTTTTAATTTCATCACTGAAATCACCATCTGCAGTGATTTTGGAGCCCAAGAAAACAAAGTCTGACACTGTTTGCACTGTTTCCCCATCTATTTCCCATGAAGTGATGGGACCAGATGCCATGATCTTAGTTTTCTGAACGTTGAGCTTTAAGCCAACTTTTTCACTCTCCTCTTTCACTTTCATCAAGAGGCTCTTTAGTTCTTCTTCACTTTCTGCCATAAGGGTGGTGTCATCTGCATATCTGAGGTTATTGATATTTCTCCCAGCAGTCTTGATTCCAGCTTGTGTTTCTTCCAGCCCAGCGTTTCTCATGATGTACTCTGCATATAAGTTAAATAAGCAGGGTGACAATATACAGCCTTGACGTACTCCTTTTCCTATTTGGAACCAGTCTGTTGTTCCATGTCCAGTTATAACTATTGCTTCCTGACCTGCAGACAGGTTTCTCAAGAGATAGATCAGATGGTCTGGTATTCCCATCTCTTTCAGAATTTTCCACAGTTTATTGTGATCCACACAGTCAAAGGCTTTGGTATGCCAGTGAGGCAGAAATAGATGTTTTTCTGGAACTCTCTTGCTTTTTCAATGATCGAGCAGATGTTGGCAATTTGATCTCTGGTTCCTCTGCCTTTTCAAAAACCAGCTTGAACATCTGGAAGTTCATGGCTCACGTATTGCTGAAGCCTGGCTTGGAGAATTTTGAGCATTACTTTACTAGCGTGTGAGATGAGTGCAACTGTGCAGTAGTTTGAGCATTCTTTGGCATTGCCTTTCTTTGGTATTGGAGTGAAAACTGACCTTTTCCAGTCCTGTGGCCACTGCTGAGTTTTCCAGATTTGCTGGCATATTGAGTGCAGCACTTTCACAGCATCAGATAGGAAAGTTTATAATGTACTTCCTTTTGAATTGAATATATTTTATAGACATAAAAATGAGTCAGGGCTAGAAGAAATGAAGCAATCAATAATTTTTATTTAGTTATTATAATAGAGTTTAAAATTCCTTGGCCAGGGGATAACTTTTTTTTTTTTAATGTCAGTGAGGGGAATTTCCTGGCTGTCCAGTCCTCAGGGTTTAATTCCTCCTAGAGGATCTAAGATCCCATAAGCTACACAGGGCGGCCAGTAAATTAATTAATTAATTAAATTCAATGAAAAGTTTACAAAACTATCATGTATATACTTGGCCACATAGTAAAAGAATAAATTTTAAGGACAGATTTAATAGTTCCTATTTTTATTTTAATTTAGTAGTGGTAATTTAAAGGGGACTGGACATAAATTTGGAAATTAAGAAACATTTTTTTTAGGTCAAAAGTAATAAACAAGAGAAACACTTTTTAGATCATAGAGTAAGTAAAAATAAGAAAACAATGAGAACAAGAACATTTTACATCAAAATCTTTTAGACACATTTAAAGCTGTGCCAGAGAAAAATCTGTAGCCTTAAATTACCTTTATAATTAAAGAGAAGGATGAAAAATAAAAGCATATAGTAGTCAATTTTAGAAAGAAAAAAGAACAGTAAAAATAAGGAGTTTGGAATTATTGGGCATTAATTAACATTGCTTGTAGCTCTGTGGTGACAGTCTTAAAAACTGAAAGAAATGTCCCAACAAAATGTAGATTACCACAATAAGTACAAGTGGAGAACTTGAATAGAAGAATTACCACAGAGGTATTACACAGTGAATTCTTCAGTCACTAGTCGTGTCTGACACTTTGCGACCCCATGGATTGCAGCACACCAGGCTTCCCCTTCCTTCACCATCTCCCTGAGTTTGCTCAAACTCATGTCCATTGAGTCACTGATGCCATCCAGCCATCTCATCCTCTGTTGCCCACTTTTCCTCCTGCCCTCAGTCTTTCCCAGCATCAGGGACTTTTCCAATGAGTCGGCTCTTCACATCAGGCGGCCAAAGTTGGAGCTTCAGCTTCAGCATCTGTCCTTCCAATGGATATTCAGGGTTGATTTCCTTTAGGATTGACTGGTTTGATCTCCTTGCTGTCCAAGGGAAACAGTAAGTAAAGGTATATTATTGGTGAAGTTACCAGATTCACTAGACTTACCAGGTGGCACTGGCAGTAAAGAACCTGCCTGCCAATACAGGAGACATAAGAGACGCAGGTTCAATCCCTGGGTCAGGAAGAACACCTGGAGGAGGGCTTGGCAACCCACTCCAGTATTCTTGCCTGAGAATCCTATAGACAGGGAAGCCTGGCAGGCTACAGTCTATAGGATCATGAAGAGTTGGACACGACTGAAGTGACTTAGGGCCCACACGCCAGGTTCACAAATATATTGTCCTGATAGGGTCAGTTGATTTCTATAAGGATAGCTGATTCCAGTTGATTAAACAGTTGTTGTTTAGTCACTAAGTTGTATCTGACTGTTTGTAACCCCATGGACTAAAGCCTGCCAGGCTACTCTGTCCACAGGATTTCTCAGGCAAGAGTACTGGAGTGGGTTGCCATTTCCTTCTCCAGGGGATCTTCCCGACCCAGGGATCAAGCCTACATCTCCTGCACTGGCAGGCGGATTCTTTACCACTCTGTCAGCAGGGAGGCCCATAATTAAATGATACCAAACTAGTACTGAAAAAGGTGGAAAGCTCTGAGAAAGATGGTACAAAACAAATCCATCAGCCACTTTTACTTACTACTAAAGTTGCAGAAATTCTAAATGTTCAAAAATGAATTCTAGCATTTTATCAAAAGAATAGTGTTTTATGTCTAAAACAGTATATTTTAGGACAGAAAGGATAAACCATTGCATCAGCAAGTTAAAGATGAATAACCATTTAATTGTATCATTAAATGAGAAATGATAAAATTCAGGGAACATTCCTAATAAGGAGACTAAGTATTTACTTTAAAAAAATGTTAGCAAAATACTTTATCCTAAATGGCAAAACAATAGAACTTTCTCTGTAAAGATCAGTAACTAGACACAGATTTGAGTTGCTTATTATTATCTAACATGGTCTTGGAGGGCCCTAGCAGATGCACTAAGAAGGAAAAATTTTGAAAGGAGATGAAAATTTTTTTCTATTAGAAACCACCTAAATTTAATGCAGAAATGTATAAGTGATCAGTAGCATTTCTTTATGTTTAGAGAAATAACTGGTAAAGTGGACTTGGGGGAAGATAATTAACTCATGACACAGGTAATAGGCTTATATGAAGAAGACTATTAAATTGTATTTTTGAACCTGGAAGTACCATGTCTTAGGAGAAATAGTCATAAAAGTAGCATTTTTTTCCATATTAATGCATTAATTAAATTCAGTTATTCTGTATCCCAAGAATTTTCTGATTTTCTGTGTTTGATTTTTTTGGTGGAAGACAGATAATTCTGTCCAAGGATTGGGCTTGGATAAATGATTTTATTTTATATGAAAAAGTAAGTGTTCTGGAATTGCCGGGAAAAATTTGGTGGAAAAAATGTGAAAGGAAGGGGACGTTGAGATGCTGGTCCTACCAAGATCCTGCTTTATACTTCAAAACTAAATATAATATTGACATAGAAACAAACATCAGTAGAACAAAATATAGAAATAGATCTAATTATTTACTACAATATTTGCCAACAGATGTCTGTCTAGTCAAAGCTATGGTTTTTCCAGTAATCATGTATGGATGTGAGTGTTGTACTGTAAAGAAAGCTGAGTGCCAAAGAATTGATGCTTTTGAACTGTGGTGTTGGAGAAGACTCTTGGGAGTCCCTTGGACTGCAAGGAGATCCAACCAGTCCATCCTAAAGGAAATCAGTCCTGAATATTCACTGGAAGGACTGATGCTGAAGCTGAAACTCCAATACTTTGGCCACCTGATGCAAAGAACTGACTCATTGGAAAAGACCCTGATGCTGGGAAAGATTGAAGGCAGAAGGAGAAGGGAACGACAGAGGATGAGATGGTTGGATGGCATCACCGACTCAATGAACATGAGTTTGAGTAAGCTCCAGGAGTTGGTGATGGACAGGGAAGCCTGGTGTGCTGCAGTCCGTGGGGTGGCAAAGAGTCAGACACGACTGAGAGACTGAACTGACCTGATTTACCACAATAGCCATAATTCAATTTAGTTGAGAAAGAATGTTTTTTTAGTATAAGGGTCCTAGCACAAGTGGATGATACTCATCTGTTAAAAAAAAAGTTGATCGTCACATTTTATACCATATACACGTATTAATTCTAGTTGGATTAAAATTTTTAGAAGGAAACCTAGGCCATTACTTCAACAATCATGCCAATTCTTAACTCAGGGTCCACACGCTTCTAGGTGGAATAGGAAAAACGTTATTTTCACTTCTCACCGAAATTTAGCGCTTCAGTTCTAAATATAAAAGCCACAGTAGATTTGTCACTGCCTAGAGCTCTGTCAGCATTAGAGTTCAGGTATTTTCATATCACAGTATAGTTACCACAAATATCTTTAGAGGTTAGGCTCATCACTATTCCAACACTAGTGTAGTTGTTAGACTCCTCACTAGATCTTATCTTTAATGCAGTAATGAAAAAAAGATCGTATGTCGGGCTTCCCCAGTGATCCAGTGGGAAAGAATCTGCCTTGCAATGCTAGGGACTCTGGTTTGATTACTGGTCCAGAAGATCCTAAGTGCCACAGAGCAGCTCAGCCTGGGAAGTACAACTGCTGACCCCACGCTCTAGAGGTTGTGAGCTGCAACAACTGAAGCCCTGGTGCTCTGCAACAAGAGAAGCCCATACACCACAGTGAACACTACCCCCCGCTCACTGCAACTAGGGAAAGCCTGAGTGCACAACAAAGACCCAGCACGGCCAAAAAATACATCTTTTTTAAAAAAGACAATAAAAAGACTCAATTTTTTCAAAGGACATGTATAACTTTAAAACATATTTCAGTAGTTTTACTGCAGTATGCAACTAATACTTGAATGACATGGCGTGCTGACCCTCTGCACAGTTGAAAATCTGCATAGACCTAGTCAGCCCTGCCTACCAGCAATTCTGTGTTTGTGGATTCAACCAACCACAGATCGTGTAGTACTGTAGTATTTATTATTGAAAAATATCATCGTATAAGTGGACCCGCACAGTTCAAACCTGTTAGTTATTCAAAGGTCAGCTATAATTTGTTTCCTTCGTAATTCTGCACTATTTTAATTTTTGATTTTAGAAACTTTAGTCTCCGAAGGGGTTCACAAGTCTCACCAGATTGCTAGTGGGGTCCAGGGCACAAAAAAGTTCTGAAAATTCCTAATTTATATGATGATTAACAGTGCTTCTCAAACTCTAATGTAATTACAAGTCACTTGCTGCTGCTGCTGCTGCTGTCGCTTCAGTCGTGTCCAACTCTGTGCGACCCCATAGATGGCAGCCCACCAGGCTCCACCATCCCTGGGATTCTCCAGGCAAGAATACTTGAGTGGGTTGCCATTTCCTTCTCCAGTGCATGAATGGGTAAAGTGAAAGTGAAGTCGCTCAGTCGTGTCCGACTCTTAGCGACCCCATGGACTGTAGCCTACTAGGCTCCTCCGTCCATGGGATTTTCCAGGCAAGAGTACTGGAGTGGGGTGCCATTGCCTTCTCCGACAAGTCACTTGAGGATCCTGTTAAAATGAAAACTGACAAGAGTAGTTCTGGGTCGAGGCCTGAGACTGTTCATTGTTGGGATGCCTCCCAGCCTGTGCCCCTTCATAGACTGAACTATGGGTAGCTAAGTTTTGGACTGAGTTGTCCAACATAGTGGTCACGGCCACTTGGGGCTATTTAATTAAAGTTCATGTTCTCAGTTTTACTAGCCACAGATGGTTAGTCACTAGCCGATTGAATGGTACAGATGTAGAACATTGTCATCATTGCAAAAGGTTCTATTGGACAGTGTTGTTCTAGAGGTTGGAGTAGTCTTAGCCAAGACATAGAAACAAAAAGCTTCAAAAGAAATAAACAAAAAGGAAGCCACAGGCAAAGTTTAATATTTAAAGGACACATTCGGTACAAAAATTGGAATGTAGATGATCCAAAGTTAGTATCAGCACGTTTAAAGCTCTTAGAAATTAACACGAAAAAGACAACCCAATAGAAAAGTAGAGAAAGACTATGAATAGGCATTTCACAAAAAGTACAGATCCAAATGTCCAGGTGCTCAAACTAACTAGCATTTTGGGAAATATTATACAATTAAAATAACAATGAGAGCTCAGGTTGGCAAAAATGGAAAAGGTCTAATATCTTTGTAGATATAAGGGAAAAGATACAGACATTGCTGGTGGAAAGTGAACTGCTGTAGCCTCTTGGAAAGACTTCTGGCAACATCAGTTTAAATGAAAAAGAAGCATTCTTCAGCACAACAATCCCAGTGGTGCTCGAACCTTGTCCCATAGAGTAAAATACTAACATGTAAGACTATGTACGCAAGGAGGTTTCCTGCAGCAGGTGCTGGAATGGGAAAGGAGGGACAGGAAACAATAAATTCTAGTCAATAAAACAAGAAAATGGTTACATAAACAATGTACAGTGTACACTGGAATTATCTGCAGTCATTGACAAGAAAGCATTAGAGAATATCAGTTACTTTAGGATTTACCCAAGATACCTATCTTCCCATTTGTGTTGTTTTCACGAGTATATGAATATGGAGAAGAATAGGAAAAGATGCATATTATTTAACGTGAGTTACCTGAGGATGCAGATGGTATGTCAAAGAGAAGAGAGGGAAGAAAGAGATCGAAAATATGAAATTTCCTTCTCTTTAACTGGTAGGTATGATAGTTCCACAATATATATCAGTCGCTCAGTCATGTCTGAGCAAGTAAGGGTGTATGGTGCAACAACAGGTGACTTATTAATGGCAAAAGAAAGTCACCTTTGCTTTACTAGTAAATTGTCATAGTTATTTTAAATACTTCAACTGTTTAAATGTACACAAAAAAATTTATATAAATAATTCTTAGTGACTCCATGGACAGCAGCCTGCCAGGCTCCTCTGTTTATGGAATTTTCCAGGCAAAAATACTGGGGTGGTTTGCCATTTCCTACTATAGGATATCTTCCCAACCCAGGTATCAAACCCACATATCTTGGGTTTCCTGCATTGGCAGGCAGATTCTTTACCAGTGAACCCCCTTGGAAGCCCCAATTTTTCCCTTTAGAAAAGCTTAAACTTTTGTTTGAGCTTACATTTATTGAAAAGATATTGAAAATTATGATGTAATATATTGAAAATTTCGTGTTCTTTTCAACTTACTTTTAATACTTCAGTTTTGTCTTTTTTTTTCCTAAGACTTTAAAGAAAAAGTCTAAATTTTTTTTTAAATATTGTATTTCTTGAGGATCTTAACAACAAGTAGTAGTCTCTAGCAGCAAACAGATGGTTGTTTCTTAAAGGAACAGTCTTTAACAATCAAAGATTAATTAGGTTTCTTGTTCTTTTCAATATTTACTTGCTGGGAGTAGGTTATAGGCAATGTGAAACTTGTAAGAGTTATGAGGAGTGAATTCTCATGTTCTCAGAATAGCTATATTCCATTTCTACTTTTCTTAGCTTCTCTATCTCTCCCCAGGCAGAGATCACTTCATTTATTAAAGATTTATTTTGACTTATAGGTTACCATTCTTTTCTCAGTTTCTGTGGTGTGAGAGACAAAAGATTTAAATAATGCTTAGAAATTGTATCTAAAGTAATTGCCTTTGGGTTTATGCAGCTGCTAATTGTTTAAAATATGCCTATTTAATTGAATCTTTGAATACATTGTTATTTTTGTAGAAAACATTTATTCAGTGTTATCTTGTCATGATTTTTATAATATGTTTTAAGGAATAATTGTAGTAATTATTTTAAAGGAAGGGAGTCCAAAATTAACTCTGAATTGTGCATATTCAGTGCCATATTTTAACCTGTAAAATTTCCAGTTAAAGTTTTTTTTTTTTAACAGCCTGGATTTGGGCAGTAGATAATATTAACTTCCAGTCAATGGTTTTATAGGTTCCATGGATAGAATCTGTAAAAATCTGGAACTTGAAGTTAAGAAAGGAATGAACTATTTATGAATTCAAGAACCTGAATTCTAGCCCTATCTCTGCTCAGTCTGGAATCCAGGACAAAAACACTTAACCCCTCCAGGCCTTAGTGTTCTTATCTTGGAAATAAGAAGATGGTACCAGATTATCTCCAGTGTTTATCGTTCATCTCTGAAATTCTAAAATTGTGTCTTGCTCAGCTGCTGTTGTTTGGAAATAAAGAGTCTGGGTGGAAGAGAGACCTCATTTTAAATATGAAAGGTCTAATAGTTGATAACTGTGCCAAAACACTGTGTAACATAATTTTTTTTGTTTTTATATCAAACAGCAGAGAAATACATAGAGTGAAAAACTGAGAGTTTCTTCCATCGTGCTCTGCCCTCTTTCCTTCCGCTGTGACTCTCACCTGCCTGTTTCCCTTTCCACTCCTAAGACCAGCAGCCCTGCAGAACTTCTCCCCAGTTAACGTTTTCTTGGTTGAAGCCTCTTGCTTTACTTTTTTAAAGCTTTTTAAAATTTTTCTTTAATAAAGCAATTAATAAAGAAATTGTTACTGACTTTTTACACATGTTTAACCACCATCCAGACTAAGAAATGGAAGCTCCTTTCATGCAGCTTTTCTCAAAATCGTCGAGAAAATATGGGTGCATATACATTGCATTGATATCATTGTTTCAACTGAGCTTTTTTTTTTTTTTTTTCAGACAATAATAATCTTTCATTTCAGTTGGAAAACCGATTTATTAATCCTTAATTGTTAAAGTCACTTTTTCTACATCTTGAGCTTGTTGTCTTAAATGCTAGTGCTTCATAGTCCCTTTATATATCAACATTAGTTGCCTCTGCAAGCATTTCCAATGTAACTACTATGTGAGATTACTGGGTGTAACCAGAGATCCAAGAGGACTTCAAAGAGCTTCAGAGTGGGTGTGTAGAAAACCTAGGGTTATAGACAAGACAAGGAACATGCAGCTACAATAACAGACAACTTTTTTCAGGCTAGCCAGTGCCTTGTATTATCTTCTGTTATGAATAATTTAGGAGATGGAAAAAATGACATTAAGCCCAGCAGTCAAAATCAGTTCCATTCTAGATACGGAGCAAACCTGCAACAGTGAAAACTTCTCAGCGACTTGGATTGTCCTTGATATCCCTGTGCGGTTTTGTTTTTTTTTTCTTTATTGAAAGAGGACACTGAGACTTGGTGTTAACCAAACCTGTTTACTTTTTATTTAGACATTTTCTGTTAGAAAGAGTTGGTGATTGGAAATTTTATGTTTTCTTTTTTACGTTTGAAAAAATTAAGTTTTTTACTTCTTTGAATTCAGTCAATTTAATATCCTGTTTTGCTCCTTCTTTTCCAATTTTTGTTGTTGTTGTTGTTGTTCAGTTGCTCAGTAGTGTCCAGCTCTTTGCGACCCCATGGACTGCAGCATGCCAGGCTTCCCTGTCCTTCACCATCTCCTGGAGCTTGCTCAAACTCATGCCCATTGTGTTGGTGATGCCATCAAACCATCTTGTCTTCTGTCGTCCCCTCCTCCTCCTGCCTTCTATCTTTCCCAGCATCAGGGTCTTTTCCCATGAGTCAGCTCTTTGCATCTGGTGGCCAAAGTGTTGAAGCTTCAGCATCGGTTCTTCCAATGAATATTCAGGACTGATTTCCTTTAGGATTGACTGATTTGATCTCCTTGCAGTCCAAGGGACTCTCAAAGGGACGCTCAAAAGTCTTCTCCAACACCACAATTCAAAAGCATCAATTCTTCGGTGCTCAACCTTCTTTATGGTCCAACTCTCACATCTGTACGTGACTACTGGAAAAATCATAGCTTTGACTATCTTTAGTCTTCGCCATAAAGTTTTCTTTCTCTTGTCAGTGTTCTTTCTCTTGTTGGTGTTCTTTCTCTTGTCAGTGTTCTCTGCTTCCTCCCTATTTACTGAACCTGCCTGACAGAATCTCAACTCCTGATTTTTCTTCCTGAGCGCTACTGAAGAAAATCACAGAGGCAGTAACACAGCTATAAGTTTATTGTTACCGACTTCGAATGGGCCCACACAATTGTGCTGTAATTCAGTTTTTCTTCTAGTTTTCTCCTTTCTCACAGCTGTTATTTTAGGCATTCAGCACTTCATATTTCCAGCTCTCAGCTTTCCTTCTCTCTTTCTCAGCAAATGAGTTGGTGTTTCATTCCAGAGAAAATGGAAATCTTCAGATGAGAACCGCCACAGTTTCTTGCCACAAACCTATTTACATCTGTACTGTTTCTGTTTTGTTTGTTCTTACTGTTTGTGGTAGCAAGAGGCTTGCTTTCAAAGAGTAGAAAATCATATGCCTCCAGAAACCAAGGGATAATATAAAATCAGTGAAGCAGTAGGGTAAGAAGTGGTTCTGTGGCTTGCTGGGAGTTGATAGGAGCTACCTGAAGACATCCAAATGCAAGTTTTTAGTACTCTTGTCAGCTGGGGCAAAGCCTGCCTTGATGAGCATGCCTGCTGAGCTAAGACTAGTCTTCACAGAGAAGATGAAGCCTTCTCAGGGGCTTTACCCCCAGCCCTCACCATGCTTATTTTCTCCAGTATCAGTACCTCTTTTTCTCTTCTTTTGTATCCATATTTAGACATTCTCAAGCTTATTGCATCTTTTGAAACTTTCATTTATCCATATTTTCTTCTCTAACTACTCTACTTTCTCTACTTTTAAACTGAAGAGAGAATTGCCTTCTGCTCTGGTGTTTGACAGGAGAAGGCACTGGCAACCCACTCCAGTACTCTTGCCTGGAAAATCCCATGCACAGAGAAGCCTGGTAGGCTGCAGTTCATGGGGTCGCTAAGAGTCGGACATGACTGACGCGACTTAGCAGCAGCTGGTGTTTGACAGATTTCAGCTGGAGTCTTTACCATAATGTTCGTGAGCTCTGAGGTTCTTATACTCTCCAAGCTTACTCTCTTCAACCGTAAAAATGAAATGAGGATAATATTAATAATATGCCCATAGAGATAAGTATTAAATAGAAGAATGTAGGTATACTATTAATAGCACCAAAAAGGTCATATTGAGTCCTTTGCTTACATACATTTGCTTCAGCCCCTGGCAGTCTGCCTTCTGTTCCCATCCCTGAAGCCCTAATGTGTTGTTTGTGGGTTTTGTCCCCAGGAGTCATTGGTACCCCTGACAGCCTTGCCTCTTCAAAGCAGTTCTTCTTTGGTTGTCCCTGCCATACACCCCAGGCTCATACTTTGCTTCTGTGAATACTCCCTCAGGTTCCTTCGACTCTGTCCTTTCCTCACCCTTTAAATGTTTGTCTTCCTCAGCATTCTGTCTCAGTCTTTGTGCAGTCAAGCTATCAATCTGGCTAGAATCTCTCTGGTAGCCAAAGCAAAGAAAGAGCATTGCGATGATATTAATGTATAGTTCATGATCATTTGCTATGTGTTAGGCATTTTTATAAGCGCTTTCCATGTGTCACTTGATATAATCTGCACAGCAACTCCATGGGGTTGATGAGATACATAAGAGCAGCGAAGTGCTGAGAGGTAAATCTGTTCCTTGTGCTGCTGAAGGTAATTCAGTTCTAGGCAGGTGAATTTTGGAGATCTCTGTCCTAACTATAACACTATACATTCTCCCCTAGACAGATGATTAGTAATGTTTAGAAAGGTAAAAACATTCTTCAGGAAACTACAGCATCTTCTGGGACATAGATCTGAAATGGCATGTGTGGTGATTCTTTGGGGAAGATGAGAGCATTTCCTCAGCTATGATCTGCTAATAAATACCTCTTAGTAACAGTTCATTCTCATGGAGAACGTCAGTGCAGAATAGTATAGTATATTACCAACGCAGAACACACCCAGTGTCATTTTTCCACGATTACATTTTTCAGATAGCCATCTGATAGAAATTTGGAGCTAACATTTCAAAGTCAGGCCTAATAGTTTAAAAGGGACATAAACACTGTCTTAGTCATCTTTGTATCTACAGTATCTAGCCCAGGACCAGTCACTTAGAAATAGTTGAGTCAGTCTGTGACCTGCATGTGACTGCACTGAGCTCGTCAGCTCCCTAAAAAAGAATGACTTGGGACAGGATGTATTTCACATGACAGGTTCTGGGGGTTGAGCTGATGATCGCTTGCAAGATCTGCTGAGTTCAAAGGGTCAGAAGAAGTAGGAACTCCATCCCTGTGTCCTGCTTCTCCTCCCCATTTCCGTATTCATGTTTTTCTTCATTAATTTATTGTAAAGTATTTATTTCATTCTTACTGTATACCAAGTCCTGTATAAAGTAATGGAAATCCAGTGGTGAACAAGATAAAGTCCCTGCCCTTAAGATGTTTACACTCTGGTGTGAAAAAACTAATTTGATGATACACTAAGATCAGTACTTTAAAGGGAGTATTGATAGTATTCGACTCTTCAGGCAGTGAGAACAGGTTAGAGGAAGCAGTGTGTTCAGAGAACCTCAGATCTTTATTAGTATTAGAGGTGAAGTGTGAATGTGAGAAATGGTGAGAAATGAGGCTCATAGGAAGCAGGGCCAGGTGTGCATTTAAGGTTTGTACTTCTACTCCTCTTCCACATCTCTGCAATCCCTTTCTACTAGTTTGATGAGCACAAGCAAGCTCAGTGTAAAAATGTGTTCCAGGCGCCACAAAACTCCTTTTTTTGCTGAATACCACAACTGAAACTGCACGATTAATCTTTTCAGTAACTATTTTTCACTATTGTGAATGTTTGATATTCATGTGGCTCTTTGCCTCTCATTGTGAACTCTTCAAGAAGAGGGGCAGTGTTTCATTCATTTCTGTGTCTTTAGCACCTAATAGTAACTCAATAAATGTTGAAAATGTCATTAGCATTTGCAGTCATTTTATGTGTTATGCTATTCACCAAAGCATAGTTGTCCTATTTTTGTATGAAAAACAGAGTTCAAGTTTTAAACAAATGAACTTATAGACTACTCAGTGAGTTTAAGATTACCTGTCTTTGAGTAAGGAAAAATTAATAGAAAAATTGAGAACTTTTTAAATTACAAAGATACTCACAGTTCAATGAAAGAATTCAATATGGAATTTGGTCAAGTATGTTTAGTTTGAATGGTGTGTTACTGTTTTTGGTCTATAGACTTATGAGGAAGATCGCAGAAACTACTCTGAGCTTCAAATTAGATGTCAACGTTTGGCCTTAGAGTTAGCAGACACAAAACAGTTAATTCAGCAAGGTGACTACCGTCAAGAGAACTATGATAAAGTTAAGAGGTAAGTAGTTAAGATGTCTACATTACTTGTTCTCTTTTTTAGCACGCATCAGAGTCACTTGAATTCTTACAGTCAACATCATTAATGCTACTTTATATCTCTTTTTTTGTTTGTTTGTTTCCATAGTTTTTTCTTTTCTAAAATGTTGTGTAGTTGGAACCATACCATACGGAACATTTTCAAATTGGCTTCTTTGACTTGGTTATATACATTTAAGTTTCCTCCATATCTCTTCATGGCTTGATAGATCATTTGAATAATGAATAGTGTTCTGTTGACTAGTACTCACTGAATAATAATATTCCATTGAATGATGAATAATATTACACTGTCAAGATGTACCACAGTTTACTTATCCATTCACCTGCTGAAGGACATCTTAGTTGCTTCCAAGTTTTGGCAGTTAGGAATGTTAAGGCTGCTATAAAAATTCATGTGCCAATTTTTATATGGACATAAATTTTCAACTCCTCTGGGTAAATACCAAAGAGTATGAGCATACTCGTATGGTAAGAGTATGTTTAATTTTGTAAGAAACCAGCCAAGTGTCTGTCCCAAAGTGTCTGTACCATTTTGCATTTTCACCAGCAATGAATGAGAGTTCCTGTTGCTCCACACCCTTGCCGGTGTTTGTTATCAGTGTTCTGGATTTTACATTCTAATAGGCATGTAGTCATATCTCATTGCTTTAATTTGCATTTCTCTGATGACAGGTGATATGGAACATCTTTGCATGTACTTAGTCACCATCTGTATATCTACTTTGGTGAGGTGTCTGTTGAAGTCTTTGGCTCATATTTTAATTGGGTTGTTTGTTTTCCTACTGAGAGTTTTAACAGTTCTTTGTATATTTTAGAGAATAGTCCTTTATCAGATACATCTTTGGCAAATATTTTCTCCCAGTCTGTGCCATGTCTTCTTATTCTCTTGACATATACCTTATTCTTTATTGTATAAAAGCATGTAGTTTTGGCAGCTTGGTGAGTTTAGATTGTATTTTTATATCAGTTGCTTTTATTTTATTTAGAAGTTGCTTTTGCCTTTTTAAATGTGATAGGAACCCAGGGAAATCCTATGTGTATAAATATTTTTGAACTCTTACTTGATTATTTTTATTTTATGCAGTGAATTTAAGTACTTTGCAGTTTTATCTAAAGTTTTTTCAGCTATTTTTTTTCAACAAAAGGCACATACACTTTCAAAAAAATGATACTTTCTGAGGATATGTTTCCCATTGTGTTGCTGCTAAATAGCTATAGCATATAATTTTCCTTTTGCTGGAATAGACTAATGAACCACTACTTAGCTATATGCCCTTAGGAAATCTCTAATTATTCTAAGCTGAAGTTTTGTCATTTGTGAGGTGGGCTAATACAATAACTACACTGTACAAGTTTAGAAGAGTGAATAATTTTTATGAAAGTATATATGTGTGCATATATACACATATATAGAGAGAGATTATTCTAATTGTTCACTGCTGTGTCTACTTGTATGTAAAATAATTCTTGAACCATCGTAGTCACTCAGTGAGTGTTTGTTAAATGAATGCTGCTGCTGCTGCTAAGTCGTTCAGTCGTGTCCGACTCTGTGCGACCCCATAGATGGCAGCCGACCAGGCTCCCCCATCCCTGGGATTCTCCAGGCAAAAATACTGGAGTGGGTTGCCATTTCCTTCTCCAATGCATGAAAGTGAAAAGTGAAAGTAAAGTCTGTAAAACATCGTAAGTAAATTTGCAAGGATTTGGGGATATAACGTTGGTACTCCTACTCCCAGCATGACTGACATGCAGTGTGTGTTACTGTGTATGTATTGTTATCTCAAAATGTAGTGATTATTAGAGCTTGAAATCCATGAAAGCTATATGATTGGGTTCTCAAATAAAGCTAGATTTCAAAAGAATCATTTCAAACTGAAGTTGATTGTGATGATAAGATGATACTTTGAGTTGTTGTTTTGGTGATCTCTCAGGGCTTCCCTTGTGGCTCAGCTGGTGAAGAATCTGCCTGCAGTGCGGGAGACCTGGCTTCAATCCATGGCTTGGGAAGATCTCCTGGAGAAGGGAAAGGCTACCCACTCCAGTATTCAGGCCTGGAGAATTCCATGGACTCTAATGTCTGTGGGGCCGCAAAGAGTAGGACACGACTGAGCAACTTTCACTTTCTGCCACTATAAATCTATAGCAACCATAGGTAAAATATGAAAGGAGAAAACTAAAACGCATAGTCATCAAAATAATCCAGAGTGGCCATGAAAGGATGGGTAAATAAACCAAGATGAGCCATGAGTTGATAATTCTTTACAGTGAGGGATGAAATCAGGAAGTGGGGTGGGGAGGTGTCTCATTTTATCATCTTGTTATATACATATATATGTTTTCTATAATGAGAATCTAAGAAATAAAAATATAATAAACATCATCATGTGCTGGAAATAGAACAGGAAAACAACCAAGCAAGGGTGGCTCAAGCTGAGAATCCTTTGGTTCACATAATAGAAAGAATAGATTTTTAAAAATTGGTCTGATCACCAAAATATAAACTGGGAGGAAAAATTACTTTAATGTCCTTGATAAATTCTCATAAATGTACAAAAGAGAACAGGTATATGGAGATTAGCTGCATTATCATTAGAAAGAATTCAAATGCTTTTTGACAGCAGCATGGAAAATAGATTATAAAAAAAAAGACAATATATTGTAATTTATTTCTATAATATAATTCTGTGTAACAATTAAAATAATTAAATTATATCTGAATGTATATATTTGCTCACTCAATCACCTCAGTCATGTCCAACTCTCTGCAACCCCATGAACTGTAGCCCACCAGGCTCCTCTGTCCATGGGATTCTCCAGGCAAGAATACTGGAGTGGGTTGCCATTTCCTTCTCCAGGAGATCTTCCTGACCCAGGGATCGAACCCACGTCTCTTTACTTCGCCTGCATTGGCAGGGGGTTCTTTACCACATGTGCCACCTGGGAAGCCCTTAATGTATATATGGATAAGTCAAACACATTTAATTTTAAGAAGCAAAATGCATATGCTCATCTTTCTTTTTTACACTAAACAATCATAGCAAAAGTCATTACCTTGTGAGAATAAAAACATTTCTATGTAAAGACATAAAATACTTAACATGAACCAGACTGTTAATACTGATAGTCATCTTTAGTTAGTGGTGATTGTTATTTTTTAATTTGTGCTTTGCTCAAGTATAAATACACTATTTTGTTAAGCAGAAAAAATCTTAGAAGTCATCTTTCTAAATGAGTTATTGAAAATCTAATGAAAAGAAAAACAATTTTTAATAGCTCTCCCCCATGGAAACACCAGGAGAGTAACTGAAATAAAGGGCAAAGGAACTGATTCTGACTATAGAGGACAAGTTAAGAAATAGTAAATCTGTTTCTCTGCTCATTTTTTAAGATACCTGTTTGTAGGTTTGGTCCAATTCTTGGTTTTACTGTGTTGGGGAAAGAGCTGATCTGAGAATGGAAATTAGACTCTCTGGATAATCATGAACAGTTTGTGAATGAAGCAGTCATAAGGATGCCTGCCTGTGTATCAGCAGCACAATCTGAGTAATGAGTGAAGGGCTTTTGAGCCTAACAACTGAGCCTAGAGCCACGTTTAAATTCTTTAAAAGTTTTGACTTCCAGATTAGATTGAAGATGATTAGTGAAAAGACACCAGAGTATACCTTTAAAAGTTTTATTTTTACTTTTGTCAGTGTAGCTTACATATTTATTTTTTTACAGATAATAAATTTATATTTATCTGAGCAAGATCTCAAACAGAGAGTCTCCTAAATTTGAAAAGCAGATACTTTATTGTTCACAGAATGACACCGAAGTATCTCTGTTCAGTTTCCTGAAATATAATCAACCCTTTTTAAATGCTTGTTATAAAAAGAGATGTAGAATTTACATATGTACTTGAGTTCTAGTTTAATAAAAATAAATGTATTTGAATTTTATAGTGAGCGTGATGCACTTGAACAGGAAGCAAGTGACTTAAGGAGAAAATATGAAATACTTGAAGCCTCTCACATAACTCAGGCTAAAGAAAGAAGTGAATTATCAAAAGAGGTAAGCTCATAGAGTCACTTGTTTGCTTGTTTGTTTTTAATATTTATTTATTTGGCTGCATTGAGTCTTCCTTGAGGCACGCAGGATCTTTATTGTGTCATGGTCATGCAGGATCTCTGTTCCGTCGATGTGGAGTCTTAGTTCCCTGACCAGGGATTGACCCTATATCCCTGCATTGCAGGGTGGATTCTTTAACCACTGGACCACCAGGGAAGTCCCGAGTCACTTGCGTTTTATTATACAGTGATTGTGGACATAGCCCAGGGCAAGAATTGTGAGAGGGAAATTGTTTCTTTTTTGATGTAGTTGCTGGAAAGAAGGGACTTTATAGTAGCTCCGTTTGGATGGAAAATTTCATGGTGAGAATTAGCCTCTTTATGTGTTGAGCACAAGCACAAATGAAAAATAATTCAGTAAACCTTGAAAAGTAAGATGACATTGCTCTGGACACTCTGTCTCTGCCTGTGTATAGGTAGCCACCTTACAGCAGACTGTTACTTTACTGCAAAAGGATAAAGAATATCTCAACCGCCAAAACATGGAGCTTAGTGTTCGCTGTGCCCATGAGGAGGATCGTCTTGAAAGACTTCAAGCTCAACTTGAAGAAACCAAAAAGGCTAGAGAAGAGATGTATGAAAAATACGTAACATCCAGGCAAGATTTACATTATTTTCCATATAAATAGATAGAAATCAAACCATCTTCTTTGAGGGAACTCCTGGCTTTGGGGACAAATAGTGATTTGTTGGTAAGGTTTATAGGATAATGTTAACATAATTGTTTTTGTTTCTTCACAAGATACTCTAACTGATTTTTTTCTTAAGACATTTTGGTTTTTTCCAAAAGCCTTTTTCTTTTAGGTAGGTATATATATACTGTTCGGAGAAGGCAATGGCACCCCACTCCAATACTCTTGCCTGGAAAATCCCATGGACAGAGGAGCCTGGTAGGCTGCAGTCCATGGGGTCGCTAAGAGTCGGACATGACTGAGCGACTTCCCTTTCACTTTTCTCTTTCATTCATTGGAGAAGGAAATGGCAACCCACACCAGTGTTCTTGCCTGGAGAATCCCAGGGACGGGGGAGCCTGCCTGGTGGGCTGCCGTCTATGGGGTCGCACAGAGTCGGACACGACTGAAGCAACTTAGCAGCAGCAGCAGCATATATACTGTTACTGTTTTTGTTTATTTTTTCTTATGATGTAATCTTTTTAGCTCCCAGTGACTAAGATCTCTATTTAAGTGTTTTAAGAAAGTATTTATATACTTTCATATATTTAATGTTAGTCGCTCAGTCATGTCCAACTCTTTGCAACCCCATGGACTATAGCCTGCCAGTCTCCTCTGTCCATGGGATTTCCCAGCAAAAATCCTGGAGTAGGTTGTCATTTCCTACTCCAGGGGATCTTCCTGACCCAGAGATAGAACCCAGGACTCCTGCATTGCAGATAGATTCTTTACCGTCTGAGGAACCATATATTTATATGTCTCATCTCTTCAGAAGGTATTTATTTTATTAGCATTTTTGTGAGCATTTCAAAAACTAAAATTCTAAATTTTATCCTATAAGACTTCATATATTCATAACGTTTTTCTCAGCTTGTTGTATTTTTCATCAGTTTGTGCTTCTGCTAATACCCTATGTAATGCTTTGTGACTTTGCTAAGCTATCACAGTGGCTGTGGTTGTTGTGCTTGGAAGGAAAGTTTTTGTAAAGAGTCCACGAGGGTCATTTTTTTTTTTAAGATTGTCCCCTAATATACAACACATCAGATTATTATTTCTAAATGAAGTACATTCCATAATGCATTGGTTTTAAAGTCTTTGGCCACATGCATTAAAAACTATTAGTAAAATATTTTTGAAGATGAATAATTATCCAACATGAACTAACATTTTTTATAGTAATTAAGCCCTTGGGGCAACATGTTTAAAAGGAAATCTTAGATGGAACTACTTTGAAATAGTATTTTTAGGAATTATAAAACTATATCTAATACTGTTTTTTTTAAGGAATGTTGTATGTAGAGCATATTTGATGTAAGGTATTAAAATCTTACATGAAGGGCAAAAACCTATTTCTTTTACCAAAAAAATAAATAAATAAATAATGGATATTCCTTTTGACTCCTTTCAGAGACCACTATAAAACAGAATATGAAAACAAACTACGTGATGAACTGGAACAGATCAAATTGAAAACTAATCAAGAAATTGATCAACTCCGAAGTGCCTCTAGGGAAATGTATGAACGGGAAAACAGGTAAAAAAAAAAGAAAAGTAGGACATTTCTGTGATATTTTATTGGTGTTTGAAGCTTATAGTTTTATTGAAATTAAACTTTAGTTCATGACATAATATCTTTTATAATATGTTAAATAAATTTTGTCATAAATCTAAATCTAAGTATAATGGAATATTAAAGTTCTAAGACCTTTGATAACTAGCTTACAACAGGGTTTGTCAGACATTAGGCCTGTTTATTCTATTATTCCTATTATCTTTTTATTACCCTGTTAACTTGTCCTTTTGCCTTTATATTAGTTCCAGATTAAGGACAGAAATGAAAAGGAAATTAGAACTAAGAGATACTAGTTCTTCCTATAACATGCCAGTGATTTCTCCAGGAAATTTCAAAGACTGGAATAATAAAAAGAAATATTGCTTATGCCCTGTTTCCCTGCTGGACCTAAAAGAAATCATATTTTTAGATAATCTTAAAGAAAGATAGGTTTTATTCATGTAGTTTCTTTTAGATCAGCATATATCAGGTTTCCTTAGTGATTAGCAGTATTAAGGGAAAAATAAATGCTACTTATTTCAATAGCAGTTATTTTTATATACCATCATTATGATTCATATGGCTTTTCAAAGTTGACATTTACAGGGAAATTTATTTGGAAATTAACTTAATTGTCATACTAGTTTATTAACACTGACTTGAGTGTGTTTGATCTTTGCCAGGAAGCAAGACTTTAAATCAGACTGTGGTTGGTATTAGAGAAGTTTACACTTGAGCTCTCAGAACAATAAATTTATTTATTTAGCAAATATTTATAACCATGTACTGATAAATAATTATAACCATGTACTGATACATGTCATGTGCCATAGATACAGTGGTGACCTCTGCCTTCACAAGGCTGGCAGTCTAATGGAGAAATAAAGGAATAATGAGCAAAAGTATGATGATAATAGAACAAACAGCAGGATACTCAGAATGAGACCACATAGGCTCAAGGTATATCTAAGTGAGCTCTGGGAGGAACTGGGGAAGGTTACGTGGAGGGAGAAATGCGTATGCTAACATTTGCATGGTGACTAAGAGTAAAACTGTCAGTTATGGAAGGGAAGGAAATTAGGGGCACTAATGCATACCCTGGAGACAAGTCAAAATGAAGTTTTTTGAACAAACTGCAAATAATTCAGTATGGTTAGCCCATAGACTGAGAGGCAGTGAGTTGTAAGAAATGAAGCAGAAGAGAGAAATGGGTCCTAATTATGCATTTGAGCCATTGTCTAACATTGTAAATGGTTAAAAGATTTTGAGACTATGCATGATATGATCTGACTTTATATAAAAAGTCCATTCTGTGATGTGGAGGAAGATTGAGGGTGTATAAAGCTGTAGACAAGGAGGCCTCTTTTAGAGATTGCTTCCCTTACCAAGGTGGGAAGTAATGAGGGAACTACAATAGTAGCAGCAGAGATGGGGAGGATGGGGCCAGACTGGGAAAAATGCTCAGGAGATAGAACGAAGCTAACTGGATAGTTAGGAGGATTCGGTGACTAGATTGGACTGGAGAGTGAGAAGGATGTCACTAGGTTCTTGATTGGGCAGCCGTGGGGACAGTGATGCAGTCTTTAAAGCATCAGAAAAATACATGGCTTTACCTGAGAAACATGACAAATTTAGTTTAGTTTCATTAGGTGTCTGTGACACATGTAAATAGAAAAATTGACTATATATGGTCTGAATCTTAGAAGAAAGATCCAGACAAGCGCTAAACCTGTGGCATAGGTAATGCTACTGTTCTCTTTTACAAATAAGTACTTTTAGTCCTGTGACTCAGTTCTCTTATGGATTTTGTAATAAAGGCTTTTATTGGTCAATCTTAAAATTTATGGGATTGTTTCTATGATAAACATGCATGATTACTTCCAAATAGTGCACATAGCCACATAAACCTTAGTATGAAGTCATTTTGAGAATGTACTGATTTTTTAGTTTTTGTGGTTGTTATTGGTGGTGGTGGTGGTGATTTTTGTTTTTTCTAAAGTCCTTTAAAATACAGCTCATGTATTTCCAATTTGTATTTACAAATTACAAATGCAATTTACAAATTGTATCTACAAATTTACATGTATTTACAAATTGATGTAAACTAGCCCCTCTTCTCTAAAATGATTGGTAGCGGTAGGTTGGGAAGCAGATGATGGAACCATTTCTGGAAGCAGGGAAACTGAGCAGGTTCCCTTTTCCCCTGTGCTCTGACTCCATAGCCACATCAAAGTGGATGCCACCTGGTCAAGGAGTTCCTGGGATTGGCGCTACTGCCCGAGAAACACCCCAGCCAGCTGCCAGGATGACTGCAGGATAGTGAATCTAGGGTGGATGGTTGCCACCAGGTGGAGCCAGACTGCAGCCTGGGCCCCCAGCCAGCTGTGATACAGGCTCACCTGTATCATTTCATCAACCTCACAATAATCTAATCCTATGTTTTATGTGGCTGAATTCTTTTGAATCCCAGTTTCCTCATTCTGGCAGGATTTAACTGTAGTTACAGCTTACATCCCATTTGTCTTTCACAAGGTAAAAATAAATTGTAGATTATTTCCTTTGAAACTTACAACAAAATAATTAAGGAAATGGTTTTAGTTTTCCTTGTTATGAAACATGAGATCCAGAAAACACAAGAATACTCATTTAGGTGTTTTTGTGTCTGAGCAAATTAATCACTTGCTTTGGACTTAGATGTTTATGTTGATTCCTTTTACTTTATCAAAGTGTGCTGTTGCAATATGATTTAAAATGGGAGAAGTACTTACACTTGCATATACTGTACTTAGTCTACTTGCCTCTTGGGCAATAAGCATTTTTAGGAGAAAGTTAAATAAGGTTAGAGAAGTATGTTTTGCTTTTGGTTTGTTTTCTGTGCACTGGGGGATATTATAAGAGAGTGTCTTTTTAAGGACTTAAATATGGGTCATGAGACCATAAGACCCCTAGAAGAGAAATATGCAAAATATTCTCTAACATAAGTCGTAGCAATCAGTCTCTTAAGTCAATAGACATAAAAGCAAAAATAAACAAATGGACCTAATCAAACATATAAACTTTTGCATAACAAAGGAAACCATAAACAAAATGAAAAAAATGGCATATAGAATGGGAGAAAATATTTGCATACAATACAACAAAGGATTCATTTCCAAAATATACAAATAGTTCATATAACCCAATAACAAAAAAGCAAACAACTCAATCAAATAATGAGCAGAAGACCTAAATAGACATTTATCCAAAGAAGACACACAGATGGCCAATAGACACATGAAAAGATGCCGACATGTCTAATTATTAGAGAAATGCAAATCAAAACTACAGTGAAGTGTCACTTCACACCAGTCAGAATGGCCATCCTTTAAAAGTCTAAAAATAACAAAAATGATGGAGAGGGTATGGAGAAAAGGGAACCTCCTACATTGTTGGTGGGAATGTAAATTGGTGCACCCACTATGGAAAACAGAATAGAGATTCCTTTAAAATCTAAAAATAGTTGCTATATGATTCAGCATTCCTACTCCTGGGCATGTATCTGGAGAAAACTCTATAATTGAAAAAGAAATATGCACCCATGTGTTCATAGCAGCTCTACAATGAAATAGTACTCAGCCATAAAAAAGAACAAAACAATGCCCCCGTATGCAGCATCATGAAGTAAGGCAGACAGACAAAGATGAATACTGCGTGACATCAGGTATATGTAGAATCTAAAATATAATACAGATGAACTTATTTACAGTACAGAAACATTCTCACAGACATAGAAAATAAACTTAGGGTTACCAAAGGGGGTCAGGGATAAATTAGGAATTTAGAATTAACAGATACAAACTACTCTATAAAAGAAACAAAATCCTACTGTATATTACACGGTACTATATTCAGTATTCTATAATAAACCATAATGGGCTTCCCTGATGGTTCACTGGTAAAGAATCAATCAACCTGCCAATGCAGGAAATGTGAGTTTGATTCCTGAGTTGGGAAGGTTGCCTGGAGAAGGAAATGGCAACCCACTCCAGTATTCTTGCCTGAAAAATCCCATGGACAGAGGAGCCTGGCAGGCTACAGTCCATGGAGTCACGAAACTCGGACACAACTGTGTGACTAAACAGCAACAACAATGAACCATAAGGGGGAAAAAAATAGGTACTGAAGGGTTGAGATTTAATGAAGTAATTCTGCTACTTTAATAAAGAGAAAGAGTGCCTTTTATTTTCTCTTCTTAGATGTAAAAGAAAGATGGAACTCATTCCATCCAATCTTGATCTGCCTCTGCAGTCAGTCATACCAGTAGTTTGTGAAGTTAAGGGGTTGAGAGGCAAGGGGAAGAGAAAATAAGAGATAAAGACTCAAGAAATGGCTGAGATAAGTAAAAAGAGAACTTATGTATTTGGGTACATCTAAAATACTTTATTTGGAATTATAATGTGTATGCATGCTTTGGCTCAGTCTAGGAGTTAGGTTTCTTGCCTTTTTCTGGACTTTATTCTCCTTTAAAATGATATTTGGGAGCTGTGTGAAATAATGAGTGAAACTCACTCTGGGGGTGAGATTTATTATATAAAAGACTTCTTACTTAGTAGGACCCTCTTGTACATTTGGAAGAAAACCATTATTCCCTGAACAGGGAGTCTAGTGTGAGAGAGATTTGGAATGAGACAAATTCTGGCTGTACGACTTTTTTTTTTTAGCTGAGTTGGGGGCTAATTTATGTCACATACTGTACGACTTTATTAGCTGAGTGAATATGTCACTTAATATAACTGAAGTTTAATTTTTTGTTTTATAAAATGAGCTAGTATATTTCACAGGGTGATCTATAAGTTCTCAATGAGATAAAATATATAAAAAGTACATTATAAATTATAAAGCTGTATATAAATGGTAGTTATTTAGGTAACTTTTATTTATGAGAAATGCTTAAAAATTTTCTTTTATCCATTATGTTGACAATTTAAGTAAAATGAACATTGTATAAAAGAAAACTGGTAACATTATGGAATTGTTTGCATGCCTATGTGCTCAGTTGCCAAGTCACGTTCGACTGTTTGCAACTCCATGGTCTGTAGCCCACCAGACTCCTCTGTCCATGAGATTCTCTAGGCAAGAATACTGGAGTAGGTAGCCATTGCCTTCTCCAGGGGATCTTCCCGACCCAGGGATCAAACACAGGTCTCCTGCATTGCTGGAAAATTCTTCACCATCTGAGCCACCAGGGAAGCCCTGGAATTGTTTATCATCACTAAAAGGCAGTATTATAAAATATATAATTATTCTTAAATATTGATTTCCATGGCATTTAACCATTTTTGTTAAATAAGACAATATAAGCATAAAGGGTCTGCATGCCAGTTGTTTCAGTCTAAATTTCTGCATTAAATGGCTGACTTATTGTTGATTAATATTGTGAGATGGTGAAATAAGAGGAAATAAATTCAGCTGATTAAGGTTTTCTGGAACGTAAAACTGGTTCATTATTATAACCACAGAAAGAGCTATACGCATAGTAATACTGTAAAAAGAGTTGAGTAAGGAAGAGTTTGTGAGAGATGCTCATTATACTCTTTTTTCTACACAGAAAAATATGAAAATGCAAATTTCTCTACAGTTATTTAAAAGGGGGAAGGCAGTAGGGAAAAGGAGATCAAAAATATGCTTTTAAGTGTAACAATTAGTATTGCTTTCGTGATTTTATTTTCCCACCATATCACTGAAAACCATCTTGACCACAATTTATCATCTTCCAAAGTACTCAAGAAGAAATTTAAAGAAATAAAAAATTTAAGTTTTCCATAGAATCTCAGAGTGATATTAAGCACCTTTGAATCTTGAATCTGTTTATTTACAAAATTTAGTTGAGTATACATAACACATTACAATAGGTGAATTGCAATTAGTGTACAGGGATTTCATTCATGATTTGAGAAGTGTATGCCCTCATTAGCGCTTAAACAAACATACATTTCACTCATATCTTAACAGATATCTGTATATGGGGTGGCGGGGGAGAGGAGCATGCCACGTGACGGGGATCTTCCCACCAGGGATTGAACTCATGCTCCCTGTAATGGGAACGTGGAGTCTTGAGCACGGAGTCTTAAACCACTGGACTGCCAGGGATGCCCTGTATATTTTTAAAGTTCTCTTATGAAAAAACTTAACCATATTCATACTGTCTTTGCAGTTAGACTATTCTGAAAGTATGTGGCTTTACAGAACAGATAACTTCTCAAATAATTGTAAATGAAGTTTTATTATTAGCTGTTTTTTATTGTAAATTATTTTCTTTATGCCCTGTAGGTGATTACCACAGGCGTTCACTACTTAATTGATAATATTTAAGAATTTTCAAGGTGTTTAGGGTGTTCCAGGTATGAAGCAGTGAGAGTTTGGGTTATGCAAAAACTTAGATTTGCCTGCACTGTTTAGTTCATAGGATGGTAAGGGAGGCTGGTTGACGAGTAGGGTCAGATTTTTAAATATTCTGTTGTCAGGTTATTTTAGGAGATTTTATAGTAAAAGAATGACATGATATATTCATTTTTTGTAACCATGGTTGCAGTGTGAGGTGGATTATGATTGTAAAGGACATGAAGGTAGGAAGACTAGTTGGGAGACAGTTGCAAAATTTAAGTGAATATGAAAAATGGAAAGAGAAAATAAAAGTTGAAAGAATATTTATAGTAGAATTGACAAGACCTGGTGATTGGCAGGAAGTGAACAAGAATGACTTCTGCTTGCCTAGTCTCAGAGAGATGAATAGTTAGACATGGCCATTACTGCCGCTAAGTCACTTCAGTCGTATCCGACTCTGTGCGACCCCATAGATGGCAGCCCACCAGCCTCCGCCGTCCCTGGGATTCTCCAAGCAAGAACACTAGAGTGGGTTGCCATTTCCTTCTCCAATGCATGAAAGTAAAAAGTGAAAGTGAAGTCTCTCAGTCGTGTCCGACTCTTCACAATCCCATGGACTGCAGCCCACAAGGCTCCTCCGTCCATGGGATTTTCCAGGCAAGGCTACTGGAGTGGGTTGCCATTGCCTTCTCCAGACATGGCCATTAACTCAAGGTTATAGACAAAACTGAGAAAGGAAGATAACAATTAATTCCTGATGTTTTACAGATATGACAGCTCTGATCAAGCTCCAAAGTACCTTCTCTTAGATCATATTGTTTGTCTGTTGTTCATTAAGACAATTTTAATTTTATTATTTATTTTATTATTATTGAGGTAGCATTGATTTATGACATTATATAAAGTTTCATGTATACAGTAGTGTATATCTACTTGTGTACAGCAGTGTATACAGGTACCCTGCAACATGCTTACCACCAAAACTTTGTTTTCCATCTGTCATCATACAGTTGGTCACTTTTACCCATTTTGCCCTTCCCTTCCCTTTCTCCTCTAGTAACCACCACAGTGTTCTCTGTATGTATGTGTTTGTTTCTGTTTGGTTTGGTTTGTTCATTTACTTTGTTTTTATTTATTTACTGGTTTTTTATAGTCCACCTATGTGTTAGCCCATACAATATTTGTCTTTCTTCATCTGACATACTTCATTTGGCATAATAACTTCAAGGTCCATCTATGTTATTGCAAATGGCAAGATTTCATCTCTTTTTTATTGCTGAGTATTATTCCACTGTGTGTGTGTGTGTGTGTGTGTGTGTGTGTGTGTGTGTGTGTGTGTGTGTGTTCAAATTAGTGTTTTCTTGTTCTTAGACTATATATCCAAAAGTGAAATAACTGGATCATATGGGAGTTCTATCCTTAATTTTTTGAGGAATCTTCATACTGTCTTCCATAGTGGCCGCACCAATTTACATTCCCACCAACAGTGATTACGGGGTCCCTTTTCTTCATATCCTCTTCAACACTTGTTATTTCTTGTCTTTTTGATAATAGTTGTTCTTGTCAGGTGTATGGTAATAGCTCATTGTTGTTTTGATTTGCATTTCTCTAATAATTGGTGATTTTGAACATCTTTTCATGTACCTATTGAGCACCTGTATGTCTTCCTTTGAAAAATGTCTGTTAAGCTCTTCTGCCCATTTCTAATTGGGTTGTTTTTTGTTGTTGAGTTGTATGAGTTCTTTATATATTTTGTATATTAATCCCTTATTGTGTGTGTCATTTACAAACATCTTCTCCCATTCAGTAGGATCATTTTTGTGTTATTGATGATTTTCTTCACTGTGCAAGTTATTAATTTAATGTTATCTATTTGTTTATTTTTGCCTATGTTTCCCTTGCCTGAAAAGACATATCTAGAAAAATATTGCTAAGATTGATGTCAAAGAGCATACTGCTTATGTTTCCTTTGAAGAGTTTTATGGTTTCAGGTCTTACATTCAGATTTTTAATCCATTTTGAGTAAATTTTGTGTATGATGTGAAATAGTTTTTTTGCATGTGGTTGTCCAGTTTTCACAACACCATTTATTGAGGAGGCAGTCCTTTCTCTGCTGTATATTCTTTGTTCCTTTGTCATTCCACATGGGCTCTCTATATTGTCACACTGACCCATGTATCTGTTTTTCTGCCAGTACGATTCTGGTTTGATTACTGTGGCTTTGTAGTATAGGTTGAAGGCAGGATGTGGATGTGTGATGCCTACAGTTTTGTTCCTTTTTCTCAGGATTGCTTTGGCTATTTGAGATCTTTTGTGGGTCTATGTGATTTTTAGAAAGTTTTCTGTTTCTGTGAAAAAATATGCTTGGGGTTTTGATAGGGATTACCTTGAACTTTAGACTGCTTTAGGTAATAAGGACATTTTGACAATGTTAATTCTTCCGATCCACGAGCACAGAACATCTCTCCACTTGTTTGTGTCTTTTTCAATGTCTTTCAACAATAAGATCACATAGTTTATAACTAGAAATTTTCTCTACTGTGCCCCAGATATGATTCCCCTCAGCCCTCAGGAAAGACCCTGAGGCAAGAAGGGATCTTAAGCTACTGAAGCTTCTCTAGCAGTTTTCTCTGTTTTCCTCAGGGTACACTTACAAATATTATTGTTTTATTTTTGTACAATAAAAAATCTTGGGAAGCATTGCCCTAATTGTCATTCTCTAGATGAATACCTTCATATTTTCAAAAATTTTTATTAAGTATAACTGACTTTTAGTATTATATTAGCTTCTGGTGTACAGCATAGTAATTCAGCCTTTGTAATAGATCATACTCCATGGAAAGAAATTACAAAATCGTAGCTATAGTTCCCTGTGCTGTACAATACATTCTTATTGCTTATTTATTTTATACATAGTAGTTTGTGTCTTCTAATCTCATACACCTATCTCTCCCCTCCCCTAGATATTCATATTTAGATTGCATACTAACTATAGCTAGTATTTACTGAGTATGCATAAACAGATGTATCGCATACATGGTAGAGAGAATTAAACGGGGCATTTTATAGGTTGTAGGTTTTAGTATCTCCATTTTACAAATGTAGAAACTGAGACACTGAGAGGTTGTGATTTTTCTGTAATTGTAGATGTTTTAACTGGTGAAACTAGATACCTCTGACTCTATAATGTAATGAAGATTCCCATCTTTCTGGCCAAGGCTATGAAAATTGACAGAAAATTTCTTACTGAAACTAATTTTAGTGGTAATATTTTTGGAAAAGAATCTCAGCCTTTTCAGAGAATTTGCAAATCTCGAAGGCTTCACAGGTGGTGTTAGTGATAAAGAATCTGCCTGCCATTGCAGGAGACTTAAGAGATGGAGGTTTGATCCATAGTTCAGGAAGATCCCCTGGAGGAGGGTATGGCAATTCGCTCCAGTATTCTTGCCTAGAGAATCCCCATGGACAGAGGAGCCTGATGGGCTACAGTCCACAGGGTCTCAAAGGGTTGGACATGGCTAAAGTGACTTAGCATGCACATACGCACACAAACCCTGCTTCACACTTGAAGGCTGAGTGTGAATTATGAGAACTGTATAAAAGCATTTGTAATTTTGAAAATTAGAGAAGAGACCTTTATTTTTCTATAAAATGGTATTTTTTGACAGGGCCTGCCTCTTTGAGACTCCTCTCCTGAATCCCAGGCTCTGCACCTGTAACTAGAGCCCATCCCCTCTCTGCTGCACAGGGGCACACTCCAGTAGTTCTCCCTTCTGTCTCCGATACTGGCAGTTTGCCCCCTTTTTCCCATGTATAAGCATATTGTTTCTCCTATCTTTAAAAAACTTCTGTATCTCCACTTCCCATTCTAACCCCCCGTTTCTGACCACTACCCCCATTTCATTGCTCTGCCTTGCGGCCAGATTCCTGCAAAGAGTTTATCTGCTCATTCTCTGTTGTTATTGTTGTCAGTCAGTCGTGTCCAACTCTTTGCGACCCCATGGACTGCAGCATGCCAGGCTTCCCTGTCCTTCACCATCTCCCATAGTTTGTTCAAATTCATGTCAGTGATACCAACCATCTCATCCTCTGTCGTCCCCTTCTCCTCCTGCCTTCAATCTTTCCCAGCATCAGGGTCTTTTGCAGTGAGTTGGCTCTTTGCCTCAGGTGGCGAAAGTATTAGAGCTTCAGCTTAAGCATCAGTACTTCCAGTGAATATTCAGGGTTGATTTCCTTTAGGATTGACTGGTTTGATCTCCTTGCTGTCCAAGGAACTCTCAGGAGTCTTCCCCAGCACCACAGTTTGAAAGCATCAATTCTTCTACACTCAGCCTTTTTCATTGTTCAACTCTCACATCCGTACATGACTACTCATTCTTTACCCCATTTTAAAAGTCCACTACCAAGCTTTGCCCCCTCCCCCATACCAATCTAACAAAGCTATTCTTACCAAAGCCCCCAGAGACCATGTTGCCCAAAGTGTAGTGGTCAGGTTCTTAGTTCTCATCTTACTTGATCACAGCAATACTGAATACAGTTGATCACTCCCTCTTCCTGGAAACAGTCTAACTGCCTTCCAGGATCCTGCACCGTGACTTTTGCCCTTCCTCACTGGCTTTCCCTCCTCATTCTCTTTACTGGTCCTCCCTGTCTCTTTGACATCTTTTGCAGCTGCCTCCTTGGGGTTTCCACTTGGTTATCTAATAAGCTTCTTTAATTTAACGTTTCTAGAAGCAAACTTCTGTCCCTCCAACCTTGCTCTGCCTCAATCTGACCCAGTGCAATTAAAGACAACTCTAGTCTTCTTGCTCAGACCAAAAACCTTGAGGTCCTTTTCAAAATCTCTTTCTTATTTTCCATGTTTTATTCATTCGAAGATCCTTTTGATTGTGTCTTCAGAATTTATTGATCTTTTATCATCTCACAGATACAGTCACGGTTCAAGCTACCATTATCTCTTGCTCTGACTACTGCAGGAGCCTCTTAAGTGGTCCCCCTCTTCCTTCTGTGTTCCTGTTAAACAGTAGGTCAAATTGGATCACTCCTCTGCTCAGGTAAAAAGGCATTCCATCTTACTCCATCAAAGTTTAAATGATTAAAAACGAAATTGTAAGTGATTAATATGGCCTGTGATAACTACATGATCTATGCCTAGTATCCCCACCTTTTTTTCACAGCCTCTGTTCTAGACACTTGCTTAATCACCTTGCCACCTCTTCCTCTGACAATTAGGCATGTTTCCCACCTCCTTTATATTTACAGTTCCCACTGCCTAACCACCACTTCTGGATGTCCTGGAGCCCTGTCTCCTCACTTTCTCCACACCTTCAGATGTCACTTGCTCTCTCCTGATGAGTCTGTTTAAAACTATGAAAGCCCCCTCTTCTCCTGTACCTGCTCACCCACACTCGTTAGCCCCTTCTCTACTTTATTTTTCTCCAAGAACTTAGGACCTACTAGCATACGTTTGGTTTCTTTCCTACTAGAATGTAATCTCCATATGAGTAGGGACTTTCATCTTGTTCAGTGTTACACTCCCCTGTGCCAATGTCTGATTTATAGTAAGTGCTCAATAAATATTTGTTTAGCGAAAGAATGATTTATGTCTACTTTAGAGAAATCAGACTATGGGTTTAGATGAAATGAAAACCTGTACAAGATTTATAATAAGATGGATTTAATCAGGACGGAGCTTGGGAACTGACATTTATAGTCACTCAGTTAACCATCCACCAGCGTCACCTAGTTTCACTTTAATATATTCCATTTTATTCCGTTAGCCACTTGTTAAACCCCAGCATGTTAATGGAACAAGTGTTTTGCATTTTGGTGCTTAATTTTTTTTATAATTTTAAAAGATAATTTATTTACTTTTGGCTGAAGTTTTCACATGTAAAAATGAAAAAAATCTACTTGGGCACCAACTAACATAAAGGGATAGAAAAGTCTAGCTTGTTCATTTGACAGTAATCTCGGTAAGTTTCCACTCTTAGAATGCCTAGCTTCCCCAAGAAAGTATGTTATACAAAATTTCTACTTTGCTCTTTTTTTTCATGTCCTGTTTATTCACTTGGCAACTATCTATGTTAATTAAAGGACAGGTTATCAGTCATTGATTGTATACTAGCGGATAATTCACTTAGAATTCTTTTATTTCATGCCATCTTAAAAACAAATACAAATGAGCAGTTGTATGTTTTGTCCTGGAGGAAGAATCTGAAGGTAGAGGAGATTAATTCAGATGCTTTTCTAATAAGTAAACTTGTCTTATAAACAGCCAGTTTCAGTCCCTTTTTTGTTCCAACTAGAAAAAATATGTTCATTTTTATTAAACAAAAATATTTGTATATGGAATCAGAAGGAGGAGGATGGGCTGCTTAGTCGTGCTTGCTGAACTCTTCTGACGACCATATTTCTTTTGCTATGTGTCCTTGGTCAGTTTCAAGTTCTGAGGCATTTGTGATGTTTATTCAGACTCACACATGCTCTTGGCATTGTCAAATTCTAATTTTTTCCTATTAGAATTTTAAAAGTTCCTAAAGTTTTTCTCTTTCTTGTCACATTCTTCTTACCACTTTCCAAGTATGTATTTCAGTTTGACCTGTTGATGCCATGAAATTGTATCAAATGTATCTTACTGCTAAAAAAAGTAAGAAAATACATTCCTTCCTGTACAGAATCTAATATTATTGTATATTTTGTACTGAGGTTTGCAGGTTTCAGTTGTGAGATTATTGCTGTTGTTCATTCATTTACTCATGTCCAACTCTTTTCCAACCTCATGGTTTGTAGCCCACCAGGCTCCTTTGTCCATGGGATTTCCCAGGCAAGACTGCTGGAGTGCTCCCCAAGTGACTACCTAGAAGGGTAGGATGGGGTGGGGACTGGGAGAGAGATTCAAAAGGGAGGGGGCATATCTATGCCTATGGCTGACTCATGGTGATGTATGACAGAAACCAACACAGTATTGTAAAGCAATTATCTTCCAATAAAAAATAATAACTAAAAAAAAAAAAGAACCCTTAAGTGGGTTGCCATTTCCTTCTCCAGGAAATCTTGCCAGACCAGAGATCAAACCCATGTTTCTTGCATTGGCAGGAGGGTTCTTTACCACTAAGCCATAGAAGCCACAAAAGCCCATACTTTTGGATAAACTTACATGTTCAAAGTCATCTCTGCATAAATACAGTAGGTTGCATATGAAACATATCTGTTTTGTTGTAACAGTTAAATTCTTTTGTTGGAGAAATAGTTAAGAACTTAACTCTTAAAGTTTATTGTTTGAATGTTAAAATTTAAGTGCTGTCTTCCAGTTGTTTTTCCATAGAAGTCCTGGTTTATGCCTATTTCTCTGCCATAATCATATTTTTTTTTATTTTTGGCTATGCTGGGTCTTCACTGTGGTGCCCAGGCTTCTCTTGTTGTGGCACTCAGACTCTAGAGCATGCAGACACAGTTGTTGCGGCACATGGACTTAGTTGCTCTGTGGCATGTGGAATCTTAGTTCCTCAACCAGGGATCAAACCCACATCCCGTGCATTGGCAGGCAGATTCTTAACCACTGGACCATCAGGGAAGTCCCTGGCATAATTATTAACAGCATCCTCTTTCCCTCAAAAAGCACCTAGGTTGAAATGTATATTATTTGGACACTAATGATAATACTAGGATACTCACTATTTTTTTGCATTTTACGTGAAATTGATAAGATTTCTTTTCACTTTTCTGCTACCTTTCCTCTCAATCGACCTCCCACACACAGGTATAGAATGATGGGCAGAGTTAAGCGTATGTGTGTGGAAGATGGAGTTAATAGGAGGCAACATGAAAGAATTATGGAAAACAGTTTAGAAATCAAACGCTAGCTTTCTAAAAAGCATTTCTAAGGATGAAATATTTGAATTTGTATAATTTAAAACATTTGCTATAACGTTGGCTGCCTTCCAACATCTTTCTCTGTGATTATATTTGATTATATATACTCAGTTTGAACTTTGAAAATTTTAACTCCATTAGCTTGTTCGTGCTCTTAATTTTTCAAGTTTGTCTTTTGAAGAACATTTGAGTTCCTGCTATTTGTTCTGTAATTGTATTTCTTGTACATATTCTAATACATTTAACATTTTCAAGTGGATAGTTTATTAGTTGCATGCCAGTTTCAGTCTTAGCTGTGACAGGAATCAGTCCATCTGGTGTTTTATCAGAGCAGCTTGAGTTTGAAAGAACATGGACCATAAACACAAATGTATAGTATAGTCACAATTCTTCTAAGAATTGTTTTTGATTTAACATCTATTTGCATTAGGAGATAACCATATAATATAAATCTCACAATGACAAAACTTCCCAAAGAGAAGATCTCTGTGAGACAAGGGTAATCTTCAGAGAGGCAGCCTAGTGTGATGAAGAGCATGGACCCGAGCACCATATGGTTTGGGTTCGAATTTGGGCTCCAGAGTTTATTTACCATTTGACTGTTGTAGGCAAATACTTAACTTCTCTGTGTTTCAGTCTTGTCCTTTGTATTATGGAGATAATGATACAACCTGTACTTTGTGGGGTTGTTGTGAAGGTTAGATGAGTTGCTATTAATATATGAACACTGCCTGACAAAGTTCCTAGCAGAGCATGAGCACTCTGTGTTTACTGTTATTGTCAGTGGAAGAATCGCACAGCTTCTCTCTCGGACTGAAATATTAAATGTCAATTCATAATACTAAAGGAAGTATCTCTAATCTTTATGCTAAAAGGAACTGTGCTATTTCTTACTGAAGTATGCAGGTTGTGGCAGGGTATGGAAGGCGCGGTCCCTGATAAGACCGGTTTACACAGAAATCTTACCAGCAGACACACCTGTGGGAAGACTTGTTGGTAGAAACTTGAGTTTCCAGCACTTTCTCCTATTCATTTCATTTTTCTCTTTCTGAATTAACTTTATTTATTCGTCCTTCAAGGGCCAACTTACATGTCTTTCATTCACTCATCTGTTCCTCTGGTTAAAAATAAACAACTCCTCTTCTTTGTGGCCATAGAACTTGTTTATGCATTAATGTAGCACTAATGATAGTTAGTTTCCCTGGTGGCTCAGCTGGTGAAGAATCGTTCTGCAATGAAAGAGAGCTAGGTTCAATCTCCAGGTTGGGAAGATCTCCTGGAGAAGGGAACAGCTACCCACTCCAGTATTGTGGCCTGGAGAATTCCATGGGCCATATAGTCCATGGGGTCGCAGAGTCACCCTCAACTGAGCAACTTTCGCTTCACTTCACTTCAGTGATAGTTAGCTGGATGATACAGACTGTGGCATAGTGAATGCACTGATACCTTCTAATCACACTTACTCTCATAAGCCCTAGTATTAGTTTATTCTGGGTTTTATTTCTTTATCTTTCTTTCTTACTTCCTTCTCTCCCTCCCTCCCTCCTTTCTCTCTTTCTTTCTTTTCCAGTTTTATTGAGATATAATCGACACAGCACTGTATAAGGTTAAGATATACAACATAATGATTTGACTTTTATGCATCATGAAGAGATGACCACATAAAGTTAAGTGAACATCCATCATTTCACACAAATACAAAATTAAAGAAATGGCATCACTGACTCAATGGACATGAGTTTGAGTAAGCTCCGGGAGTTGGTAATGGACAGGGAAGCCTGGTGTACTGCAGTCCACGGGGTCACAAAGAGTCAGACACAACTGAGCAACTGAACTGAACTAACTGATGAGAACTCTTAGGATTTATTCTCTTAGCTTTCATATATAACGTACAACAGTGCTAATTATATTTATCATGTTGTACATTACAGAGATGCAAGTTTGATTCCTGGGTTGGGAATATCCCCTGGAGAAGGGCATGGCAGCCCACTCCAGTGTTCTTGCCTGGAGAATCCCATGGACAGAGGAGCCTGTTAGGTTACATCCATGGGATCTCAAAGAGTCGGACGTGACTGAAGCGACTTAGCATGCAGGCACATTACTAGTACTTATTTACCTTATAACTGGAAGTTTGTATCTTTTGGCAACTTTCATCCAATTCCCCCTCCTCCTACCACTCCCCTCGCCCCAACTCATGTAGCCTGATCTTTTTTTTTTTTCTATAAGTGTGTTTGCTTGTTTGTTTCTGCAGTATAATGGCCTACAATACTATGTTAGTTCCTGTTACACAGCATAGGGATTCCATGCATGCATGTGTGCTTAGTTGCTCAGTTGTATCCGACTGTTTGTGACCCTGTGTACTAGAGCTTGCCAGGCTCCTCTGTCCATGGGATTCTCCAGGCAAGAATACTGAAGTGGATTGCCATTCCCTTCTCCATGAGATCTTCCCGATCCAGGGATTGAACCTTACTTAGTCTCCTGCGTTGCGTGTGAATTTTTTATGGTTTAAGCCACCTGGGAAGCCCATAGTGATTCCATATTTTTGTATATTTCAGGTGATCACTATGGTAAATCTAATTATTATGTTTGCTTTTATTTCTAATGCCCATTTCTTCAGTAAAGGAAATATAGTTAGAGACTGGGGCTTTTCCACCTACCAACTAAGCTTTCATGATTAATTAGTACTGTAAATGTATCTACTTGGAATTTTGCAACTGAAATAACTTCTAGGATAAAAAGACTACAGTATTTGAGAAATGAAAATTGCAGCCAGTTTTGGATTACAGGTTAGCTGTGGCAGGAATCAATCCTTCTGGTGTTTTGTCAAACCAGCTGGAGTTTGAAAGAGCATGCATCATAAAAACAAGTGTATAATGTGTTTACAATTTTTCTAGGAATTGTTTTTTATTTAACATCTATTTGCACTGAGATAATCATATAAATCTCATAATGACAGAATAACTAAAATATGTAGATCATTTAGTGATGAAAAATATGTGTGTTTAATATATTTTGAGGATATCATTCTAGCTATAAAATTAAGAATTTCATATCTCAGTTCATTTGATAATCATAGAATATTTTTGAAGGTCTTTGCAATCAGGATGATACCAGAAAATAATGACATGCCATTTTGTGATTTATATTTTAAAAGGTACCTCCGCTTAGATAATAGTATGCAGAAGTTATTTTCTATTTAGTAAGAGTTGTTTATACTCCAGTGTTTTTTTTAATTATTTTACTTCTGGCTCATAAGCTATTTTACTGATAAATCTCTATTGGTTGATACTTTCTAAATTTTGACTCTGTTGTTAGCATTACTGTGCAAAAGATGACATCAAGCCACTGGCACAACAAGTATGACCACTAAACATTTCTGTCTAATAGTTATTAGATAGATTTATTCAAATTGTGTGGGTTTTCATGGCTCCCTACTGACATTCTCCATCAGTAATAAAAACCTAATTCTAATATCCAGTCCTGTTCTTTATGGGAGACAGGTTAATATAATGTAAAAATACTCACTTTGGAGTAAAACATAGCTGAGCTTAAATTATGGCTTTAACACTAAAACTCCGTTACTTGGACCCAGGGATTTAAGCCCTCTAAACTTCAATTTACTCAACCATAAAGTAGATTAGAAAATATAACGCCAAGGATTTGTAGGGATTAAGTGAACACAATCATTTACATTATACTCTAAATTTATTAATGTTATGGCTCTGTTAGAGAAGAGGATTTAAAAAAAAAAATTGAATGACTCTGAAAGAAACTTACTGTTGGTATTTTTCTTGATCCAAACTTCTACTATGATAATAAACCAAATAGGATTTGATTTTTGAAGACCCTTATCTGGCTGTATACTGTTCATAATGTTCATGAACAGTATGAAAAGGCAAAAAGATAGGACACTGAAAGACGAACTCCCCAGGTCAGGAGGTGCCCCATATGCTACTGGAAATCAGTGGAGAAAGAACTCCAGAAAGAATGGACAGAGCCAAAGCAAAAACAACACCTGGTTGTGGATGTGACTGGTGATGGAAGCAAAGTCTGATGCTGTAAAGAGCAATATGGCATAGTAACCTGGAATGTTAGGTTCATGAATCAAAGCAAATTGGAAGTGGTGAACAGGAGATGGCAAGAGTTAACATCAACATTTTAGGAATCAGTGAACTAAAATGGAATGGAATGGGTGAATTTAACTCAGATGACCATTATATCTACTACTGTGGGCAAGAATCCCTTAGAAGAAACGGAATAGCCATCATAGTCAACAAGAGAGTCCGAAATGCAGTACTTTGGATGCAATCTCAAAAACGACAGAATGATCTCTTTTGATTTCCAAGGCAAACCATTCAATATCACAGTAATCCAAGTCTATGCCCTGACCAGTAACACTGAAGAAGCTGTAGTTGAACGGTTCTATGAAGACCTACAAGACCTTCTAGAACTAACACCCAAAAAAGATGTCCTTTTCATCATAGGGACTGGAATGCAAAAGTAGGAAGTCAAGAAACACCTGGAATAACAGGCAAATTTGGCCTTGGAGTACAGAATGAAGCAGGGCAAAGGCTAATAGAGTTTTTCCAAGAGAACGCACTGGTCATAGCAAACACCCTCTTCCAATAACACAAAAGAAGACTCTACACGTGGATATCACTAGATGGTCAATACTAAAATCAGAATGATTGTATTCTTTGCAGCCAAAGATGGAGAAGCTCTATACATTCAGCAAAATCAAGAACCGGAGCAGACTGTGCCTCAGATCATGAATTCCTTATTGCCAAATTCAGACTTAAATTGAAGAAAGTAAGGAAAATCACTAGACCATTCAGGTATGACCGAAATCAAATCCCTAATGATTATACAGTGGAAGTGAGGAAAAGATTTAAGGGACTAGATCTGATAGACAAAGTGCCTGATGAACTATGGATGGAGATTTGTGACACTGTACAGGAGACAGGGATCAAGACCATCCCCAAGAAAAAGAAATACAGAAAAGCGAAATGGCTGTCTGAGGAGGCCTTACAAATAGCTGTGAAAAGAAGAGAAGCAAAAAGAAAAGAAAAAAAAAAGATATACCCATTTCAATGCAGAGTTCCAAAAATAGCAAGGAGAGATAAGAAAGCCTTCCTCAGTGATCAGTGCAAAGAAATCGAGGAAAACAATAGAATGGGAAAGACTAGAGATCTCTTCAAGAAAATTAGAGATACCAAGGGAACATTTCATGCAAAGATGGGTTCAATAAAGGACAGAAATGGTATGGTCCTAACAGAAGCAGAAGATATTAAGAAGAAGTGGTAAGAATACACAGAAGAACTGTACAAAAAAGATCTTCATGACCCAGATACTCACCTAGAGCCAGACATCCTGGAATGTGAAGTCAAGTGGGCTTTAGGAAGCATCACTACGAACAAAGCTAGTGGAGGTGATGGAATTCCAGTTGAACTATTTTAAATCCTAAAAGATGATGCTGTGAAAGTGTTGCACTCAATATGCCAGCAAATTTGGAAAACTCAGCAGTGGCCACAGGACTGGAAAAGGTCAGTTTTCATTCTAATCCCAAAGAAAGGCAATGGCAAAGAATGCTCAAACTACCGCACAATTGCACTCATCTCACATGCTAGTAAAGTAATGCTCAAAATTCTCCAAGCCAGGCTTCAGCAATACGTGAACCATGAACTTCCAGATGTTCAAGCTGGTTTTAGAAAAGGCAGTGGAACCAGAGATCAGATGCCAACATCCATTTGATCATCTAAAAAGCAAGAGAGTTCCAGAAAAACATCTATTTCTGCTTTATTGTCTATGCCAAAGCCTCTGACTGTGTGGATCACCATAAACTGTGGAAAATTCTGAAAGAGATGGGAATACCAGACCACCTTACCTGCCTCCTTAGAAATCTGTATGCAGATCAGGAAGCAACAGTTAGAACTGGACATGGAACAACAGACTGGTTCCAAATAGGAAAAGGAGTACGTCAAGGTTGTATATTGTCACCCTGCTTATTTAACTTATATGCAGAGTACATCATGAGAAACACTAGACTGGATGAAGCACAAGCTGGAATCAAGATTGCCAGGAGAAATATCAATAACCTCAGATATGCAGATGACACCACCCTTATGGCAGAAAGTGAAGAAGAACTAAAGAGCCTCTTGATGAAAGTGAAAGAGGAGAGTGAAAAAGTTGGCTTAAAGCTCAACATTCAGAAAACTAAGATCATGACATCCAGTCCCATCAGTTCATGGCAAATAGATGGCAAAACAGTGGAAGCAGTGGCAGACTTTATTTTTGGGGGCTCCAGAATCACTGCAGATGATGACTGCAGCCATGAAATTAAACAGCACCCTTACTCCTTGGAAGAAAAGTTATGACCAACGTAGGCAGCATATTAAAAAGCAGAGATATTACTTTGCCAACAAAGATCCATCTAGTCAAGGCTATGGTTTTTCCAGTAGTCATATATGGATGTGAGAGTTGGGACTATAAAGAAAGCTGAGCGCCGAAGAATTGATGCTTTTGAACTGTGGTGTTGGAGAAGACCTTGAGAGTCCCTTGGACTGCAAGGCGATCCCACTAGTCCATCCTGAAGAAATCAGTCCTGAATGTTCATTTGAAGGTCTGATGTTGAAGCTGAAACTCCAGTACTTTGGCTACCTGATGCAAAGAGTTGACTCATTTGAAAAGACCCTGATGCTGGGAAAAATTGAAGGTGAGAGAAGAGGATGACAGAAGGTGAGATGGTTGGATGGCATTACTGACTCAGTGGACATGAGTTTTAGTAAACGCTGGGAGTTGTGATGGACAGGGAAGCCTCACGTGTTGCAGTTCATGGGGTTGAAAAGAGTCAGACATGACTGAGCTACTGAAGTGACTGAACTGATCTGGCTGTATCACTCCTAATTATTCACTCTTGTTATCTTTCACCTTTTGGACATTCCCCTTAACTGTCACTCAGTGTATCTTTCTGTCAATTTCAGTTCCTGCTGTCGTCAGCACTGTAAGTGAATGACTAATACTGTGACCTCATAGTTCCTTGAGCCCTGCATGAATATTGACCTTCATCTCAGCTCTGCTTCATTTAGCTATTCTCATTTCACACCCGTGTTCATTAGAAGGACTGATGTTGAAGCTGAAACTCCAATACTTTGGCCACCTCGTGCGAAGAGTTGACTCATTGGAAAAGACCCTAATTTTGGGTAGGATTGGGGGCAGAAGGAGAAGGGGACAACAGAGGATGAGATGGTTGGATGGCATCACCGACTCAGTGGACATGGGTTTGGGTACACTCCGGGAGTTAGTGATGGACAGAGAGGCCTGGCGTGCTGCAATTCATGGGGTCGCAAAGAGTCAGACGTGACTGAGCGACTGAACTGAACTGATTTCACACGCTCCGTTTTATGAACTAAAATTCCAAGGCTGAAAGCACTTCTCTACCTCTGAATCACCATTCTTTGACAGCAGTCTCTGGTCTTCCATCCTGCCTGCACTTCCATGTAATCTGTGTGTTATCTTATCAGGACTTCAAGTCCTTTGTCCCTTGCCTTCTAGTCTCAGTCCTTCTGTGTTTCCTTCCTTTCCTCTCCAAGTGAGACCCAGGATCCATCTGTTCAGCAGTTCTCTTGCTTGTATTCCACACTTCATTTCCATTTGGATTTTTGTGATCTCAATATCATATCTCTATATCTCTGTCTCTCACTATGAAATTGTATTTTATATTTATTAACTTCTCAAAACCTCAGCTTTCTTGTGGATAATATCTTGGTAGTGATACCTACCTCATTACATTATGGTAGGATTAAATGAGTAGATATATATACAAACCAGCCAGCCTGCCTTCAGCCATTTGAGAAAAATTGTGGCAAAAGGTAGCATGACACTTACAGATTACAGCATGTTTGTACCTATGCTGCTGTGTGCTGCTAGAGAAACTCACCAAGTCAGGCATATTCATATTATATGCACTGTGGCTCACCCAACCCCTAGGGCATCCCTAAGATTATCAGTTAGTCGACTCCAAGCAAACCCATGTATGAGTCTTTAAAAGATGAATACTGTGTGTTTGAAATAACTGAAATATATATTTAAATTTTAGAAACCTCCGAGAAGCAAGGGATAATGCTGTGGCTGAAAAGGACCGAGCAGTGATGGCTGAAAAGAATGCTCTAGAAAAGCATGATCAGCTCTTAGACAGGTAAGCATCCTGAAAACAGAGACGTTGAAACTTTTTTTGTTCCTGTTACTCTTTTAGAATGTATCTTTTTAATAGAAGTTTAATTTTCATTTAAGTATTATGTACATGTAATAATTAACATATGTGATAATTTACATATGTGATAATTGTATATATTGAAACAAGACAGAGAAAAGTATAGTCACCCTAAGGAGTTTCCTTATGTCCCTTTGGTCAGTCGCAGCCACCACCCATCAAGAGGTGAACACTTTGTGATTGCTCTCACCATAATGTAATTTTGTTCTTTATGGACTAAAAAGAAATGGAATTGTGCAGTGTGTACCCTTTTGTGTCTAAGTTCTTTCACTCAACATTGTATGTTTTCATCCATTTTATGTTATACCAGTAGTTCATTTCTTAACTTGCTGGGCAGGAATATACAAAGTTTGTTTATTCATTCACCTCTCAGTGGACATTTGTTTTTTTTCCAGTTTGGTTCTACTATGAGTAAAGCTGCTATGAATGTTTGTACACAAGTCTTTTTGTGGGTATATGTTTCTGTTTCTCTCGTATAAATACCTAAAAGTGAAATTGCTAATCATCAAGTAGATGATTGTTTTGCCTTGAAAGACTTGAAAGTTGAAATAACTCCTTCACCCATGGACTACAGAATCAGTTATGTTATGTGTTAGCAGACATGAAAACAGCTTTCATGTCATTGTGCATCCATCCTTAGAACTGTTGGTTAACTAAGTGCATTGTCATTGAGCAGTAATATTTTGAAAAAAGGTTGGTTTTTTTTTTTTTTGAGCATTCAGTCTCAGCAGTGGGCTTAAAATATTCAGTGAGCCATGTTATAAACAGATCAGGGTCATCCAGACTCTGTTGTTCCATTTATAGAGAAAAAGTAGAGTAGATTTAGCACAAGTCTTAGGCCACCTCGGATTTTCAGAACAGTAAATGAGCATTGGCATCACCTTAAAGTTGCCAGCTTAATTAGCCCCTAACAAGAGAGTCAGATTGTTCTTTGAAACTTTGAAACTAGGCATTGACTTCTCCTCTGTAGCTATGAAAGTCATAGGTGGCATCTTCTTCCAATAGAAGCTATTCCATCTACATTGATAATCTGTTTAGTGTAGCCACTTTCATTAATTATCTTAGCTGGATAATCTGGATAACTTGCTACAGCTTTTATATCATCACTTGCTGCTTTGCCTTGCACTTTTATGTTATGGAGATGACTTCTTTCCTTAAATTTCATGATCCCATGAACCAACCTCTTCAAGCTTCAGACTTTTCTTCTGCAGCTTCCTTACCTCTCTTAGCTTTCCAAAAATCGAAGAGACTCAAGGTCTTGCTCTGTATTAGGCTTTGGCTTAAGGGAACATGGTGGCTGGTTTGATCATCTGTCTAGACCACTAAAACTTGCTTCATATCAACAGTAAGGCTGTTTTACTTTCTTATCATTTTTGTGTTCACGGGAGACACACTTTTAATTAGAACTTTTCCTTTATATCCACAACTTGGCTAACTCTTCAGCACAAGAGGCCTAGCTTTCAGCCTTTATCAACTTTCAACCTATATCAACTTTCAATGTGCCTCTAAGCTTAATCATTTCTAGCTTTTGATTTAAAATGAGAAATGTGTGCCTCTTCCTTTCACTTGAACACTTTCAAGGCCATTGGAGGGGTAATTTCAGTACCATTGTGTCTCAGGGAATAGGGAGGCCCAAGGAGAGGGAGAGAGCCTGAGAACATAGGCAGAGAGTCTGTGAATGACTTTAAGTACTAAGCTGTGCAGTCTAGAGGCCATTCTGTCGAATAACATGATCAGAGTTCCCAGTTCTAGAATAATTACCCTGGAAGAATGAGTGATGAAAGTAGTACTAAGCTAATAACAGGAATATAGTTCACAGAATATTATAATAGTTTGTTTTCTTATATAGGCAAGGTTTCTGGAGCCCCCAAACAATTACAGTAGTAACATCAAAAATCACTGATCCCAGATCACTATAATAAATATAATAATAATAAGTTTAAAATATTGTGAGAAATTTCCAAAATGTGACACCGATATGAAAGTGAGCAGATACTGGAAAAATGGCACTGGTGAACTTGCTTGGTGCCACAAACCTTCAGTTTGTAAGAGGAAAAAAAAAGTTCATCATGTGCAAAGCTCAATAAAATGAAAGCGCATTAAAGGGAGATATTAAATAATGGGACTGTATGTAACCTTGTTCTGTATGAACTGTATGAACTTTGTTCTTAATTTTCCAGGTCTCTTGTAAATGTGTTATCATACTTTCATAATTTAAAAAATAAAAACTTAAAATATAAAAAAGATATTAATATGCCTATATCGGCTTAGAATTAAAATACAAAGACAACTTGGAAGATTTTCGTATGGAGATACTATTCTGTGGTAATAGAAGTTATATCTAGGCTGTGATCAGAAATTATCTTGTTTATAGACTCATGCTGGGTCTGGGCACCCAAGCTCTAAACCAAAGGTCTTAAGAGGAAATTGGCCAAACCTGCTCAAAAGATTAGAAAACATCCTATTATTGCCCAGATTATAACTGTCTACAAATATTTGAAGGGTACTTTTCTCACTTGGTAAGGTCTAAAGTAGTACAATTGGAACAACTGAGTAGACATTACAAAAAAGAGTAAAGATAAGCTTTCTGATGAAAGTGAAAGTGAAAGTCTCTCAGTCATGTCCGACTCTTTGCTACCCCATAAACTATACAGTCCTGGAATTCTTCAGGCCAGAATACTGGAGTGGGTAGCCTTTCTCTTCTCCAGGGGACCTTCCCAACCCTGGAATCGAACCAGGGTCTCCTGCATTGCAGGCGGATTCTTTACCAACTGAGCTACCAGGAAAGCCCAAGCTTTCTGATAGGGCTTTTCAAAATGCCTTGGCATCGAGTGTGTTCACCATCAGCAGAAATGTGCAGGCACCAGCTGGCTAACCATTCTGTAGGACTGTGTTTACAAGGATCGAAGTATCAAGTGGGTAGCTTGATGAGTTTAAAGTCTCTCTCTCTCTCTCTCTCCTTTATTAAGTTTTTATTTATTTATTTGGCTGCATCAGGTCTTAGTTTTGGCACATGGGATCTTAGCTGTATCATGCAGGATTTTTAATTGAGGCACATGGATTCTGTAGTTGCAGCGTGCAGGCTTAGTTGCTCAACAGCATGTGGGATCTTAGTTTATCGACCATGGATCAAACCCATGTCCCCTGCTTTGCAGGCGGATTCTTAACCACTGGACTACCAGGAAAGTCCCTGAAGTCCATTTTAATCCTGAAATTATCTGTAACAACAGTTCAAAAGAGTTAATACACTGATTAAGTTACCATGTAAAAGGAATGGTGAACCCAAGCTATTTTTGTATCTTAAAATCTCTGTAGTTCACTTTTCCTGTTTTTTTTAAAATAAAAACATAGTGTTTAACCCAATGTTTGAAAAAGATACTCCCTATATATATATTTAAATATCCACTGAAATTCTTTTGAGTATAGTTTGCCTAGGAATATTTTTGGACTATCATGTATATTTTTTGTATATATTGAAACTCCAGGAAAAATATTTGTTTTATTTTTCAGAGGTTGAGTTTTTACTCTGGCTTCCTTTGTGTCAAAATCAGAATAAACAAATGTGTTTCATTCTTTACATGCACTGTGATTTCCCTGAATTGTGCTTAAGTAAAGCCTGAGACATGTCTATACACAATTTTCTAGTCAAGTATAACTAATCACAATTTTTCATTTTGTTGAAAGTTTTACTTTATCAAATGCTTCATTTAATGATTAAACAATCTGTGTTGTTATAAAGAGAAATGTAAGGAAGTGGTATGCCACTTTCAAACATGAATGAAAAAGGCTTTTTGCTCAAGACTTTAATTTTCTACAAAAACAAATCAGACTTTTCTCAGGCATAGGAAAGACCTGTATATGTCCCAATTCAACTTCAATAATTTATTTAATAATAAGTAACGAATGCCCAGCTTTCATGAGCAAGAATAGTTATTACCTCTCATTCTGTTGCTTTGAATCTCTGTAAGCAATCTGAGGACTCTTTCTGCCTCAAGGAGAAATTTTTAAACTCAATCAGTGTGAGCAGAATAAATTTGAATACACTGTTACATCTGTGGGATCCTACAGGAGAGGCCTGTGTTTGAATCTTAGCTTAAGTTTATAATCCAGAGTTAATTTTAATAGTCTTTTTTTTTTTCAGTTATAGTTATTTTAATTTTTTTTTTAGCTATGGTTTGATGTATTTGGAATGGTTTTTTTTCACTTTGTAGGTATTGTTAAATGAATATCACTTGACATTATGCTTTCAATCCCTACAACTTCTCTGGTGATAGTAGAATTTTGTCCTCACTTTTTACTTATAGAAGACAGAAGATAAGAGGGAATAGGAGATCTAGTGAGCAGAGCAAGAGAGTCACATGTTGTATTGGGCTGGTTTAAAGCTTGATATAGCAGCCAGCTGTCCTAACTTTCCATTTAATGCTTTATCCCCGAGAGTAGAACAGTTCTGACATGCCTTTATTTTACCTTTTGTCATATTCTTATATTGTTTTATCTTTGTTTATTTGTCTTTTAATCTTGCCTTGCTCCTTCAGCGGACGCATAAATATTTGTGTCATTTGAGATGGGATAAAGGATGTTGAAATTTGAAGTAAAAATTATTAGTACTGTATTTAAACTTTGTTTACTTAATAAATTCTGTGGTAATTTTATTCATATTATCCTTTAGTTTTCATGATTACATAATGTAATTCACATCATAATTGTTATTTGAATGCAGAAATCCGTGATTCTCAATCCCATATTAAGTTACTCTTTTGACATACTTCTCTATGAAAGAAAGAATATACAATAAATTCATGCTTCTTAAATAATTTTTAGTATTTTATTTTTTCTTTGAAAATTTGCAAAGTGCTCTCTTTAATTGTAAGCTACTCTGATGATTTTTCAGAGTTTATAAAATTATGTTTTATTACTTGATTTCTCTTATTTTTTGAAATGTTCTGTTTGCCCACTGGTTTGTTTCATTTATATTGAAACAGTCAAGCTCCATGTTCTCAAATTTTCTTTCAGCTTTTAAGCTGCTGTCCCATCTGATATATATTTGGCCACTTGTATAGGATATTCTAAAGTGGTTTCATTACATCCTAAGTTACAACAAGTGACTATTCCTTTCCTAGTAAAGACTTTGGAATTGGTAGTACATAATGTCATGTACATGAAAGCATTAAGAAATTTATTGCTGAGATGAAAATTATTTGTTCCTTCTCAGTCTAGACACAAGGCTTTGAAAGGAACTGATAAGAAACACCCATATTCGGATCACAGTGTATGGATTTTGTTTTATCCACCTCTCATCTGTCTGTCTTTTTCTTTATAAGGTATTGGTCTGATCTGAAATTCCTTGTCCCACCAGAAACAATGGCCCCAGGGGGTCCTGTAGCCACTCATGGATAGTTTGTTGCTTGTAATTGGGCTTAAAGGGTACTACAGGTTCTAAAATGATATACCTGATTCTCCTTCTCAAAAGAATACATCTTGAGTATTTTCGTGCAGCGAGTCAAAATACACACACATACACAAAACAATTAGATATTGTTTTCTGTCAGTCTGTTTTTTCTCACAGAAGAACTGGTTGGCTTCTGTAGCCAAAAAAAAAAAAACCTACAGCAGGAAGATTAATAATGGATGCCAGTATTGTTAGTCCGGGGGACAGAACATCTTTATACAGTAACAGACTAGAGTTAATCAGCGTATCTTGTTGTGTAAATGGAACAATTGGTATAGAGAAAGCTGTCTCCATTCCTGCCAGCATAAACCTCCTCTCTCCTCAAGCCAGAATAACTTTCAGTGGATATCACTCTCAGAGGATCAATTCACTGTTGATCTTATCAAATCAAAACTGCGCTTTAGCATTCTATCTTAGTCCTTATTCTTTTTTAACGTATTATTTCAAATTTCATTTGTGCACAAAAGCTACAAGAATGATGCAAAGAACTCCTCTGGGTCTTTTATCTAGATCCGCCCCTTTCTAGCATGTAACTACATTTGTTCTATTATTCTTATTCTCTCTCTCTCTCTCCCCCTCTTACTCTCCCTTCTTCCCTCACACATTTTTTTTTTTCTGCATAGTTTAATGCATCATATACTTTTACATCTTCATGGTTTATTTTCTAGGAATAAGACTATTCTCTTATACAACCACAGGACACTTGTCAAATTCAGGATAACGTTGATAATAACACTTTTATCCATTTTTGTCATTGTCCCAGTAATGTCCTTTTATAACAGTTTTTTTTCTGGCCCAACATCCCATCCAAAATTATGCTCTACTTTTAGTTATCGTGCCTCTTCAGTCTCCTTTAATCTGAAACAGTTCATTTTTTTTTCTTTTCCATTTTGTTTTCATGACTTTTGGTTATTTTTATTGATATGTTGGATCACATACATATATATGTCTCTTCTTTCTGGAATCTTGTCTGCTCAGCTTTTAACTGTTACTTTAGGGAATGACCAAAAGTGCTTTTAAACTCAAACTGTATCTTTTCTTACATTTTGTAAACTATATTTCCAGCTACGTGATTGACATTTTTACCTCGATGTTTTTCTGGGACTTTAAACTCAGTATTTCTGAAACAAACTCAGCTTCCACCCACATTCACCCCTCCCAAAACAAGAAGTGGCTTTAGGTGACCGCACGTCAATAAACTATACCACCATTCTTTGGTCATTTATTTCTGTTTGACCTTCCAGAATAATAATCCTTTCCCCTTGTTCCTCTGTGTAATCTTGCTAAATTTCATAGCTTCTAGAAACCCTGTCGTATCTGTATAATCCTCTGGATTCCTGCTGCCGTCATCCTGGGTCAGCTTCTCGTTACTTCTTCACTGGTGTCATGCTGTAATTGTCTACAGTAGCCTCTTAGTTGATTGCTCCATCTTTCCCCCTCAGTCAGTCCTCTTGCCCAGACCTGTTTCTCCTCCCATAGTTCTGCATTCTGACTAATGTCATTATTTGCCCAGGCACTTGAACAAGAGAGCTGGTGGTTCACATCTACTTTTTTTTTTTCCTCACTCTTCTTCCCTTTATTCAACCAAGTGTTTATTGACAACTACCAGGTGCCATTTGCTGTGCTAGATGTGGATGTACATAAATAAATCAGTAAAAGGAGATTGCCCCTACTGAGAGTCAATTGAGGGAGACGGAAAATAATCAAACATTCATAATTATTATAATTATGTGTTTTGATGATTGCTCTGAACTGGATTGGAGGAGGAATAATGGCTCAGGCAGGATGTATCATGATAGGATAGTCCAGAAGGGCCTCTCTGAACACTTAAACTAAACAAATGTCATGTTATTTCTGATTTCTAAATATATCTAAGCATGGCCCTCCTCTTAAACCCAGGTGCCGCTGCTTTAGTCAAGTCTTTCTTTTCTCTTGCCCAAACTATTTATAATAGCCTCTGAACCATCTTGCTGCTTTCAGTTTAGTCCTATTTTCATCACTCATTCTTCGAGAATAATGTTCTAAAACTGAGAGCTCTGATCATGTCATTCAGAAGAATGGCATCCAGACTGCACACAACTTAGCATTTAAAGTCATTCACAGACTTCCTGCCTGTCTTCCCAGTTGCAGATCTTTCTTTTGATTCTCCCCTTATACTCAGGACTAGTTGATCTTTTCAAGTTCTTTAAGAGTGTGGTGCTTCCTCGCTCACCCTTTTGTATGTATTCTTTGCTAAGAATGACCTTTTCTTTCCCCTTTCTCGTGTATCTTACCCTTCACCTGTCAGGTAGATGCACATTCATGAGGTGAGACTGAAATCACTGATCTTGTCTTCCGTGCATGCCTTAACTTCCTGTCAGAAATATTGACATCTCTTCTCTCTATTTCCTAGCATTATAATTGTGTGTTTAATTTACAAATCTTTCCCTCTGAAGTGTTGGGGTTTTTTTGAAGTTAGAGGTTTTTCTCATTTGTATCTTTGCCTCTCTAGTAAGATAAGGCCTCTATTCACTGTCTTTAATATAAGTAATTCTCAACAAATATTTATCAATTTCAATTGATCAGAGCTTACCATGTTCATTTTGACTCTTTCCATCATGAAAAGGAATATGTCAAGGCTGTAAATTGTCCCCCTGCTTATTTAACTTATATGCAGAGTACAGCATGAGAAATGCTGGGGTGGATGAAGCACAAGCTGGAATCAAGATTGCCAGGAGAAATATCAATAACCTCAGATACGCAGATGACACCACCCTTATGGCAGAAAATGAAGAGGAGCTAAAGAGCCTCATGATGAAAGTGAAAGAGGAGAGTGAAAAAGTTGGCTTAAACTCAACATTCAGAAAACTAAGAACATAGCATCCAGTCCTATCACTTCATGGCAAATAGATGGGGAAATAATGGAAACAATGAGAGACTTTAATCCCTGCAGATGGTGACTGCAACCATGAGATTACAAGACGCTTACTCCTTGGAAGGAAGGTTATGGCCAACCTAGATAACATATTAAAAAGCAGAGACATTACTTTGCCTTCAAAGGTCTGTCTAGTTAAAGCTATGGTTTTTCCAGTAGTCATGTAAGGATGTGAGAGTTGGACTATAAAGAAAGCTGAGCGCTAAAGAATTAATGCTTTTGAACTGTGGTGTTGGAGAAGACTCTTGAGAGTCCCTTAGACTCAAGGAGATCTAAGCAGTCCATCCTAAGGGAAATCAGTCCTGAATATTCATTGGAAGGACTGATGCTGAAGCTGAAACTCCAACACTTTGGCCACCTGATGCAAAGAAGTGACTCATTGGAAAAGACCTTCATGCTGGGAAAGATTGAAAGCAGAAGGAGAAGGGGATGACAGAGGATGAGATGGTTGGATGGCATCACCGACTCAATGGACATGAGTTTTAGCAAGCTCTGGGAGTTGGTAATTGACAGGGAAGCTTGGCGTGCTGCAGTCCGTAGGGTCACAAAGAGTTGGACACAACTGAGCGACTGAACTCTACTGAACTGATGATGCACAAAACTTAAAAAGGAATTAAAGAAAAAAGTGAGGAGAGTAAAAGGAGGGAGGGTGATCCAGAAAATTGAATTGATAATTTGAAAGGGGAGGTTTTTAAAACAGAAACAGACCGAAACAAAACCAGAAAGACAAAGAAGTCATGCAAACATTTAGTGAAGTGATTTTAGACATAGAGAACAGACAAAATATATCCACGTTCAGAGAATTAGTGTATCAAGAAGAATAAAAAAAGAAGAAAGTTAGTGTGTCAGGAAAAGAAAGCAAAATGGAAGAGGGAAAAATATTTAGAGATACAGTAAAAGAAAATTCTTTCTGAGATAAGGATCTGCAGTTTACCAGAACTCACCACATTCTGGGTGGTGTGGAGAGAACAGGAACAACAATGCAGTAAATCCAAGTGAAGTTTTTAAATATAACTTGAACATTATTAGAAATATCTGGACTGGATAAGTAAGTCATTTGCTAAGGAAAAAAGGTACTTTTTGAGTGGGTACAGTTGAGCTTAAGTTTCTCTTTCCATAATTTTATACTTTTATTTGTTTAACAGTATTATTTTTAAAAAATATATTGATTGATTAATTGATTGCTTTGGCATCCCAGGTCTTAGTTGCAGTATGTGGGATTCTCAGTTGCAGCATGCAGACTCCTAGTGGTGGCATGTTGGATCCAGTTCCCTTACCAGGGATCAAACCCCAGTCCCCTGCTTTGGAGGTTGGAGTCTTAGCCACTGGACCACAAGGGAAGTCCCTGACAATATTTATTAACCATCTGTTTTAAGCAAGCACTTCTTGACAGTGGAATTGAAGATTTAACAAAAGGTCTCCGTCTCAGTGGAATTTACGTTCTTATGGTGTAAATCAGAATGTATGTAAATAAGCAATACAGAAAGTAATTTTTAGAAAGTAGCCATTATTTGAGAGAGATAAAATGAGAGTGTGATTCAAGGAATGAAACTATGTGAGGGGTGACATTTTTGCATCCTGAGTGATGAAAAGTCACTAGTCCTATGAGGACTCAGGAAACCTGTTACCCACGTGGCCTTCCTAAAAAACCTACTTAAAATTGTAACCTGGGCTTCCCCAATGGTTCAGTGGGTAAAGGATCTGCCTGCAATACAGGAGACATAGGAGACTCAGGTTCGATTCCTGAGTCAGGAAGATCTCCTGAAGAAGGAAATGGCAACCCACTCCAGTATTCTTGTCTGGAAAATTCCATGGACAGAGGAACCTGGTGGGCTGCAGTCCATGGGGTCACAATAGAGTCGGACATGACTGAAGCCACTTAAAAGCGTGTCACCACAGCCAAAGAATCAAAGAACTCATGAGTTGAGGTGTTAAGGTGTAAAAGAACTGGCAGTGAACACTTAATGTAAAATTAAATCATAATGACTGTTGTCATTCTGGTTTCAAAACACATTGTAATCATAATAGTTAAGGGGAACTACAGCATAAAAATAATAATTTAACATAAGTAAAGGCAAAAATAGTGACTTGCAACTAAAATTAGAGAATTGATGGTGAGAGGAAAATAGTGTGTATATAATATATATAATATTGTATAATTATAATTTCTTCAAACTTCATAGGAATCAATAGCTTTATCAACAAATATATATTTAAGCATATTAGTTATGAAAGAAAACATTAATTAAACTGAAAACAGACAATATACTTGCATATTGCCAGGGGAAAAGGGAAAAGAAAAAGAAAGCACAGACTTTATAACAAAAGGTAGATAACAAAGCAAACATCAAAGAAGTACAAAATGGAAAATATAAATTCTTAAGATGACAGACAACTGAATGTGTCTTTTCTGGCAATTTTAAGTGTAATGGACCCCCTATTGTATAGGAAAGGAAATACAGTTTGGGTCAAAAATTAAACTGTATTCTTTTCACAATAAGTAACTCCAGATATTTAAAGAGGAAAAAGAGGGACTGTGATGGTGATCCAGTGGTTAAGAATCCACCTTGCAAGGCAGGGGACACAGATTCATTCCCTAGTCGGGGAACTAAGATCCCATATGCTGTGGGGCAGCTAAGCCTGAGAGCTCTAGAGCCTGTGTGCCCGGCTACTCTCTGCAGGCTATAGAGCCCATGTGCTGCAACAGGAGAGGCCTATGCACTGCAATTCAAGAAAGCCCTCATGCTGTCATGAGGATCCAGCACAGCCAAAACAAAAGAGATGCAAAAGATTTTATTTTTTTAAGTGAAAAATAACACAGGATCTAAAACTATTCTGGAATAATTCATTTATTAAAATTGTTTTGAAATAATAATTCAGAACCTGAGAATCCCTCTGTCATGACGACATATACACAATGAAGAGATGCTCTGGAATATTTAGGCATCACATTTGCCACAGGGAAAGTGCGCACTTTTTCACTGGATCCAGCGTAAGGCCACATTAAGTTATGATCAAAGATATAGTTCAGTATGTAGCTCATTAATTAGCTTAGTGAGATTATGGTGATAGTGAGATCAAGGTTTCAGGTCCATTCATCTTGCAGACCTTTTATTTTATTTTATTTTATTTTTTTGTGGAGGTGAGTGGAGGGGGATGAGAGGGTTCTATCATCTTTTCTAAATCTAACCAGCTGCCTCACAAATTGTAATTTTTGGTCCCAAGTGGAGAGAGTAGATAAAATCAGTACAAATATATAAGTGTTACTAGAAAAAGAACTCAAGCATATGCTCTTCTGGTGACTTATCAATAACGTGTGTTTGTAAATGAAAGAAAACACATCATCATATAGCTGCACATTTTTCAAGACGCTTTCTTAGAAATCAAGAGTTGTAGTTGGTCAGTCATTATGTATATGAATTGAATCAGAGAGAGGGGTGTGTGTGGTTGGGTGTGTGTGTGTGTGTGCACACGCGTGCTTTTATATAGCTTTCTTTATAGGCTGCTGCTCTGTTGCTTAGGGGGAAATTTTCATAGATTTACATTTGGTAAATATATCCATGTCCAAAAAAAGATATGTGTAAAATGTTGGAATGCCAGCTGACTAAATCAACTCATAAAAACTTCAGTTAAAAGTAAGATATTTTCCACGATTATTTTAAAATATGTTTACTGGAAGGAAAGTCCTACCACAGATGAAGTGTGAGTGTATTTCTCCCACTTGTAAATGAGCTCTTATTTCCTACAGTGTATATTCTGGTCCACAATGAGTCATTTTCAACATGTTTCAATTTAACTCCTAATACATTTTTAAACTTGGCAGGCATATTTAGATGAACGTTACTTCCAGTTTTAGAGACTGCTTCTAAATTATACTTCAGTACTGCAGTCATTATGAAAAGTTCTTTCAGTAAAAAGGAAACAGAATTGATTGGAAGTGTTATGTTTTGAAGGAATAAAAAATGGTTTCCATGAAAAAAAGTCAGATAGTTAAGCTTTTAAAAATTTTGTTACTGCATAACCTTCCTAATATTATCTTAAAGCTCTATAAGGTTCTCCTTATTGATAGAAGGCACTCAAGAAAAAATGAGATTTATTCTAGGTAATAAAGTTAATATTTATTGATCTCTTACTATGCCTAGCACTGTTTAAGGGTTTTAAGTGTATTAACTTTTTTAATGGCCGTATAATAGGTAGTAGTTCCATTTCTATAAACCATTCAGACTTTTTTTCTATTATATTACATGGAGCCTGACACATTTCTAGACATATAACTGATGATACATGAATGTTTGTAAAAGTTAATATTTTATGGAGAATTTTACATATGATGAGTATTTCATAATTCCTGTTTATAAATTTGTGCAATCCTGTGAATCTTACAGTCTTCTGGCAGATTTCGGTTGGCCAAACTGTCCATTGTTACAATTTTAGTATCTTTATCATAAAAACGTTTACACTGTGCTTTTATTCTTTTGGGGAACTTTAAAGGTTCCCTAAAGTTTAGAGCTGGGAAAAACTTAGTTATTGAAAACATTCTACCCATTTAGCAGATGAGGAAAGGAGTCTAAATAGGTCATATGACTTGTGCTGGGTTATGCTGTTGTAGGAGCAGCATTAGAAGTAGATGTGTCTTCTCTTTGTTCCTGTTGTGGTGTTCATTCTGCCACAGAATTGCGTCATCCCATCAGTGAGCAGAATATGAAGCACAGCATGTGTGATGTTAAACAGCATCAATATGTACATGTTTGCTCTCCAATATGCATATTAAAAACAATAACAAAATTCACAATGATACTATATTAATTTCTTGTGGTTGCTGTAATAAATTATCCCAAACTTTGTGACTTAAGCAGCAGAAATTTATTCTCTCAGTCTGGAGGCTTGAAGTCTGAAACCAAGGTGTCTGCAAGGCCATGCTCCCTCCACAAGCTCCAGGGGCACTCCAGTCCTTGCTTCTTCCATCTTTGGGGGCTCCAGGCATTCCTTGCTTTCCTTGGCTTATGGCCACATCTTCTCTAGTCTCTGCCAGTCTTCATATCACCTTTTCCTCTGTATGTGTTTTATAAGGATATGTGTGATTGCATTTAGGGCCCACCCAAATAATCCAAGACAGGCTTTTCCTCTCAGGATATCTGCTTAATCACATCTGCAAAAACCCTTTTTCCATGTAATATTCACAGGTCCTAGTGATTAGATCATGAACATACATTTTGGGGACAGCCCACCATTCAACCCATTCCATATGCCTTTTAAGTCATTTGAATTAGTATAAAGTTGGATTATCTTTTCAACCTACTAATGTGACATTTAGCAAATTACTCAATCTTAAACAAATGACACCTTAAAAATTCTAGCCTCTGTACTGTATGATGTATAACATATATTTATTCTGAATTAAAAGACATCCTACTTTTAATAATATTTTTTTAAGAACATCATGGCAGGTACATTGTGAGTTAAAGAAACAGAATTGGATGTTTTTAACAGAGTGTAAAAATACAGCTTTAAGCTAAGCTGTATTAACTTCATTTAGACCATATAATTGCTTTCTTCTATATAGCGAGTACTTTTTGCTTTGCTATACTTAAGATTCAATGAGTAAGATCTTTTAATAATATAATGACTTCCATGTTTTATTTTTGTTATACTCATTTTTTTCATTCAGCAAACTCAGCCCTTCCTGGTTTTAATAAATGTATGTATAACCTGTTTATTTCTATGGCATATGCTGGATACGTGATCATTTAGTTTCTCCTTCTGTAGAAATCATTGTTACTAGTATGAAGAAATTCCAGAAATCATTGTTACCAGATGTGAAGATATTCTCAATTCCTTTTATCCATTAAAGGGTTTTACTGTAAGTGAAGGAAGAAACATAAATATACATTATATAATTCTGTGCATCATAGAATTAAATGATATTTTTTTTATAGTTTAAATTCTCAATAAATGTTAACTATTATTATTTATTCTCATCATCCAGTTAGTTAACTTTTAAACTTTAATTGTGTGTTCTCTATGCAGCACAATAAAGACAAAGGGTCGGAGCAGTCTCTGACTAGATCTGGTAAAACTATTTCATGCAGATGGATAACCTTGACTGTTACAAAACTCTTGGATGAAGGAGGTCCCTTTCCTCAACTTACCATTTATTTTAATCATTAGTAATTCATACTATTGGGATTTCCCTTGCATTATTTGAGAGTTTCAGAACATTGTGTTGGTCAAAATGTTTGTTTGGGTTTTGCCATAACATCTTGCAGAAAAACTTTTTAGCCAGCCCAGTAATATATCCATGTGTTTTTTTTTAATGGATTTTTTTTAACTTAAAGGCAATATGTTTTTATTTTACAAGTTAGAAGTCTAATCTGTACATTAGTCAAAAGTAGGAAATGAGTTAATAGATCTTTAAACAGTGAAACTTAACTGATATCCACATATCTATTATTAGAATTCAGATGTTTTCCTTTAATTCACTGGAACCCCAAATATGAATTTCTGTTAGTGAGAATATTCATAGATACCGCAAATGTAATGATGCCTATCATTTCTAACATACTTTTTGTCCAAATTCACAGAGATGGAAAATGACCAAAAGAATACATCTCCCAGCCTCCGGGCAAGGGTGCACCCAGATCATTCAGGTCAGGTAGACTGTCCACATGTAAACCTGTAGAGGAACTCATATTCCTGTAAACAACAATGACATGTTAGCTTTGAAATAGTTTTTTAAAGTAGTTTAGAGGAAAATCACACTATGGTTAATAGCCTGTCGTTTATGAGAATGGAATGTTCTGTATGTTGGTACCACAAGACATGTCTATTCTTATTCATTTCTCATCTTTTGCCATTAGTTAAACTGTTCATTTGATCCAAAAATAAGTCAACAGATGTTTAAATGGAAAATGTGTTATGAAATCCAATCATTTGTGTATAGTAAACATAGATTTTTTTTTTTTTGGACCTCAAAGTAATACCACTTGTAAAATATAACAAGTTCTTTAACTAAAATGCCGATCTCTGATTTTTGAAAATTAAAACCTTGAACTAAATGCTTGTAAAGGTTAACAGTTTTTTAGCCAGTTTTCCATGTTACTAGCTACTGTACAATTATGTGTTATCCAATAGCAAATAATGCCTGTTGTCATGATAGAAACCACCTCTTGTTCAGCTCTGTCATCTCCCTTAAATATTAAGCATTACACTTATAAGAAATTGTAAGCTCTAATAGCCTTTCTGCAGGCTTATGAACCAGTTTTCATCCCACAAATTTTAAGTAGAACTACCTTTACAAATTCAAGTATACACAACAAACTTTGGAAAGTTCTTAAATAGATGGGAGTACCAGACCACCTTACCTGCCTCCTGCAAAACCTGTATGCAGGTCAAGAAGCAACAGTTAGAACCGAACATGGAACAATGGACTGGTTCAAAATTGGGAAAGGAGTACGTCAAGGCTGTATATAGTCACCCTGTGACACATTTAATTTATATGTAGAGTACATCATGCAAAATGCTGGGCTGGATGAATCACAAGCTGGAATCAAGATTTCCGGGAGAAATGTTAATAACGTCAGATATGAAGATGATACCACTCTAGTGGCAGAAAGAAAAGAGGAACTAAAGAAACTCTTGATGAAGGTGAAAGAGAAGAGTGAGAAAACTGGCTTAAAACTCAACATTCAAAAAACAAAGATCATGGCATCTGGTCCCATTACTTCATGGCAAATAGATGGGGAAAAAATGGAAACAGTGACAGACTTTATTTTCTTGGGCTCCAAAATCACTGCATCAGTGACTGCAGCCATGAAATTAAAGAATGCTTGCTCCGTGGAGGAAAACCTATGACCAACCTAGACAGTGTATTAAAAAGCAAAGACATCACTTAGCCAACAAATGTCCATATAGTCAAAGCTATGGTTTTTCCAGTAACCATGTACGGATATGAGAGTTGGACCATTAAGAAAGCTGAGCACTGAAGAATTGATGCTTTTGAACTGTGGTGCTAGAGAAGACTCTTGAGAGTCCCTTGGACAGCAGGGAGATCCAACCAGTCAATTATAATGGAAATCAACCCTAAATATTTATTGGAAGAACTAATGCTGAAGCTGAAACTCCAGTACTTTAACTACTTGATGCGAAGAGCTGACTTGTTGGAAAAGACATGAAGCTGAGAAAGATTGAGAACGAGAACAAGGGTGTGACAGAGGATGAGATGATTGGATGGCATCACCGACTCAATGGACATGAGTTTGAACACATTCTAGGAGATAGTGAAGGACAGGGAAGCCTGTCATGCTGCCGTCCATAGGGTCACAAAGAATCGAACATGGCTGAGAGACTGAACAACAACAAGGTACAGCTGAAGTTTATGCCTTCTTAAACTATTCATATGTCTTTGATGGTAGAGAGCACTAGAGCACTGTTGAATTAGTGGCTCACACTTTTTATAAGCTCTCAATAAAAAGTTTAGCAATTGTATTTCTTGGGGTTCATTTGAATAGAACTATGAAAAAGGTGTTTTTCTTTTTATGAATTTTATTTATAAAAATGATACAATTTATAAACACTTCAAAGAATTTTTAATTGCTGATACTATCTGATGTTATAAATTTGTACACACATAATTGTGTACCCAAAGTAAAATTCCATACAGCTAAACTCATTTTCCTGTTTCATTTGTATAATGGAATATTGTTGTTTAGTCACTAAGTTGTATCTGACTCTTTGCAACCTCTTGGACTATAGCCTGACAGGCTCCTCTGTCCATGGGATTCTCCAGGCAAGAATACTGGAGTCAGCTGCCATTTCCTCCTCCAGGGGATGTTCCCGACCCAGGGATGGAACCTGCGTCTCCTACATTGGCAGGCGGATTCTTTACCACTGAGCCACCAGGGGAGAATATACTGGATATTATCATGACTGCCTCTTCTCTGTGAGAATTGAGTATCCAATGCACAATTTTATGAAATGTTCTCTGCTTCCCTCACTTCTTTAATATCCGAATGAATCTAAGGCTTCCTTCCTGTCAAATTCAAATGTGTAACATTGCTTACCTTATTTTGTTTTATTTTAAATGTGAGCCAACATTATGAACCCTGTACTTTTCTGTGAACCTCAGGAAGCAGAAGAGAAATATCTCTCTCCCTATGCTTTCAGAGGAGAATGTAGAGAAAAATATGTGTGTTGTACTCAGATTTCTCTTTGGTGAAGTGTGGACTATGACAAGAGTAATAGAGAGGTAAAATCTCTCTCTAAATGTTTCTTGCAATGGACTAGAAAGTGTTCAACTCAATAGTCATTGAACCTTTGTGCATAACACTGTAGATGAAAAAATTTCTTAAGATATGATTTCTGTTTCCAAAGAGCTAAAAGAATAACTGTATATACATATTTATATTTTAAAGCAAAATGTTCTGTATCTCAAGGATCTATACTGGTCTATGAATGTCCCTATTTATTTTAAAGTAGTATAGGGAATGACCTTTTAGAGGAGGAGGTATGTGAAACAAGCATCTGAAGTTTGAATTGTGATATGCATATCTGAGAGAAGGGCATTACCAGAACTTTATAAACCTTCCTAAATGTAGAAGGAAAACAATTAAAGGATTATCAGGAAATAACAGATAATTCAGTCAACTGATTTGGCATATGTACAGTTTAGGCAAAGGAGATAGATAGTTTCATATTCTCATAGGCCTGAAATAAAACACAAAGAGCTTATATTCATTTCAGTGAGCTGTGAGGGGTAATGTGATGAGAATCATTTTAGATAATTAACTTGGTATTAATATATATTCAGAGAAATATATGTATTTTCAGAGTAATTCAAGATACCGTGAATGGGAGCACCTGACACTCAGGTGACAGGTAACCATGGCCTCAATTGGTGTGATAGCCCAGGGAGCAGATGGGAAAATTGGTTTTAGAAATACAGCTAGGGGCTGGTGACTTGTGGAGATTTCTCTACCCTGTTCTCTACTCATCACACTTCCTTTCCCAGAGAAAAGAAATTCCTAATACGTTTGGCCCCTGTTCCAAGATTGCTCAGGTCACATTTCTAGTTTCTGGTCTCTAAACTCTCACAATCATGAGGACAGGTTGCTCTTTCATTTCATCTTTTCTTGTGACTAGAAAACCAGGGTTGGAGATCACTTGCACTTCTGTACACACACACACTGCTGTATTTAGTCTCCAGGAGCCATCCAGAGGAAAGATGGGACTGGGGCTTTATGACCTCTCTTAAACGGATCGTATTCTCCATTCCCATCTTCCAGAGACTTCTAACTTGCGGCTTTCACTGTTGAGCCCAGCTGAATAACACAGTCGTGATTTTGTTTCCCATTTTCTCCTGGCCCCTTTGCACCTGTTTTGTTAGGAACATCATGCCGACGGTGCTTATTTTAATGGATCATTAAATATTTCTTGGATTTCCCCAAATGTCATCTTAACAGCACCCAACCCCACTATCTCCACAAACAAGTGGATCCTATGGCCTGCACATATTAGAGGCAATATAATTGATGTTTCAGATGACTATTTCCAGATGTAGATTGCCTGGGTTGTGATACTTGCTCCATCGTTACTGAGTACATGACTTTAGGAAAGATGTTTAACCTCTGTGTCTCAGTTTCCTCGTGTATAAAATGAAGACAGTAATAGTAACTTAATCATAGGATTGTTGTGAAGGCTAAATTAGTGTTTGGCATAGAGTTTGCCACATAATCAACAGTAAACAATAGCTACTGTGATTAGTAAAGATTCAGTAACTAACTAGGTTTGTGTGGTTGATGCAGTTATCAATGATTTCTACAAAATTTGGGGTGGTGAAGTTGACAGTAATTTCATAATCAGAAATAAGTCATTGTGAAAGCAGAAGTGATTCACAGATGAATGAGGGTTATGATACTGACTTAGGACTTGTACTTGAAGCTCTAACATGCCATTGACATAATAAAAATATGGTAAATGGAAATAAGGATCTCAAGCCTGAGAGAAAGATCAGGACCGTAAAGATAAAAATTGGGGACATGTCAACATTGCTGAATCTTGTAGTAAGAACTCTGAAACTTGAGAAGAGATTTAATAAATGCTAAATACTTTCTGTGGATTAGATACTGTGTCAAATGTTTTGAGAGTTTTTTTTTCTTCTTTGATTTTTTTTTCTCAATTTTTATTATTTCTCACAAATGGCTATTTTTTTAAGTGAGGAAATTAAGGCTGAAGTATATTGTTTTCTTAAAGTATCATAGCTGAAATCTACAAGCAAGCTATTAAACTAATCTCTAGCAAGATTACAGAACACAGGGTCATGATGAAAATAAGTTGATTATATTTCTGTATACTAGCGATAAGTAGTTGAAATTTTTGAAAATTAAAAGTTTTTTAGTACTGTTTGTAATAGCATCAAAAATGCTAAATACTTAAGGATAAAATTAACAAAATATGAAGCAAGTACCTGACACTGAAAATTAGTAAATATTGCTGAGAAAAAATAAGGCAGACCTAAATAAATAGAGAGATGCATCACATTCCTAGATTGGAATGCTGAGTATTGCCAAAGTGTCAGTTGTCTTCAAAGTGATTGATAGATTCAGTGCAGTTGTGATGAAAAATTCAGCAGGTATTTTGTGGGAAATTAGAAGCTAACCTAAAATTTACATGGAAATTTACAGGACCCAGAATATCCAAAATAATTTTTTAATACGAAAGTGCCAGTATAATTCAATAAAGAATTATATAATCTTTTCAGCAACATGGTAGAACATTTTGATATCCATATGCAAAAAACTAAACCACAATCCTTACCTCAAAATATAAAATTTAATATGTAATCATTCATAGATCTAAATGTAAGGACAAACACACTTACACACAAAAATACAGAAAAATCTTATTAACCTTGGGTTAGTCAAAGAATACGTAAATAGGACACAAAGAGTGTGAACCATAAAGAAAACACTTGTTAAACTGGACTTCATGAAAAAGGAAATTTTTGCTCTTCTGATAAAAAAAGAGAAGGCAGACAAATCATGGAGTTAGAGAAAACATTTGCCCAAAACATATCTAATAAAGAACTTGTATCCAGAATACTTACAACTTAGAAGATAAACTTTCCACTTAAAAAAAAAAAAATGGCCAAGGTTTGAATAGACATTTCATGAAAGGAGAAATGCAAATAACCAATAAGCAAAAGAAAAGATGCTCAATATCATCACTCACTGGGAAAATGAAAACTAAAACCACAATTAGATACCATGACAACCAGAATTCTACAATCTAGAATGGCTAGCTTTTAAAACACAAATATTACCAGATGTTGGCAAGATTGTGGATTAGCTGGACTGTCTATACATTGCTGGTGCGAATGTGGAGTGGTACAATCACTTTGGAGAACAGTTTGGCAGTTTCTTATAAAGTTGAGCATTAACTTACTGTATGATTCAGCAGTCCTACTTCAGGTTATTTACCCAAGAGAAATAAAAACGTGTCTACAAAGGGCCTGAATGTAAATGTTTATTTATAGCAGCTATATTCATAATGGCCCAAAACTGAAAATAGCCCAAATACACATCAGATAGTGAATGAATGAGCAAATTTTGGTATATTCATTCTCTGAAAAACTACTCAGCAAGAAAAAGGAACCAACTACTCAACACACAACTCCGTTGGTAAATCTTTTTAAAACGTCTTATGTTGAATGAAAGAAGGCAGTTAGAAAAGGCTGCATACTGTTTGACTTCATACATGTGACATTCTAGAAAAGGCAAAACTAATGACTGATGATGAGTCACCAACAGCCAGAGGTAGGTTGAAGAAACTGACTTCAAAGTAGCACAGGGAATTTAGGGGTTTGATGATAATGTGGTTTGATTGTGGTCATGGTTGCATGACTGTAAACATTTGCCAAATTCATAGACTTTTATACTTCAAATTGATTTGGCTGCTCTAGGTCTTAGTTGTGACACATGGGGATCTTCGATCTTCGTTGCAGCATGTGGGATCTTTAGTTGCAGCATGCGGGATCTTTAGTTGCAGCGTGCAAACTCTTAGTTGTGGCATGTGGAATCTGTTAGCAGTTAGCTGGTCAGGGATTGAACCCAGGTCCCCTGCATTGGGAACATGGAGTCTTAGCCACTAGACCACTTGGAAAGTCCCAAGCTGATTTTTTTTTTTTAAGTGATTAAAAAAGGTATAGTCAGTGGGTGGTTATGCCAATATTCAAATGTATTTCTTTACTTTTATGGCAGGGGTGGGAGAATCAGACAAAAAATAATAGAAATTTTAAGATGTCTATTTTCAGATGACTTGTAGGAGTGAAAACTAGTAAGAGGCTAAATTGTGACGATGCAAAACCAGCACTATAAACAAATAGGAAAGAAGGGTCATTAAAGAGCTGACAGAGTTAAGATAAAAGTTGAGCTTTTTAAAATTTTTTAGGACACAGGAGAGCTTAGCAGATTTGTGAGTAGAGGAGGCACACTATGACAGAGAAAGTTTGAAAATGTAATCAAGTGATGATTGAGGAAGTCGAAGTGTTTTGGTATCAAGAGGTCAACTGGAGAACTATGATCCTTCGAACCTGAAAAGGTTCTGCTATTTTCAGAGATGGCAGCATTAGAAAAGAAAGAAAATTAGGGTATAAAGAGGTTTAGCGTAGAGAGGAGAGAATTGAAAGAAACTTTTGTTGGATAGGTAACTGATCTTAGTAAAGAAGGAGTCATCAAAGGAGAATGAAGAAGGCTCTAAGTGACCCAAGGGTCTTAATAAAAGCATTTTTTTGGAACACTCAGTGTAGAAAATAGAATAGTCTAATAGATATGGATAAGTTTATTCCAAGCATCAGTAAGAGTTAGGTCATAAACTTGGTTAGCATGTTGTCACTAGTGTTCCAGAGCTACTCTTAATTCAAATAAGAGCCAAAGCAAATCTAGCCTGCCATCTGTTTTAGTACAACCTGCAAGCTAAATGTGGATTTTTATATTCTTTAATTATTAGGAAAAAAGTCAGACGAATGTGTCATGACATATGAAATTCAAATGTTAGTGTCCATAAATAAAGTGTTATTGGAACACAGCTACAGTCATTTGCTTATGGATCATCTATGCCTTCTTTCAAGCTACAGCTGCACAAAGCCCAGGTTTTTTGCTTCTAGACCTTTACAGAATAAGTTTGCTGATTCCTCATCTCAAGCATTTATGCCAGCTTTTCAGTAGCTCCCACAAGTAGCAGTGGTCATTATCCATCTTCTCTGCAGCCATTCCCACTCCTGAGTAGGCGGGTTACCATTTGTAGATTTCTTCATGGATATCAGGGTTCTCTTCCCAATGCATCTCTTTAGCGGGGCAAATGAAAAATTATTTGACTTTGAAGACATAGTTCTGTGTCTCGATAAGGATAAGATATTCACATTCTACTAACTGGAAACAAACAAAAAAACAAGTTCTATGCTTGCAAAATTTCAGTATTTCAAGGAATTAGAATATTTTATGGTTCATGTGAAACATAGTGCAGCATGTAGGCCAGATTGAAAACTGAAATTTGTTGGCCAGGAAAGCACGTAAGGTCACCTATCATTTTATCCATGACCGGCCTTTTTTCGTTTGTTTTAGAAAAAGTTTTGGTGATCTTGAGTATTTATTAAACAAATACTTAGTGTTTACTATACCACCACAATTTTAAGCATTTTACTGGTATGAGCTCAATCCTCCTAACATGATGAAATAGCTATAATTATTCACATTTTATAACTATGGAAACTGAAACACAGATAGTAAGGGGCAGTTGTGGATCCATTGCAGTCTAGCTTTAGAATCGTTGCTTAATTTAATTATATGTAAATATTTAAAATTGCAGTTGATAAAAGAGTACTTTAGTCTCATCACATGAACCTTCAGTATCACTTGAGACACTTTTTGAATCAATTAAAATGGTTTTCCAAAACGTCATCTTCACTGCTTTTTGTATTTTTCATTTTTGAAATCCTTAGATGGTACTATTGCCAAATTTTCATCTTTTACCACAGTACCCTTTCCAAAAAGTTTTTTTTCCATTTGTTGTTTTGGTGTGTTTGTGATCTTCACTACGTGACTCATTGTTTCATTTTTAAGATAAGCTTTGACATCTGCTTTGGTTGTAAGGTGGAATCCAGAAATAATTATTAAATGTGTTAAATGTCTTTCCCTCCATATTTATTGATTCCTCCAAGAGGACAGTATCAGCATCAAAATTTGCATTGATTATGGTCTTTACAAGCCAGTGTGTCCTTTCTACACAGTGTTTTACATTTCAAAGTAAAGTGATTGAGAGAATTCTCAATGGAAAGGATGTTATAAAAACTCAAAGAAAAAGTGACACCATTTTTGCCTTCAGGATGGTGTTTGAGGGAAAGGCCTCATCTTACATTCATACCCGTACTATAGGCATTGGTGGGCAGAGAGCCAACTTTGTCCAAAGCAAGAGCAGTAGCTTTTCTCTCTAGACTTCTAGGACATCCATAATACCTTTAATGACCTGAGCCTCCTTAAACTCCACACCTAAACTCAGGTTTACTCTGCCCATGGGGAACCATTGTGTGTTTGATTCTTTTCATGGACAGCCCTAGCCTGTTTCACCTTCTCTTTCACCTTTGTCTCTGCAGTCTTCCTTCTATAGTCGTGTCTGTCCACACTTACCTGCCAACAGGATGCTGCTGGAGATTGAGTGTGTCTTTTTGGTACATACTTAACTTTCATTTGGATTTTTTTCTCTCTTGGACACAGGATTTTCTAGGAGAAGAGCCCAGAAATTTGAGGCAGTTCAGTTCAGATCTGGGTGCAAATTCCAGCTTTGTTACTTACTTGGGCAAGTTATTAACTTTTTCAAGTCTCAGTTTCTTTATCTCTGACAAGAGAGTAATCCACAACTCTGTGTTAGTTTTAGAGATGATTAAGTGAAAAAAATATGTATACATGGATAGCAAATACAAATATAAGGCACTAAATTATTGAGCTCTGTCCTTTGTAGTGGTCTGTACATATGCTGACAGGAGTCATGCCAGTTCAAATCTTCTTACAGTAAATCCTTTAGAGTTCATCTCTGACTGATTTGTTAAGTCTATATTTATTTGGCTGGGCCCGGTCTTAGTTGTGGCATCTAGGCTCTTTTTAGTTGTGGCATGCAAATTCAGTTGTGGCATGTGAACTCTTAGTTGTGGTGTGCAGGGTCTAGTTCCCTGATCAGGGATTGAACCCGGGCCCCCTGCATTGGGGGTGCAGAGTCTTAGGCACTGGACCACCAGGGTAGTCCTTCATCTCTGACTTTTGATCACAAGCCTCCCTCTAGCTTAATATTAGAAAGTGGAGGCCTTGGGTCTTCGTTAGAATAACAAGTAAGAAAAAAGGAAGAGGCAACGGACCCTAATAAAAGTGCCAACCTTCTCCCAGCCTGGGGCTTTCCTGGTGGTTCAGACAGGAAAGAATCTGCCTGCGATATAGGAGACCTGGGTTCGATCCCTGGGTTGGGAAGATCCTCTGGAGAAGGAAATGGTTACCCACTCCAGTATTCCTGCCTGGAGAATTCCATGGACAGAGGAGCCTGGTGGGCTATAGTCCATGGGATCACAAAGAGTTGGACATGACTGAGCAACTAACACTTTGACACTTTTCCCCCAGCCTAGTGAGAAGGAGCTTAAGGAGCAGCAAACACTCCCTGGGCTGGAAGGGTACAGGAAAAGTGTAAGGAGAGAGGTGGGGCTCCAGGAAATAGTTAAGGAGAGAAAGCATTTCTTCACAGTACTAATGTGAGATTTTAAAATGTTTATTTTTTTTCATTCAATGAATACTTATTTTCTTTGATTATATTAAATACTTTATTGTTGCACTTTCATCCTGATGTGTTTATTAGCCATAAGTAGACACTTAAATAGATACCTCAGTATGCAGAGATTTTCTGAAATTTTATAAGGTTTCTCATTTGACAGATAGCCATAGAAAAATAAAAAGTATGATCATAGCATGATGTGTTAACTGTGCTAACTGGCATGATATGTTATTGTATATCCACTTGTTTGAAAATCCTGAGGTAGTATTGTACAGGAAAACTGGCAAGCAATTATCTAGTCCATTAAGTCTAAGGAGAGAACTTTAGAGAGGACCAAGTAGACATAACAGAGAGATTTGGTTCCTCGCATTATTGTGTTTTGTTTTTCTTCTTCATGTCTGTTTTACATGCCCTCACAATAGACATTCTTGCGGGTAGGCTAGTGAGTTGCACTTATATATTTTAAACCTTGTGTACATTTTGCAACAATTTTAATTCATTACAGAACCTAGATGTATCATGCTATATGCTATCATATCATGCAAACTTTGCTCTGCTTGCGATTCTGTTTTTAAAATATATTTTGAATGTTGTCCTGTCTCCATCCACCACCTTAGTCATTAGGTAAACTACATTTTTAGAAACTTTAATCTTTCTTGTAGCTCATTCATACCTATCCTATCATTTTGGTTTTTTTCTTCCCTTCACTTCCTGTAATTTGTTTTTATCTTAAACTGACACCCAAACCGGGAAATAGTCATCTTAATTCACTGGTTTTGTCATATTTCAGAAAGACTGTCACTCATCAGATTAGTTTATGATACTTTTGTGTTTTCTATCCTGGCTTGGACCTACTTAGTAATTTCAGTTTTGTAACACCTAAAATGGCTAATATGAGTCTGTTTATTCAGTAAAGAGTCATGAAGAGCTTATTACATACCAGCTGATACACTAGATCCTAAGAATCCAGAGATACATTAAACTTGAATAACTAGAATAACTTGTATTTTAATTGTACAAGGCACTGTTGTATGCTTCTCACGTATATTTGCTCATTTAGTCAGCTTGAACTCAACAGTCCCAAGTCTGTCCTCAGAGATGGAGCCATGGCATGTAGAATTCTTACAGGTTCCAGAGGCGATGCTGATGGTCATCTCTGGTTGGACAGATAGAATCAAGCTCAGCCTTAGAATAGAAAAATGTCTTCCTAGTGATGCAGCTGTACTATCAATCTATATGATTTTGAAGACCCTGAACTCTGGTTTCTAGATGTCTGTTCAGGAATTTTTCTAGAGTTCTCATGGAATTCTTGAGCCTATTTTCAAACACTTTTATATAAGTTAAGCTGTAGATTTTTGCCTGTTAATAGGAAGTTTGTCTAAATAAATGACCTTTATATTCCATTTTACCTTAAACAGTACTTTGTGTGTTATCTCTAATAAGTTGATTTCCATTCTTTGCCCTATATCTTGGGGGAAAATGGGGCAAAACCATGATTAGCCTGCATTCTGCTACTGTTCATACCTGACACTGTTCTTCATAAAAGCTCGCCCCAAAAGTGTTTTTTCTTAAGACTTCATTTTTTTAGAGCAGTTTTAGGCTCGCAACAAAATTGAGAGGAAAATACATAAAGCAAACTATATAACTATTTTTAGATTTGACTTTTTAATGCTCTGATTATCTTTCTTTAATGTAGCTTAACACTTACATTAAAAAGTCTATATTGAAAGCAGCATGAAATAGTTTTGAGTGCTCTGATGCACTGATGTAATAAATAACTCTTAGTTCAGAGGAGATTGAAGTTGAATTTTAAGTGTTGTCATGTTGCCACAAAAGAGAAAACAGCTATGCATTCAAATACTGTTATAAAATATTTTACTCTAATTTTATCTCATGCATGCTTTGATTTATTTTAAGGCAGCATTCCTTTCGTTTTATTTGTTTCACTTAAGTACTTACTTTTATCTTCACATACCTGGTACCAATGTTTTGCCTTTATAGATGGCCAAATATTACTATATATTGTTTATTAAAAACATTACATATTTTATTTGATCATGATATGATAGATGCATTGAATTACTCTTAATGCATGCTTGAAATTCTTATAAATCCATGGTACAGTTGTTAAACATACTCAGCGTTTTTAACTCAGCAAAAGAAGCTCTCTCACATTCATTGAAGAATTAGCTTGTAAGCCAAAAATGACAGATGTAGTATTACAGCTGAGACGTGGACTTGTTGAAAAAAATCATCTTAATGGCAGAAACATTTGGACAGATACCCAAGCGCCTTTTAAATCCCTTTCTCATGTCCTGTAGTAATCATTGTTGTAATACTGATGGTTGTTTTGTTAAGTTTTTACTACCTGCGTTTTTTGTTGTTGTTGTTGTTTTTCAGTTTAGAAAATTTCACACTTGAAATGGCCAGAGTTACTAGAGTTATGTTTCTCTGTAACATAATAATGTGTATCTTTAAACTACTCTGCTAATATTCACTGAAAATAGTTTGGTTTCAGTATCTAGGTATATATTTTAAAATTTTATAATACTGAGAACACAAAAAAATGAGAGAACAGTTAGTAGAGCAATAGGTAGCAATAATGTACAAAAGTAAAACCTTTAAAATTACATTTTTCATTTTAATGTCAATGAAAAGAAAGCGATTTCGAATATATCCTCTAATATATGTTCATTGTTCTAAACGTGTTTTTGACCTTTAGAACTTTCACATGGGCAACATGGTCCTGTCAGTAAATTTCTTTCCTTACAAACAGTGATTCTCAATTAGAAAACAAACACTTCCCTCTAGGGGGGCATAGTACAGGGTAGCAAGCTGGTATGTAATCTGAATAACATGAGATTTTGGTATACTCACCTTTCCAACTGATATATATATTGATACAATTGAAGAGTATAACTATATATTTAAATGTTAAAGAAGTAGTGATATGATGTTATTTATAAAGAAAAACCTGTAGGTATTTTGACAAATCCTCCTTTGAAAATTCACTTGTAAGCTGCAATATCAATATGTATAAATATAAATGTGTATATAAACGTGCATTCATTTGAAATGTATAAAACTACATAAAATTTTGGGTTTTGTTTTGTTTGCTTTTTAAATTTATTTATTTATTTTTGGTTGCACTGAGGTGTGCGAGGCACACAGGCTTCAGTAGTTGCCACACATAGGCTCAGTAGTTGCAGCTCGCAGGCTCTAGAATGTGGGCTCGGTAGTTGTAGCGCATGGGCTGAGTTGCTCAATGGCATGTGGAATCTTCCCAGACCAGGATCGAACCCATGTCCCCTGCATTGGCAGGTGGATTCTTACCCACTGTACCACCAGGGAAGTCCTGTTTGCTTTTTTTTTTTTTTAATAATTTTATTCATTTATTTATTTTTGGCTAGGCTGGGTCTTTGTTGCTACCTGGGCCTTTCTCTAGTTGCGGCGAGTAGGGGCTGCTCTTTGTTGCAGTGTGCAGGCTTCTCATTACGGTGGCTTCTCTTGTTGCAGAGCACAGACTCTAGAGCTTTGGTAATTGCAGCATGTGGCCTCAATAGTTGTGGTTCCCAGGATCTAGAGCACAGGCTCAGTAGTTGTGGCACACAGACTTAGTTGCTCCATGGCATGTGGGATCTTCCCAGACCAGGGATCAAACCCTTGTCTCCAGCATTGGCAGGTGGATTCTTTAACACTGAGCAGCCAGGGAAGCCTTTGTTTGCTTTTTTAAAGTAACAAATTAGAAATTGGAGATTGGGTCTGATAGAGCAGGAGTGCTTATTTCTGGCTTCAGAGATCTTTCAGTGTTTTCAGGACATTAAAAAACTAAACCAACCAAAGACTTAACTTTACTACACATTGCTGATATAATGATAAGTACTTCATCCCTTATTTGGCTAATAAATAAACACTTCAATTTTGAGAAGTAAAATAGAGTGAAAAAGTTGGCTTAAAGCTCAACATTCAGAAAACTAAGATCATGGCATCCAGTCCCATCAGTTCATGGCAAATAGATGGGGAAACAGTGGAAACAGTGGCTGACTTTACTTTTTTGGGCTCCAAAATCACTGCAGATGGTGATTGCAGCCATGAAATTAAAAGACGTTTACTCCTTGGAAGGAAAGTTATGACCAACCTAGGCAGCATATTAAAAAGCAGAGACATTACTTTGCCAACAAAGGTCTGTCTAGTCAAGGCTATGGTTTTTCCAGTAGTCATGTATCGATGTGAGAGTTGGACGGTGAAGAAAGCTGAGCGCCAAAGAACTGATGCTTTTGAACTGTGGTGTTGGAAAAGACTCTTGAGAGTCCCTTGGACTGCAAGGAAATCCAACCAATCCATCCTGAAGGAGGTCAGTCCTCAGTGTTCATTGGAAGGACTGATGTTGAAGCTGAAGCTCCAATACTTTGGCTACCTGATGCTAAGAGCTGACTCATTTGAAAAGACCCTGATGCTGGGAAAGATTGAGGGCAGGAGGAGAAGGGGATGACAGAAGATGAGATGGTTGGATGGCATCACCAACTCAATGGACATAGGTTTGGGTAGACTCCGGGAGTTGGTGATGGACAGGGAGGCCTGGCATGCCATGGTTCATGGGGTCACAAAGAGTCGGACATGACTGAGAGATTGAACTGAACTGAACTGAAAATAGATGTCAGCCATAATTATTTAAATGGAAGGTGCTTAAGTTTACATTTTTTAAATTGTTCATTTCAAATATTTTTAAGTTACCTTTAAAAACTACTTTTAAGTCAAACCACATAATATAAAAACAACTTTCTTTCCAACCTCCCACATCTCCCAGATACCATTACCTACAGTAATATCATTTTGCCAGGATGCACATTTTTATTGTTCTTACATGATTTTGGATATATCTATAATACATGTCTAAATATGTATGTAAGTAATTAATCAAGCTTGTATTTTTTAAGCAAACACATCAGAATATATGGATCGGCATGATAATATCCTCCACAAAGTAAGCACTTTTTGGGCTCATACAATGCTTTTCCCAACTGTTCAGTCATTGCTCAGTATAGTTACTTTATAGCACAATCCTTAGAGTAGCCTTTAATTGTAAGATCTTTGTTCCTTCAAAGATGTATTTGTTTTTGGAAAATCATACTTAGAGTAAAACTCATTGCTTTGGGTGGGTGAATAAACTGGGCACTACTATTAGTATAAAAACTGAAGTGAGAAACTGGGGAAGGGCTAAATATCTTGACAATCGAGGAATAATTAAGAATGGAAAATTATGGGGCCAATAAAAATAACACTTAAAAAGGGGGTTTAGTAGCATAGAAAATTTTTTACATGCTACTGAGGGGGACTAGGATAGCAAATTCTATATGAAGGTGTGGTTTACATATAGAATATACATAGCAAGCATGTTTATATATGATAAGATCAAAAATTGGTGAGAAACCACATTTCATACACCTGTGGGACCATTTTTAATTGATTACTGCCTCTTGGGAGGGCAGTATCTCTTAAAATTAAAAATCCTTTGATTCAACAGTTCCACTTCATGATCTTTCTTAGAGAAACATTCACTCATGAGCTGGAGGCATTATTTAAGATCATCTTTGAAACACTCTGTGTAATAAAAAAAAAAAAAAAAATCAGAAATAATCTAAATGGTCATCAGTTTAGTACAAAATAAATGAATTTGGGAATTAGTTAAATGATTATGTCCACTTTGTGATCAGCTACATAGAAAACGGAAAGAATGAGGTAGAGACATGGAAAGATTCCCTGTATTCTTAGATGAAAAATAGTTTACAGACTGTATGTGACATGCTGCCATTTAAAAAACAAACAAACAAAAGGAGATTGATATATCCTTCTGTGTAGATGTATTGTTTAAAAAGAAAACCTCAATGAAGATGCACAGAAAAGTGGTAAATAGGAGATCTTTAATCTTTACTTGGGGTTTCCCAAGTGTCACTAGTGGTAAAGAACCCACCTACCAATGCCAGAGACATAAAGACATGTAGATTCGATCACTGGATCAGTAAGATCCCTTGGAGAAGGAAATGGCAACCCACTCCAATATTCTTGCCTGGAAAATCACATGGACAGAGGAGCCTGGTGGGCTATAATCCATGGGGTCACAGAGAATTGGACATGATTGAAGCAACTGAGCAAGCAAATGTTTACTTGTAATATTTGAAGTTTTTCCCTAGGCATGGATATGATACAGAATTAAAATTAAAATCTTCCAGTTTGTGCTTTAGTTAGTTTTGTTCTTAACTGGTAAATGTAATTCTTTATTTCCTTTGTTCACCAGGTCAATCTACTGTAATTTATTTTTGTTGAACTCTTTTGACTTTGCTTATGGGTGTATGTGTATATGTGTATATTCCATTATTTTAATTGTCATTTGCCTGATTTTGTAACTGCCATTTGTCTGGGGTTCATCTTTGGTTTCTAGTTTTTGGATATTTGTTTTAATCTCACTTAACGCCATAACAAGCTACTTGTGGAATCTTCATTTCTGACCAGAGATCAAGCCCTGAGCCTTTGGAGTGGGAGCCTGACTCCTAGACCCTAGACTACCAGAGAACTAACCCTAGGGAGTATCAAATAGTGAGAACTCACACAACGGAAACCACCTGAATACAAGATCCGGCATCACCCAACCACCAGTAGCCCCCTGGGCAGGACGCCTCATCTAAACAACAAACAAACAGAAACACAAACCCAGTCATCAGCAGACAGGATCACCACCTCACTCAGCCTTGCCCATCAGAGGAAAAACAAACAAACAAAAAAGAACAAATCTCACCCTGTACGAAGCTTACACAAACCACTGGACCAACCTTAGGAGGGCGGAAACCAAAATGAACAGAGAATTCAACCTTGAAGCCTGGGAAAAGGAGACCTCAAACACAATAAGTTAAAAAAATAATGAAAAGGCAGAGAAACACTACACAGATCAAGAAACAAACTAGAAACACGGAAGTCCAAATAAATGAAGAGGAAATAGGCAAACCACCTGAAAAAGAATTCAGAATAATGAGAGTAAAGATGATCAAAAACCTTGAAAACAAAATGGAGAAAATTCAAGAATCAATTAACAAGGACCTAGAAGAAATAAGGAATAAACATACAGAGATAAACAACACAATTACTGAAATTAAAAATACTCTAGAAGGAATCAATAGCAGAATATCTGAAGCAGAAGAATGAATCAGTGAGCAGGAAAATAAAATGATGGAAACAGCTTCTGAAGAGCAGAATAAAGTAAAAAGAATGAAAAGAACTGAGGATAGTCTCAGAGACCTCTGGGACAATATCAGACGCACCAACATTTGAATTATAGATCCAAAGAAGTCCCAGAAGAAGAGAAAAAGAAAGGGTATGAGAAAGTTTTTGAAGAGAGTATAGCTGAAAATTTCCCCAGCATGGAAAAGGAAATTGTCAATCAAGTCCAAGAGGCACAAAGAGTCCCATACAGGATAAACCCAAGGAAAAACACACCAAGACACACAGTAGTCAAACTAACAGACTAAACACAAAGAGAGACTTGAGAGCAGCAAGGGAAAAGCAGCAAGTAACATACTTGGGAAACCCCACAGGCTTAACAGCTGATCTCTCAGCAGAAACACTGCAGGCCAGAAGGGAATGACAGGATATATTTAAAGTACTGAAAGGAAAAAATCTACAACCAAGATTACTGTACCCAGCCAGGATCTCATTCAGAATTGATGGATAAATAAAAAGCTTTTAAGACAAGCAAAAGTTAAGAGAATTCAGTACCACTAAACCAGCTTTACAACAAATGTTAAAGGGACTTATGTAGTCAAGAAATACAAGAGAAGAAAAAAGATCTACAAAATCAACCCAAAACAATTAAAATGGCAATAGGAACATATATATCAATAATTACTTTCAATGTAAATGGATTAAATGCTTCAACCAAAAGACAGACTGGATAAATGGATACAAAAACAAGACCCATATATATGCTGTCTATGAGAAACCCACTTCAGACCTCAAGACACATATAGACTGAAAGTGAGAGGATGGAAAAATATATTCCATGCTAATGGGAAGCAAAAGAAAGCTGGAGTAGCAATCCTCATATCAGACAAAAATCGACCTTAAAATAAAGAAGATTACAAGCGATAAGGAAGGACACTACATAATGATCAAGGGATCAATTCAAGAGGAAGACATAATGATTGTAAATATCTATGCACCCAGCATAGGAGCACCTCAGTACATAAGACAGACACTAACTAAAAGGAGAAATTGACAGTAACACAGTGATAGTAGGAGACTTTAACACCCCACTCACACCAATGGACAGATCATCAAAACAGAAAATTAATAAGGAAACAGAAGTCTTAAATGATACATTAGATGAGATGGATCGCATCGTTATCTTCAGGACATTCCATCCAAATGCAGAAGAATACACTTTCTTCTCAAGTGCACATGGAGCATTCTCCAGAATAGACCACACCATGGGTCATATATCAAACCTCAGTAAATTTAATAAAATTGAAATCGTATCGAGCATTTTCTCCAACCACAACACCATGAAACTAGATATCAGTTGCAAGAAAAAAACTGTAAGAAACACAAACACATGAAGGTTAAACAACACGTTTCTATAACCAACCAGTTACTGAAAGAAATCAAAAGGGAAATCAAAAAATTTTTAGAAACAAATGACAATGAAAACACAACAACTCAAAACCTATGGGATGCAGCTAAAAGCAGTTCTAAGAGGGAGGTTTATAATAATACAATCCTACATCAAGAAACAAGAAAAACATCAAATAGACAATCCAACTTTGCACCTAAAACAACTGGAAAAAGACCAAAAAAAAAAAAAAAAAAGCCCCAACATTAGTAGAAGGAAAGAAATCATAAAGATCCAAACAGAAATAAATGAAAAAGAAATGAAGGAAACAATAGTAAAGATGAATAAAACTAAAAGCTGATTCTTTGAGAAGATAAACAAAATTGACAAACCTTTAGCCAGACTCATTAAGGAAAAAAGAGAGAAGAATCAAATCAACAAAATTAGAAATGAAAAAGGAGAGGTTACAAAAGACAATGCAGAAGTGCAAAGGATTGTAAGAGATTTTTATGAACAACTATATAGAAATAAAGTGGATAACCTGGAAGAAATGGACAGATTCTTAGAGAAGTTCAATCTTCCAAGACTGAACCAAGAAGAAATAGAAATTATGAACAACCCAATTACAAACACTGAAATTGAAGCTGTGATCAAAAGTCTCCCAAAAAACATAAGCCCAGTACCAGATGACTTCACAGGAGAATTTTATCAAACATTTAGAGAAGAGCTAATGCCTATCCTAAAACTCTTTCAAAAAATTGCAGAGGAAAGAACACTTCCAAACTCATTCTACAAGGCCACCATCACCCTAATACCAAAACCAGACAAAGACAACACAAAAAAAGAAAACTACAGGCCAATATCACTTATGAACATAGATGCAAAAATCCTTAACAAAATTTTAGCAAACAGAATTCAGGAACACATCAACAAGCTCATACACCATGATCAGGTTGGGTTTATTCCAGGGATGCAAGAATTCTTCAATATATACATATCAATCAATGTGATACACCATATTAACAAATTGAAAGACAAAAACCATGTGATAATCTCAATAGATGCAGAGAAAGCCTTAGACAAAATTCAGCACCCATTTATGATGAAAACTTCAAAAACTGGGTATAGCCTACCTCAACATAGAGAGCTAATTAGTGAGTTTAGAAATGTTGCAGGATACAAAATCAATACACAGAAATCAGTTGCATTTCTATATACTAACATTGCAGCAAAAAGAATTAAAATATCCCATTGCAATAAACTTACCTAAGGAGACAAAAGAACTGTACACAGAAAATTATAAGACACTAATGAAAGAAATCAAAAATGACATAAACAGATGGGTAGGAACAATGGAGAAATGCCTGTTTAGGTCTTTTCCCCACTTTTTGATTGGGTTGTTTGTTTTTCTGGCATTTTCACAACAATATTGTGAAAATGACTATACTACCAAACACAATATTCAGATTCAGTGCAATCCCTATCAAATTACCAATGGCATTTTTCACAGAACTAGAACAAAAAATTTCACAGTTCATATGGAAACACAAAAGACCCCAAATAGCCAAAGTACTCTTGAGAAAGAAGAATGGAGCCAGAAGAATCAACCTTCCTGATTTCAGATTTTACTACAAAGCTACAGTCATCAAGACAGTATGGTCCTGGCACCAAAACCGAAATATAGACCAATGGAACAAGATAGAAAGCCCAGAAATAAACCCATGCACTTATGGATACCTTATTTTTGACAAAGGAGGCAAGAATATACAATGGGGCAAAAATAGCCTCTTCAATAAATGGTGCTAGGAAAACTGGACAGCTACATGCAAAAGAATGAAATTAGAACACTTCCTAACACCATACACAAAGATAAACTCAAGATGGATTAAAGACATAAATGTAAGACCAGAAACTATAAAACTCTTAGAGGAAAACATAGGCAGAACACTCTGACATAAATCAAAGCAAGATTCTCTATGACCCACCTCCTAGAGTAACAGAAATAAAAACAAAAGTAAGCAAGTGGGACCTGATTAAACTTGAAAGCTTGTGCACAGCAAAGGAAACTATAAGCAAGGTGAAAAGACAACCCTCAGAATGGGAGAAATAATAGCAAATGGAACAACTGACAAAGGATTAATTTTCAAAATATATAAGCAACATACAACTTGATGCCAGAAAAACCAACAACCCATTCAAAAAGTGAGAAAAATCCCTAAACAGACATTTCTCCAAAGAAGACATATAGATGGCTAACAAACACATGAAAAGATGCTCAACGTCGCTCATTATTAGAGAAATGCAAATCAAAAGTACAATGAGATATCACCTCACACCAGTCAGAATGGCCATCATCAAAAAGTCTACAAACAATAAATGCTGGAGACGGTGTGGAGAAAAGGGAATGCTCTTGCACTGTTGGTGGGAATGTAAATTGATATAGCCACTATGGAAGACAGTATGGAGATTCTTTAAAAAAAAAAAACTAGGAATAAAACCAACATATGACCCAGCAATCCCACTCCTAGGCATATACCCTGTGGAAACCAAAATTGAAAAAGACACATGTATCCCATTGTTTGTTCCAGCACTATTTACAATAACTAGAACATGGAAGCAAACCTAGATATCCATCAGCAGATGAATGGGTAAAGAAGTAGTGGTACATATACACAATGGAATATTACTCAGCCATAAAAAGGAATACATTTGAGTCAGTTCTGATGAGGTGGATGAACCTACAGCCTATTATACAGAGTGACATGAGTCAGAAAGAGAAAGAGAAATATCGTATTTTAACACAAAAATACGGAATCTAGATGAATGGTACTGAAGAACTCATTTACCGGGCAGCCATGGAGAAACAGACATAGAAATAGACTTATGGACATGGGGAGATTGGAGGAGAGCATTAGATGTTTGGAGAGAGTAACATGGAAACTTACATTACCATATGTAAAATACATAGCCAATGGGAATTTGCTGTATGGATCAGGAAACTCAAACAGGGGCTCTGTATCAACCTGGACGGGTGGGATGGGGAGGGAGGTTCAAAAGGTAGAGGATATATGTTGTACCAATGGCTGATTCATGTTGAGGTTTGACAGCAAACAACAAAATTTTGTAAAGCAATTATCCTTCAATAAAAAACAAATTAAAAAAAACCTTGAAAATATTTACTTGTGCAGAGGAGATATATGAAAATATAAACAGTAGTTATCATTATAAGCTTACAATTTACATTTTTTTCTGTTTTCCATATTTGCTAAAATTCTATAATAAATTTATTATTTGTATAATCAACACAAAAATTATAAAGCCATTTTGGATAAATGATGAAAGACATTTCTCAAGTGGCTTATAGATTACCTCAGAATAAAAGTAAATCCAAAGTATTTTTTAAACAGTGATCAAATTGTTCATTCACGTAAGTGTCTATTCCCTGCCCTATGAAGTAGTAGCACTTATCCAAATGTCACCGGTGCATTTGTTAAAAATTTAGTTCTCTTTGTTTTATTTATAATTTGTATAGCTGAGACTGTCTAGTAAATCCATTAGTATGGTTTGAGTAGGTAATTTTAACTACTGATTTAAGTTTCAAATCAGTGTGAAGGACTTGTATTATCTTCATATGTTTGACATTGTATCTCTTCTTTAAAAAGAAAAGGTCTTTTTTCTTTTAAAATCTTGAATATGATGCATGGCCAGTAAATATTTTTTTTTATTAATCACTTACTTTAGTTCTGAAATACAGGTTTTGGTAAACTCAGGTACACATGTCTTTGCTCAAATACCACCTTAACAGAGGGATGCCTTCCCTGCCCAACCCCTTTAAAATAACACTATCGCTGACATCTCCATCATTCCCTTACTCTATTATTATTATTATTTATTACCATATCACTTTACATTTGTTTGCCTTCCTCACATCGTTATAATGTGAGTTCCTTAGAGTGGTAATGCAATTTGTGCTTCTCTGGTATCTAATAGAACCTGACACACTTCGGTACACAATAAATATTTTTAAATGAGTTATATGTTATGGAATGAAATATTCTGGTTGAGACTTCCCTGGTGGTCCAGTGGTTAGGACTCCACGCTTCCATTGCAGGGGCACAGGTTCAATCCCTGGTCAGGGAAATAAGATCCTGCATACCATGTGGCATGCCCACACCCACACCCACACACACAAAAGGAAATACTCTTGTTAATAGAAAGTTAACCCTATATAAAACAGCTGATTTGAAAGAAAGTAAAAAGCATACTCCATACTCATGTTTTAAATATGTAATTGATATAATACTACATATTTAAATACATATCATTGGAAGGGCTGATGCTGAAGCTCCAATACTTTGGTCACCTGATGTGAAGAGCCAACTCATTGGAAAAGACCCTGATGCTGGGAAGGATTGAGGGCGGAAGGAGAAGGGGAAGACAGAGGGTGAGATGGTTGGATGGCATCAGTGACTCAGTGGACATGAGTTTGCACAGACTCTGGGAGATAGTGAAATACAGGGAAGCTTGGTGTGCTGCAGTCCACGGGGTGACAAAGAGTCTGAGGATACTTAGTGACTGAACACCAACAACAAATAATACTAGTTAATACAAGATTAGATACAGATCTATAAATATAGATATACAGATGGATACTATTGAGAACAAGAAAACCTTTAGGGATAATTGAAAAATCAGTGGTTTAGTATCTTTAACCTAAGATAATTAGCTTTTTCTCAGTTCACAGAAGCAGAAAATCCAAATGAACAGGTTTGTGTGTGTGTGTGTTTCCTCAATTTTTAATTAGTAGAAGTGATTCGGAGGGTTTGGTTAACTGTCGGTGACTCATCCAGAAGCATTTTCAGCATGTGGTTCAGGGCTAGTAATACAAGTGGAACAGGTCTAGAAGCACAACCAAAATTCTCTCTAAACAGAATGGAAATGAGTTTTATCCCCATAGCAGGCACAGAGAGTAGTTAAGATGCAGATTAGTTATCAGCTCAACCAAAATGAATACTTCAAAGGAAAGTGAACGTCAACTCAGTGAAGCCTGTTGAAAGAACAAGGAGAAGGGGAAGCCTGAAACACCAAAGTAAAATGGGATTGGTGTCCCACCCGTGTAAACAAAATTGATTCTCAATTGATCAGAGATGACAGCTTCTGTCCTTGTCTAATCCAGTTTCCCACAGCGTAATCCCTATCTGAAGTTTCAGGCCCATCTCTGTTTCTGAGCACTTTTTTTTTGGTTTTATTTTTGTTTTTTTCACATGTAGAAAGTTCATCAGCAGCCTGTGCTCCAATTGCTTGTGGAGTTTAGAATTCATTTCTCCTCCCCACACAGAGGATTTAGTGGTCCAACCATGACTTCCTGCTCCCATGTATTCTTATAAACCCCACAAGTATTTTCTCTGTATTGACCCAGAGTTCCTCTCAAAACTTAATCTAACTGATGCCCAACTACTGAAAATCCCTCCCTGAACACTTACCTATAACTGGAAATCCTGTGACTTTGCTTAGCTGCTTTTACCAGTCTTCCTGTGTGTGCCTTGCCTCAGCTGCTTCACTGCCTTACTTCTAACTTGGACCAGCTCTCAGGGTTTCTTAATGGAAGGACCACCTGTCAGTCCTGGTAGCTGCAGGAACCTTACCACTGGATATGTGAGATCTTAGTTCCCTGACCAGGGATCAAACCGATGCCCCCGCATTAGAAGCATGAAGTCTTAACCACTGACTGCCAGAGAAGTCCCACATCCACTTTTAATATTTGGGAAGCCATGAACATTTTATGGATAAAAATTCAAAGATCAGCTGCTGTTACTCATTAGAGCAAAAACTAAAATAAATAATTATAGCAGTCTTTGAGTTTCTTCGGCCTCTCTGGTGGCTCAGACAGTAAAGAATCTGCCTGCCATGTGGAAGACTGGGTTTGATCCCTGGATCAGGAAGATCCCCTGGAGAAGGGAATGGCTACCCACTCCGGTATTCTTGCCTGGAGAATTCCATGGACAGAGGGCAGAGTTGGACACGACTAACACTTTCACTTTTGACCTTCTTACTCGTGATAACCTTGTTGATAGAGATGGGAGTAAACACACATTGCTTGGCTTAATACATCAGAGTATAATGTATAATGAGCAAACTTTCACCATAGTATATATGTAAAGACTGCTGATGTAAATATTGTTATGCAGATACTATTGTTACTTAGTGTTTTATCTAGTGCTTTTGTTCAAATGAGCTCTCCTGTTTCTGAGAACAGAATTCTATGTTGATGTCTCTCCTGCAGTTATTTTCAGCATTGCAGAATATGCCATGCTGCTTGGAGTTTAATTCACTGTAGCTGAGAGCATTTCTTATGGGTTAACTCTGTTGTTCCCTGTCTAATTGCTCATTTTCACCTTTTCACAGGTGAGATTCTCCTTGCGTGTCCAGCTTAAAGTCTGTTGCAGTGAATATTCCTTAAGAGCAAACAGTTCATTCTAGGTCTTTATAATACTATTTTTAAAGTAGCGTGTGATTTATGAGTAAGTCTTATGCAACATTCCAAATAACTTAGTATTTATTTCAATAATAAGGTCTAGTGTGCCCCATAGTTTAGCATACAAATAGGTATGGATTTCATATGTTTTATACATTTATATTTTATAAGACAATTTACCCCAGGGAGTTCAGGGCATTTTCATGTCAGTAAATTGTTGAATTAATAAATTTTTGACTAAGGTAATTTTTATACTGCTTCACTTCCATGATGATGGCTATAATCAAAGAGACAACGATACGTTTTGATAAGGATATGGAGGACTTAACCACACTCATAATTGCTGGTGAGAATGTGCAACCACACTGAAAAGCAGTTTGGCAGTTCCTCAAAAAGCTTAAAACCTGAGTGACCATATGACCTAGCTATTCTTTTATATATATATATATAATTAATGCCTGGACTTCCTAAAAAGTTAAACACACAAGCTGACATTCACCTTAAAGCCTTGGTGTGTATTAAGTGATGTGTACCAATAGGCCTGAGTGGAGCTTCTACCACTCTGAATGTGACATACTTGTAAATAAAGATTCAAGAGTACCAAGAGTGAAGTAGCTTGTAGCAAGAATCTAATGCCTGTCTTCTCTGATTATATTTTAAGTGTTCTTGTCACAAGAATGAAGCGACCGCCTTTAAAACATATTTGAAAGTTTATCTGACTTCAGAAATACCAGCTAAGATTCTTATGTAATAGGAAAAGATCATTACTGTGGTGTCAAACATAGCTGGATTTGAGACTCCATCTGAAATCTACAAGGAACTTCTTCCTCTGAAGAAATGAATTAATCTCTGAACCTCTGGTTTATCATCTGCAAAATACCTAATAGAGTGGTGGGATTAAATGAGATGCCGTGGATAAAACAGACTATACTTTCTGTTTCTCTGGGCTGCACGTACTCTTGTTTCTCTTTTAGAGCACTGCCGCCTTGGACTTCTTCCTGCTGTGTACTCAAACACACGTCTACACAAACTGAGTTAATTCTTCTTCCTGTATGTACCCATCAAACCTAGGGTTTACCTTATTGAAGTGCTTATCTTGTTCTATTGAATTTTCATATTTATTTGCATCTCTTCCCCAGAAAACTAAGTTCTTTTTTTGTTTATTTTGGCATACCACGCAGCTTGTGGGATCTCAGTTCCCCAACAGGGTCTCAGTTCCTGGACCAGGGACTGAAGACCGGCTCCGGCAGTGAAAATGCCGAATCCTAACCACTAGAACACAAGGGAACTCCAAAAAATAAATTCTTTAAAGGGGGAAAAAAATTGTCTTCCACTGTATACATATTTGCCTGGCATGGTGACTAGCTCAATAAATATTTGAAAAAAGTGAATTTTAGGAACATGTAGCATTATATCGGGTTCATAATAACTCCCTGAAAAGGCATACTATCTGTCTTTGTTTTGCTTTCTGTTAGAACATAGTCAACTTGAAGCATTTTCACATCTACAATATGCAGTGATTTATATGTTAAATGGAAATGTTTTTATTACTAGTTATACCTATGGAATGAAGAGAATGTTTCTTATCTGTGTTGTAATACACTGCTTATTGTTATATATTTATCTTTGTAATTTGTACATTATGTTTTCTTATAAAAATCAAATATATATTTACTAGCTTAAAAATTTATTTTATATATGTCTCAGGAGTTGCAAGTTAATGCATATATTTCATGCCATTCTTCTCCATTTAATTATTTAGACTTAGAATGAAATAGCAAGGTTGGAAACAATGCTATAGATTTAAGAAAGCCTATGAAATATTTGGAAATTAAGTCATTTTAAGTAATAACTGAACCTTGTTCATACCATTTTTATTTTAAATGTCTTATCTTGCAAAATAATAATAATAGGAAATAACTATTTTGGAATGGGAAAAATGAAAATAAGGAAGCAGTAGAGGAAGTTTAATTGGTATGTTTTGTCTCCCGGACTTAGCATATTTCCATACACACGACCACCTAAATTATTTACAAAAGCTTTGCTGAATAAATAAAAGTTATTTACTGAATAATAATATAGGGATATTGAACAAGTAGAAGTACTGCTTATGTTTCTATAAATTGAGATTTCTTTATTGTTTCATAATTGTTTTCTTTTTTCAGGTACAGAGAACTACAACTTAGTACAGAAAGCAAAGTGACAGAATTTCTCCATCAAAGTAAAATAAAATCTTTTGAAAGTGAGCGTGCTCAACTTCTACAAGAGGAGACTGCAAGAAATCTCACGCAGTGTCAGTTGGAATGTGAAAAATACCAGAAAAAATTGGAGGTACATATATAAGCTTTTGTTTTAAAACTAACACAGAATGTAAGCTCTGTAAGCATAAGGTCTGTATTATATTGAGCTTTTTTAAAAAGTAATCTTATTTTTCATTTAATTTTGGCTGTGCTTGGTCTCTGTTGCTGCACAATGGCTTTCTTCTAGTTGTGGCAAACTGAGGCCGTTGTGGCACTTGGGCTCAGTAGTTGTGGCGCACAGTTGCCCCACGGCATGTGGAATCTTCCCGGACCAGGGATTGAACCCGTGTCCCCTCCATTGGCAGGCAGATTGTTAACCACTGGACCACCAGGCAAGTCCATATATCATATTGAGCTTTATAAATAGTATTTGTGTTATGTATGAAAAGGAGCCGTGTCTTTAATTTTTAAAGATCTCTTATCAAGAGAATGTATCTTCCTCTTTTAGATAAAAAGGTGGAAAGAATTAATGGACAGCCTCTAAGAAAAGAAATGCAAATTGCCATAGGCCTGTTTGTTGTTTTTAAAGTGTTGGCAGAAGTACCCTTAAATGGGAAATCTCATTTAAGTAGAAAATGGACCATCCCTTTTAGAGAATGATATGGTAATTTGTGTTAAAGTTCTTAAAAAAATTGATCCAGTAATTTTAGTTAAAGGAATAATGAGGTGCTTGTTGAAAACAAGTAAGGTTTTATATTCTTTGTGTACATCACAGCATTATTTATTATCGTAAAAACTGGAAGTGTCTTAAATGTCCAACAATAGATAATTAAACAGTTTTTGATTAGTATGTTAAAATTATAAATTTTGCTGTATTCATACACTGTATGATTATGTGCAATCATGTTCTTCAATATTTTAGAATCAAGGAAGTGCTTATTTAAAACGCTGAATGAAAGATGCAGTAATATCATTAGTGTGATTAGTTAATGATGTAAGTATTCATTACAATAAACTTTCAGAGACTACATTTCGGAAAAGTACTCTGATAAGTAAAACTAAGATTAACAAAACAAAGGGAACTTCCTGGTGGTCCAATGGTTAAGAATCCACCTCAAAGTTCAAGGGGGACACGTGTTAGATCCCTGGTTGGAGAACTAAGGTACCACATACCACAAAGCAACTAAGCCCGTACACCGCAGCTACCTAGTCCTTGTGCACTGGAGCCCATGCACCACAACTACTGAGCCCATGCAACACAACTGGAGAGTCCGTGCAACACAACTAGAGAATCCGTGCACCACAACGAAAGATCTGCATGGTGCAACAAAGATCCCACGTGCCCCAACTAAGACCCAGGGCAATCAAAATAAATAAATATTTTTTAAAAAAACAAAAAGAAGAAAATAAAGAGTCTTACAGAAAATAAAGCCTTAGGGAAAAACATAAAGACAATGTTAATTAAATAGCGCATATTTAAAGAAACATGAGTAAAAATTGTAGATTTTTACTTCTAAATACACCAGTGTTCTGCATTTAAACTTTTTCAGGTACCTTCTTTGGGAAACTGCTACAGTCACAATCTGCTACAGGCAACTCTCCCACACATTTTAGATTAGATTAGCTCTGCTTTGGTGTTCGTCATCTGCACATTTTTTATGGTTTAAATTTTGTAATTCCTAGCAATTTCTTTTTCTTTCCACATCAGATGGCTGTGCTTACGGATGTGTTTGGGGTGAGTGAGGGGTTATATTTAAGAAAGTAGAAAACCACTTGCCCTCTCTGTGTACTGAAACAAACATTTCGTTAACCAATACTTTACAACACACAGTGCTGGTGTTTTAACCATTCTATTTTATTGTGTTTAGCTGGTTGTAGTCAAAACTGATTTCATGACCTCCTAAAGGTTGCAACTTGCAATATGAAAACCACTTTTCCATAGAGCTACCCACTTAGTCTGTGGATGCAGGTGACTAGTAATTATTGAGCTCTCTTGTGTAAAGGCCTTATGTGGAGAAACACCTTTGTGAAAAATACTATGATTGTAAAAACTTGGGTGGATAAAACTGAGGCATTAGGGGAATTTCTTTACAATTTCTCCTCTGTTAAACTAGGATCTTGGAGAGGACAGGAACTGTTTACTTACTATTGTCATCAGTGCCTAACATAGCACCTCACTCATAGTGGATGCTCAATAAATATTTAATGAGTGAATGAATGGTTTGATGCTGTGCTGTGCTTAGTCAATCATTCGTTTCTGACTCTTCGCGACCCCATGGGCCGTAGCCCACCAGGCTCCTCTGTCAATGGGGATTCTCCAGGCAAGAATACTAGAGTGGATTGCCATGCCCTCAGGGGATCTTCCCAACCCAGGGATCGAACCCAGGTCTCCCACATTGCAGGTGGATTCTTTACCATCTGAGCCACCAGGAAAGCCCAAGAATGCTAGAGTGGGTAGCCTATATCTTCTCCAGGGGATCTTCCCGACCCAGGAATTGAACTGCATCTCCTGCATTGCAGGCAGATTCTTGACCAGCTGAGCTACTAGGCAAGCCCCATTTATAATGAATTCAGAGAGAAATAATTTTGTGAAGGGTAAAGATTACTATAATTATATACTTTTTGATGGCTTTTACCCAATATTCTCATTGATTTATACCTTAGGGACAGTCTGTTTTATTTTTTTTCTTAATTATCAGTTTCCAAAAGCTTTCAAAAAACTGGCTTTAGGACTTTCTTGGTGGTTCAAGTGGTTAAGAATCCACCTCCCAGTGCAGAGAATACAAGTTTGCTCCCTGGTTCGGGCAGATCCCACATTCTGTGGGGCAGCTAAGCCCGTTACCACAACTACTGAGCTGTGGCTACTGAGCCCACGTGCACCCAGAGCCTGTGCTCTGCAACAAAGGAAACCACCGCAGTAAGAAGCCCCCACACAGCACCTAGAGCGTAGCCCCCACTCTCCACAACTAGAGAAAGGCCTCATGTGGCAACAAGACCTAGCACAGCCAAAAGTAAATAAATGGCAAAATTTACTTTAAAAAGAAAACAAAAAAACACTGGCTTTATATTTTTGTCTCTTTTTAAAACACTTATTGGCCTATAATTTTGTGTTTTCATTCATTTTATATATATTATCTGTATAATTTTATATAACTTTGTATTATCATTCTGTTATTTAAAGGAAGGAAATATCCACTGTGAGAGCTTGATATTTAATGGATTCTTAAGAGCGGTTGACCTATTTTTTTACATTCATGATTAAACTCACATGTTCATAGATTGGTTTTTCCCTAAAGAATCTTTAATGTAATAGCCTTCCATAGGTCCAATAATCATGTTCTTCAGTGGCTTTTCAGAAACTGTAATAAATTTATTCACATCAGCCATTCAGACAAATCCATGACAAATCCATGAGAAAAGAGAATTCGCTACCAAGGTGCACCAGAGGTATTGAAAGGTACCCCAAGTCGAAAGTTTCTGGCCATCTCTTCTCTCTGTCATGAACGAGAATTTTAAATTGTACCTCTCAATTTAATACTACCTTTCAGTCTCTTCTTAAAATAGTATTTTATGAAATATGTCGTCTCCAGCATTTTAGTTCTTTGTCTCTTCAGATATCCATTTCTGCAGTTTTTCTTTCGTAGTTTTGCTGGGGAAGTGAGGTACAGATGAAAGGTTATCAGCCCTGCTGTGAGAACCACCATTTAACACTGTCCTTACTGAGCCTCTCTACTGACAAAGGCATTAATGTGTCATCGGCAACTGGATTCTTAATGAATTACATCCCAACTTAGTGAACTCTGTGAAAACCCCAGATTGTTTCACTGTGCAGTGATTTTGTTATAATAAATTCTCTAGAAAGCATTTCCAACCAGCAAGAATTAATGCTATAACAGGAAATTTCTTTTTTTGATCCAATCAAGGACACTAGAAATCATCCTACAAATATTACTCCCATGTTACTCTTGCTCCATTTTCCAAAGGAATGTATTTAGAGGGTAGGGGTAATTATTAGTTTATTTGGAGTTGGGAGGGAGTTTTGATGGAAATAATTTAAGAAAATGAGATGAAATAGATTAAATTAAATCAAAATTTCTGCTTGTTAAAAACTTTAAATTGATCTTCCGTATCTTCTTTCTCCCTATCGCAGGAAGCAATCACATACATTTGTTAAGGTAAACTTTGTGTCATTAGAGAAAATAAGTTTTCTTCAAAATTGCTTAATAATAGAGGATTCAGGGTAATTAAAGCAGTACATCTCATCTTTATGAGCCGTTTAATACAGAGTACTCGTACTTGTATTGCCTGCAGTGGTACTAGTATTTTTCAGCACTTTTACTATATGCTAGTCACTCTGCTATACACTTGTGAATTTATCCTCTCATTTAATGCTCCCAACAACACGCTGAGGTCAGCCTAGAAAGAATAATTACCTAAGATCACAACGAGTAAGTGTCAAAGCCAGGACTGAAATCCAAATCTTTCTGGCTCCAAACCATATTCTTACCATAATATTCAATTGCTTCTCAGGAAATACTGCGTTTCTTATGCTGTGTTAAGAAGTAAGTATAATACCACCCCATAATTTAGTCTGTACTAGTAAGTAAACTTTCTAGATAGTTGCAATTTAATGTAAGCATTAAAGCATTCCTTTGTCACTAGAAATGTCTCCTTCTTGGTGAATTCATTATTGTCACCCTAGTGATTTCTTTAGTAAGTTACCATAGGAAAATATAGGCTTTTTTCTTCTACTTAAAATAACTCCAATTTCCATGTCTTTTATATCTCTTTTCAATAAATTTTTTATGCTTTCTTTCTATACAAAGACATTTTCTGGTACTGTTCCAAGTAGCACTTCACATTTACATTTTGATTTGCTGCTTTGAATTTATGATTGTTCAGCAAACCAAAAATCTTACTAAAACCATGGTCTGGGTAAATGAAATAGTCTGTGGTAGAAAACTGAAGGACTCATTACGAGTATGTAATTTTTACACACAGCTTTGCAAGTCTTTCTCAAATATCTGTGATCACTAGATAAATAACCTCCACCTAGGTGAGGAGTATAGCATTATTGCATTTTTTGAATTCTAACAAGCAAATGCCAATGTTACTCCTACAAATATTCCTAAGTTTTAAATTTTTTTCAATTTATATAAAAAGGTGCTTCATAATTTTCAGTTCAAAACAAATTATTTTCCCCAGGAACAAATGTATTTTACCTCTTCAGTTATCTTCATTGAGCTTTCTCTTCATATCTAAATCATTAAAAAATATTTTTTGCTTCATGTTTTCGTCTTAACTGCCAACCTATTTAATTCTGCCTTTGCCATTTTTTTTTTTCCACTCCTAGGTTTTAACTAAAGAATTTTATAGTCTCCAAGCCTCTTCTGAAAAACGCATTACTGAACTTCAAGCACAGAACTCTGAACATAAGGCAAGGCTAGACACTTATGAGAAACTGGAAAAAGAGCTTGATGAAATAATAATGCAAACTGCAGAAAGTAAGTCTCCCCCCCACCACACACAGCTTTTTCTTCTGACAGCACAAGGAACCTGATACTGTTTCTAAAACGGCTTTGCTATATTTCTTTAAAATATTACTTGTGACTTTCTTTGAAAGAATACTTTGTATTTTAAAAATTAGTTAACCTTACTTAATTCTAGTAGTTTGAGAGCAGAAAATATGTATTTGTCTAACTATGATAGATTTTATCTCTTCATTTATTTATTTGCTTTACTATTTCATTTCACTCATTCAGCAGTGAAGTGATTACATATGCCAGGATCCGGGGTGTAGAGTTCATGCAGTAATTCTTGCTTATAGGTATTCCTAGTCTATTCTGCTGGGAGAGACAAACGTATGAACAGATGATTAAAGTGCTATTAGCAAAAGAGAGGCAGATCTTGGTAAGTATAGAAGAGATCGTGAGTTAATTCCTTGTTGGAGGTGAGGAATCCCTAAGAGGGGAGATAACATTTGAATGAGTCTTGAAGGACAGATAGAAATTCATTGCACACCCTGTGTTACAGACTTTGACCTTTAATTTCTACTTCTTTTTCCCTCTCTTATTTTCCATCTTCCTGTGTTGTCCTTGACACCAAGAGAATATTTCAGATTAACATTTCACCATTGCCTGAGATGTTTACTACAGTACATTGTTTCTATTCAAAAGTCAGAAATGATAGTGGCATTCTTATAAAAGTGGGTTTAATCTTCAGCTGAAGTTGAGGTTGCCTCTGTCTTTTCTGATGAAGACTGTATTATGTTGGTAGCCCATTTTAAGAAAAACTACTTTTTTTCATTTCTGTCATTGCCTTTTTTTAATTTCCAAGGTCAGTGTCTGATAACTGCAGTAGTTTCCAAATTTATCCTCAGTTTCTTCATGGAATCTGTATAACCTCTATAAAATACAGATTTGATCATACCATACACCTGCTTTAATGCCCCTATAAACATAAATCAGCCTAAGGTCAAATTCCTTAGCATGTCTTCTTATGATTAGACTATCTTTGAACTTTTTCATGCCTTGCCATTCTTATCATATCACCTTATTTTGAAAGTTCTATACTCTTTTTTATCTCTGTAACTTTGCAGATGTCTCTCTGTTTAAATAAATTAGTAATAAAAGAAAACTTCCTCAATCTGATAAGAGATACCTATAAAAGATATACAGCTAATGTAACTAATGATGAAATATCAACTGCTTTCCCTTTAAGGGAGAGAACCAGGCAAGGATTTCTAGAAGGTTTGTCTTCTAAAACCAGGCAAGAAGTTTTCATAACTTCTATCAAACGTTGTATTTGAGCTCCTAGCCAGTGTACTAATGCAGGATAGGAAAAAATTTACAAAGATCAGCAAAGAAAAGAAAGACTATATTTTCAGATCACAAAGCGATCACTGACCCTGAAAAGTAAATTTAATAGGCTATGATAATTACATGAAAATATACTAGAAGCAAACAATGGAAAAAGAAATTTAAAAAGCAATTTCCTTTACAATAGTATCAAAAACACAAAATATATAGGAATAAATTTAACAGTACAAAATACAAATCATTGCTAGGAAAAATCAAAGACTCACTAAAATGTCCAAAGATAAAATCATGAATTATATTAATTCAGTGTTGTTCCAATCACAGTTCCTTTTTTAACATTTTAGTATTCCATTTATGTGAAAATTCAAAGTCTACTTTTAATAATAGCATGACACACCTACCAGAATGCCTGAAATTAGCAAGACTGACTATTCTCAATGTTTGTGAGGAAGACTTTCCTATAAAACCAAACAACCTATCCAGTTATCCAGCAATTTCATTCCTAGTTACTTTCCAAAAGACAAAGAGCATATGCACACTAGAACAACCAAAATAATTTGAGCGGGTCGGTAGGGAGGAACACAATTGGAAACCCTATACAGACTGACTTCAAGACTTAATATAAAGCTATAGTGTCAAGCTAGTATACTACTGGCATAAAGAAAGACAGATACAGCAACAAAATAAAATAGAGAACTAACAAATAGACCCACACTTGTCTAATTATTTGATTTTTAATAAAGACAGCAAGCCATTCAACTGGAGAAAGGAAAGTTCCATACATGGTGCTAAAAAAATTGGACATATTTTTGAAAGTGAACCTCAACTTTATTTCATACCATACACTAATACTAAATTAGATGAGACTTGCAAGTAACAACTAAAACTATAGATCTTTAGTGGAAAACATGATTGTTTTTGCAACTTGATGCAGCTCAAAATTTCCTAGATAGGTTCCTGAAAGGAACTATAGTAAAATAAAGCTTTACTAAGTTGATCTCATCAAAATTAAAAACCTCTGCTCTTTTAGAAGACATTTTTTTTTAAATGAACTAAGTTGCAGAGTAGGAGAAGTAATCATAGTCTTATATCTGACAAAGCAATGGTATCCATATTAAGAAAATGACTCGGAGAAAATATTCACAAAAGTCTTGACATAAGATTATCCAGATGGGCCTACCTCAAGGGTCCTTGTAAGAAGGTTATGTGATGATGAAAACAGAAGTTGGAGAGAGGATTTGAAGATGGATAGAAAATGTTAAGAAAATCATAAGAAAAAGTATATTTACAGTACTTCACTGTATCTATTAATACTGTAGGTTTACATCATCTTCCCATGTGGCTCTAGCAGTAAAGAGCCTACCTGCCAATGCAATGAGACATAAGAGACACGGGTTCAATCCCTGTGTTGGGAAGATCCCCTGGAGAAGGAAATGGTAACCTACTCCAGTATTCTTGCCTGATGAATTCCATGAACAGAGGAGCCTGGCAGGCTACAGTTAGGGGGTCGCAAAGAGTTGGACACAACTGAAGCGACTTAGCATGCACGCACCTACATCAATATTGTTTTGAATGATACAAAGCACTGTAGATGTTATATGTATTGCTAACACTAGATATCCAAAATGAAAAGATAGATGGACCTAGAGGTTATCATACTAAGTGAAGCAAGTCAGAAAGAGAAAGACAAATATCATAATAATATCATTTATATGTAGAATCTAAAATATGGTACAAATGAACTTATTTACAAAACAGAAATAAACTCACAGACATAGGAAACAAACTTATGGTTACCAAAGGGGAAGAAGAAGCAGGTAGGAGAAGGATTAATTAGAGGAGTTTGAGATTAGGAATACAAAGTACTATATGAAAAGTAGATAAACAAAATAGATAAACCTACTTTCTAGCACAGGGAACTGTATTTAGTATCTTGCAATAAACCATAATGAAAAAGAATATGAAAAGGAATATATATATTCACTTTGCTATACATCAGAAACACAACATTGTAAATCAACTGTATGTCAGTAAAAAATTCATATTATAAAAAAAATGAAAAGATAATGTGAAGGAAAAAATTTACATTTATTTACAGGTATAAAAATTCATGCATGGATAAAGAAAAAACAGCAATATCGCTTTATCACAGCCCAGTGTAACTGATATGATTGTTTCAGGGTAGCCTAGCCTATACACTAATGAATGAATCACTATAAATCATATTTACATTACAGTATTGGAAACATTGTTACACCTTTTAAAAAACTACTTACCTGTGATGATACACTAATATGCAGTTTATTCGGTTACAAGAGGAGACATACAGTACAGTAATGTAATTGTTTGACAGCAAGGTTATAAAACAGTTAAGAAAAATAACACATTATTAATTTTGTTAAATATTACCTCTTCTTGTATAAGGATAGACTAGCATATGCATATACTTTATGCATTCATGCCTTACCTTATTCTTAGCTTTTTTTGATATCTTAAGTCTACATGGTTCACCTGAAAGTTTTTTCAAATTGTTTCACACCTCCAAAAAGTTTTTCTAATGTATTTATTGAAAAATATTCATATATGAGTGTAACCCAAGCAGTTCAAACCCTTGTTCAAGGGTCAACTGTATATATTTCTCAAAATGCATTGAATGGTAGACTTAAGATTTGTACCTTTCACCATGTGTAAATTTTATTTTTAAAAAAGAACTGTAAATAATATTGAACTATAGTTGATAATTTACACATTGAACTGTTGGGAGTGAAGGCTCAGGACTGCAGCTTCTTTTGAAATGCATCAACAAATAAGATAGATTCACAAATGTGCAGCATTGGTAGCTCAGATGGTTAAGAATCGGCCTGCAATCCAGGAGACCTGGGTTTGAACCCTGGGTTGGGGAGATCCTCTGGAGAAAGGAATGGCAACCCACTCCAGTATCCTTGCCTGGAGAATTTCATGGACAGAGGAGCCTGGCAGGCTAGAGTCCGTGGAGTCACAAAGAGTTGAACACGACTGAGCAACTAAGCAACAACAACAACATGGGTGAATACAGTGATAGACAGATGTGTGAGAAATAAAGATAGTACAATGTATAATTTGGATTCCAGATGTTGGATATATGTGTACATTTCTTTCAGGTTTTTCATATATGTAAAATATTTTCTTAATAAAATCTTTAGAAAAGATATAGAAATTAATTTTTTTTGCTATGACATTGTATAAACCATATCTTTGTTAAACTAGATTAATTTGTACTTGGAAGACCAGTAAACTAGGTTCTTTTCTATCCATTTACACTGGAAATTAGAATATTCCTATGCTTGTTTAATGAATACTTACTGAAAAATGAAATTTGTGAGCTGTAAGGGCAAAACATTCTTTTTTAGTACCGTAATGTGTACAGTACTCAAAGGATTGTCATCTAATTCGTCTCATTTCAGCTTACACAAAGATGCTTAGACTTTATTTATTAAGGTGTAACCATGACAAGAAAAAGTCTCAACGACCCAGATAACCATGATGGTGTGGTCACAAACTTAGAGCCAGACATCCTGAAGTGTGAAGTCAAGTGGGCCTTAGGAAGCATCACTACAAACAGCTCGTGGAGGTGATGGAATTCCATCTGAGCTGTTTCAAATCCTAAAAGATGATGCTTTTAAAGTGCGGCACTCAATATGCCAGGAAATTTGGAAAACTCAGTGCTGGCCACAGGACTGAAAAAGGTCAGTTTTCATTCCAATCCCAAACAAAGGCAATGCCAAAGAATGCTCGAAATACTGTGCAGTTGTGCTCATTTGACATGCTAGCAAGGTAATGCTCAAAATCCTTCAAGCTAGGCTTCAATAGTACATGAACCAAGAACTTCCAGGTGTTCAAGCTGGATTTAGAAAAAGCAGAGGAACCATAGATCAAATTGCCAGCATACTCTGGATCATAGAAAAAGCAGGAGAATTCCAGAAAAACATTTACTTCTGCTTCATTGACTACACTAAAGCCTTTGACTGTGGATCACAAGTAAATATGGAAAATTCTTAAAGAGATGGGGATACCAGACCACCTGAGAAATCTGTATGCAGGTCAAGAAGCAACACTTAGAACCAGACATGGAACAATGGACTGGTTCAAAATTGAGAAAGAATATCTTCAGCCTGCTTATTTAACTTATATGTAGAATGTACATCATGCAAAATGCTGGGCTGGATGAAGCACAAGCTGGAATCAAGATTGCCAGGAGAAATATCAACAACCTCAGATATGCAGATCATACCACCCTCATGGCAGAAGTGAAGAGGAACTAAAGAGCCTCCTTAATCAAGGTACAAGAGGAGAGGGCAAAAGCTGGCTTAAAACTCAACATTCAAAAAACTAAGATCATGGCATACATTCCCATCACTTCATGGCAAATAGGTGGGGAAAAAAATGGAGACACTGACAGTTTATTTTCTTTGGCTCCAAAATCACTGCAGACGGTGACTGCAGCTATGAGACTAAAAGACGTGTGATCCTTGGAAGAAAAGCTATGACAAACCTAGTTGCTGTTGTTCAGTTGCCAAGTCATGTCCAACTCTTTGTGACCCCATGGACTGCAGCATGCCAGGTTTTGCTGCCCCTCCCATCTCCCAAGGTTTGCCCAAGTTTGTGTCTGTTGAATTGGTGATGCCATCCAACCATCCCATTCTCTGTTGCCCTCTTCTCCTTCTGCCTTCAGTCTTTCCCAGCATCAGGATCTTTTCCAATGAGTTAGCTGTTCACATCAGGTGGCCACAAGTATTGGAGCTTCAGACAGTGTATTAAAAAGCAGAAACATCACGTTGCTGGCAAAAGTCCATATAGTCATATGTATGGTTTTTCCAGTAGTCGTGTTTGAATGTTAGAGTTGGACCATAAAGAAGGCTGAGCACTGAAAAATTGAAGCTTCTGAACTGTGGTGCTAGGGAAGACTCTTGAGAGTCCCTTGGACAGCAAAGATATCAAACCAGTCAGTCCTAAAGGAAATCAGCCCTGAATATTCATTGGAAGGACTGATGTTGAAGCTGAAACTCCAATACTTTAGCCACCTAATGCGAAGAGCTGCATCACTGGAAAAGACTGATGCTGGGAAAGATTGATGGCAGGAGGAGAAGGGGACAACAGAGGATGAAATGGTTGGATGGCGTCATCGACTCAATGCACATGAGTTTGAGCAAACTCCAGGAGATGGTGAAGGACCAAGAAGGCTGGTGGGCTTCAGTCCATGGGGTCACAGAGTCAGACATGACTGAGTGACTGAACAGTAACAAACCATGGCAAATTGCAGTATCCTGTTTACACTTGAATTGCTTTTTGTAATTAAGTGTAATATTATGCTGGAGAAGGAAATGGCAACCCGCTCCAGTATTCTTGCCGGGAGAATCCCATGGACAGAGGAGCCTGGCAGACCATGGTCCATAGGGTCACAGAGAGTCAGACACAACTGAAGCGACTAAGCTCACACATAATATTAAGTATTTGAGGAGTTTTGTTTTCAAAGATCTCATCAAGTTGTTGAAAGTACAGCTATTGTCCAGAAAGTAAATAATTTTTTGTAAATATCAGATTTCTAATTGTCAATTGAGGGACCTCTTCTCCATCCTCCTTCTGCTTGTAACCTCTGCTCAGCATTTGTCACATTTTTCAAAACTCTTCTCTTGCTTCTTAAATCACCACTTTGATTGTTTCTTCTCCATCATTTTTATTATCTCTTCTTCCATCTAACTGTTTCTGGTTCCCAGAGACTTTTTCCCCTCATCCTATTTAACTCTTACCTACCTGTTTTCTGGATAATCTTATCCCTTTCCGCAATTTCAGTTAGTGTCTGTAGGCGAGTCATTCCACAGGTCTGTATGGAATTCTATTTTTCAAAATAAACTAATTAAGAAAAAAAGAATTCTATTTTTCATTCCTTCCCTAAATCCAGTTAATAATAGTAACTGTAACTTGTGAGGAGTTCTCTTTTCTCATTACTGGAATTTTTTTCCTATATAAAATCAGAGTTAACAACAAAAATCTATTGGTCATGTCACTTACCTGTTTTAATCACTTTTAACTTCTTGTTATCTTGTTGTCTATAGAATAAAATCCAGACTCTTTAAGTCTAGCAAACAAGACTACTACCATTGTTCTTCAAACTGTAGCCACTTTCCTCACAATTATTAATACTAAAACTTCTCAGCTCTGTGCCTTTACACATTACAGTTCCTTCCTGCAACTTCTCTGTAAATGTCATTCTCCCCATACCTTCTTTATGCCACTAGCATGGGAAAAATGGTAGTACTCAGATATTAGTTGTGCTTCTAAGACACATTCATATGTCTTTAGTACCATTTACCATGTTGTATAGTACATTGCTTCTTTAATTAAGTCATCACTAGAATAATTATACCATAAGTTACTAATCAAATAAGTATTAAACTCGAATTTAAGTTGTCCATCACTATCTGGAGTTTTTGAGATGTTAGCTGAATTTACTCCTTTCTCTTCTGAACTTAGAACTCTCTAAGACAGACAAGAGTCAGACGGGTATCTAATGCCAGCTCTAGCTCTGATAGAGATGAAGTGAAGTCAACTTGGATCTGAGCAGTGATAGCTGATAACACGACTGGCCATGGCACCAAGCATCTCTCGCTTCCACATGTCCCTCATAATTAACAATCCGACCTCTGAAAACTGATCTTGGTTCAGTATGAAAAATAGAGTCAAAATTGAAGAAAAAAGCTTGCAAATATTCCTAAAATGTTTACTGTACCACGGCAGTATCAAACAACAAAAAGGGCATATTACAGTGATAGGCCAGCAAGTAGCTTCCTTACTAATGTAAATATGTGGCTTTGTTTTAAACTTGAACACTTCTGAAAGTAGGTTTCTCTTTTTGACATTAATGGTTATCAATGAATGTTATAAAAATTGTTATATGTCATTGACTGCTTTAAGTTGAGCTATAAACCTTTAGTTTTTATGGCCTTTGATTAAATGTTTTTTCATTTCAACTTCCAGTAAAATTGTCATTGCACTTAAACTTTTTACCCATAAAATGTTAACCTACTGGTTAAAATTTCTCTTGGGGAGTGTGTGACAATAACAAAATTTAGAAGTAAATGTTGTTGCTAAATTTTTTGTAATAAAAAAAAATCATCAATAGGTTCTTAGACTATACATTTTCTTTACAGAGTAGCCTACTTAAATGCATAATTTCATTATTGCAAGTTAGGATAAAAACTTGATAACAAGTTAGATAACTTTATCTTCTGATAAAATAATGAACATCTTTCCTAATTAAAAAGTCATTTCTTTTATCAAGAAGAGAAGTGATGAAATTGAGGTTATCTTTACTTTTTCATAATTATGTAACAAACATTTCATGCAAAAAGCCTTTGAATCTCAGAATAAACAGTCTGTATTATTATGTTTTATAACAAGACAACTTAATGTGTCATATGATGCAGTCCCTTACACTTTGAAAGAATAGATGGGACAACTCCAAGCAAGCATACACTTTATGAAATATGCTGCTACTTACAAATGGCCTGTTTGAGATTATGCGTCATTCCTTTCAAGTGTTCTTATGTTCACTAATTCATTATTAGGACCTTTTATGTTCACTTCTGCCATGCTTTTTAAGAAGAAAAAATTTCACAGTGTACACTTATTATTATTTTCCAGTTGAAGATGAAGTTGAAGCCGAAAGGGTTCTTTTTTCCTATGGCTACGGTGCTAATGTTCCCACAACAGCCAAAAGACGACTAAAGCAAAGGTAAGATCAATATATATTTGTTTACTTATCTAGTCAAGCTAAATGTAGTTACATTCTGCTTTTTGATAATGTACTAAGTGGAGTGACAAAATAAAGTTACTGTATTTCTTCTTATGCATAAATATTACATTGCTCATGAAACATAACACAGTAAGTAATAATCATGCCTTTCATATATTTTTAAGTAGACTGTAAGTGTACATTAGAATTTTCCTCGAATTGGATTCAATGATAATGGCAGCATTTAAATTTTTTCAGGTTAAAATTAATGAATTGTGTTTCCTTTTCTCCCTTGTTTCATATTCGCCTGCGTACATTCCTTGACTTATACTTGAGAGAAAGAGAGAGATAGAGAGCTAGCATATATGCACTGGTCACTCAGTTGAGTCTGACTCTCTGAAACCCCATGGACTACAGTCCACCGGGATCCTCTATCCATGGGATTTTCCAGGCAGGAAAACTGGAGTGAGTTGCCATTTCCTCCTCCAGGGGATCTTCCCTTCCCAGGGATCAAAACCATGGCTCCTATGACTCCTACATTGCAGGAGGATTCTTTTACTGCTGAGCCATCAGGAAAGCCCAGCAGATATATTGTGACTGAAAATATAAAAGACTTTTTGAAGACCAAGAAAATTTTTAAAAGATCCACTAGTTATTTTGTGAAATACTATTTATTTAAAGTATACCAAGAGAAAATTGTACCTATATTAATTGGTTTTCTAGTTGACCTAACTCCTTTCTCCCACCTAAATTCATCCTGCTTTGCAAAAAGAGAGCCATTTGCTACCATAACAAATCTAAATGTTTCTATCAGACTTCTGAGCCCTTCCATGTAGCCCTTCCATGTAGCCCTTCCTTCTCCAGCCTTATTTGTCTCTCTACCCGAAATGATGGTGGTATATCTCCCTGTCTATAAACATCTATTTTCCATGTAACCACACAACAAGCATTTGTCTTTATCTCGCTAGCTCTCATTTCCATATTGCTTCCCCAGCCAGATGGAAAGATCCTCAAGGTCAGCAAGTACATCTTATTCTTGTTTATTCTCCATTGTCTCTACCTAGCATGGTGTGAGATACTAGCAGAATTGTCTCTTCATCTGAGTATTTGAGGATTCAAAGCTGCTTGTTTATCTGTTATTTTTATATGAATTGATTTAAACATTTAGAGACATTACATACTATGTAAGAAAAGCAATTAATCTTAACTCTTAACACTTTTATAGAAGCTTTGGCTCAGAAGATAACATGTCTTTATGGCTATCAAAAGTGATGTAAGATATAGGTCATTTTATGAGAGGTAACAAAAAGATGCTTAGAACTTGTGTTTCCTACTAGTTATACTAAATAGATCAAGGATAGTTGACTACTAGATAACAAATTGTAGCTGGAATGGTTAATTCTGTTTAGTGAAGATGCAAGTATTTCTAAATTATGTATTATTTGAAAAATTGGGTGTAATCCCATTCCATTCACATTCTTCCCCGAGTCCCTCCAAGTTCTCTAAGGGTGACCTAGGGTAATTTGTCGTTTTCAGGGTATCTCTGTATTTGAGGATTATGTTGCCAAGGGAAAAATAGAAAAGTAATTTTATGGGCAAGCAGCTTTTTTTTTATCAGTGGCAAATGATTGGTAAATTGCTAAGAATTGAAATTTGAAGGAAAAAGTCCATAAACTTCTCTATTTTAGCATCCAGTTCCTTCAAATGCATCTTGTTCACAAGAAAAAAGAAATTTTCTCTTGTAAGGTTTCTTTCAGTAGCCCCAAATGCTGAGTTATTCTGAAACTGAAAGCAGTTATTACTATCACCTTAGTATTTTTTCAGAAATTTCCAAAACAGATGTTGATTTCTTAATATTTAGACTGAAACTATAAGGAACCACAACTGATTCATGTTCTGCATAATCTTAACTGTCTGTCCAAATATTTCTAAAGATTTTATCACTGAGCTATCTATGTGCCTTGAACAAGTGCCTAATGGGCATGCTATTAATACCTCCTACCAGCTGGTGCCAGGCATTCTTCTCATGATGAACCAGAGGGTTATTTTGAGGAAGTGCTTCTCAGGTCATCGAAACGGAGTGAAGGGAAAGTAAGTCTGGATAGCCAAAGAGGACATTTATGCATTCCTTTTCCCATTCATTCAACAACTTTTATTGAGTACCTACTATACTCACAAAGTTGACCCGTGGCAAAGAAAATCCCTTTTGAGGATCTGATGCATTTCTGAAGTTTGCACAGTCCTTATTTGATTTCCTAATGGATATTTGTAAAGAAGTAAATGGCTTTGTGCTTTAGGTTTAATTTATTTAAGATTGTTGTATGGCAGAAACCAATACAACATTGTAAAGCAATTATCCTCTAGTCCAAAAAAAATAAAAGATGAAAGCAATATAATCTTCTAGAAAATTTATATTTAATTCATCACATTTGAAATTAAAACAATGGAAGCTTAAGCTTATAAAATAACAGAATGGCCAATGAAATATTTGCATAACAAAGTTTCCATTATACATCAGCCCATAACAAAGTGTATTGAAATTTCAGAGGAGCTTGTTTCACATCTGCTGCTATACCCCATTCATACAGTGTTTGATTTGAAATCTCATATATTCAACAACAATTCCCTGGTGGTTCAGTGGTAAAGAATCCTTCTAACAAAGCAGGAGACACAAGTTTGATCCCTGGGTAGGGAAGACCCTCTGGAGAAGGAAGTGGCAGCCCTCTCCAGTGTTCTTGCCTGGGAAATCCCATGAACAGAGGAGCCTGGCAAGCCACATTCCAAGGGGTTGCAAGAGAGTCAGACACAACTTAGGGACTTAACAACAAATATTCAACCACCCATTCAGGTATTTCAGGGTAGCACTTAATTGGAGGGGGTTTCTGATTATAAAAATAATACATGTTTATTTTTAAAAATTAGTAAAATTACCAGTAATCCTGCTATCCAAAGATAACCATTCAAAAATGTATACAGGTAGATATATATTTTCTACATATTTATGGTGTTATTGTATGTAACTTAGAAGTTTAACTTTTTGTCTTGTAATTTTACCCTGAGCATTTTCTTATATCATTGGATATTCTTCAAAAAGATAAATTTTAATGGTTGTTCAAAAATTTAGTTTGTAGGCCTTCTATTTTTGAGTGCCATAGTGCTGTTAGTAAATTGACAGCCACTGAAAATTTTCACTAGTTGCCTGTTGCCACTTAAGGCATATTATGAATTTAAAACGAGAAAATGGATGTGAAGTTCATCACAGTGAATGCCTGGCATTGAGTAGGTGTTCAAGTGAAGTTTGTTATGTTAGTTAATGTTTCTTAAAATAAATTGATCAAACCATTGATTTTAGAGATAAAGCCAGTGTTCCAAAAATGCTGGTTAGGCATAATTTGAATTTTCATTTAAAACAATTTTGTTTTATTGTAATGAGACCCTCTTGAAGTAATTAGTAGAAACAACCCCTGGACATGAAACTAGTTTTGATATTCATGTTCTTTGATATAAGTCAGTTTCTTAAGACATAGACAATAATGCCAGTTTCCCATAAAGAAGTAACAAAACTAACTTTTCAAAATTAGTTTGAAAAATAAATGCCAGAAGTGTATCCTAAACGCATTATAATTGTTAAATAAGGTTGCTCCCAGTTTGAATTTTCAAGAAAGATATGAGCAATAACTAAATATTCTATTAAGCTTTCTGGGCCAAAGTCATGGAAAGTTAAAAGAGCTTAGACAATTAGAGCAGATTAAAATAAAATAAGCTCTTCCTGACTTGACTAAACTTGAAAATCTGAAGTCATGTTTTTGTTTCGGTCATGATTGTTTTGAAAATAGCAAACAAGATTTTCTGGTTACATGTTTTGGTTATGCTCTTTAACTTGTAACACTGAATGGGCAACACCCAGGCACGAGCGTGGTCCTAGTGTGTGCATCTCTGTTTGTGTTGGCAGACCTGAATGTGGAGACTTTCCTGAGGGTTTTTAAACCTTTCAAATTGCAAGATTTACTGCATACTATTGACCTTTGTTTTAGTTTCTGTCTAGTTTTATAAAGAGCTTTAAGTTGAAACTTTCACAGTAGACTAATCTTTATAATAAAAGGAAAAATAACACAGAGGGAGCTTTTCTTTTCTCTAGCAGACTTTTGAGCATGAAGTAATTTTTGTTTTCCCCTCCTTTATTCTCACATATGTGAGTTCTCATTTTTGTCCTTAGAGAAAAGTTGTGCTTATTTCATTTGGGTTGGTTTTAGGAATAGCCCTTTAAAAAGCTACTGCTAATCAACTTGAAAGTTTAACCCTACAGAAAAACTAGAAAAAGACATACAACTGTACCTAATCAGAATACACCACTATTTATTTAGTCCCTGTAACTGCCAAGAAAGTGGGCAGTGCAGGGAGCAACCTGATGCTTTCTGAAGCTGAAATCATTCTGGCCTGTGTGCCCTTTTTTTGAAACATTTCTTCATGCCATGCTAATAGAGACAGAACTCTGACCTTCTAAAACTGAAAAAGATCAAAAAGCCAAATGTTATTTCAGACTATGTAACTAATTAGCAGTTACCTCGGTATATATAGTTAGTTATGTAAGTTTTGGTAACACTAAGTCAAGTATCTGATATTGAAGGACTCAAGACAGAGCGTCAGTCCCCCACTGTGCTTTGATAACTCAGATATGAGTGAAAGTCAACCATGTTCACTTTGGCTGGGCTATGCTTCTATGAAATTGTGTGTGATAATCAGAAGTACTGACTTCCATTGACAAATCCAAAATGGTAACTTTTATTTGGAGTCAAGAGGTGCTGAGGAAAGCTAAGAGATAACCCATGGGGAATTAATTTTACCATATAACAGGTAAAAATTTAGTTTAAAATTTAAATACAAAACTATACCCTGGTGGCATTAGTTTCTAGTTAATGTCAAATTTAATCTTGGTGCAGGTAAAAAAAGTCACATGGTAATTATGTAATTACAAAGAAGAATTGAATGCTGTACCTACTGTAGTATCCCAACAAAGAGCCCATAAAAGCAATGCTTTATTGAGGAGTTCAGTTCTAAATAAATAAATAGCCTACCAACCAAACTTTAGCAGGAGTCATTTTTCCTGACTGTATCCCTGGTTACTCATTATAAAGAACTCACTATAAAGACTTGTTTTCATTGTATATGCATTGTAGTTAAGGAGACACAAACTCAGCATAGTTGAGCAATTCTTCATTTGTCTTGCCTTAAATTTCAGTTAACCTAAAATTGCTTCCTTTCTTCTGACTTCTAATATCCAAGATTTCTAAAAGAATCCACCTGTAACATCAAACTACTCAGCACAGCAACATGCCATATTTAAATATTTAGGAGGTTGAAATACAGAAGCAATCACAGGTGAATTCGGCCAAAAGTTTAGGGAAGAGCTAACACTTATCCTCAAAGTCTTCCAGAAAATTTCAGAGGAAGGAGAACTCCCAAACTCATTTTGCGAGGCCGCCATCACCCTGATACCAAAATCAGATGAAGATACCATAAAAAAAGACAGTTACAGGCCAATATCACTGGTGAACATAGATGCAAAAATCCTCAATGAAGTTCTAGCAAACAGAATCTAACAACACATTAAAAAGATCATATATCATGATCAAGTGGACTTTATCCAAGGGATGCAAGGACTCTTTAATATATACAAATTAATCAATGTGATGCACCATATTAACAATTTAAAAGATAAAACCATATGATCATCTCAATTGATGCAGAGAAAGCTTTCAACAAAATTCAACACCCATTTATAATAATAATAATAATAAAAAAACCTCTGCAGAAAGTAGGCATAGAAGGGACATAACTCAACATAATATAGGTAAGGGACCGACTCTTTGCAACAGACTACAGGGCACCAGGCCTCCCTGTCCATCACCAACTCCTGGAGCCTGCTCAAACTCATATCCATCAAGTCAGTGATGCCATCCAACCATCTCATTCTCTGTCATCACCTTCTCCCCCTGCCTTCATCAGGGTCTTTTCCAATGACTCAGCTCTTCGCATCAGGTGGCCAAAGTATTGGAGCTTCAGCTTCAGCATCAGTCCTTCCAATGAATATTCAGGACTGATTTCCTTTATCATTGACTGGTCTGGTCCTTGCTGTCCAAGGGAGTCTCAGGAGTCTACTCCAACACCAGAATTCAAAAGCATCAATTCTTTGGTGTTCAGCTTTCTTTATGGTCCAACTCTCACATCCATACATGACTACTGGAAAAACCATAGCTTTGGCTAGACAGACCTTTGTCAGCAAAGTAATGTCTCTGCTTTTTAATATGTTATCTAGGTTGGTCATAGCTTTTCATACAAGGAACAAGCATCTTTTAATTTCATGGCTTGAGTCACCATCTGCAGTGATTTTGGAGCCCAAGAAAATAAAGTCTCTCACTGTTTCCATTGTTTCCCCATATATTGGCCATGAAGTGATGGGGCCAAATGCCATGATCTTAGTTTTTTGAATGTTGAGTTTTAAGCCAGCTTTTTCACTCTCCTCTTTCACTTTCATCAAGAAGCTCTTTAGTTCCTCTTCACTTTTTGCCATAAGAGTGGTGTCATCTGCGTATCTGAGGTTATTGATATTTCTCCCTGCAATCTTGATTCCAGCTTGTACTTCTTCCAGCCTGACATTTCACATGATGTACTCTGCATATAAGTTAAATAAGCAGGGTGACAATATACAGCCTTGATGTACTCCTTTCCCAGTTTGAAGTCAGTCTGTTGTCCGTGTCTGGTTCTAACTGTTGCTTCTTGACCTGCACAGAGGTTTCTCAGGAGGAAGGTAAGGTGGTCTGGTATTCCCATCTTTTTAAGAATTTTCCACAGTTTGTTGTGATCCATACAGTCAAAGGCTTTAGCATAGTCAATGAGGTAGAAGTAGAGGTTTTTCTGGAATTCTCTTCCTTTTTCGATGATCCAGCAGATGTTGGCAATTTGATCTCTGGTTCCTCTGCCTTTTCTGGGACTTCCCTGGTGGCTCAGAGGGTAAAGCATCTGCCTGCAATGCGGGAGACCTGGGTTCGATCCCTGGGTCGGGAAGATCCCCTGGAGAAGGAAATGGCAACCTACTCAAGTATTCTTGCCTGGTGGGCTACAGTCCATGGGATCCCAAAGAATTGGACACAACTGAGCGACTTCACTTTCTTCCTCCCTCTCTCCTTCTCTTCTTCCCCTCTTCCCTCCCTCCCTCCCTTTTATAAATCCAGCTTGAACATCTGGAGTTTCTTGGTTCACATACTATTGAAGCCTAGCTTGGAGAATTTTGAGCATTACTTTGCTTGCATGTGAGATGAGTTCAATTGTGCGGTAGTTTGAACATTCTTTGGCATTGCCTTTCTTTTGAGATTGAAATGAAAGCTGACCTTTCCAGTCCTGTGGCCACTGCTGAGTTTTCCAAATTTGCTGGTATCTTGAGTGCAGCACTTTCACAGCATCATCTTTTAGGATTTGAAATAGCTCAGCTGAAATTCCATCACCTCCACTAGCTTTGTTCATAGTGATGCTTCCCTAAGGCCCACTTGACTTCACATTCCAGGATGTCTGGCTCTAGGTGAGTGATCACACCATTGTGGTTATCTGGGTCATGAAGATCTTTTTTATATAGTTCTTCTGTGTATTCTTGCCGCCTCTTCTTAATATCTTCTGCTTCTGTTAGGTCCATATCATTTCTGCCCTTTATTGTGCCCACCTTTGCATGAAATGTTCCCTTGGTATGTCAAAATCCCTTACCAGATATGTATTTTGAAATTTTTTTGCCAATTCTGTGAGTTACCTTTTCACTTACTCTCTGTTTTTTTAATTTATTCATTTTTGGCTGCGCAGGCTCTTTGTTGCTATGCATGGACTTTCTCTAGTTGCAGTGAATGAGGACTACTCTTTATAGTGGTGCACGGGCTTCTCATTGCGGTGGCTTCTGTGTTGTGCAACACAGGCCCTAGAGCTCGCAGGCTTCAGTAGTAGTACCATGTAGGCTTATTTGCTCCATGACATGTGGGATCTTCTTGGACCAGGGATTGAACCCATGTCATCTGCATTGGCAGGCAGATTCTTAACCACTGGACCACCAAGGAAGTCCCTCTTTTCACTTTCTTGATGGTATCTTTTGAAGTACAAAACTTTTTAATTTTGATTCAGTCCAGTTTGCTTCTTCTTTTGTGATTTGTACTTTTGGTGCCAAGGATCTTTTTCCAGATCCAAGTTCATGAAGATTTTCTTCTGTGTTTTCTCCTAAGAATTTATACTTTTAACTCTTTCATATAAGTCTTTGATCCACTTTGAGATAATTTTTTATATCATGAAGTAAGGGCTTTGTACCTTTTTAATGTGGCTAATAGAAAATTTAAATTGCATGTGCAGCTTGTATTATATTCTGTTGGACAAAACTGGCCCAGAACAGTGGTCTCCAAACTTTTTGATATGAATCCCTATTAGGGGGAAAAAACTAAGCATGTACTCAGGAATATTATATGTCTGTGTATGTATGTGTGTGTGTTTAGTTGCTCTATCATGTCCAACTCTTTACCACTCACATATATTTATATCTGTTATATGTACACACTGTCACATGAGAAGTGTCTTATATGCATGCTCACTCGCTTCAGTCCAACTCTTTGTGACCTCATGGACTGTAGCCCACCAAGCTCCTCTATGATATTTTTCTGGCAAGAATACTGGAGTGGGTTGCCATGGGAGCTTCCCAACCCGGGGATCAAACTTGCTTCTCTTGCCTCTCATATATTTCGACAAATTCTTCACTGCTGAGCTACTTGGGAAGCTCCAATCCATACCGTACTGCTTTCAGTTTTCTCCAGCAGATCATTCTTCACTTCTGCTTTTCCCTCTGCCCAGAATGCAGTTTCTCTGCTTTGTGACTGCATTAGTTAGTTTTCATTCCTCAGTGTGGCCTTTTATATTATTTAATGTACTACTATAATTTTTTTTACTTGCCCATCTTCCTCAGTAGACAGTTAGCTCCTCCAGGAAGAAACTGTGAAATCCTAGTACCTATGTAGATGATAGGTTTTTAATAAATGTTTGTTAAAAGAGAATGTTCATGATTATTTTATTGAATTAATTAATGAATATGTTTCTTCCAACTCAGCTTGCTTTTCTGCAGTCATTGATATTCATGATCCAGAGAAAAAATTGCTAATTTTCTCTTTATCATTTTTAAAAAGTTTAACTGCAAGTATTATAATGATGAAAATTTGTATTTATTGTTTCTCCTGAGTGTTCTGTGTGCTTAAATATTTTATTTTTTGAAGAAAAAGTTTCTCACAGTATTTTTTTATTCTTGATACTGTGTTCTTTTTCTTTTTTTCCTAGAACAAGGGTTGTTAAGGGCAATTTGAGAAATTTAATGTGATTTCTAATAATCTGTGAGATATATTCTGTTGTCCTTACTACTGACTTGAAAGTGAATTTTTAAAACATGACCAGTGGGTCAGTTGTAGACCAATTGTACCACAGTGTCTTTTGTTTTCTAAACATTTGTCATAAACAACAATATTAGCATTCATAGTAATAGTCACAGTTGTTCCCATCAGCATCAGTTCTTAGAATGGTTTTCTCAATAAAATAGTACTATGAACTATCCATTGAAACACTGTAGAAAACATTTCTGGGTGATTTCAAGAAATTGTAAGATACCTTCCTTCTATTTAGAGTAAATTTTTCTCCCTCAGAATCCTCCAACCAAAAGCAGGGAAATTCAAAGTAGTGATAGCTTTGGTGTTAGGGCTTAAGCACCAGCATACCAAGAATTTCTTGAATTCACTGGTTTGTGTTATGTGGTATTTTACATTGATAAGTGGTATCACAACATATCTGCATAAGAGCATTAGGCAATTCTGAAACAAAACAAACAGCACCCAAATGAAATGTTTAGTATTATTAAACTTGATGTCTTCTAACTGCTTGAAAATGTTAGTAATGAGTGACCTTTGCATCTCATTATTTTTGTGCATCCTTTATTCCATTTAGTCTCATCAATAACTGTTTCTGTGTAATACTGTTTGATTGTATTCTTTATCATATACTGAGCACTACACAAATATGATCCGTACTACCAACATACATTTATTTAGAAATCGCCATGTCAAAAAAGACCCTAATAGTGAGTTCTGTTGGAGACAGAAAGATAAAAGAGTTCATTTTAACATGTATGGAGGATGATAAAAAGAGAATGAAAGTATGAATGAAGATAACTGCAGTTTTTAAATTAACCTAATAAAAAGACACAGGTAATGATATGTAATGAAATTAAAAGACAATTATTCCTTGGAAGGAAGGTTATGACCAACCTAGACAGCATATTTAAAAGCACAGACATTACTTTGCCAACAAAGGACTGTCTAGTCAAGGCTATGGTTTTTCCAGTGGTCATGTATAGATGTGAGAGTTGAACGATGAAGAAAGCTGAGCACCGAAGAATTGATGCTTTTGAACTGTGGTGTTGGAGAAGACTCTTGAGAGTCCCTTGGACTGCAAGGAGATCCAACCAGTCCATCCTAAAGGAGATCAGTCCTGGGTGTTCATTGGAAGGACTGATGTTGAAGCTGAAATTCCGATACTTTGGCCACCTCGTGCGAAGAGTTGACTCTTTGGAAAAGACCCTAATGCTGGGAAGGATTGGGGGCAGGAGGAGAAGGGGACAACAGAGGATGAGATGGTTGGATGGCATCACTAACTCGATGGACATGGGTTTGGGTAAACTCCGGGAGTTGGTGATGGACAGGGAGGCCTGGCATGCTGCGATTCATGGGGTCGCAAAGAGTCAGACACAACTGAGCGACTGAACTGAACTGAATGATATGTAATACTGATGTTTGCAAAGATGAGTCAACATATTTAAAATGTAAACATAACATAAAATTAGCATTAAGACTTATTTTATTTGAAGAAGATCTCTATCTTATTTTAAAGTCAGATTTTAGAGAACTTGATATATTTTACATTGGGGGATTGAGTATATGGTAGCCATAAACAACAAACTGTGGAAAATTCTTAAAGAGTAGGGAATACCAGACCACCTTACCTGCCTCCTGAGAAATATGTATGCAGGTCAAGAAGCAACAGTTAGAACTAGACATGGGACAACAGACTGGTTCCAAATCAGGAAAGGAATATGTCAAGGCTGTATATTGTCACCCTGGTTATTTAACTTATATGCAGAGTATATCATGTGAAATGCCGGGCTGGAAGAAGTACAAGCTGGAATCAAGATTGCAGGGAGAAATATCAATAACATGACACCACCGTTATGACAGAAAGTGAAGAAGAACTAAAGAGCTTCTTGATGAAAGTGAAAGAGGAGAGTGAAAAAGCTGGCTTAAAACTCAATATTCAGAAAACTAAGATGATGGCATCCAGTCCCATCACTTCATGGCAAATAGATGGGTAAACAATGGAAACAGTGAGAGACTTTGTTTTGGGGGGCTCCAAAATCACTGTAGTTGGTGACTCAAGCCATGAAATTAAAAAATACTTGCTCCTTAGAAGAAAAGCTATGACCAACCTAGACAGCATATTAAAAAGCAGAGACATTACTTTGCCAACAAAGGTCAGTATAGTCAAGGCTATGGTTTTTCCAGTGGTCATGTATGGACGTGAGAGCTGGACTATAAAGAAAGCTGAGCACTGAAGATGCTTTTGAACTGTGTTTGTTGGAGAAGGCTCTTGAGAGTCCCTTGGACTGCAAGGAGATCCAACCAGTCAATTCTAAAGGAAATCAGTCCTGAATATTCATTGAAAGGACTGATGCTGAAGCTGAAACTCCAATACTTTGGCCACTTGATGTGAAGAACTGATTCTTTGGAAAAGACTCTGATGCTGGGAAAGATTGAAGGCAGGAGGAGAAGGGGACGCCAGAGGATGAGATGGTTGGGTGGCATCACTGACTCGATGGACATGAGTTTGAGTAAGCTCCGGGAGCTGGTGATGGACAAGGAAGCCTGGCGTGCTGCAGTGCATAGGATTGCAAAGAGTCGGACACGACTGAGCGACTGAGCTTAACTAAACTGCAAATATCTTAAAAATCAATAAAGGAAGGAAGTAAATGAGTGATTCCCTCAGACTGAACAGGGAGGAAAGGGAGTAATGCTAATGGGTACAAATTTTTTTTGAGAGGGAAGAGTAATGAAAATATTCTAAAACTAAATTATAGTGATAGTTGTACAACTCTAAATATACTAAAAACTATTGAATTGTAAAGTTTAAATCCATGGGATTCATGGTATTGTAAATTACATATCAAGAAAATTTTTTGTTGGTAAAGCTGGGTTTTTTTTGTAAAAAATGATTGTCAGGCACAGAAAGACTGTTTGTTTTCCATCTCTAACTTCAATTGGTTATTAAGGCAAAATCTTAAGCATCGAAAGGATAGAAACTCAGATATGAGCATACCTAATTGAGCTACCCAGGTCACTGTATAACAAAAGAACTCATCATTTGGAATAACAGGTTCTTAGAAGTAGGTATACAGGGTGATATTTAGCATTTTTTCCAGAGTTTTGTATGAATTCCTTTATGTGATGTTAGGAAGTATTTAAAACACGATGGAATTATTTCTGTCCTATAATTTGAGTTAGAACGAAAATATTTTTCTTCTTGTCATTGTAGAACATCCTGTCTTCTCAATTTCTGCAGATCTTGAGATTCTGGGATTAATGGACTAAGCTCATGGACTATGAAAATGTAGTAAATATTAAATTTTTAAGTTTCTGGAATTACAGAACAAGTCTTTTCAGCATTTTTAGCAGTTTTTTAAAGCATTGTGCCCCAGTGGTTAGGAGGAACAATTTTATAGCTGAACCATTTTTTTTGTTTTCCATTGTGTCTTAAAAGTGGAATTGGGACATTCTTCATTTAACGTGATTTTAAATACTGAAGATTACACTCAGTAAATAAGCTGTGATGTGGTGATCACAGTGTGATCTTCTAGTGATTTCTTTTAGTACAGAATCTTGACCTTTACTATTAGACATCTGTCTCTACTTTTCCTACATGTTTTCCATCTCTATTTTCAATAGAAAATCTTTTCAGTTGTGTTTTTTGTTATGAAATGCATTATGTTGTCTGAGGAAAACACTGATGCTTTCAAAGTGCAAGGTTATTATTGTTTCAACTAATTGCCTTATTTGTTTGTAAAAGGGAAATTTTTATAAAAAATGGAGAAAAGCTGTAAATTGCTTTCTTGCGGTCTTTTCAAGCAGATATCACAATGTAACTCTCCACTTTTATAGCAAGGGCTAGAAACTATTATTGTGATAATCAACATATCAGAGTTGCATTATCATGAAGATTTTTAATGTTACTTTCAAAATTCTGAGCTGTTGGGATGTTGGTCTTCTACTGTTGACACCTGAGAATATTATTTGACTCTATATTTTTTCCTGTTAATATTTAAGTATTATTAAGAGATGGTCAGTTTTGAAGCACACAGACACATTTTTAATGCTTGAGGTAGTAGTCCTCTTTTGTACGCATTGATTTTTCTTATTCCATTCTCCTAGTGTCCACTTGGCAAGAAGAGTGCTTCAGTTAGAAAAACAGAATTCGTTGGTTTTAAAAGACCTGGACCATCAAAAGAACCAAGTAACACAGCTTTCACAAGAGGTAAATAACCTAAACAAATGAAACACATATAAAGAATCACAGTGTTGATTGTAATTCCTTGTTACTCCTTTGTGTATTTTCTGAGCAGTTTCACAATAAGCTGTTTGCTAGTACAAAATGATTTTACAGTCTATGAAAACTGAATAAAGCAACTTAAAGTGTAGGGTAAAACCTAAGATCAAAAAAAGAGATTAAATACCCAGACTAAATATAAAAGCAGGCTAGACAGACAAAGCTTTGATTTCTGAAAATATACACTGGCAAAGCAAGTTTAGCAAATTTTGGTGGCATTTTAAGTTTTAAACTAAAGCTTCATTTTTAAAATAAATTTGCTTTTTGACTTCCTTGATAAAAAATCACCTATCTATTAAGCACACTTGACCAGTATACACTTAAGCTCTCACAGTCTTTGATATATGATAGTTCCCAAATTGTACTTACTTTTTAAAAACTCAAATTTATATTTCTTTTGCTTAACATTTTACTGTATCATTTAAAGACAATATATACATTTTATGTAGTACTTCCAATCTTCTTATTTAATCAATATCTAATTCCAATTTTCTATGCTTCTGAAATTCAAGTAATAAAACAATTCAAACCAAAGATACCACCTTCGTAACATTCCCTTTGTTTCCTGAGTTTCAGCATAATGAATTTCTCTATGTTAGTATTTTAGCTCTTATAATAAAGGGACTTTTAAATGAGTATATTAAAAACTATTACTATGTACCATATATTCTGCATTTGTTTGCCTACAGACCTGTTCATATTTGTCTACATAGTGCCTTCTATGTAATGTGCTTTTAATACTACAGCATTAGGAGGATCTTTATGCTCAAATTTCAGAAGACAGGACAGACTTCATGTGACTGTAATACCTGATTCCTGGTTAACGTTCAGGGCAGAAGCAGTGTTGTGCTGGCCACTGGTCACATTGGCAGGGGTTTGAGGGATGGCTCTGATGTGTAGCATTCGCTTATGTCTATGGCACAAATATTCCTCCCATGACTAACTTCAGGTCTCCAAAATAGCATTACTGAGCACAAAGTAGAGAAGAGATGCACATATGATGCTTCTAACCACACAGATACAACAGAAATGTAAACTAAAGAGCATAGATAATAGTAAAATTAAAATTGTTGAGTATTTGAATTTTTTTATTCAAGTTTGCTTTATTATGAATCTACATAATATTTAATAATAGTGATGTTTAACAACCGCCTCACAAAATTATGAAAACGTTATCAGCCATCTCTCACAAACCTACAAGCCCACTCCACCACATCACCAGGTGGAACCATGGAAAGATATATAAATAACAGAATTACTAAAGAAGCAAATGAACCTCTTTTTGTTAGTGTATTCTAGATCCCCATGTTTGTTTTAATTTCAGAATAACCTATCAAAAATATTTCTTTTAGAAGTACTGAAATTCATATAAACTTGTACATATGTCTTTATATTGCTTTTTTAAAAAAATCTTCCTGAGTACTTAATTGAAATAAAAATTTCTAAATGGGTTCACACATATAAAATTGTAGGGAAGAAGTATAAGAAATTAACTACTCTTGTAATGAAGTACAATTTACTTTGTGTGAAGCAATTTTTTAAAACACTGTTGGCTTATATTAGAAAAAGATGCAAAAATATTGAAATATTTGTGATATGATATGATATGATGCCTGGAATTCATGTTCCATAAAAATGTGGGGAAGGAGCTCAGTAGATAATACAAGAATCTCAAAATATTGATAATGATTGAAGCTTGGTGACAGGTACATATAGATTCAGTATTCAGTTCTGTACTTTTGTGTATGTTTGAAATTCTTTCATAAGACTTATAGAGAATCAGTAACCCTAAAAAGGTTTCTACTGACTGTAGTATATACTTTTTCCCCTGCAATTGAAAAAAAATATTAGAATTTGATATATTCCATGGATTTTACTTTTTCCTGCCTCACAAAATTTTTCTTAAATTGAAAAAGAATTCCATAAACTAATTAGCTGAAAGGTGATAATATTAGATTGCTTCTATACCAATAGACTATTCATGATAGATGTTGAAAAAACAGGAAGGAAAGTCTCTCAGAATCTGTATTCTTTTGAGTAAGTTATATATTTAAACCACACTGGAGTTTATGAGAATTAATACAGAGATGAAAATCCACTGACTAATATTTAAAATTAACATTAATTTCTATGTTATTCAAATTTTATCTGAGATTATACATAAATGAATCATCTAAATCAAAGTGCTAAAAAATATTCAAAATGAAAACAGATATTCCTTTTATAACAGCTTTATTAAGTCATAATTGATGTAAACTAATCTGCATAGATTTAATCTGTGAAATATAACTGACATGAATAACCATGAAACCATCACCAAAACAAAGACAGTGAACAGATGTGTCGCTGCCGATGTTTCCTTGTGTCCCTCGGGAGTCCCTGTCCCAGCCCTCCCCACCCCCATCCTTGTCCCTAAGCAACCACTGATTTGCATTATGTCACTGTAGATTAGTTTGCATTTCCTAGACTTTTATGTAAATTGAATATATATGCATGAACAACTGGGGAAGCCTTATATATATAATATGCACACACTATTTTTTTTGTCTGTTCCTTCATTCTGCATAATTATTTCAAAATTTGTCCATAGTCCATTCCTTTTACGTGATGAGGAACATTCCATTGTATGAATTTACCATAGTTGTTCATCCATTCACTTCTTGATAGATATTTAGGTTATTTCTAGTTTTTACCTATTATAAATAAAGCTGATATGAACATCCATGTACAAGTCTTTATATAAACATATATTGCTGTTTCTCCGGGGTAAATGCCTGGGAGTGGAATAGCTGGATTGTGTGGTAGGTGTCTAATGTTTGAAGAAACTGTCAAACTGTTTTCCAGACGTTCATACTATCTGCTTTTTCTACTAACAGCTTATGAAAGTTCTAGTTCCTCTGCATCCTTGCAGTGGTTTCATACGATCAGTCTTTTTAAGTTTACCTTTCTCATAGTGGTTTTAATTTGCATTTGCATAATGATGTATCTTTGCTCTTTGTTTCTCTTACTGGGAGAAGTGTCTGTTCAAATTTTTTGCCCATTATATCAGATTGTTTTCTTATTAGTGAATTTTGAGAATTATTTGTGTATTCTAGATACAAGTCTCTTATCAGCTATATGGTTTCCACATATTCTCTCCCACTCCATGGCCTGTCTTTCCATTCTCTTAATGTTGTTTTTCGAAGAGCAGAAGTTTTTATCTTGTCCATTTTTTCAGTTCACTCTTGTTTAGACTTGTCTTGCATGTTATATCTAAAATATCTTTGCCTGATTCATGGTTAAAGTGTTTTTGTCTGTGTAGTCCTGTAGATCTTTCATAGGTTTAAATTTATGATCCATTTTTAATGTTTGTGTGGAAAGGACACAGAATAGCCAAAAAGCTTTGAACCTGAACAGAATTGGAGGACCAGTACCATCTACTTTCAAGGCATAAGGCTGCAGTAATGAAGATGATGTGGTAGTGACATAAAGACAAAGATAGTTGGAACAGAGAGTCCAGAGACAGACTCACACATAGATTTTTAACTGATTTTCAACAAAAGTGTTCTTTATTCCTTTGTGTAAACCCAAATTTCCATCTGGCATCATATTGCTTTTGGTGGATATACTTCTTTTAACAATATTTATAAAGCTGGAGATAAATTCTTTTCACTTCTGTATGTTACAAAATGTTATTTTACCTTTTTGTTGTTTGGGTTTTTTGGTCTTTTTTTTTTTAACATTTCTGACTGTCTATTCCTAATGAGAGTAAAGACTGAAACATATTTCTCTACTATGCTACTACGGCCAAATAAACTGGAAGGATTCACTGGGTAGCCTTTCCCTTCTCCAGGGGACCTTCCCAACTCAGGGATTGAACCCAGGTCTCCCACACTGCAGGCGGATTCTTTACCAGCTGAACCACAAGGGAAGCCCAAGAATACTGAAGTATATAGCCTTATCCCTTCTCCAGTGGATCTCCCCGACCCAGGAATAGAACTGGGGTCTCCTGTACTGCAGGCAGATTCTTTACCAGCTGAGCTATCAGGGAAGCCCTTTTCTTTTTTATTGGAGTAGAATTCACATAACATAAAATTCACCATTTTAAATGTTTTAAATTGTACAGTTCAATAGTTTTTGTTATGTTTGTAATGTACAATCATCACCACTATTTACTTACAGAACATTCACATCACCCAGAGAGAAACGCTGTACACACTAAGCACTCACTCCTCAGTCTCCCTTCCCTCCAGCACCTGGAAACCACTAATGTGCTTTCTGTCTCTATGGATTTGCCTGTTCTACATACTTCATATAAATGGAATCATGCAAAATGTGACTTTGTGTGTCTGACTTCTCTCAGCACAATGTTTTCAAGGTTCGTATATTAATGTGTTGCACTATCTATCAGTACTTAATATTTTATGACTGAGTAATATTCCATTGTACGAATATTTCACATTTTGTTTATCTGTTCACCAGTGATGGACATTTATCATTTCCATCATTTGCCTATTGTAAATAGCACTAAGCATTCATGTACATATTTGTTTGTTTGAACACGTGTTTTCAGTTATGAGTGCATACCTAAGAGTGGAATTACTGGGTCACATGGTAATTCTGTTAACTTTTTGAGGAATCATGGAACTGTTTTTCACAGCAACTGCACCATTTACATTCCTGTCAGTAATGTTCAGGGTTCCAGTTTCTCACATTCTCGCCAATGCATATTTTCTGTTTTCTGGGTTTTTCAAAATTCTAGCCATCTTAGTGGGTGTGAAATGGTGTCTCATTGTGATTTCAATTTGCATTAACCTTGTCATTAATGATGCTAAGCATTATTTTGTGTGTTTATTGGCCATTAGTATATCTTTTTTGGAGAAATACAAGATATACCCCTTTGAATGCAGAGTTCCAAAGAATAGCAAGGAGAGATAAGAAAGTCTTTCCCAGTATTCAGTGCACAGAAATAGAGGAAAACAATAGAATAGGAAAGACTAGAGATCTCTTCAAGAAAATTAGAGATACCGAGGGAACATTTCATGCAAAAATAGGCTCAATAAAGGACAAAAATGGTATGGACCTAACAGAAGCAGAAAATATTAAGAAGAGGTGACAAGAATACACAAAAGAACTGTACAGAAAAGATCTTCATGACCCAGATAATCACGATGGTGTGATCACTCACCTAGAGCCAGACATCCTGGAACACGAGTGGGCCTAAGGAAGCATCATTACGAACAAAGCTAGTGGAGGTGATGGAATTTCAGTTGAGCTATTTCAAATCCTAAAAGATGATGCTGTGAAAGTGCTGCACTCAATATGCCAGCAAATTTGAAAAACTTAGTAGTGGTCACAGGACTAGAAAAGGTCAGTTTTCATTCCAATCCCAAAAGAAAGGCAATGCCAAAGAATGTTCAAACTACTGCACAATTGCACTCAGCTCACATGCTCAAAATTGTCCAAGCCAGGCTTCAACAGTTTGTGAACTGTGAACTTCCAGATGTTCAAGCTGGATTTAGAAAAGGCAGAGGAACCAGAGATCAAATTGCCAACATCTGTTGGATCATCAAAGAAGCAAGAGAGTTCCAGAAAAACCTCTACTTCTGCTTTATTGACTATGCGAAAGCCTTTGACTGTGTGGATCACAACAAACTGTGGAAAATTCTGAAAGAGATGGGAATACTAGACCACCTTACCTGCCTCCTGAGAAACCTGTATGCTGGTCAAGAAGCAACAGTTAGAACTGGACATGGAACAACAGACTGGTCCCAAATAGGAAAAGGAGTACATCAAGGGTGTATATTGTCACCCTGCTTATTTAACTTATATGCAGAGTACATCATGAGAAACGCTGGGATGGAAGAAGCACAAGCTGGAGTGAAGATTGCTGGGAGAAATATCAATAACCTCAGATATGCAGATGGCACCATCCTTATGGCAGAAGGTGAAGTAGAACTAAAAAGCCTCTTGATGACAGTGAAAGAGGAGAGTGAAAAAGTTGGCTTAAAACTCAACATTCAGAAAATGAAGATCATGGCATCTGGTCCCATCACTTCATGGCAAATAGATGGGGAAACAGTGGAAACAATGAGAGACTATGTTGGGGGCTCCAAAACCACTGCAGATAGTGACTCAGGCCATGAAATTAAAAGACACTTGCTCCTTGGAAGACAAACTATGACCAACCTAGACAGCACATTAAAAAGCAGAGACATTACTTTGCCAACAAAGGTCTGTATAATCAAGGCTATGGTTTTTCCAGTGGTCATGTATGGATGTGAGAGCTAGACTATAAAGAAAGCTGAGCGCCGAAGAATTGATGCTTTTGAACTGTGGTGTTGGAGAAGACTCTTGAGAGTCCCTTGGACTGCAAGGAGATCCAACCAGTCAATCCTAAAGCAGATCAGTCCTGGGTGTTCACTGGAAGGACAGATGTTGAAACTGAAACTCCAATACTTTGGCCACCTGATGCGAAGAGTTGACTCATTTGAAAAGACCCTGATGCTGGGAAAGATTGAAGGCAGGAGGAGAAGGAGACAACAGAGGATGAGATGGTTGGATGGCATCACCGACTCAATGAACATGGGTTTGGGTAAACTCCGGGAGTTGGTGATGGACAGGGACGCCTGGGGTGCTGCGGTTCATAGGGTCGCAAATAGTTGGACACGACTGAGCAACTGAACTGAACTGAAAATCACAGAGTTAACAGAGCGTATACCGTAATACAAGTTCTCTTCCCACAGATAAGTGAGTTTAGACCTAGCATAGAAGGTCTGGATGCACCACAGATAGGCCTCTGATAGAGATCCTAAACACTGTGCACATTTAAAGTGAAAGAGGATAATAGGAAGGACTTTCCTTGTGGTCCAGTGGCTAAGACTCCCAATGCAGGGGGCCTGGGGTTCGATCCCTGATAGGGGAACTAGATCCCATGTGCCACAACTAAGAGTTCACATGCTGCAACTAAAGACCCTGCATGCTGCAGCTGAGACGTGGTGCAGCCAAATAATAAATTTAAAAAAAAAAGAGAGTAGGGAACATCTCAGTGACTGTGTCCCAGTAGAAGAGGGAGAGTTACTGCTCCTATCAGCCTGTTCTAGTGGAAGAGAACGTGAGCCCCCAGGACCACCCGTGTTTGTCTCTCTAACATCAAGCAGTGCTTAACCACTGGGACTGGGAGTAGAAGTAAGGAGCAACTAATTATTACTACATGCAATTTTTAATTGTTTGGATTCATTTCAACTCATATAAGATTTTTTAAAGGCATAGATTTGGTGATGAATATATTTTCTAACTCATAGTAGGTATGAAGAAAATGTTGACCCATTAGATAGATCATTGACCTAACCTGTCCACCAAATGTAGGTAGCTTTATAAAGATTATAAAGATAAGTAGCAAAATCCTATCTTTTAAATATATCTATAAACAAAGATTACATTCCATCAATATTCTTTGTACCCAAAATTTCATTGCCTAGTGTGTACATACATATACATGAAGATCCATACATACACGCTTCAGTATGCTTACAATATATGCATGGAGACATTTGGAATGATGCACACCAAAAGATGTCATTGATGTTGATTATTATTGTGGAAAAGGCACTGAGGTTCCAGAATGGATGGAAGAGAGTCTTTCAGTTAATATTCCCTCTCTGAAGTTTGAATTACTTACTGTGTGTATGTAATACTTCCTCTCTCTCTCTCCCTTTCTTCCTCACTGCTTCCATTTCTTTACCAAGAACAAGTATATTAAAGAAATATGGAAGTGTTACAGAATATCGGAAAAGAGGTTTGCTATAGGAAAAATTCAGAACATCTACAAATGTAATGTGGGATTTTGAAACATTAATACTGAGAAAAGGAAATAGGAAGGGTGTCTAATGTCTGCCCAGATAAGGAAAAATTATGTGGCAGAAAGAGTTTTTACTTGATGAAGTCTTTGTAATACTTGCCAGTATGTTTTAGTTTCTACCAGTGACCTTAGGAAACCTGATTTCCACATACATAATAAATGTATGTATCTGTATGAGAGGAACATTTGCCTCTGTTCTCTGAGTACGTGACTTGAGAAATTGGGAGGAGTGTCCACCAGCATTCTGGTTGAGCCCAGGCTCTGGGAAGGAGTCTATAGTACACACGACTCGTAGAGCCCCTCCTCAGCATTTTAAAGGAGGAGATTCACATGCCAACCCCAGCCCTGAAACTACACAGTCAACCTTTCCCACCATATTTCTAAGACTCCACTAATATGAAAGGAGAAAAAAAAGTTCCACTATTTTTTGTATCACTGAAGAGTCAAAGGGCTTCCCAGGTGGCTCAATGGTAAAGAATCTGCCTGCAATGCAGGAGAAATGGGTTCGATCCCTGGGTCAGGAATATCCCCCAGAGAGGAAATGGCAACCCACTCCAGTATTTTGCCTGAAAACTTCCATGGACAGAGGAGCCTGGAGGACTGTCCATGGGGTTGCAAACAGTCCATGGGGGAGCAACTGAGCAGGCATGCAAAAAGTCAAAGTGGATGATACCGCCAGTTAAACTGTGATACAGTGCTTTATTATCACTTCAATTCTTCTTCAAATTTTAGACAAACATTCTTTTAGACTTTAGGCAATGATTTTTATCATATATTATACAATTCTGTTTCTGCGCTTTTCTTCTACACAAGCTTTGTTTTAGTGGTGAATCACATTATCATCTTTCTGAAGACATTTTTATGGTAGTTAAAACTCAGCCAATGAAGGGTTAGCCAGAACTCAATTAAAACTACAGTGTAAACAGCTAAGACCAGATTTGTTGATGTGAAAGCAGGGCCAGTAGTGATTCTAAGATGTATCCCAGTTTCATAGAAAAGATGAAAACTAGTATGATTTATTGAGTCCCTTTGCTTCCCAAGGTGTTTCCCTGAAAGTTTGTTGATACTTCAAATCCCTTTCATAAAGACTAGTGCTTTTATTTCACCAGTAGAAATGCAAAGCTTAGAAAGTAAACATTTGGATGAAGTACTATGTTGCTTAGAATTTTTTCACAGTTTTTAAAGGTTTATTCCATTTATAGTTAATAATATATTGGCTATATTCCCTGTATTTTACAGTAATATCTCCTTGTAGCTCATTTATTTTTTATGTAATAGTTTGTACCTGCTAATCCCTACTCTCCCTTTCCCTCTCCCTGCTGGTAACCACTACTTTGTTCTCTGTGTCTATGAGTCTGTTTTCTTTTTGTTATATTCATTAGTTTGTCTTATTTTTTGGATTCCACATACAAGTGATGACATACAGTATTTGTCTTTCTCTGACTTATTTCACTTAGCATAAATAGCCTCTAAATCCATCCATGTTGTTGCATGTGGCAAAATGTTCTTTTTTATGGCTGAGTAGTATTCCATTGCATATATATACCACTTCTTTTTTTCTCTCTCTCTCTCCTATTTTTTAATTGGAGGATAGTTGCTTTACAGTATTATGTTGGCCTCTGCCATACGTCAACATGAATCAGCCACAGGTATACATATGCTCTCTCAAATACAGTTTAATTCATCAGTCCATCAGAAGTCTTTCTTCCACCCAGAACTCTCCTCCAGGCTGTAGATCATTATTTCCTGGTTTAAAATGTCCATCTCCTCCCAGAAAATGTCCAGGTTCTTTAGCATGGCCAATTCTTTAGCATGGCCATAGAAGCCCAATTCGATCCTAACCTATTTGTCATCCTTATCTTGTGTTATCTTTCTCTCCTCACATCCTTGCTTACATCCACCTCTCCCACCAAGTAATGTGTCCTTTGCTCCCACTGCACCCACTTTGTTACCCTCCTATTTTGAAGTCTCCTCCATTTGCTTTTGTTTCTCTGTTCCATCAATGTCAACAAACCCCAGAGTTCTACCTTGGCACTTTTCTTCTTACTAAGATGTGCACCTTACCTCATCTTGTTTTATGGCTTCAGCATGAAGTAGCCGTTTTTGTGTAGCCCTTTTTTATTAAGCCAGTTGTATATGTGGAAGTATGTATAATCATAATTCAAACAGTACAGAAGGGGAATTCAGCAAATACCAAGTCCTCCCTACTCAGTTCACCCCATTTCTGAACATCTCTCTACTAAGTGTCCTGCTTCAAGTGGCACTGACTTGGTACAGTCTCTTATCTCTCACCTGAATTATTTTAGTAGCCATTGGCTTCACCTTCCTGTCTATTCTTTAAGCCCTCCCCCTTGTTGCCAGAGTGCTGTTTCTAAATATAAATCTGTGTTTCTTTCTTCCACAGTCAGAGTTGTCTGTTTCCTAAGAATAATAATATATACAAGTGTCCATTATCCAAGCCTTGCCTGCCTACCCAATTTCCTCTTACATTACAACACACACACACACACACACACACACACACACACCCCACCATACTGCCCCCCCATACATAACTATTTGTGCTTTACTTGTAATTCTCCAAGCTATTTTATGTCACCATGCTTTTGCACATTCTGGTCTCTGCCCAGCATACCCTTGTCTACATCACAGATACTTGTCTTTCAAGATCAATTTCAAGTATCACCTATTCTTTTAAGCCTCTTCTGAACCCCAGGTAAAGGTGACTTACATATCCCCATCATGCCATATATACCTCTCTCTCTCTCTCTCTCTCTCTCTCTCTCTCTATATATATATATATATATATACACACACACACACACACACACATACATACACCTATATATGTGCACACACCCACACGTTCATATAATTAGTGACCTGGCTGTCTGTAAGCTTTATATATATGTTTTTATTGGTCTGCCTATTTCCACCATTTAGTACAGTTCTTATTTCTAGTAGGTAGTAAATAGATATTTGTTGAAGGATTAGTTTCCGGTTTTGATGGGACAAAGTATGCTTTTTGTTATATACTGAACCAGAGCTGAGTATATATATCAATCATCTCTACCCACCACCACCATGAAAAAGAATGCTCTAGTTACATGGAATCAGTAGAATCATCAACCTTTATTAAAAACACTGTAGAGTTTTTTCCTTTGCCTTGTTTTGTTTTAGGGTGAAACGGCTATAAAACTAAAAGCTGAGTAATAAAAAGGTATAATAAAAGTAAGAACATCTTACATGTCTGTAGCATTTAAATCATATGTTGCTATATTCATTTGCCATTAGATTATGAAAACCATGGGCTTTCAGGTGGGACAGACTGACTTAATCTGTCTCTAGGCAAGTTATTTAAACCTCAATTTTTTGACATGTAAGGTAGGAGTAATAATACTATATCCATGTTTGCGCTAAGAATTAGAGATAACCCAGTCTAAGATAAGCACCTAGCACACTGACGTGTTAAATCACTCAGTAAATGCTGACAGTTTAGGTATTTGTTTGTTTGGTTTCTATCCTTCATATCATTTATTTTTCTCCTGGCCATAGTATTGATGAAATAGATATTTTATTAATAAAGATAGCATGTTTTAAAAGAAATAGTAGTTCCATCATTGGAGTACATTATGCTTATTTTGCCTGTATGAAAATATTCAGAATGAACTATCTGAATTAATTTTAACACAATATAATAAGATTTTTTAATGATAATGTAAGTAATTTCTATGAAGAGATGCATGGTACTAAAGCTGGAATTCTAAAGAGTAGTAAGTTGCTCTTAATTGAAAAAGTATATTTAATTGCATACAGCCATAGCATTTTAGGAGCAGTATGCAAAACTGCATATTTTAAAACTAATAAAAACTTCGGAATAACCAGAATTTTTATGTTTAGAGAACATGAATTACTGATAAAAATTCAACTAATTTGTTGAATCATTGTATAGAAAAGCAAGAGTTAAACAGTAATAAAATATAATAATTAAATATCATTTAACAGCACCAATAACATAGTCTTTATTAGAAATTTTAAGTAGATACTTTAATAAAATCAAAATTATTTTGTGAATAAATAATAAAAATGGCTAGCAATATCAGAGAAGAAGGAAAGAATCAGAAAAATGACTCAGATGCAAAGTCTGTCCACTTCCCTCAGGTTCCTGGTGAATATGGTATTTGTCCTAGTAACATACTGCAAACTGTAACATATGATCCCTCCGCTCCTCATATCTAAAAGATCTGATCTAAAAAGATCACTTTTCACCAAGTGATCAAACTCTCAGTAAACTGGCTCCAAAGTTGACCTGCAACTGATTTGGGTTTGGACTGATTTGAATAGAAACCTGATCCTTTTTAATTAAAGATATAACTCCCACATGGACAAATAACTTTTATCTTTTTTGACCATGACCTATAGTAAGAAGTACATCTTAATATCATCCCAGTATGTACATATGTATGTGTATTTGCTTGTGTGTGTGTGAATAGATAGGTGTGTGAGTGTATCTGAAATGATTTTCCCAGTACAGCGATTACCCTTACCACATTCTATTAGTTGCTATTCTGTTCTGTTTCTTTTTTCTTTTAATACTGCTTGCAACCCACAGTGTGAAAACACTCATCTGGACAGGCATGTAACACATTTTTTCTCCGTAAGTCAGCCTTCTTGAGAAATCAGTTTAGGAGTTGAAAAGAGAGGAAAGGTGAAGAAGTAAAAATTAGTAAAGCATGTTAGAGAAATAGGGACTCATCTGGTATGACTGTAATATAAAAACTTGGAAGCTTCCCAGTTGTATGTATCTACCATCTTCAGGAGCAGTGCTAATCCAATCTCTCTATCATTTTGAATTAATAGTGTAATGGTGAAGCAGTTGTTATACTTTTCTATATTTTTGTTCTGCCCCTTTTCAGTCAGTTTTTTTCCATTTTTTCAGCATTTGAACAGTCTTGAACAGATTCACTGTGGTTTCTTCCATTGGTTGGAATTAGTACCATTTACAGATGTGAGTAATTTCAGTCTGTAACTTTTTCCTCCAAATTATTTAGAATACATATGTATGACTGTGAATCAGAGAACCCCATTATTTACCTTCTTTATCAAGCCTTTGTCTTCCCAAAAAGGCAGCCCTCTAATTCCAGGGTGATTCCTTTCTTAAAATAAATCTTGTTTTAAACTTTATTGAGTTTTTCAAATGCCTCATATCCAAGTTTTAACATTTTTATCACTAAATTGAAGATATTATTCCTGACAAACTCCCAATAAATAGCCAGATTTTCCATTATAGAAACTATGTTACTTTTCCAAAAAAAAAATTTGTTTCCTTATGGCTCTTCACAATGGAAAGGACTATGTTAGAAAAATCTATAAAGGTAATGTTATTATAAAAGGTGTTAATCTATTCCATGCTATTCAACCAAGCATAAGAAATAAACTGTTTTAGTAAATGACTTTGTCAAGTGTTAGATAGTATTGATATGAAATTGTCTGCCAGCAAATATGTATTGAACGCCAGCTGTGTGCTGGGCATTGTTCTAAGCCCTGGGAATAATCAGTGGAGAAGACAGACAAAAATTCCTGCCCTTGCCCTTTGGAGCTTTCGTTCTACTGAGGGGAGAAACAAGAATTTTTTCCAAGTAAAAGATATACTAAGTTATGTAATGGAAGTTAGAACTCAAGTTGTATAATGGAAAGTAAAGCAGGGAAGAGGATAGTGACTATGACTGCCTGTAGTTGCAGCCAGATGGGCACACAGAAGACATAAAATGAGTGCGTGGTTCTCATGTATCTTCTGAAAGTGGCCAAAGCAGCAGGGAGACCGTCACAGAGCCTCTAAGTCCCACGTCAACATAGCTGCCCAGGTAGAAGCAATCTGATGTTTTTAGCATTGGAGAATGGCTGTGAAGCAGATTTCTTTGTGGTAAATTGGTCACATTTCTTTACTGCTTGTATGTGTGCCTATGCATGCATGCTTCTAGGCCACATTCTTTATTTGGGGGAAAGTAAGGAAAAGGAATTCTTATCTGTCCACATTCTGGGCTGGTCTGACATTATATTGCTTTCTTTTTGTTATTGAGAGGTAATAATGAATACTGGCAAAACACGTGATACCAGAGCCAGACTCACTGGGTTAAACCTCACTTTTGGTAATTTACTAGCTGTATAAAGTTGAATCAGTTGTTTAACCCTTCTGTGTCTTCAGTGTCCTCATTTGTAAAATACGAAGTTCCAAGTAAACTGTTTGATTGAAATTTGATCAGAGTGGATTACTTTTAGTTTTTAAGACAGATTATGTTTTGTAGCATTTAATACAGGGGGAAAAAAAACAGAAAAGCAAGGGAGAAGAAAAAGTAACTTTTAAAGCAAAGACAGTCTGAAAAGATTACATACTGTGTTTCCAAATGTATGACACTCTGGAAAGGGGGAAATTTATGAAGACAGTAAAAAGATCAGTGGCTGCCAGGGATTAGAAGGGATGAACAGACAGAACTGCATGGGGTTTTAGGGCAGTGAAACTATTCTTTATGATGTAAACAGTGGATACATGGGATTACAGTCAGTGCTCCATATCCACAGATTCCACATTCATGGATTGGATTCAACCAACTGTGGATCAAAAATACTTGGAAAAATAAAATCCAGAAAGTTCTGAAGAGCAGAACTTGAATTTGCTGACACTAGCAACTATTTCCATAATATAATTGCATATATAATTATATAATATAATTGTATTAGGTATTATAAGTAATCTAGATATGTTTTAAAGTATACAAGAGGCTATTGTAGGTTATGTGCAAAGACTACGCCATCATATTTTCTGTAAGGAACTTGAGCCTCCTTGGACATGAGTATCCATGGGGGATCCTGGAGAGAGTCCCCTGTGGATTCCAAGGGACGAATGTACATTTGTCAAAACCTGTAGAATACACATCACCGACAGTGAACCCTTGGTGATTTAAGCTGTGGCCTTTGAGTGATAATGATGTGTCAGTGTAGGTTCCTTAATTGTAACAAATGGTGATGGCTGTGGGGTTGGGGGCAGGCAAAGAATATCTGGGACTCTCTGTACTTCTGCTTAATTTTGCTGTGAACCTCAAACTGCTCTAACAAAATCTTTAAAAAGTAAAAAGGAAGAAAGAAAAGAAAGCAAACATGAAAGAGAATGAAATCTGAGAACCACAGAGAAAAGATGGGAGAAGAGGAAAGGAAGGAGTGGGGAAGATGTCAGTGACTCACTTCCTGTGAAGGTATCATGGCCACCTTTTGTCACTTGTGCGATCTGGCAGTCCTTAAAGCTGTTTCTGTTGATAGCAGAAAAATACCCCCTGGAAAGTAACATTGTCTAGAGAAAAATGAACAGAACTTACTTTTTGGTAATGTTAAAGAATTTGGGAGAGACTGAGTTTTCTGTGGGTCGGTGTGCATTTCATGTTGCTGTGTCACCCCTTGTGAAGTTAGTGTTACATATTTTATGGATGCACAATATGTAGTGTAACTGAACATGAGGGGTAATTGTTGATGGGTGATAGTTTCATAAAGACTTAAAGTTGTTGGAACAACAAGCAGTGTACATAGGTATTATGTGACAGAGTCAAAACAATACCAGAAAATTGCCTTTAACATATATAAATTATTATTATTGGCATTATCTTATTTTTTGAGGTTTCAATGCAGAATTTATAGAAATTAACATTTTATTTTAATACTAATAAACATATTTACCCTATGAAGGGCTGATTCACTACCTGAACAAAACATTAACTTTAATTGTAGTACATCTCTGTGTCTAAATTTGCTAAGGGCTTAAACCAAGATGTATTTGTTATAGTACATTCTGGAAAAAAAATTCAATCACGTGGATCCAGGACAGTATACTAGAATTTATTCTTTAATCCATCTTTGTAAAGACTCACAATACCAGATCATGTATGTGTATGAGTGTGTGTGTGTGTGTGTGTGTGTGCGCGCGCGCATGCACATGCCAAATGCCAGCCACCACTGAAGTAAGGAAAAACAATGACTTATTTATAAATTATATCCTGTTTACATATCAAACAGATATTGTAACTGTTTAAACTCTTTCCCTTACTAGTGTGCCTTATAACTCATAAATGGCTATCATTTTTTCCTTTCAAGAGCTATTACAAATCACATTGTAAATCCCTCCTCCCCCGTCAGCGTTGTTGTACAAGTGAACCACATTAAAATGAATTTCTCAGGGGTAGCTTTGAGGGGGAAAGAAATTTAAAATTTGAACTTGAAAATTCCATTCTCTGATGCTAATCACCGGCCCTTCCAGCTCTCCCAGTTCTTCCCACCCTCCCAGTCTTTTCATTTCCACCACATCTATGCTTTATTTGTGCTCATAAACTCTTTGCATTTCCAATCTGTCAAGCCCCTTGGCTCCACGTGGCTTCCTAACACAGCCTGGGACCTTATCTGTCATCTGAACACTACATTCACTGAGCACTCTCCAAGGTTTTGTTGCCAGATTCATCCATCATGCTTTCCTTGACATTCCCACCTTTAGCCTAATATCTTATACTCAGGTAGTTACTCCATCAATATATAATGGAAGGGAGGAGAGGAGAGAAAATTCTTCAATACAGTGTTAATGTACTGAAAATTTCTTTTGGAAATGTGTTACTTTTTGCTGCTTGCAAGTGTAACAAATACATGTTGTTGTATATCAACAGGGTTCGCATACCTGTGGCCCAGTATTTTTTTTTTCTATATCTGTCCTGTTTCCCTTTATCTTTATTGAAGGCCACTTCCACTCCTGCAAACCATCCATTCCATCATATAGCTTTCCTTATTACAGTTAGGTCATCTAAATTTATTTTCCTTGAGTCTTTTTCACCCAGGGATTTTTTAATATCTTCACTTACTCTTTTCTTCTGTGATCTCTCTTCAAAAATAATGAGCTCTGTGTGTGTCCGTGTGTGTGTGCACGTGTGTGTGTGCACTCAGGCACAATTTATATGTGTTAATGTAAATAACTTTCAAAACTTAACCCCTCTCTCTCTTCTTCATTCCTTCTGCTCTCTCTTAACCTTCCTTCAGTTATGCCCTTCCTCAATGATCACCAATGACTTCCTGGTTGTCAATATTTTCTTCTCAGTCCCTTACTCTACCAGTGGCATGACATTATAATTATTATAGACATTATTGAAATTCTGTCCTCACTTTGCTTTCCAGCACCATTTTCCCTCATACAGCTCTTCAGTCTTCTTAACTGATATCGTCTTCTGCTTCCAGACCTGAAATGTAGGTGTCCCTTTCATGTTCTTACACCTCAGTAGTATTTCTCAAATTTTAGTGAGCGTAAAAATCACCAAAGATTTTTGTTGAAAATGTAGGTTTCTAGATCCTACCCTCAAAGATTATGATTAGGTAGGTCTAGAATGGGCCCAGGGGTCTGCATTTTTAGCAATCTGCATTCTTATGACTTTAATAAAAGTGTTTGAGGGCCACACTTTGAAAAAAATAATCCTCTGCAGCCCTATCTACTCCTGTGACCTCAGTCATCGCTTCCAGGATGATTAATTCCAAATATTTTAACATCCTACTCTCATGAATTTCTCCTTATTCTGTGGACCATACTCAGGACCAAAGCAGGGCTGATAATCACACTTACTTTTGGTTATTAAAATAATAAAATGTTTGCAGGAACACTTGTCAGCAGCTGCTGCCCTCAGCCCACAAGTGTCATTCTACCACTACGGTCCTGTATATCTTGGTCCCCCTCCTCAGATCTTCTGGACCTCCCCACTTTTCAGCAATAAAAAAGTAACACCTGGAACCACAGAGTTTCTCCAGGATCCTGCCCCAGTGTAAAGGCTAGCATCCTAATTGGTTGAATTGTATCCATTAAATATTAATATTACCCCTGTTATAGGTGATGGTGTCATTAACTATATGGGGCACAGGAGAAGAAGCTAGTTTTAGTGGGGAGGATGGTAAATTCAGCATATAGGATAGTTTATGTGCAGTACTCTTAAACCTACTAAAATAGTTGGATGGAGTGGCCTGTAAAAAGTTCGCAAATCACAAGAGCTGTGCTTTCCAAATTTGACTAATCATCAAATTAGTCAAAAAGGCCGAACCTTGAGAAATTTTGATTCATTAGAATTGGGGCAGGACCCAGAAGTCAGTTTTTTAACATTTCCTGCAGTGGTTCTGATGATTAGGTGGATATGAGAACTGCTGCTTTGGACTGAGGACACAGAGAAATAGAACCAAAGTATTGCCCCCTGTTGGACCTCAAATAGGCATTTCCATTCCATGGCATAGTCAGAAAGATCAGGCAACAGGATATGTGGGTTTTTCAGCACAACTAATTACCATGACCAGAAGGTATTACATGTATGTATTTTATACACAGAAAGCAACTCAACGTTGCATTCCATTCAACAGAATGCATTTTGTCCCTGGTAAGAAAGAGTTCGATTTCTAGGAGTTTCTTTGAAAATAAATTCCACAAGGAAATCAATCCCTGTTTAGGAAAAACATAGCAAAGTCACCTATTATGTCTTTTAAATTTAAGAGAACATATATAATTATATTATAATCAAGTGTTGCTTTTCTCTGAATCATATGTACAGTTTATTGAAACAAAAGAGAAATAACAATTCTATAAAATGTTGTATCATGAGTTTAGTCCTGAGTCATTCATTACATAGGTGATTCCTGAGTCACTAATTACTAAGGCTTTCCTATAAGGAAAAGATTACTAACAATAGGCAAAGTGAGTGATTGTGAAACTTTTTGAATACAAATGATTATAGTTACAGAAAGATTGTTTTAAAACTGTATTGGAGAAATTAAATTCTGTTGTTACATTAATTTCAAAAATAGATACTAACATCGGTTTTCATTGAAAAACATGTACTTTAATTCCCTGAGGAATTAAATCTGGGGGATTTAAAAGCTTATAAAGAAACATTCTTAAAATTTACAGCATTATAGAAGTTTTATTATCTAGAGAGGAAGAAGTTTGTTGGTTGCCTAGTAGAGATACATTTTGGAAGTAAGGTTTTTGGTCCTCAATTTTGTTTGTAATACTAAAACCTGATATCTGTAATTGCTGTAATGAGAAAAAACAAAGTGAAATAATGAAGGTTAATGACTGCTGTTACATTTTTTTCTGTAAATGCTCTTCGTTCTCCCATGTCCCGCCCACCCCTACTCCCCACCCCCAACTATTCTGCACTTGGAAACACAAAACAACTTGTCAGTTCAGTTTATTCAGTTAGGGTCAGTTCTGTGAAAACAAAGTCAAGGCAATTGTTTGATTTAATTGACTAGGGAAACTGGTTATACAGGTAAGTAGAAGTTAGTTTTATTTTTGTCCAGCTGCATATTTGAATGTTCATAAAATAACTTAGCAGAATAATAAGATTCCAGTGACACTGTAGTAGATTTTAAAGAATGATTACCAAAGCAAGGAAAAAGGGCTCTAAAACCCAAACTGTAGAAAATATTCATGGTATTTTTTTTCTTTATGGCTCTACTTTCACTGTAATGAATTGTGTCCAAAAAAAAAAAAAGAAGTCTTCTTTTCTTTCACTATTCCTATCCTGTTCCTTGAGGAATTTTTGTCCTAGGTGATACTTAATATAACCTTAACAAAAATGTCCAGTATAATTTAGGTGAATTATTTACATGACTTTTATAAAGTGGTCCTCAAACTGTATGCTGATAGCCTCTAAGGGTTAGTCAGCCACCTCTTGGCTTCACTTTCTTCCTCACCTCTCTGAACCTCATAGTTGATCATTTTCACAATGAATGTTTCTGCCCTTGATTCTTTGTGCCTTCCTCTCTACCTTCCACTGTCCACACCCTGCTCTTCTCTACACCTTCAACTTGGAGGCTGCTAGTCACTCATTATTTTTTTTTCCCCCTGTGAGAGGAGAACCCAAAAAATTGCAGTGCTAAAATAAATGATATGTTCAGATCTTAATTCGAAAAAAAAAAAATGTGTAGATCTTGTAGATGTAGTTTATTTGAGAAGGAAATATAAATCATTTCTTGTCCTAGAAAAGCAGCAAATCTTCAGCCTCAATTAAACTTGTTAACAAGGATTTATAAAGGAAAGAAGAAAAACTTTTTTTCATATAAAAAGCTAAAATTTTATTGTCAAAGAACATTTAAGGTCATAAAGTAGGAATTTTATAATTTTTTTGTTCTGCATAATAAAATACTCCCTTCCTGACCCCCTCATCCTTCTAATAATAGATATCCACTACTTTTGTTCTAATTGTTCAGTTTTTACATATCCAGCTTTTAGAATTCCTTTTTCGAGAACTTATTATGTACCAAAGTAGTGGCCTCCTGATACTGACAGTGCTGTTTCGTCCTGTTCTAGCATACATTTTATATTTGCTTAGGAGAAGAGTAAACACAAAGAAAAACTAAGGTTGGCTGATTACATAAATGATAAATGATAAAATCCTTTAGGAGGATCTTTGGTCTTAAATATCAAGCACATTACATAGTTGCACCCCTTCAATATTGGTGCTTCTGTTATGGAAGAAAATTTTTAAAGAAAATATTAAGGAAAAATTTTATCTACAGTACAAATCATTTGTTTTAGCATTATTTATACTAGTCAAAAATTGATGACAGCCTAAATGTTTGCTTGTATAAACAATGTAATTAAATTATGACTCATTGGCTTACTAGACAGTTTTATAACCATTGAAAATATAAATTAAGGTCTTCCAACAGCCTGGAAGAATGATTATGATATAAGATAAAGTGAAAAAGGATGATACAAAATTGTACACAGTACACTAACTTTGAACAATCTGAAAAGTAACTAAAATATTTTATTTATAAAATAAAATACTTAGGAATAAATTTGATCAAAGGGGAGAAAGACATGTACACTGGAAACTACAAAACATTCCTGAAAGAAGTTAAAGAAGACATCCCTGGCTGATATGATGATTTAAGATTGTTTTTTGTGTGTTTGGTTGGTTGGCTTGGTTGTTTTTTCTTTTCATTTTTTAAATTGAGGTATTGTTGATTTACAACATTGTATAAGTTTGAGATATAGAACACAGTGATTCACAGTTTTTACAGATTATACTCCATCAATAGTTATTGTACAATATTGACTATATTCCCTGTGCTTTACAATTTATCCTTGTAGCTTTTTTTTTTTCTTTTTGGCCATGCTGCGTGGCTTGTGAGATCTTAGTTCCCTGACCAGGTATTGAACCCCGGCCCTTGGCAATAAGAGTGCAGAGGCATAACCACTTGACTGCCAGGGAATTCCCACTTATTTCTTTTATACATACTAGTTTGTACCTCCCCTACTCCTCTCCTCCCCCACCCTCTCTTCCCTCTCCCCACAGGTAAACCACTAGTTTGTTTTCTATGTCTGTGAGTCTGTTTCTTTTTTTTGTTATATTTACTAGTTTGTTGTATTCTTTTCCACAGATAAGTGATAACATTACAGTATTTGTCTTTCTGTCTGACTTACTTCACTTAGCATAATACCCTCCAAGTCCATCAGTGTTAAGATAACAGTACTACTCAAAATGACTGACATATTCAAAGCAGTCCCTATCAAAATCCCAATGTTTTGCAGAAACAGAAAATCCCATTTAAAAATTCATGTGGAGTTTCAAGTGACCTCGAATAGCCAAAACAGTCTTGATAATGAAAAACAAAGGTAGAAAGACTCATACTTTCGATTTTAAAACTTACTGTGAAGTTACAGTAATCAGAAGAGTGTTATGCTGGCATAAGGACAGACATATAAGACTGATGGAATAGAGCTGAGAGCCCAGAAGTAAATCTCACATATATGTTTTTTTAGTAAGGATGCCAGGACCAGTCAATGGAGAAAATACAGTCCTTTCAACAAACGTTACTGGTAAAATTGGATATCTACATGTAAAAGATTGAACTTGGACCCATGTCTTACACTGCATATAAAAATTAATTCAAAATGAATCAAATATGTTAAATTTCAAAAATAAAGGTATAAAACTCATAGAAGAAAACGTAGGAGAAAATCTATGACCTTGGAATCTGCAGTGGTTCCTTTAAAATGACACCAAAAGAATGAGCAACAACAACAACAAAAATAGGTATGGTTGGACGTCATCAAAATTAAAAACTTTTGTGATCAAAGGTCAGTATCAAGATGGTGAAAAGACAACCTACAGAATAGGAGAAAATGTTTGCAATTCGTGTAGCTAATTAAGGATTTAACATCCAGAATATATAAAGAACTCATATAACTCAACAGCAAAAAAAAGGCCTAACTAAAATATGGGCAAAAGATGTGAATAGACATTTCTCCAAAGAGGATATCCAAATGGCCAATACATACATAAAATAACGGTGTTGGAGAAGATGTGGAGAAATTGGACCCAAGTGCATTGCTGGTAGGAAAGTAAAATGATGCAGTCACTTTGAAAAACAGTTGGCAGTTCCTCAAAAAGTTAAATATAGAATTACCATATGACCTAGCAGTTCCACTCCACTCCTAGGTAGATAACCAAAGGAATTGAAAACAGGGACTCAAACAGATATTTGTACATCACGACATTAGTCACAATAGCCAAAAAGTGGAAACGATGTAAGTATCTACCGGCAGATGAATGAATAAACAAAATATGCTATAAACATACATTGGAATATTATTTAGCCATAAAAAGGAATATGGTGCCACATAGATAAACCTTGAATGCATTAGAATTAAATGAATTAAACAGATGCAACATGAAAAATATGATTCCACTTATATGAGGTATCTAGAATGGGCAAATTCATAGAGAAAGAATAGGGTTTTTGAGAACTAGAGAGTTAAGGGGAGTGTTTTTACTTAATCTGCACAGAGTTTCTGTTTGGGTTGATGAAAACGTTCTAGAAATAGATACTAGTGATGCTTACTTGTTGTGAATGTACTTAATGCCATTGAATTGTACACTGTAAAATGCACAAAATCATAAATTTTATGTTTATATTTTAAACATGACTGTTTAAAATATATATAGTTATTTAGGTGCATAAATTATACATAGTGGTTTAGGAACGTAAGTAAAGATGAGAAGGAATATGAAAGCATGAAAAGTTACTGAATTATAAGTGATTATGTTATTTTGGGGCTTCCGGGTGGCTCAGATGGTAAAAAACCTGCCTGAAATGCAGGAGACCCAGGTTCGATCCCTGGGTTGGGAAGATCCCCTGCAGAAGGAAATGATAGCCAACTCCCGTAGTCTTTCCTGGAGAATTCCATTGACAGGAACCTGGCAGGCTACAGTCAATGCAGTCGCAAAGAGTTGGACACAGCTGAGAGACTAACACTTTCACTATGTTATTTTGAGTAGAAATAAAGTTCAAATAAATGATTTTCATTTTAGCTAATGGATACTCATTAAAAGATAAATTTTGTATCACATGTTGTCTCAGACCAACAAACAGTAAGAAAATTTAGGTGACTCATTCCCCAAATTGGTAAGACTTGAACATTTTATTTAAGAAGTTTCTTTCCTATTTACATGTTTTTTATTTTTATTTTAAAGAATAGTTATGTTGGTTAGTAATTTTTAAAACCTTCAAATTTACACAGGAAGAGCTTTTCAGAGTAATTCATGTAAGGGAGAGCTGGTGTCTGTGCTAGGGCATTTTAAACAGTTTCAGTTTCTTATAAAATTGTCTAGATTTTAATGAAACCTTTTTTTTTCTTTAGCTTGACAGGGCCAATTCTCTGTTAAACCAGACTCAACAACCTTACAGGTATCTCATTGAATCAGTGCGTCAGAGAGATTCTAAGATTGATTCCCTGAAGAAGTGTATTATCGAACTCGAAAAAGATGTCAGGTAACCATCTATAAATCTTTTATTTGAGTAATAAAATATTATTATTATTTATTTGGATAATAAAGGCATTGTGAGCATAATACTGCCGTAGTTGAGTTGAGGTTGGAAACTGGGAAGAAAAAATGTACATGACGAAAGTGATCTTAAATGTGATGTATTCGGTTTCTCTTAGAAAACCTAAGTCACATCCCATTAAGGTATTCGCATTCCACCCGATAAATCAGAAGTCTTACGCTGGAAGTAGCAAGGCTACACTGATTAACAAAGCACTCCCCCCACCCCAGGGCACACAACAGCCAACTTATGCTGTCCTTGTTCCCTAGAATTCTTTAGTGGGATGGGCCACTTGTGGAGTCAGAACGACTTTTTAAACAGATAAAATGTACACGTTTACTTAGATTCCTGTTGATTTTGCCAAGGAATTTAGGCTTTTCTGCCTCTGACCTTTTACATGAAGTAAACCATAAATTACCTCAATGTAAATAAATTCCTTTCACGTCCTTAGTTGAAATTGTTTTCTTACATGACACCTTATCAAAAGACTTGCTCCACTGAATAATTATTCAGATTCTTTACCTGTTCATCTAATGAGCTCATTTTAGCCTTTTTAAATTACAGTAGAAGAATGATGCTATGTAAAGAAAGATGTTTTAACTCATGGATGCTTGGTTAGTTGGCTTAATTATCATTAGATTTTAAAATTATTTAGAATAAATAAATAGATAAATTATTAACCAATTTATAAAAGTATAAGCAAAGAATTAGATGAGAAAGAAAATACTTAAATTTAAGTAATTAGAAAAGGTAGTTTATTTAAAAATATAGTTATTAGAGAAGATAGCTATTAAATTTAGGTTTCCTAAGATATATAACCAAAAATATAAAACTACTGATAATTAACTCCGTATAAGGACCACATGCTAACTGCACCGCTGGAGCTCTCTGATAACTAACTCGAAAGTGTGAATGTTGTTTTGATGAATGAGAATAATTATCTTTTCCTCTCTTTTCTATCCCACCAAAAAATTGGCCCAGAATTTTATTCTTGATCATAATTTTTCAATAATATAATAAAGTAACTTTAAATCGCATTGTTGTTTTAAATGTCAACATAGATAACAGTTTATTTCTAGATTAATTTTAAAGTTAAATATTTAAAATATTCATAACCAGCATTATTAAATTAATTCAATGAATTAACTAAACCATTCTATAAATAGCTATTGGGAGCAATAGAAATTAGGTCTTATCATTCACTTGACACTTGATTATCCTAGGGAAATTGAGGAAAGAGCCCCAAAGAGAATTTTTTCTTTACATATTATAGAAATTTGTTATATTTGAAATTTTGTATCGAGTTTTGTTTTACCTTTGTAATCTTGGATCAGGGATATATAAAAAGCCCTGTGGGAAATTTGCCTCTTTCAGAATTACCTTCAAGTAAATTTGTTTGAATATTTATTTTACTAAGAATTAGGATAGCTAAAAATGTTTATTATAGAGAAAAATATAACCACCTGTAGGAGAAAATAATAATGATGAACAAATTCAGCCCTGGAGAAATTTAGCCATTTGTCATCTAAGAACATATTAGTTTTGTGATAGGGCCAAAATTTGAATCCAGATCTGTCTGCTTTCTAATTCCATAATTTTCACCTTTATGTTATACTGCCTCCCTATGTTCTAATCTGAATGAGCTAATTTTTCATTAACTAATATAATTAAGTAAAAAAACGAAAAATAGTGTAGAATAGTAGTTAAAAGGAGACCTTTTCATGAGGTGATAATCGTTGAAACTGGTGACAGATACATGGAGGCCTATTAAATTTTCTCTCTTGAAATACTTCATAATAAAGTTACTTTTCAAAAAACATATTTTAAAAGGGAGGACAGGCATAAATCCAGCTCTGTCCTTAGTTTTAAATTAGAGCAAATCAGTTACACTCTCTGAACTTCATCCAGTACAACTTCCTGTCATGATAAAAATATTACCTCTCTGCAGTGTCCAAAATGGTAGCCACCAGCTACATGTGGCGATTGAGCATATGGTCAGTGTTACTGAGGAACTAAATTTTTAATTTTATTTGAATTAAATTAATTGAATTTTCATTGCCAATTTTGGCTAGCTAATGGCTGTAGTATTGTACACTATAGCCAACTTTCTCATCTGTGAAATGAGAGTGGCACCAACAGCACCTAATTCACATGGTTATTCTGCACACTACATGATATAGCCTTCGTAACATGTATAGCACTGTTCCTACGCTTAAAAATGCTCAATAAATGTTTGATATATTAGTTTTGTCTTATTTTTAACATATTTTTATGTTGAAAATTATCTTTAAAATGAGAAATAACATTTCTCAAAATATGCTGAATCTTGACAAAAATTTGTTTGGTTGCTAAGTCATGTCCGACTGTTTTGCCACCCTATGGACTGTAGCCCACCAGGCTCCTCTGTCCATGAGATTTCCCAGGCAAGAATACTGGAATGGGTTGCCATTTCTTTCTCCATAACAAAAATTAGGACTCCCTTAATAACAGCAACAGTAAGTAATCATAAGAACTATGCCAATTATGGAATTAAACAAACAAAAAAAATTTATGTGCTGAACATCTGAGACCTTTAAAGCTGTCTGTGTTCCATAAATTTATTATATACTATTTTAGTAGACTCTGAACTAATATTTCACATGATATGAAGTCTTGCTCTTCATCGAAGCAACTATCTTCTAATGTGAAGAGTTACGGTGCTTTCAGCATTTTAATTGTGGCTTTCAAGATGCTGTAGATGTACCCTGATGTCATGGATGAAAAGATGCCATACAATACACAGCCCAATCAGCAAGTCAGACACAGCAGGTTAGGTCACATTCTGTCTACCATCACCCTGACTCTGAGCCAGTGGCATTTCAAATAGAGTACATATCAGCCTGGTTTTTTTTCTCATGGTAAATGTATCTATAAAAATACAGATATTAATGTGAACATCAAAGGGTAATTGTGAAAATTAAATGAAGTAACATATAAAAAGCAAAAGCTTCCGGCACACAGGAGAAACTCAGTAAATGTTACCTCCCTTCCTCTTGTCCTTCATTAATTCGAACTTTAAACATTTGATGACCCATCCAAAAAGATGACTAAGTGATTATGTTCCTTGAAAATTCCTGTTTGTTTTTGCTGGGTGTGGATTTTAATTGTGAAGAATATTTACATAAACTGATTAATTTGTAAATATTTCTCTAGCTTATACAATATTACCTTCTTTAAAGAACTAAATATAATTTTATCATTTTTCTACAAAATAAGGCAGTATCACTATATCACACCCACAACTTGCCAGTTTAGCTATTGATACAATTTATTCAGTGCCTAGAAAGGTTAGAGTAAATATGCACTAAAATGAGATTGTGTTGAACATGTTAATACCTAACACTTGAGATATCACTATTCACTATAATTAAAGAAATACTCTGTTTAAAAGTAGTACTTTTAACAATCCTCCACCAATCCACAAGAGAGTCTGAGTTATATAGGTTTGATCTATAGGTCAGGACTGAAGGAAGCATGGAAAGAGAATAATTAGCATAAATTTTATTTTTCTGTTGTCTGTTCTCCATTTTTTGTTAACTAGTCATTTAGGAGGAGAAGAGTACTTAGGCTTATAAGACTAAGCCAGAGTATATTGATCCAGGAAGTTAAGGAACAGTATATCAGGAATATGTTTTCATACAGCAGGTGAAACAGAGCCATAAACATGAATTTCTGAGTAATAATTAACAGTGAATTGAACAATTATGGGTGTAATATACCATTCACCATAGATGTGCTTATAAGGAGATTTGTTTTGTAGTTGCTTTATGAGTCACGCATAGAAGCTTTGTATTTTTAAGGGTAAGTTTCCACTGTTATGAAATGTCCTATGGAGATTAAACTTCCATTGAGTAATTACTGTGTGTGGAAGAACACAGAATATAGTAATCGTCATATTCACTTTTCGAGACCCATGTGTTGAAGGTGGTCTCTCTTGTGATTTAAGAAAGACAAGGCTAAGACTGAAAATATATACGCAAGGGGCTTCACTGATGACTCAGGGATAAAGAATCCACCTGCCAAGGCAGGAGACCCAGGTTCAATCCCTGGATCAAGAAGTTCCCCTGGAGAAGGAAATGGCAACCCACTCCAGCATTCTTGGCTGGAAAATCCCATGGACAGAGGAGCCTGGCAAATTGCAGTCGAAAAAGAGGCAGACACGACTGAGCAACTACATGTTGTCTGTGGAGCCAACGTGTTGCAAAGTTGCTTTGTAAGCCAGTTTATCCACTTGCCTTTTATTCCATATTATATGGTTATTTTTGTTACTTAAATATGAAATATTTACTTTATTATGAAAAAACTAGGCACTACATATGAAGCATTTCTAATGAATTGTTTGGTCCAAATCCTTTGATTATATCAACGTTCCATTCCTGTTACACTGTACTTTACTTAATGGGCCTGTTGGTATTTGAGAGCCTGTGTCTTTGTGTCTTTGTATGCACACCCGTGTGTGTACTGCATGGAGTACATGTTTACATTCTGTGTGGGGGGGGTACATGTAATGAATATGTAAATGTATATGAGTATGTATATGAACACATATCTGTTCTTTGAAAATTCCTCTTCCTATTTACTGGACATTTATTTTCATTTTGAAAAATATTTTGTCTTCTTAGCTAAAGATAGAATTTTAAAGTTACAGAAACACCCAATCCTTTACCATTTTGGCGGGGACTCAAGCAGAACATGGAGAAGGAAATGGCAACCCACTCCAGTGTTCTTGCCTGGAGAATCCCAGGGACAGGGGAGCCTGGTGGGCTGCCATCTATGGGGTCGCACAGAGTCAGACACGACTGAAGCGACTTAGCAGCAGCAGCAGCAGCAGCAAGCAGAACACGGCACTCAATTTCCTTTATATCATCTAGGTTTTTCCAAATCTTCGGCTCAGTAGGATCTCTGGCGCCTAAATACAAAAGTCAGTTTGTTTTCCTGCTGAGCTGCTTACCTTTATTGACATTTAATTACCATTTTCCTCTGATGACTCTTCCTTCTCTAGATTAGTAACACAGTATAGCATTTACATAGAGGTTTGTGGTCAGTGTTTTATATAATCATTCATTAGATAATTCGCATGTCCCTTTGACATACATGAGCATTATTTCCACTTTAGTAGATGTGAATACTGAGGTTCAGTGGGGTGGTATTTGTGGTGCATTATACTAAACAGTTGAGTCAGTGGCACAGTTGGAAACGGAAGTCAGAATTGCATCTAGTCTTTATTCTCGGAGGACAGACTCTGATGCTTCCTTGGAGAAGTTCTGTTACTAGGAAGGAAGAAAACTTGAATTTCTCTATTCTCAAGTCCTTGGAATTACCAGTTCTCCTAGAACACCTACTGCTAGTCCTTGAATTTAAAAAAACTTTCCCCTAATATTTTAAAAATTGGTGGCATTCTATTTTCTTAAAGTATAACTTAAAACATCCTACCTGTTCAGCAGACAATTCTCGTTAACTTCACTGTCTCAGATTCTGTTTTGACATTCAAAGAATTGTGTTTCTTTGATTCATTGTTGCTTTTCTTAATCCTGGTTGCAGTACTGTCTAAGTAGATTCATCCCAATGGCTTTCAAAGAATATTTAATGGTTCTAATTAATTTTTATATGTTGAATAATAAAACTCCAGACAGTATAAGATAAGCCTCAGATATTTATCTTTTCAAATAATAATATGTTCTTACAATTAGGCTTGTCATTCTTTCCTATCAGAAAATAGGTGATTTCAAAAAGAAATCCACAATGCAGACTTGAAAATTAAATACTGAACTAAGAATATGGAGGCCAAAATTGTTTTCCTGAGTTTACCATAGACCAAATATCTAATTAATTTATATCAATTATATACCTGGTAATTTAGTATGTGGTAAATTATAAAATATACTTTCAGTTTTAAGGATAAGTGTTATCATTTGACTTTCAGAGTCTCAAATTTTAATATGGTGCCATATGTACTTTCTTTTTACTTTTTATATAAGTCCCACTTCATCTTGTTACATTTCAGGAGTAACCAGTCATCTTTAAGAAAACACTAATTGTATGCCCCCACTAGGTAGGAAAGTATTTAATGAAAACGTGTCAGTCACATTGTCAAATTGAAAAAATATTCTTATAAAATAGGTAGGCCAATGACTGAATCAAACATTGTAGTCACTGATCTGATATCTTTATGAACTATAAATTTAATTTTTCTTTAATCCAAACCATCAAATTTGTCTTTAGTCTCTTACAATTTCTTATTTGTTAAATTTGTACTAGTATGACAATTTTTTTTAACTTGTTATATTTCTTTTTCCCCTAGCAATTTAAGTAAAGAAAAGTCAGCTTTGCAGCAAATGAAGGATCAAATGGCATTAGATTTGGAACAACTTCTAAATCATCGTGAGGTACTTTTTCCATCTTGTCTTACTTTTTACCACTTTAGGCTTTTTCGGAATCAAAATGGGTTGAGATTATTGGATCCCAGTTGCCCATGTTCATTATGAGTTAATTCTTATTCCTGGAATTCCTAATTCTTGATGGCCCCTTATAGCCTTATTCACATCTCTGTCATTGAATTTCCATGTTATTTAATAATCATCTGTGTTACACCTTTCTCCCTCTAGACAGTAAATTTCTTTAGTGTACCTCTTATCTTGTTTATCTTTCTGTAGCCAGTGCCTAGTGTACAATATTTGTGTTGAACTTTAAAATCCATACGTTTTCTTTAATTTCTTCCTCATGAAAGACTCATTTTAGGCTTAATACAATCCCTGTTTTATAAAAGAAGAAAACGAGTTTCAGGGGGTTTGCCTAGAGCCAAATGGTCACTGGGATAACCTCAGTTTTCTCTCTCATTTTTAAAGCCAGATTTATTGAGATATAATATACAATCAAATTCACCCTTTCTAGCATACATTTCTGTGATTTTTGGCTAATGCACACAGTTCTGTAACCATCACCACAATCAATATGTAAGATAGTTTCATCATCACAGAAAATTCCTTCTTGAACCCTTTTCCCCAACTCCAGTCTGAACAACCACTGATCTGTTTTCTATCTCTGTAGTTTTGCCTTTTCCAACAAAAGGTATTATCCTTTCACAGAATGTCAAATAAATAAAATTGGGAATTCCCTGACAGTCCAGTGGTTAGGACTCTGTGCTTTCACTGACAAAGGGACAGGTTCCGTTCCTGGTCAGGGAACTAAGATCCCACAAGCCAAGTAGTACAGCCGAAAAAGGAAATAATAACAATAGTAATAAAATTATTGGTCTTTTCAATCTGGGTTTTGTTCAGTTGCCATAAAAAAGATTCATTCGTGTTGTTATACATATTAGTAATTTGTCCTTTTTATTGCTGAGTAGTATTCCATTGTATGGATATACTGCAGTTTGTAAATCCATTCGCAGTTGAGGGTCATTTGAGTTGTTTCCATTTGGGAACACTTAAAAATAAAGCTGCTGTACACTGTTGTGTATGTTTTTATGTAAATAAAATTTTCCTTTTCTCTTGGCAAATACCAGGAGCAGGATTACTAGATCATGTGGAAAGTGTATGTTTAACATTGTAAGAAACTGCCAGACTATTTTCCAAAGTGACTGTGTCTTTTGTATTCCCACCAGCAACAAGTGAGAGTTCCAGTTGCTCTGCATTCTCACCAACAGTTGGTATCATTCAGTTCAGTTCAGTTCAGTCGCTCAGTCATGTCCCACTCTTTGCGACCCCATGAACTGCAGCACGCCAGGCCTCCCTGTCCCATCACCAGCTCCTGGAACCTACCCAAACTCATGTCCATTGAGTCGGTGATGCCATCCAGCCATCTCATCCTCTGTTGTCCTCTTCTCCTCCTGACTTCAATCTTTCCCAGCATCAGGGTCTTTTCAAATGAGTCAGCTCTTCACATCAGGTGGCCAAAGTATTGGAGTTTCAGCTGCAGCATCAGTCCTTCCGATGAACAACCCAGGACTGATCTCCTTTAGGATGGACTGGTTGGATCTCCTTGCAGTCCAAGGGATTCTCAAGAGTCTTCTCCAACACCACAGTTCAAAAGCATCAATTCTTCAGCACTCAGCTTTCTTTATAGTCCAACACTCACATCCGTACATGACTACTGGAAAAACCATAGCCTTGACTAGATGGACCTTTGTTGGCACAGTAATGTCTCTGCTTTTTAATATGCTGTCTAGGTTGGTCATAACTTTCCTTCCAAGGAGTAAGCGTCTTTTAATTTCATGGCTGCAGTCACCATCTGCAGTGATTTTGGACCCCCCAAAAATAAAGTCAGCCACTGTTTCCACTGTTTCCCCATCTATTTGCCATGAAGTGATGGAACTGGACGCCATGATCTTAGTTTTCTGAATGTTGAGCTTTAAGCCAACTTTTTCACTCTCCTCTTTCACTTTCATCAAGAGGCTCTTTAGTTCTTCTTCACTTTCTGCCATAAGGGTGGTGTCATCTGCATATCATTAAGCTTAGTTTTTTAATCCATGAATTTTTTCCACTGTACTGTCACTGCCTTGTCTTAGCCATGTTTTTACCGTTTTGCAGTCCTAACAGAGAAAGAAATGCTCAAAGCATATCATTGGTTTATAAGTATCCTGAAGACGTTGCTTCCTAGTCTGGAAAAGATATATCAGGTGTTTGGGAAGAAATTATTGGAAGGAAATTATTGAGAGAGAAGAAGCAAGGAATATTCCTAGAAACAACTTAAAGATACATATCCTAGAAATAATGTCAAGGGAACTGGGAGACTGTCTTTACCTTAGAAGTGGCCTTTGGAGTGAGTTCTCTTAAAGGTGTATTTTATGTGGTGGATAAAAAGGATAAGAAAGTGTCCCTGGGCTAGATTTTAGAGATGACTTTTAGGTAGATAAGTAGACCTGACAACAAGTTACAGAGTAGAGAAATTTCTGAAGTTATTTATTCTTTTTTCCGACTTTCAACATTCCAGGCCTTATCTACTGTCGCTTGTGTCCTAGGATTCTGATTTCAAATTGTTGTTGCCTCACTGTGGAAGCCAGATTTATTCAGTATGTGGATCTTAACAAAAGTTTTTAAAACTGAATATTTAAGAAATAGTAGCTACAGAGGTCCATTCAGTCATACCAAAAAGCTTTTTTTTCCCCAAAAGGCTGCATAATAGATAATGTATTTAGAATGGCAAGTCTCACTTGAATTTAGAGAATTATGCTCAACTCTGAAAAATATATGAAAGCCTTCATTTATATATTTTGTATGTCATACTTGGAATCACATTATTCATGAGTCCAAATAAAAACTAAAAGTTTTAATAGTGGGTTGAAACTTAAGTAGTTTTAAAGGAAAATATGTCTTAACATAAAAATTAAATACTAGCAAGGTGAATTAAGTTGACAGTTACTGCATGGCATCAATGAAGTTTGCAAAGATACACATCTAATTAAATAATTATCAGTTAATTTGCATGCATTTGAGATTTCTTCATTTTGGTATATAAATAATCCAACATTATGACTTTTCTTTATGCCAAATGGTCAAAGAAAAGTAGCTTTTTTTTTTCCCCAAAAGCAAAAATTCAAGTTTAATGGAACAAATCTAATATAAGCTTGTAATCTTTTCTAAGAAATGGTTTAAGAAATTCCCTGATGGTCTAGTGTTTGAGACTCCGCACTTTCATTGCCAAGGGCCTGAGTTTGATCCACAGTCCAGGAACAAAGATCCCACAAGCCTCCTGGCCAAAAAAAAAGTAGAAAAAAGAAAGAAACAGTTTAGCACCAACTTGCATCACGTATACAGCATGTGTGCTCAGTCATGTGTGACTCTTTGTAACCCTATGGACTGTGTCTCCCCAGGCTCCTCTTTCCATGGGATTTTCCAGGCAAGAATACTGGAATGGGTTACCATTTCCTACTCCAGGGAGCCTTTCCGACCCAGAATTCAAACCCACATCTCTTGCATCTCCCCAGTTGGCAAGCAGATTCTCTACCACTGCACTACCTGGGAAGCCCTTATGATGTATGCAGACACAAATGCAAATATAGAAGGCTTCTGTGGAAAGAAAATAGCCTGTAGCCCAGGAACATGCTTGAACATTCCTTTGAACGTTTACCTGATGAAACAGAATCTGCAAGATTGATTTATTCATTTTATGACTCTTGAGGGTGACGTGCCCAGAACAGCCAGTAGATAACAGTTGAATAAGAATAACTCAGATAAATAAGTCAAATTTATTGAAAGTGAAAATCAGGTCTGAGACTAAGGGGAGGGCAAGCAGTCACCAAGGGCACAAAATAGTGGAGGTGCCCCCCCTCAGGGGCGTGCCCAGTGCAGGGCTGGCAGCTGAGACCTTGCCTCACCCTTGTCAGGACCCTATGAAAATGATCTAGCATGAGTCATTGATTCAATCAGCAAAATTTTCTCAGTTTAAATAAGTGATTCATAAAGAGACCAAATGAACATTTAAAGTGTTTCATATTCATTTTGCATTGGACAGGTCTTGCTTTAATTTTATAAGTGCTGTTACTTAGTTCTGGTAAGACTGTGTGTGTATGGTAATAATACAAAATGAGATCCCCACCTCACTTACATAGTTATCAAATATGTGTTACATGAAAAAAAGAAAGTAAGTGGGATAGTCCTGGGTTGACAATGCTAGGATAGGTGAGGCATGGCCACAGGGTTTTTCTTTTCGGTATTGGTCTTAGCTCAAAATATTAGCTTAAAACCTCGTTCACATTAGTAGTTCAGTTGTGGTCTTAATTTCCAGGAACAATAAAATCGATAGTGGCCAAATTTTTAGAATTGATACATTCAAAAACCGTTGTGTGTATTTAGAAAGTGTATTGGGTGATTTTTATTCTCATCTTTTCTTTAGAGAAAGTGTATTAACCTAATAAAAAAATGTTAAGGAAGGATTGTTGTTTAGTCACTCAGTTGTGTCTAACACTGTGACCCCAGGGACTGTAGCCCACCAGGCTCCTTTGTTCATGGGATTTCCCAGGAAAGAATGCTGGAGTGGGTTGCCATTTCCTCCTCCAGGGAATCTTCCTGACTTGGGGATCAAACCTGCGTCTCCTGCGTTGCTGGCAAATTCTTTTCCACTGAGCCACCAGGGAATCCCTACTGAGCCTGCTCTCTAGAGCCCGTGAACCACAACTATTGAGCCCATGTGCTGCAACTACAAAAGCCTCTGCACCCTAGAGCCAGTGCTCTGCAGCAAGAGAAGCCTGAGCAACACAATGAGGAGTAGCCCCCCTCTCCACAACTGGAGAAAACCCATCCACAGCAGTGATGACCCAGAACAGCCAAAAATCAGTCAATCTTATTTTTAAAAAAAAGACACAATTTAATGTCATGATCCCTGCCTTTATAGAAGATCAGAACAAAACCTGGTGCCATTTCTCTTTGTTTTGTGAAACTTTAAGGACCTACTAAGTGCTCCCATTTATATTACATAATTTAGTGTTTGCTGCTGTCCCCTGAGATAAGTATCATTGTCCCTACTTTTACAGATGAAACTGATGCTGAGTAACTCATGGTTAAGTAACTCAACCATGATTACATACTTACTGTTAAAACTTTTTTTTTTTTTCTGAAACAGAAGCTTATGATCCTTCTTAGTCTCATTTAGACAAAAATCTCATGATGAATTATTGTTTGCGTGAGTTCCAGGAAAATTTTTGCCTCTGTAGATGAAACTTTTTTTTTTTTCCAAAAAATGAGAACTGTGTAATTTAACGTGTTTCCTTTTTGTCTTAGTTGACAGAAAACTCAGAGCTAAATATCTTATCCAGGTGTTGTAATCTTTTTCTTTTCTTTCACTTTTGATGCTTCAAAGTAGCTTTTTCTTTATCTTTCAAGTGGAATGAAATCTGTTTTACCCTTCAGTGCCTGCATTTATGCTAAGACCTTTTATGTATAAAAATATAACATAAATCTTAAATAATTAGGTTTTTAAAAATATAAAGGAAAAGACCAACTAACATGATCTCACTTTTAGTTAACAGTATCAGGGCTTCAAATTCAACATTCAGTTTTGAGTATAAGAAATATGATTCCTTAGAGTGACTTTTCTTATTTCATCATATGTCCTTAGAATCTAAGCTTTCAAGAGCAAGAAAAATATCTTTAATCAGCTAAGTATCTAGTAAAATACTGAGTATAATTTTAAGAAATGGATGCAAAAGCTCTTTTTAAAATCCTTTTGTAACTGTGTTAGGGGCAGTGGTAAGAGCTCCTCTTAGGAAGCTTTTCAGTGTTTTATTGAGCAATAGTTGGTATCATGAGCTTAAACTGGTGATGTTGGTGTTCAACAAAAATGGATCAAATTGAAAACTATTTAGAACGCAGAATCCCGAGGCTTGGTGATTGATTGGATTTAGGGAATGAGGAGAGAAGGGAGTTTAAAATGCAGGTTTGGGAGTCCAAAGAAGAGAATTTATCTAGAGCTAGAGATTTGAGAGTCAAAGCATAAACACGGTTGTACCCGAAAGCAGATAGAATGAACTAGTGAAGGTGTATAGAGTGAGAACAGAGAGGGACCTAGGACAGAGTCTTGATAAGTACTAATAGTTTAGTAACAAGCAGAGCAAAAAAAGCTCACACTAGAGTGAGGAGTGACCAGAGAAATGGCAGGCACATCAGGAAGAGTGGATCCCTAAAGCCAGAACTGTTCAGAAGGGAGGAGGGTGGCAGCAGTGGCTTCAGCTGCCGAAGAACCAGGTCAAACAAAGATAAAAAAGAAAGTGTCATTTAGATTTTTAAAAATGATGAAACAAACAAACAAAAAAAGCAGTTTCAGTGGTGCTAAAAGGCAGATTGCAGTGAACTGGTAAATGCATAGAAGTTGAAAAATAATAATAGAAAAAATAGACAACCCTCTGAATAAGGGTTCTGGCCATGAAATTAAAAGATGGTTGCTCTTTTGAATATGCTGTCTAGACAGCATATTCAAAAGCAGAGACATCACTTTGCCAACAAAGGTTTGTATATTCAAAGCTGTGGCTTTTCCAGTAATCATGTACAGATATGAGAGTTGGACCATAAAGAAGGCCAAGTGCCAAAGAATTGATGCTTTCGAATTGTGCTACTGGAAAAGACTCTTGTAAGTCCCTTCAACTACTGGAGCAATTTGGCCACATGATGCAGAGAGCCGACTCATTGGAAAAGACCCCAATGCTGGGAAAGATTGAAAGCAAAAGGACAAGGCGGTGGCAAAGAATGAGATGGTTAGACAGCATCACCAACTCAGTGGACATGAATTTGAGCAAATTCCAGCAGATATAACAAACTCAAGGAGCCTGGCATGCTGCAATCTATGGGGCTGCAAAGAGTTGGACACAATTTAATGACTGAAAAACAACTGTTTAAGAGAATATAAGGTGATCAGGGAGGGAGCATGAGATCAAGGGCTTTTACCTTCCTGAGTTGGAGAGTATCCAGCCTAAGTGATGATAGGAAGGAGCCAAACAGAGGGAGACACTGAAAGTTCAAAAGAGAGGATGATCAATTGAGCAAAAGTGCTGGGAAAGGAAGAGACCCAGGATGAAATGATGGGATTTAACTTTAGATAGGAGGAGGCACCTTTTCCATTTTGAAGAGGAAAAATAAAAATTATGTTAAAAGTAACTTAGTAGGTTTAGTGGCAAGAATTTAGGAAGTTCCCATCTTATGGCTGTTTTCTAACGGCAAAATAGGTGATAGGATCAGAATTTGGTTTTTTATTTTATTTATTTTTGACGGTGCTGGGTCTTCTTTGCTCCATGCAGACTTTCTCTAGTTGCAGTGAGCAGGGGCCACTATTCATTGCGGTATGCAGGCTTCTCATTGCGGTGGCTTCTCTTGTTGCAGAGCACAGGCTCTGAGTAAACGGGCTTCAGAAGTTGCAGCTCGGAGGCTCACTAGTTGTGGCACATGAGCTTTAGTTGTTCCATGGCATGTGGAATATTCCCAGGCCAGGGGTCAGACCTGTGTCCCCTGCATTAGCAGGCAAATTTCTATCCACTGTACCACCAGGGAAGTCCTTGTTGATTTTTTTTAACCATACCAAACAGCGGTATGTGGGATCTTAGTTCCCCAAACAGTGATCGAACCCTTTCCCCCTATAGTACAAGCACGGAGTCTTAATCACCAGACCACCATGGAAGTCCCAGGGTCAGAATTTTAAGAAAAATACAAGTTTGAAATAGCTTTATAATAAATGAGTGATGTGCATTACAGACATAACAAATAATTGCCAAGGTGAGATGTCATATGTTCATTGTAGTACCATTCTGTGTAATTTTTCTCTAGCAGCTTACACTCAGCATGCTAGGTGCAAACATGGAGAAGGTAAACAGTTGGTCTGATCCAGAATTACAAATGTATATGTTCAGCTCTCATTAAATTGTAAGGCTGGAATTACCTTTATATTCTTTACATCACATATTTTGAAATACTGTGGAAAAATGTAGCAATCGAACAGAAAAGAGAGCTCTGCTACTTAGTAACTATGGATTCTTAAGACAATAATTTAACCCCTCTAAACTCAGGATTGTATGAGAATTAAACAATGTAGTGCTTTTCTGACATATGACAATAAGTCAGTAAATGTAGGTCCCTTCCCTCTTTTCCTTCCTTTTCAAGAATCAATTCAAATGTTATCTATTCTTTGAAGCCCTTCATAACTCAGTAAAGAAAACTTAAGCTTATTTAAATTTCTTTCCCACAACTCTAAAAATACTTGTATTAATATTCCTACCACTATATATCATAATTATGCATGTGTCTTGCCAACGAAGTGCCTAGTTTTTCTTTGTGCATTAGCCTTTAGCACAGTATTTAGCACATAGTAAGTATTCAGTTGGGCTTCCCAGATTCAGTGGCTCAGTGATAAAGAATCCTCCTGCCAATACAGAAGATACAGGTTCAGTCCCTGGGTGGAGAAGATCCCCTGGAGGAGGAAATGGCAACCCACCCCAATATTCTTGCCTGGAGAATTCCATGGACAGGGGAGCCTGGTGGGCTGTAGTGCATGGGGTCACAAAGAGTCAGGCACAACTGCGCAACTGAGCATACACACACACACACACATATATGCAAGTATTCAATTAAATGTTTGTTAAACTGTGATCTTTTTCAGTCTTCAGTAATAATTTCACTGAGTGAGTGTGAGTGAAAGTCGCTCAGTCATGTCCGACTCTTTGCGACCCTGTAGACTATACAGTCCATGGAATTCTCCAGGCCAGAATACTGAAATGGGTAGTCTTTCCCTTCTCCAGGAATAATTTCACTAGAAGTTGTCAAATAGAGGGCTTTAGAAACCAACCTTTAATATATTCACATTCTCCCCCCTCAAACATATGTATTTGTGGAATATAATACATCTGTTTCTAAAACCTGAACTTTGGACTTCCCTGGTGGCCCAGTGGTTAGGAATATGGCCATCAGGACAGAGGATATGGGTTCGATGCGTGTGTGTTAAGATTCCACATACCGTGGGGCAGCTGGGCCCTTGCGCCACAACTGCTGAGCCCAAATGCCCTAGAGTTTGTGCTCCACAACACGAGAAGCCCATGCACCACCACTAGAGAGTAGCCCCCATGAGCCACAGCTAAAGAAAGCCCACCAGCAGCAATGAAGGCCAAGCACAGCCAAAAATAAAATAAAATTTAAAAGAAAATAAAACTTGAGCTTCTTCTACCCTTTCACCCAGTGCTTCTGTCAATAATCTCTCTCAAGGTCCACAAGCATTTCAGTTAGTATTTAACCAGAACTTAACCAACCACTTCTTAGTAAGTGCCTAGAATGTGCAAGTCCTCACACTTGCCTGAATGTTGGCCTAACTCCCACGGTTCCAGATAACTTGCCTCTTACTGCGGTGTGTGTCACTTAAAAAAAAAAAAAAAACCCTGCAGTTAGCCAGGTTTCTGCAAAATGAAGTCACAGTATAATTATCATTCTTTTATGGTATGTTTATGTTCCAGGACTAACTCCTATGTTCTTTGTGATTTCTCGGAAAGTTTCAGGGACGTTTCGGCATCACAAGTGCCCCTGAGGCAATCCACTTCATAAAGGGCTCAAACAAATTACATATTTCTATATGTGTGTCATTCTTTTTGGTTCATACTTAACTATTTTGAAATTTCCTTAAGAATACCTTTTTACATGTTTTTCTTAGACACCTATGTAGTTAAATTTTACAGTCAGAACAGTCATCATGACTTAAAAAAAAATACTGTGTGGGTAAGTTAATTTTTCTTTAAGTGAAGATATAATTATTTCTCAGATTGATACATTTCTCATCATAGTGTGCTTTTCAAGTTCAAATTTGTTTTTGATTTCCTAGATGTAAAAGAGTGTTTTAAAGGTAATTATTATAGTGGAAAGCTAAAACATATATAGTATAAGTCATATTTTCCCTATAAAATTTGAGAATGCTTATTTTTTCCACATAAGGGTATGTGAATTTAGGTCTGAGGAAATTCAGGGTAAAGTATTGCAAAAAATACTCATTGCAAGTGTTGGATTTAAATATACTTGAAGTATGACAAAACTAAACCTAATAAGTAAAAGTGATAATAATATAACTTCTTCCTACCAAAATATTTTAAATGTTTTCAGCCCAATTATGTTACAACTAAAATATCCAAAGAGCTCTGTGATGGCCTTATACCCACTTGACAGAAGCAGCAACTGAATGTTTCCTCTCCTCAATTTTGAATTGCCTAAAGACACACATTTTTTGTTTTAGATTATACTCTGTAGGCCTCTATGTTTATGTGGACTTGCACTAAACTTAACAGAACTAGGTCAGATTATTTTGATTTTCATAAGTACCTTGGCTTCTTTTTTAATCTTTTCATCTTCAGGCTTAAAATTACAAATACCCCTGTTATGTCCTGCAGGTAAAATTCTGTCTTGGGTGAAACATTCTATCTTATCATAGAAATACCTTATTTGTGTACATATGCCCTTTTAACATTTCTCGCATCACACTTTCACATCTATTATGTATCACATAGACCTTTCATTTTCTACTTTTAGGTTTGTTTTGTTTTGTTTTTTTTAAAGAATGAAATGTGTATTTTTCCCACTACATTTTAGAAGTTTGGTATGTTTCCTTTTAAATAGTAAGTACACTTCTCTGACCTTTTTTTATCAGTAAGGAACAAGTAAATGACCTCTTGCTATCATTTCTAACCCTGTGTTTTTATGACTCTTAGGATAGCAGTGGTTTATAACAAACTAAACAATTCTCGGGTATAAGGACACGCACAAAACAAACTGCAAAGCTATTAAAATAAGTCTCTGGAAATATGTGTTGGCCAGGAGAGAATATTAACAGTGAAATGAGATGATTATGTTCTTCTTTGGCAGTATTTTAATTTAAACTTAGAACATCTATATCCTGTATCAAGTTGCTGACACTGAGAGAAGACTGGGACTATAACATGGAGAAGCTCGGGCACTAGAGTGAGTCACACTCTGGACACCAGTGCTCAGAGAGTCTCAAAGAGCCTGGAGTCTGAAATTAATGATGGAAATCAACAAGAATTTGCATCAAAACCTACCAGATTATACTGAAATAATAAAAGGCAGAAAGCAAACAGCAGCTAGATGAATACCGGTACAAAAGGAAAAGCCAGATACAAGACGACATGTGTACCAGAGGCAAGGCCATTAGAAGTCCAAGGTGAAATTCAGTAATCAGATGAATGAAGGGGTCTGCACAAACCAATCAGAACAGAATGGAGGTGCCCACACTTCTTTTTTCAGTCATCAGTGGCAGTAGATTCATTCCTCAGGAGCCTACTTCAGTGTGTAATAATGCTAGCTTCCTCTACCTGCCTCACTGTTGAGGATGACCTTACGATTATATCCAAGTTCAGGAAAGAATGTTGTAAGTGATTAGTTATGTCCCCTAGGCTATGACAGCACAATTGTGTCTCATTTACCAAACCCTTGAGCTCTCACTAAGCTTTCCCTGGTAGATAGGGTATGACTCCAAAAATGTTTATCATCTGAAATACATTACAATAAGGAGTAGATAAGCCTTATTCTTCTCTGCTCTGGCCAGTACTTCATTCTGTTCTAGCCGCAAAACTTTGAATACTTACTAGGAGGTAATCAGAGGAAAATAATCAAGATGATAAAAGAATTCTGTTTAGCCAAGAGAGATTAATGGATTTGGGGGTGTTTAAAGAAGAAAGCTGAAGCTCCAATACTTGGGCCACCTGATGTGAAGAGCCACCTCATTGGAAAAGACCCTGATGCTGGGAAAGTTTGAGGGTAGGAGAAGGGGATGACAGATGGGCAGATGGACAGATGGTTGGATGGGCATCATTGACTCAATGGACATGAGTTTGAGCAAACTCTGGGAGATAGTGAACGACGGGGAAGCCTGGCTTGCTGCAGTCCACGGGAACACAAAAAGTCGGTCACTACTGAGCAACTAAACAACAACAGGGTAGAAAAGATTTAGAGAGATAGAAGAAATTCAAAGTAGGCGTGTGAAAGAGGCAGAAATAGACTTGCGATACATCTCTCCAAAGGCTAGAATTAAAACTTAAGGGTAGACATTATATGGAGACATGTTTGGTTCGCTTTGTGCGGTTATTATTGTTGCTTTACTTTGTTTTATATAGAGGTTAAATAACCTGAAGGTCCCTTCCAAACCTGAAATTGTGACTGTCAAAGGCCTTGATAGAGAGCAACTGCATTATTGTGTAAATAATGAATTCATTTGAATTCTAATATGAATTGCTTTGAATTCATTTGAATCCTGATTTCATTTCTTAATAGCTAATGAATTTGGCTGTATTTCTTAAAATCTTCTAAACCTCAGTTTGTCTTGAGAATTGAAGTAATATCTACCTCTTGGCATTTAACAGAGGATTAAATTTTTTTTTTTTCAATTTATTTGGCATGTGCTGGGTCTTAGTTGCAGCACATGGGTTCTTTGATCTTTGTTTGGTATGCAGGATCTTTACTGGCAGCAGTGAACTTTAGTTGCAGCATGCGGGATCTAGTTCCCTGACCAGGGATCGAACCCAGACCCCCTGAATTGGGAACACAGAGTCTTAACCACTGGACTACCAGGGAAATCCTGAAGATTAAAATTTTGTGTAAAATACATAGTGCAAAGCCTGGAACATAGTAAATACTACGTGAATATTAATTTGCCAGACAAAAATCTGTTTTGTCTATTGTTTAGAGTGTAGTGGCATTGGCATTCAAGGTATATTTTACCTTCTTCAAAAATTATATATTGAGTGATTTGAGAGAGCAGCATTGACATATACACAGCACCACGAGTAGGATAGATAGCTTGTGGGTAGCCGCTGTGTAACACAGGGAGCTCAGCTTGGTGCTCTGTGAAGACCAAGAGGAGTGGGATGAGGGGGGCAGGGTGGGAGGGAGGCTCAAGAGGGAGGGATATGTATGTCTATTTACATACACACTGATTCACATTATACAGCAGAAGCTAACACAACACTGTAAAACAATTATACTCCAGTAATAATAAACTTTTTAAATCATACATTGAGATGTGCCAAAAATTTGCTTTGATAATGATTTAAAATGGTCTTTGGGCACTTAGAGTATCAATAGATAACTTTGAAATAATTTTGCATTTTCATCTATTTTGTTAGATGAGACAATGATATTTTGTTTTTCTTTTTTTTTATCCTTATCTGTTAAAAATCTCTACTGAAATATTTACAAGTGAAATGATCTGAGGTCTGAAATCTGCTTTCAAATATTTCAAAATAACTGGAAAGGAAGTAGATAAAAACAATGTTGACAGAACGTTATGGCAGTTCCTCAGATGATTAAACATGGAGTTACCATATGGCCCAGCAATTCCAGAACTAGGTTTATACTCAAGAAATGAAAATATGTCTACACAAAACCCTGTACATGAATGTTAGATGTTAACAGCATTATTCACAGCAGCCAAAAGGTGTAAACAATGCAAATGTCCACCAGCTAATGAATGGATTAAGAAAATGTGGGATAGCTATACAATGGAATATTAACTGGAGCCCATTATACAGAGTGAAGTGAGCCAGAAAGAAAAGCACCAATACAGTACTCAGCCATTACAGTGGAATATTATTCAGTCATAAAAGAAATGAATTACTAGTAGATATATAACATCATGCACCTCGAAAACACCATGCTAAGTAAAAGAAGCTGGTCACAATGGACACACATGATTCTATTCATTTGAAATCCCTTGAACAAAGAAATCCACAGAAACAGAAAGTCGATTAGTGGTTGCTTACGGCTGGTAAATTGAGGACAGGATGAGATAGTGCAGTGATTCCTAAAGGACTTAGGGTTTCTTTCTGAGGTGATGGAAAAAAATTTTTTTCATCTTATACTTAAAATGGATGACTATATTGGCAAGTGAATTATATCTCAATAAAGCTGTTTTTAAGAAAGAACAATATATTAGCAAAATATTGATAATGGTTAAAGTCGAGCAGTAGAAACTGGGGGCTACAAGTTTCCATAATCAAATGTTTAAATGCTCTTTCAGATGTAGTTTAAACCTCCAATACAGGTATGTACTTGGTTTAAAACAGTTCAGTTCAGTTCAGTCGCTCAGTCGTATCTGACTCTTTGCAACCCCATGGACTGCAGCACGCCAGGCCTCCCAGTCCATCACCAACACCCGGAGTTTACTCAAGCTCATGTCCATTGAGTCAGTGATGCCATCCAACCATCTCATCCTCTGTCGTCCCCTTCTCCTCCCACCTTCAGTCTTTCCCAGCATCAGGGTCTTTTCCAGTGAGTCAGTTCTTCACATCAGGTGGCCAAAGTATAGGCGTTTCAGCTTAAACACCAAACTCTACAATGAATATTCAGGACTGATTTCCTTTAGGATGGACTGGTTGGATCTCCTTGCACTCCAAGGGACTCTCAAGAGTCTTGTGCAACACCACAGTTCTAAAGGCGCTCAGCTTTCTTTATAGTCTAACTCTCATATCCATACATGACTACTAGAAAAACCATAGCCTTGACTAGACAGACCTTTGTTGGCACAGTAATGTCTCTGCTTTTTAATATGTGTCTAGATTGGTCATAACTTTTCTTCTAAGGAGCAAGCATCTTTTAATCTCATGGCTGCAGTCACCATCTGCAATGACTTTGGAGCCCAAAAAAATAAAGTCTGTCACTATTTTCCCATCTATTTGCCATGAAGTGATGGGACCAAATGTCATGATCTTAGTCTTCTGAAAGTTGAATTTTAAGCCAACTTTTTCACTCTCCTCTTTCACTTTCATCAAGAGGCTCTTTAGTCCTTCTTCACTTTCTACCATAAGGATAGTGTCATCTGCATATCTGAGGTTATTGATATTTCTCCCGGCAGTCTTGATTTCAGCTTGTGCTTCATTCAGCCCAGCATTTCTCATGGTGTACTCTGCATAGAAGTTAAATAAGCAGGGTGACAACATACAGCCTTGACGTACTCCTTTCCATATTTGGAATCAGTCTGTTGTTCTATGTCCAGTTCTAACTGTTGCTTCCTGACCTGCATATAGATTTCTCAAGAGGCAGGTCAGGTGGTCTGGCATTCCCATCTCTTTCAGAATTTTCAACAGTTCATTGTGATCCACACAGTCAAAGGCTTTGGCATAGTCAATAAAGCAGAAATAAATGTTTTTCTGGAACTCTCTTGCTTTTTCGATGATCCAGCAGATGTTGGCAATTTGATCTCTGGTTCCTCTGCCTTTTCTAAAACCAGCTTGAACATCTGGAAGTTCATGGTTCATGTATTGCTGAAGCCTGGCTTGCAGAATTTTGAGCATTACTTTACTAGCGTGTGAGATGAGTGCAATTGTGCGGTAGTTGGAGCATTCTTTGGCATTGCCTTTCTTTGGGATTGGAATGAAAACTGACCTTTTCCAGTCCTGTGGCCAGTGCCAAGTTTTCCAGATTTGCTGGCATATTGAGTGCAGCACTTTCAGAGCATCATCTTTTAGGATTTGAAATAGCTCAACTGAAATTCCATCACCTCCACTAGCTTTGTTCGTAGTGATACTTCCTAAGGCCCACTTGACCTCACATTCCAGGATATCTGGCTCTAGGTGAGTGATCATACCATTGTGATTATCTGGGTCATGAAGATCTTTTTTGTACAGTTCTTCTGTGTATTCTTGCCACCCGTTCTTAATATCTTCTGTTTCTGTTAGCTTCATACCATTTCTGTCCTTTTATCTAGCCCATCTTTGCATGAAATGTTCCCTTAGTATCTCTAATTTTCGTGAAGAGATCTCTAGTCTTTCCCATTCTTTTGTTTTCCTCTATTTCTTTGCACTGATCACCGAGGAAGGCTTTCTTATCTCTCCTTGCTATTCTTTGGAACTCTGCATTCAAATGGGAATATCTTTCCTTTTCTCCTTTGCTTTTCACTTCTCTCCTTTTCTCAGCTATTTGTAAGGCCTCCTCAGACAGTCATTTTGCTTTTTTACATTTCTTTTTCTTGGGGATGGTCTTGACCCCTGTCTCCTGTACAGTGTCACAAACCTCTGTCCATAGTTCATCAGGCACTCTGTCTATCAGATCTAATCCCTTGAATCTTTTTCTCACTTCCACTGTACAATCGTAAGGGATTTGAGTTAAGTCATAACTGAATGGTCTAGTGCTTTTCTCTACTATCTTCAATTTCAGTCTGAATTTGGCAATAAGGAGTTTATAATCTGAGCCACAGTCAGCTCCCGGTCTTGTTTTTGCTGACTGTATAGAGCTTCTCCATCTTTGGCTGCAAAGAACAAAGAATATAATAAATCTGATTTCGGTGTTGACCATCTGGTGATGTCCATGTGTAGAGTCTTCTCTTGTGTTGTTGGAAGAGGATGTTTGTTATGACCAGTGCATTCTCTTGGCAAAACTCTGTTAGCCTTTGCCCTGCTTCATTCTATACTCCAAGGCCAAATTTGCCTGTTATTCCAGATGTTTCTTGACTTCCTACTTTTTCATTCCAGTCCCCTATAATGAAAAGGACATCTTTTTTGGGTGTTAGTTCTAGAAGTTCTTGTAGGTCTTCATAGAACTGTTCAACTTCAGCTTCTTCAGCCTTACTGATCGGGGCATAGACTTGGATTACTGTGATATTGAATGGTTTGCCTTGGAAACTAACAGAGATCATTCTGTCGTTTTTGAGATTGCATCCAAGTACTGTATTTCGGACTCTTTTGTTTTGGTTTAAAACAAGGTTGAATTTTACCTCCGGTCAGCTCAAGTAAGAAAGATGCTCAGAATGCTGACTTGACTGCCAGATACATTGTTATTCCTCTAAAGAGCACTTCAGTGTAGCCTCCAGTGGAGCACATAGTTTGCATTATACTTCTTAGAGCTATTTTCATCAAGAAATGCCATCTATGTGTCCCCTTGCCAACATCTTTGCAGAGTTTACAACTTTCAGCATTTATTGGCATCAACCATGCAGTACTCTTAAGCAGCTGCTCTGCAGTGGAGCTCTTTTAATATGCCACCCTCTGTACAAATAGTTTATACTAAATGACCAAGATATGTGCTTTCACATTCAAGATAGTAGTTTATCCCTTTTATGGAGAGTGTTTGTACACTTACCATCTTCAACATCTTCATCATCTGGAGGTTTCATAAGAATGTGCTTAACTCTTTCACTTTGAAGAGTAGAGTACTGCAATGTGGTTTTTATTGTCTTGTTTTATTTTTATTTTATCTTAAATTACAATCATATAGTTAGTCTATTGCAGTTCTATATTTGTTCATTTTGATGAATGGTTCCTTCATTCCTGAAGTTACGTCAATTTTCTTATGTATTTGATATACTAGAATTATAAGATATATCCTATTAGGTTTTTGTAAATCACTAGAAAAGCATATCACAACTAATGAATATTATTATAAATCAGACTGTTATAGAAGAATGTTTAAAGGTCTCAAACAAGTGGTATAAGGAAAAGAGAATGAAGGCATGGCACTTTTGCGGTACTTGAATTTTATAATGAATGAGTAATGCTTCTATGATTTTTAAAAATCAGAAATTAAAAGAAATATTTTGATAAACGACTTTCTAAATTAATGAAGCATTTGCCAGGAATTGACTAGCACTGCCAAAAAGAAGGGTCCCTGAATAAGATACTCCACATTTTGTAATTTTGGGTAAGAGAGCCTACTTTCCATCTGAGGACCCTAGAGTGAAACCTGCTTGACAGATTTTCTTGTTCACATATCCAGCTGTCTCATTCAGATGAATGGCCCATAGCAGCAAAAAGAAAACATTTAGTCTGTTTCTTCATTCATGAATTGAGACACACAACCAAAGACTGTCAGAAACTGGAAGAAAATTAATAGCACAAAAAGAAAAAAAAAATCACAATATACAGAAGGACTGACTCTTCTCCAGAGAAAACAAAAAATTTCTGTGCCAGAAAAGAACTTGCAAGGTTTTGTAATTAGTTTCTTCAAAAAGATTTGAGAAATTAGTATTTATAGAAAATAAGCAGTGGAAAAAGTTTCTGGTGTTTTCAATAATTGCTGAAATCAAAATCATGAAGTTACTGTAAATAAGTTAAGATACCAGTAGAAGGATGTCAGGAAAAGTGAACAAATGCTCCTAAAACTTTGAAAAAGGTAAAAAGACAGAAATTTACAAGGAAAAGGTAAACAATATTGACAGTTCCGAGAGAAGGAAAATACTTACAGAGAAATCAAGATTAGCTTGGCATCATAGTTCCCAGAAATTTGACTTTAGAAAGCAGAGCAGTAATACCAGCAGAGTTCTGAGGACGAGTATAGTACTTTACCACAGTACCCCCTCATGAAATTACTAGATTGTTTGCCATCAAATGACAAAAAGAGAGAGAGAAAGAGAAGAAATAATGGAACATGCCAAGATATGCAATAAAAGGAAATTTCAGAGTAACAACTTTGCATCAGTCTTAAAATCAGTCAGTACAAAATTGATCTCAGCAAACAGTATGATTAAGAAGCTAGATTATCTTAGGTAATGTGGAAAAAAAGATATTTCCATCAATGAGGAGAAAAAAGGCAGAACCTCTTTAAGAAGAAGGGGAAAGATCTCTGTAAGAAAGTCAAGGTTGCTATATTAAAATGGATAACCAACAAAGACCTATTGTATAGCACATGGAACTCTGCTCAGTGTTGTGTGGCAGCCTGGATGGGAGGGGTGTTTGAGGGGAGATTGGATGCATGTATATATATGGCTGAGTCCCTTCGCTGTTCACCTGAAACTATCACAACACTGTTTGTTAATCACCTGTGTGTGTGTGCTAAGTCGCCTCAGTCGTGTCAGACTCTTTGCAACTCTATGGGCTGCAGCCTGCCAGGCTTCCTTGTCCTTCAACATCTCCCAGAGTTGGCTCAAACTCATATCCATTGAGTTGGTGATACCCTTAGACTCAGGAAAACTGCCCACCCTTACAATAGAAGAAATGCAAAATAATCATACCCAAACACCTGTGAGACTGGCAAAGATCCAAAAAGGTAAGCCAAGCATACATTTTATCAATGTGGAAACTGAAGCTTATTGAATCAAGAGTAGATTTCCTAAGTTTACACAGTTAGTAATCGTGTCCGGAATAGGTGAGTCTTTGACTTCTAACCGAATACTGAAATATTTCCACTACCTGTGCTTGGCTTTCTGTGTGCTCAGTCTCCAGTGGTGGTTTCGATACTGTTTGATGTTAAGTGGAATTTTCTTTGTTCAGATTTACCATTGATATAAAAGAGATCATCTGTATGAAAACATAATAAAACTGCATCTTATTTTGTGTCCATTGTAGCTCTGTATTATCCTAATAGGAATTTTGCAGAATTCTGTTGCTTTTTCAGTGTTCTTTACTTAGATTTCAGAAGCTGTGCTAACATTTAATACTGTCATATGAACAGGAGTAGTACTGTGACAGCACCCTTGGTTGGGATCATCCTAGTCTAAAAGTAAAAACCTGTGAATTTCCCTTCTGTCTCCTGACCAGCATCAGAAATGATCTGTTACCTGTAACTGTTCCTATAAGAGCAGCAGGTGAGGCCAAAGAGAAACAAAAGCATGACTTCCTCTTGGACTCTCAGGAGCCAAAGCCCTCTGCCTAGTACCCCCACATCCCCTTTGTCTTCTCCCTCCTCATCCTTACCGTCTCCCCCTTCCCTCCCCTCAGGAGGTATGATTCCCTGGACCTTATTTACCTGTAGAATAGTGTTAGGTTGTATTGGAGGAAATTTTTTTCTTAATATTTTATCTTCATGCCAAGGTACAAAAGTTATGGCTAGTAAAAAGAGGTTCTTTCAGATAAAAAATGTTCCTTTGGTAGGTTGAGAGACCATTATCTCCCCTCTCACTTCTACTTACCACGTGGTAACTAGAACAGGAGCTGAAATCTGCCATAACACCAAACATGTTTTACATTAAATCAGTGGTACACACTCCACTATAGGGAAGCATGTAAATGAAGTAACAGAATCTCAAAAGCATTGAGTCCTCAAAAGGCTCAAATATCAAAAAACCACTTCCCTGATGGTTCAGTGGTTAAGAATCCACCTTGCAATGCAGGGGTCAAGGGATCAGTCCCTGCTCAGGGAACTAAGGTCTCACATGCTACAGAGCATCTAAGACAGGACACAGCCAAATAAATAATTTTTTAAGTAGTATATATCAGACTGGCAATTTCTGAAGGTAGACACATCCTCATGTGTGTTGGCCAAGCCAGCCCCATTCCTGCAGGAAAGAGAGGATTCTGGCATCGTTTCTTCTAGCTCCTCTCTTGGCCTTTCGAGTTATTAAGGCTTTGTGGCTTAAACTCAACAGCACTGTTTTAAAATACCCACTCAAGCTAGATGGTTCTAAATAGAACTAATGACAGCCAGAAAAAAAAAGGCCTGTAGGAACTTGCTCTGACACAGAGCTGATGTCTATAAACAGATCAGTAGAAGGAAGCAGAACATTTTCTATCGCTGTAACTTTTGTGTCTTGGCACAAAGATGAAATAAAATCATAGGAGAAAATTACCTCCAACAAAGCCTACCACTGTTCTACAGAGAATAAGGTAAAGAAGAGTTTAGTCTGCCCTCTCTCCATATACTTGTGTTTGATTAGATCAACTTAGTAATTAAGCATAAATATCCACTAGTTAGTGTGCGGTGCTAAAGGTTTGACTACGGGGAAAAGAAACAAAAAAATAGATGTAGAAGGGAGAATGAGGGAAATTTTTCATCTGGGTTTTTCAAGAAGTTCAGCATAACTAATCCTTAGTTCAAACAGTGACTGATAGAGCTAACTCGGGTTTTCATCTGTAGAAGAAGAGGGAGTAATATGTTTTGATGTGTCTTTACTGAAGTATAGTCAATTCATGATGTTTCAGGTGTAGAGCAGAGTGATTCTGACTCCCTGTGCTATACAGTTGGTCCTTGATGTTGATCTGTTTTATATATAGCAGTCTGTATCTGTTAATCCCAAACTCCTGATTTATCCCTCCCCCCACTTTCCCTTTTGGTAACCATAAATTTGTTTTCTATGTCTTTTAGTCCAGGAATAACATGGTTAAAGAAACCCTGAAGCTATATTAAACTTATTGTTTGAACTGCTGATTAATAGATAAGAAAAAAAAATTTCAGACTTTTTCCCTTGCATCTTCATGCAAGATTTCAAAAAAGGCTAGTAGGATAGTTTAAGAGGTAGAAGAGAAAAAGTTAAGTGCCTAAATAATCTGTTTATCAAGTATGTGTAGAAAACTACCAGGGGACGTGGCTATGCCCACGACTCCCAAATTTGTTAAAATCCCCTGGGGATCTTTTAAAAATTTCAGAGCTAAGGCTACACCCCGGTTCAAGTATCTCTCGAGCTCTGAGAGTGGAACACAGGCATCAGTTTTTGTTTGTTTGTTTTGTTTTTTAAATTAGTTTATTTATCTATTTTTTAACTTTACAATATTGTATTTGTTTTGCCATACATTGAGTTTTTTTTTTTAAGTTCCACAGGTTATTCCAATGTGCCAAAAAATTTGGGAAACACTGGACTGTGGAATAATTTTTTTTTGAAGTACATTTGATTTATAATACTGTGTTTGTTTCAGGTGTACAGCAAAGTGATTCAGTTATATGTGTATATTTTTTCAGATTATTTTCCATCATAGATTATTATAAGATATTGAATACAGTGCTCTGTGCTATACAATAAATTCTTGTTGCTGATCTCCTTTATGTATAACAAGATAATACTATTGTATGTGTCTCTTAACCCCATATTCCTATTTATCCTATTTCTCCCTCCCCCTCTTTCCCCTTTGGAATGATATATTTATCTTTTAACAGTATTAACAACTATGAGATTTTTGTGCGTGATTATTGAACATTAATATGTAGTTATTGTCACAACTTTCCTCATTTATGTAATGTAATTGTTTCAACTGTTTTTTCTACTTCAAGAATAAAAATAAATGTTTTAACATCAACATCATGAGTTTTGCTTGCTAAAATCAAAGTTGCCTTCCTCTTCTATTTTCATATATCAACAGGAATTGGCAGCAATGAAACAGATTATCACTCACATGCGTAGTAAGCGTTCCGAGGACAACTTACTTTTCACTAAAATGGAATCCAAAAATGTGACAGAAAATCAGAAATCAAAGACTTTGAATGCGCCTAAAGAACCTGAAGACAATGTATTTATACCCAAACCAACACTGTTTGTAAGTACAACAAAAATTAATTTAGAATGTTAGTCTTTGGTTTTCACTAAATATATTTGACTTAAATATCCTTCCTCTCACTCATATTGGTTTCAGACTAACTGTAATCATTTTATGAAAGGGCCTTGAAAGATCTGTATTAGTCCCTTTTCTAGTTAGCATATTGAACTTGCCCAGTAATTAGCATTAATATAGCATCTTCCATTCTCCAGGGACAAATTTTAAACGAATCAAAAACTTGATTTGACTGGTTTACAGTATGATCTATTAGTTTTCATTAGGATGTAGCTGAGATCATACCTCTTTTGAAAGATTTTCTCTTGTATATAAAAGAAAGTTTATTATAGAAAAAAGAGAAAATGCAGATAAGCAAAAGGAAGTTTGTTTTGGGGGGTTTTTTGTTTGTTTGTTTGTTTGTTGTTTTGGCCATGCCTCACAGCTTACAGGATCTTAGTTCCCTGACCAGGGATTGAATTCCAGCCCTCTGTAGTGAAAGCGCTGAGTCCTAACCACTGGACAGCCAGGGAATTCCCTGTTTCCATCATTTATAAATTTACATAAGAATAAAAGGGATGTAAAATATCACCTATCCCCTCCTATTTGTAAAATAATATATTTTGCTGTAAGGAGTTTTCTTGTAAAGTATAAAACCAATCATATTAACATAAACCAAAAAACTGAAATGCATTATTAGGTAAAAATGTATGTGCACAGAAAGTAGTCAAAAAAACAAGAAACTAGAAAAATTTTGGTTAAAAGTAGAGAAAATAAATTAAGAAATATTGAAAATGATGTTTTAATAAGTAATAAGAATTTAACAGAATCAAACTAGGAGTAACCTTATTAAATAGTTCACTTTACTTCAACACGGTTACCCCTCCATGCCTTAATTTCTCAGAAGAGGCATGATTTTTACCATCTGAGCATAGAGACTCAAAGCCAGAAAGATTTTCTGTACGATATTCTGAGTCAGTGAGTCCCCAGAATCTTAAACTTTTTTCAACTCCCTAGATGATTATAATAATCGGTCAAGTATGGGAACTTCTGATCTAGCTGTTTCATTATACATTCAGAACATGCTACTCAAGATCAATGAGATGTGAGAGATTGCTTGGTGATTACATAGTTCAACCTCCTTTTTCAAAAAAATGACAGAGTTACAATCTAAATGAAACAAGGGATAATTATCATAAGGATCTATGTGGCAATAGACTGAGCTAACAGAATGGAGAAAACAGGAAATGTAGATTGGCCAGCCTGGGAACAAGGCAGCTCTGTGGATTTCCACGGCCGAGTCCATGGATCTTTTCCTCTAGCGGTACTTTGGCTTCTCACCATTTCTCTCCTAGTGCCTGCTCACTCATGGTTTCCGCTTCCTTATCCACGTGCTCACAGTTCCTTGTCTTGAGACATTTTCTCTGCATCCTTTCCCTAACCTGCTCTCTTCTAACTAGTTCTCCCTGTATTTTCCAAAAGCAAGAATTGAATTGGCACAGTTCCTCCTTATTGGGGGACGGATACCTCTTGTGGCAAGACATGTTAAGGTTATTAGCCAGCTACCGAATGGCTGCCCTTACTAATGACCAGGGATCATCTGGTACCAAAGAAAGCTGCCTAGGGCTGTTCATTCAGAACGGCTACAGCTAGGCAGGTTCTCCTCAGAAAGTCAGCTAAGATTATGGCAGACACTACGAGGTGTCTGTGATTATAGTCTACAAGGAGAGAGCAGAATGAATACATAGATGCTAATGGGAAATGGAGGGTCGGATGAAAACCACGTGGTACAGCCAAATACCTTAAGCCTATCACACACTCTGGTCTGCTTTTCTGACCCTTCTCTGTTTCAAGGAATGAAGGACTCTTTCCGACCCTGACCTCCTACATGTCTGACTTTAGGTGGGTAACCTGATTCTGATATCCTGAAATCCTGTCACCAATACAAAAGTAACAGATTTTCTCCAGGATGTCAAGATAAGGTTTTGCAGAGAGAAGTCAGTTAAGAAGATTTGAAATATAAAGTCTTAATTGAGTAGCTTTTATTTCCTCCTTTATGCTTATCTGTATTTTCTTTTTTTCTACAATAATCTTTTTCTTATATACTAGAGAAAATGTTTCAAAAGAGGCGTAATCTCAGCTACATCCTAATGAAAACTGAGAGATCATGCTATAAACCAGTCAAATCAAAACTACCTGCTAATAATGTAGAATTTGGAATGGGAACTGACTGGGTCCCCTGGGGCAAGTCACTGAAATGCCCTGAACTGGTTCTTATCTATAAAATTAGGAGCGAGATTACATGAAATAAGGCCTGGACTTGTTTTATACTAGCATCCATGATTATCTTAAAGCATCATAATTTCTACAGTTATTATTTTGAGTATTTTCAATTTTCCATAGCAATGCTTTTCTTATGTTTTCTCTCATCTTGTTAGTAAGGAATTTATGGTGCTAATATTTGAAAGTAAGATCTAATCATTACATAATTTTATGGTTCTATAGCTAAAATGGAACATTTCTAATTTACTTCCAGATCCTTTGGCTGAAATTATTTGCTGTTGGTATTTTTCCCTAATAATAAATTCAATAATGGAGGGATGGATAGGCGCGTGTTTATATATGCACTGAAAATATGAAGCGAAAACACAAAGCCCCTGTTAAATGGGCAGGAAAGTGAAGGTGGATTCCCTGGTGGCTCAAACGGTAAAGAATCGCCTGCAATGCAGGAGACCCCGGTTCGATCCCTAGGTTGGGAAGATCCCCTGGAGGAGGAAATGGTAACCCACTCCAGTATCCTTGCCTGGGAAATCCCATGAACAAAGGAGCTTGGTGGGCTGCAGTCCGTGGGGCCACGTAGTCAGACATGGCTGAGCAACAGACACTTGGACTTGCCGGGAGAAGGTTGAGCTGAGTTAGAGAAGAGCAAAGGGAGGAATAAGAGCTTAAGACATTTGTCTTCCCATAAGTTTATAATCATATAAATGGTCTGCAGTGCTCATGTGATATTTACATATGAAGACAACCCCACAAGGTGTATTTTTTTTTAATTTCTTTCTTTTTTTTGGTTGGCTGTGTCAGGTCTTAGTTTCAGCACTCAGGATCTTTCCTGGCAGCAATAGGCTTCTCTCTAGTTGTGCTCGTAGGCTACAGCGTAGGTGGGCTCTGTAGTTTGTGGCTCTCCGAGTCTCCAGTGAAGCACCCAGGCTCCAGTTGGAGGACATAGGCTTAGTTGCTCTGCTACACGTCGGATCTTTGTTTCCCCGACCAGGGATGGAACCCACATCCCCTGCATTGGAAGGAGGTTCTTAACCTCTGGACCACCAGGGAAGTGTCTCCCACAAGCTGTATTCCGTAGGAAAACTCTTGACTGTTGAAATCACACATGTTGGCAGGGTTATTTTTCAGGCATTTTTGGTGTACCAACAAAGACCAAATTGAACCATAGACTGTAAGTGCTTTGAGGATAGAAGCTGTGTTCCCATTGCCTTACACAGCACATGATCAAAGCAGATAATAAATATTTGATAACATAGGACTTAAAAAAAAGAAACAGTTATTTGCCTCCCCGATTTAGTTATTGTCTTAGCTGTTAAAACTCTAAACTCTGTGGGGAACTTTAGTGTTGAACTAAACAGACTACATGGGGTCACAAAGAGTCGGACACGACTGAGCAACTGAACAACAACAAATAAACTACAGGGAAAGTGAAAGCAGCAACTTCTAAGTCCATGTGCTGCTTCTGCCTCAGGCAACACCACTCAGTCTTTTTCATCTGAAATTCACAGTTTGTTCCCACCCATAATCTGCTTTCTCTTTCAAGGTGGTTTTTAGCTGTCCTAGCCATTTTTTTTTCGAGCCTTACCTACCCCCTTCCTAGAAGAGAACAATAGCTATTTGAATCCTCTTTGTAGCAACTCTCCTCACCTTTCAGAGCAGCATGGAACTGTCTTTTCCTAGTTTTCTGTTCCTTTCCCAAAATACCTTTATACTCAGGATTCGTATCATTGTCACTATTTTGTCAATACTTTCTATAAATGCATATTAACAACCCCACTGTTAGTCTTGTCTCCAGGTAGATTGTGGTGGTTTGGTTGCTAAGTCATGTCCAACTCTTTGCAACCCCGTGGACTGTAGCCCACCAGGCTCCTCTATCCAGGGAATTCTCCTGGCAAGAATACTGAAGTGGTAGCCATTTCCTTATCCAGGGGAATCTTCCAGACTGAAGGATCGAACCCATGTCTCCTGCATTGCAGGCGGATTCTTTTACCCTTGAGCCACCAGGGATTGTAGGCATTAAAAAAGAAAGAACCTGAATCTCCAAATAGAATAGGGAACATAGTAAGAATATGCGGCAGAAGTATACGTAATTGAAGGGTCTGAATTACAGGGAGTTCATGTTAGCGTCCAGGTCTTGGCTTATACTGGTTACCTCATTGGCTAGTGTATGTTGGATGGGTAAATTACATTTATGTAATTTTTACAAAAATGATTATATAAACCACTTGATTCTCAAGAAGTGATTTAGAAGGCTATGTGTAGTCACATGAAGGAAAAACATGTTCAAGTAAGTTAAGTTGAACACGTGTGTGCTGACTCTATGGAGGACCTAAGCATTATAGAGCATCTGATCGTGAAGAGACAGAGTCAACTTTGGACTTCTCGGGCTAGCACAGGGGGTGCAGGTTCAATCCCTGGTTGGGGAACTAAGATCCCACATGCCTCTTGTGTAGCTGAAAAATAAGAATAATTTTAAAGATTAAATAAAAATAAATACATTAAAAAGTTTGAAGTAAGTGTCAAAAAAAAAAAAGAGTCAGCTTTAAAGATGCTTGTCCTCTAAGATCAAGGATAAGAAAACAAATGGAAATAGTAAAAGGTGAAATTGGGTGGACTCTTTTAAAGGAAATACAAATTACTATGAAAATTCAATAAAAAAAAAAGAGATAATGTGATGTTGATGGGCTCCAGGAAAGAAAGCATTGAGGTTGATCTTGAAGAATGTCTAGGATTTGACAAGGACAATAAGGGTTAATGAGTGAGAAATTCCAAGGGCAGAGAGTGTAATATTCATAAAACATTTTCTAATTTGCTCCTTTTCATTATTCACAATGAGAATGTTTAATAATCTGACTTTATTCCTCTCCTACTACATTCTTATGCCTGACTTTAGACATTTCACCACTTAACACTTTTCCTTCGGACAAAAGAAAAATGACGTCAATAAGGTATACATAGAGTAGTCTGATTCAAAGAGGCAGGAATTATTAGAATTGTGGTTACCAGAGAGCAGGGGGAGTGGGGAGTTATTGTGTCTAATGTGTGCAGAATAAGCATAATATTTTATGGCACACCAGGGTAAATGAACTTTGCTGGTAGACTGAAGCAGCTCCAGCCATGTCTGAAGGCTCAGGGGCCAGTCGCTCATCATACCTCTAATGCTTTCTTGTCACATTTGTTTGGAAGCTCTGGTTTCACTATTTCATGTTGAATCTAGATTTATCTCATCAGAACATGCGCAGACCTCAAGATATCTAGCTATGTCTATTTACATTTTTAAAAATAATTTTGTAATTTCAGCTCTCAAGAATAGTAACAGCAACCTCTTTCTGATACAATGTAGCTGTGAGCTAAATTAGAAATCAGGAGTCTCTTTGGTAAGCGTGGAAGTAGGGCTGTGAGGATTGCATGGTTTGGGGCCGTTTCTCATTTAGTCGCTTCCATGGTAGGAAAGCTGGTCGACTCTCCTAGACTCATTTAAGTTGAGCCCTGCCTTTGAGGACTTGTAAATATTTGTTTCTTTGATTCCTAGTTTGTATCTTTGTTTTTGAAAACACAGTGATTATATCTACTAAACATAGTATTTCTTTACTTCAGAAAAGTGGTGCTGGCTGAACATTAATAGATTCTTAATTTCTAGCTCTCTTTTTAGATTCCAGGAATAATCCACCAGGCATACTGTATCTACATTTGTCAGTCAGCATTCTTCTCAATGTTATAATCCCCAAGTTATATATTAATGTTTTAGTTGTCTGTTTATGGATGATACAAAAGTAGCTATCTTATCAGTTATTATCTCCCAAATCGCACTGTTACAGTAAATTACTTCTGGTTGGTTTCCAGTTAATCCCATTATATGTTTTTAACCACAGCCCCCTGAGCTCTTTCCTAGATCTGGAATACAGTTTACTTCAGGGCCTGCTAACACCACTAATAATGGGAGGTTTTCACTAATTTGTACTGTTTCTTTACAAAGTTACAAATATAATTAACCTAAACCAGCAGGTAAAATTAAAGCAGTGTTTTGGTTCAGATGGTAAAGAAAAACCCAGGAGACCTGGGTTCAAGCCCTGAGTCAAGAAGATCCCCTGGAAAAGACAATGGCCACCCACTCCAGTTTTCTTGCCTGGAGAATTCCATGGACAGAGGAACCTGGCAGGCTACAGCCCATGGGGTCACAAAGAGTTGGACACGACTGAGCAATTAAAACTTATCTGCCCAATACAAAAGTTCACTCTAAGTAGTGTGTATGTCCAGGACTTCACTGGTGGTCCAGTGAGAATCTGCCTGCTAATGCAGGGGAGACAGGTTCCATCCCTGGTCCAGGAAGATTCCACATACCACAGAGTAGCTAAAACTGTGTGTCACAACTACTGAGTCCGTAGTCTGTAGATCCCATGCTCCACAACAAGGGAAGCCCATTCACTGCAACTAGAAAAAACCCATGAGTGATAACCAAGACCCAGTGCAGCCAAAAATTAATTAATTAATTCAGGAGTTTGTATATCTAATATATGTCTAATGTGTTTGTATATAAAATATATTATGAAAAGGGTTTCATATCATGGAACCTCTGAGAATCTTAATTTTTTTTTAACTGTGAAATAGAAACTAAAGATGCTCCTCAGTTAGAAGATTAACTCTGTTAATGACTGAAGAGGCATAGCAAAATTTGTTACCTAAGATACCATCTTAGGGTAGAAAAGCTAAACAACTTTAAGATAGTAACATAAAAGAAACACTACTGTTTAAATAGGTAAAAGAGTGGAATGAGCAGTTCTGTATCTGAATTTTTGTGCCCACTTTATTTAACAGTCATCTATCAGGGGTTGGCAAATTTTTCCTTAAAGTGCAAGACAGTAAATATTCTAGGCCTTAAGAGGCACATGCCATCTCTGTTGCATATTGTTTGTTTGTTTACCTTTCTTTAAAAATGTTAAATCCATTCTTAGCAGGCAGTCCGTACAAAAACAGATCATGGACCATAGTTTGCCAGTCAGTGATCTTTCTTAATGTAGTTTGCTCAGTACTAATAATCAGGAGTTGGTAAAGGCTTAGAAACTCCCAGTGTCTGGAACTTTGGGCCTCACTAATGGATAGTACCTTACTGACAAAATATCTAAAAACAGAGAATGCATGTGTCATAAGGATCTGAAATCAGCTTTCCAGAATCACTATTATCTCCAAGGAATTTGTTTGAATTTTGCTAGTGTTTAGATATAGATACTGATGTAGATGAGAAGTTGACCTATTCTATCCTAGTGTGATTCACCGGTAATCTGAGTTTCAGACAGTGACTGAGAGCAGAAGTTTACCAGTAGAAAGACTGAGCATGCCTTGAGTTCATACTGCAGAATATGCTATTTCCATATCTTACTGGTTATTATCATTCCCATTCAATAATAGGAGTATTACTTAGAATCATTAATACTGCCCACCTTGCTTGTAAATGATGATGTTACCTGATTAGTTGGAGCCATATTATGGCATTACTGTGGTGGCATTTTCTTTCACATCGCATAGGGGCAGCTCTTGAATATAAACTCTCATGAGAGTTCATAGCCAGACTTAAATAGAACTGAGAGGTGTCTATCATAGCTAACCCTAACAGCATTCATTCATTTTAAAAAATGTTTATTGAGCCCCTACCTTATGCCAAGCACTGTTAGAGGTAATAAGGATATAAAAATTCCTCCTCCCATGAGCTTACATTCTTTCATGGAAATTAAACTATAAATCGACAAGCAAACCAAAAAAAAAGTTGTGCAGAAGTTGGAAAACTGACAAATGCTATAGGGAAAAATAAAACAAGAAGGGGAGTGAGGAATAGAGAGGGGTGGCCTCCTCAAGAAGATGACACTTAAGACTTGAAAGAAGTAAAACCAAATGCTCAAGAGTTTTGAGCAGCTGGGTTTTGCTAAATCTCATCATTATCTTAATATTAAGTCAGTATACCCAAGTAAAAATAGATTCCAATGGAAACATGCTTTGCTATTAAACATGTAGGAAATGATTTCCTATTACTTTTTTTTTGTTTTTTCTATTTTAGAATACAAAATATCTAATAAAATATGTGACTTTCTGTAACAGCAAAGTCCAGGTAGCTCACACTGGAAACTACACCTTTTTTGGGTGTTTCTAGTTTTTTTCAAAACATTTTTATTTATTATTTTTTTTGACATGTACATACTGCTTTATTTGTGTTTGTTTTTCGCTGTGCTGGGTCTTCTTTGCTGCAGTGCCCGGGCTTCTCCTTGCGGTAGCTTCTCTTGTTTTGGAGCACGGGCTTTAGGCGTGCAGGCTTCAGTAGTTGTGGTGCACAGGTTCAGTTGCTCCTCGGCATATGGAATGTTCCCAGACCAGGGACTGAACCCGTGTCCCCTGCAATGGTGGATTCTTATCTGCGCCACCTGGGAAGCCGGGAGGCTGATAAATGTAGTTTTTCATTACTCTCATAATAAAATCAAAGTTCTGTGTTTCAGAAGAGGAAAATAGATGTAACCCAGGCAACCAGCAGGCCATGTCACAGGGTATTATTATTATTTTGGCTGCGCAGTTGGTGGAATCTCAGTTCCCCAACCAGGGATCAAACTGGGGTCCTCTGCGATGAAAACACAGAGCCTTAACCACGGGACTTCCCGGGAATCCCTTATTCATTTTTATATCTGTACAACCTGACACAGGGACCTGGTATATAAATAGGTGTTCAATAAGTTATTTAAAAAATAATCCCAGCTACAAACAATTTAGTTCATGTAGTAAAGTGTTAAGAGTTAGGATTAGAGAAGTAGTCTGGGCAAGATCCTAAAGGGTTCTGTCTTCCAAGTTCAGTGTAGTTTGAACATGACAGTGATAGTGAAGTTCTCCCCAAAAACTTATGAATAGGGAACCAACGTTAGTCCTATGGGAGCAAGCTGTGAAACCAATTTTAAATGGTTATGACAAAAGAACTGAAAAGTTCATTTATGAAGTAGAAAAGCAGTTAATCTCCAAGACAGAGGCCCACTTGACTGTGGCAAAGCTACTTCATTAACACATCTGAAGAAAGAAGGAATTGGCAGCAGGGAATGGAGAGAGGATGATCTGCAATGGAACAGATACAGATTAAAGTCATCAGGAAGGACAGTCTGTCATTGAAATGTTTGTTCTGTCCTTTATGAGTCTTAAGATTCCTTTTTAATATCAAAAGTTTTATTTACCAATGGCAGAAAAGGAAGAGGAACTAAAGAACCTCTTAATAAGGGTGAAAGAGCAGAGTGAAAAAGCTGGTTTGAAACTCAGCATTCAAAACACCAAGATCATGGGCATCTGGTCCTATTACTTCATGGCAAATAGAAGGGAAAAAAATGGAAGCAGTGGCAGATTTTCTTTTCTTGGGGTCTAAAATCTCTGCGGATGGAGACTGGCGCTATGAAATTAAAAGACACTTGCTCCTTGGAAGAAAAGCTATGACAAACCTAGACAGCATATTCAAAAGCAGAGACATCACTTTACAACAGATGTTTGTATAGTCAAAGCTACCAGTAGTTGTGTATAGCTGTGAGCCATAAAGAAGGCTGGGCACCAAAGAATTAATGCTTTTGAATTGTGGTGCTTGAGAAGATTGTTGAGAGTCCCTGGGACAGCAAGGAAATGAAACCAGTCAATCCTAAAGGAAATCAGCCCTGAATATATATTGGAAGGACTGTTGCTGAAACTCCAATACTTGGGCCACCTGATGTGAAGAGCTGACTCTGGAAAAGACCCTGATGCTGGGAAAGATTGAAAGCAAAAGGAGAAAAGGGCAGCAAAGGATAAGATGGTTAGTTAGTATCGCTTACTCAATGGGCATGAATCTGAGGACAGTGGAAGACACAGGAGCGTGACATGAGGTTGCAAAGAGTCAGACACGACTTAGCGACTGAACAACCACAACCATACATATATAACGGGCTTCCCTGATGGCTCAGTGGTAAAGAGCCCACCTGCAAATTCAGGAAACTTGGGTTTGATCCCTGGTTCAGTAAGATCCCCTGGAGAAGGAAATGGCAACCCACTCCAGTTTTCTTGCCTGGGAAATCCCATGGGCAGAGGAGCCTGGCAGGCTACAGTCCATGGGGTCGCAAAAGGGTCGGACATACACACACATACATATATAATACTGAAAGAACTTTTAGTATCAGTTGATTGAGAAGATGTAGATGTATAAATTCTGTGCCTTTTTCTTGGTCCATACAGTCTGTTTTCAAATTTTTTATCCTCGAACCACAGTTAAGAAAACCAGTTTATATCATGACTTACTGAAGATCATAGTTTCTCAGAATGGAACCTACTCCTCGGGCAGATCAGCTAGCATTCTGGTTTGTACTTTGGTTTCTTTTAGATTTGGTTAGCCCCTGTCACCTTTGAATTCTCTTGGAAGATAAAGCCTGGCTTTTCCCTGTTTCACCCTGAAGGCTTGTTTCACCTTTAATACTAAGGACTTTGGACTTCCCATTAAAGAAAAACCACTAAAGTGTTTTAATGCAGGTTTGCATTTTAGAAAGATAAGCTTGGAAGGATTGTGGTTGATGAACAGAAGAGATAGTCAAATCAGAATTAGGAAATTCTTGCAGGAATGAAACCAGAAATAAAGGCCTAGGGTAAGCCTTTTGGAGTCAAGATAGAAAGAGAATAAGGAATGTAAAAGGTATTTCTATAAATGTTAAGGACTGTTTAGAATGAAGACAGAAAGCAGGAAGGAAAAAAAAAGCTAAGATGAAGAGGAATCAAGCGTTTTTGGTTTAGATGACTGAACAAAATATGGTGCCATTCACCAAGACAAAATATGGAGGATTGGGGGAGTTCCTTTTGACATACTGAATTTTAGTTGCCTTTAGGCATTATGTAAAAGTATCTGTAGCTCAAGTTAGGGCTATGGTAATACAGATGGGGTCTGAGGAAGGAGATGGAAGGACTACTGGTGTATCTGGTGGTAACCAAAGGCAGCCAAGGGCATGGCTAAGGTCAAGAGGACCTGACCATTGATGTCACTTCTAATATTTTGTGCATTCAGCTATGGCATATGAGAAAGATAAAACTATAAGTTATCATACTTACCTATATGCCAGTGTACATATATTTTTATGTATTTAGGAATGTGGCTGTTCATAATTTTAAGGAGATATAAGTGGGAAAGGAGTAACTGCGTATGTGATTTATTATGTAAAATAAGATGTTTTGATTGGAATCAGTACTTTATATAGATTTCTGAGTTTTATCACAGCCCACCTTCCCTGCTCCTTTGTTACCACTCTGTATAGCCAGGCTCTTTTGGACTGAAATGATTGAGCAGTAAACCCAAGAATACTCTGGTAAGTATTGAGTTGGTTAACATAACATCATACAGTCAAAACGAACAAACTTTTTGGCCAACCCTATACTTAACAGTTCAAAATACCCAAACCACAATGAATTAGATCTAGAAATTCTTCACTGAGTAACTACTGAATGAATGAGTATCTATATAGATAGATAAGACAACTAAAAAGAAACTGTGGCCTTGTTTTTTTTTTATAATTTTCTTTGAAAAATAGAATCAATTCATAAAATGCTCACCTGTGTAGAATATGTTAAATGCAGACTTTAAGCCAGAAAACACAGCTGTGTATTTTTTAATAGGAATTCCAGTGGGAGATTATTTCTGACAAAAGACAAAATCTTTGCCCATAAGTATCCTTCTGAATTATAGAAAGAAATTATTTACTGTAATTTTACAGAAAAATTCCCAGTGTATATAGATGCTTAGTTCTTTGAATTGCTTCTCTTGCACTCTTGTCCTTCTTATAAGCATTTGACTTAATTTTCTTTTATTTTTTTCACAGACCAAAAAAGAAGCACCTGAGTGGTCTAAGATACAAAAAATGAAGACCTAGTGTTTTGGACAGATTCCCGAAGTTCTTTCTCTGATGGGCAAAAAGTTTATCTTAATCATGTACTTGACATTTTTTAAATAGCTAATTTAAAATTTATTTTAACTGAACATTAAATTAACAAATTTTATCATAATAATCAAAATACATAAAATGTAAATATTTGGTTTATCTATTTTGTTAAAAAATAAATATTGTGTACTCTTTTGATTTAAATTTTGGAACTTTCGTAATTCTTTGAGTCATTTTAAACATGTGGCTTTTAAATATTTTGGTTAGCTGTTATATTGGTGAATATTTTCCTAACTACATATATTTTGAATTTAAATGTCATAACACAAATACAAAGACACTTTACAATTTTTAAATTAATAATCATTTGTGAAGAATACTAGAAAGCATTTCAAATGCCCAATAATGGTAGTCAGATATCATGTTAGTGTATATGAATTGCTGATTCTTTCTTAGAGTCTGTTTTTTTTCTTACGTTTCATATTATCGCTCACCAATACAATCCTTTATAAAGTCTGTATTTCCATTGGTCAAGTAAAAATTTGGTGAAGAGTGTCTTGTTACTTTGGTTGAAACAGTGCTGATTCAGATGCAGTATGGACCAAATACCTAGTCAGTGAGAAAAAAATCAGTAGCATTTTCTATTTTTCTTGTCATAAAATATGTTCCATTTCTTATTCAAGAGTTACAATTTAGAAGAAGAGGAGTGAAAGAGAAAGAAAACGAAATATATTTTTATGTATCAGATTTTCTTAACCACTGTTGGCAAAGAGTGTAAAAGTGAAGTGAAGTCGCTCAGTTGTGTCTGACTCTGCGACCCTATGGATTGTAGCCTGCCAGGCTCCTCTGTCCATGGGGTTTTCCAGGCAAGAATACTGGATTGGGTTGCCATTTCCTTCTCCAACTGTTGACATAGAGGCTGGCTAATTTTTGTTCAGGATGGGAGTGGCGGGGGCAGTTCTTTGCTTTGTGGAATGTTTCATCGACACCTCTGGACACCTCTGGCCTCTACCGCTACATGAAAGTGGCATTCCCACCCACCCCCACCCCCAGTTTTGACAATCAAAACCCTCTCTGTCCTCTTTAACTCCTAGTGAAGAACCATTGATACACATTTTATCAGTGATTATCCTTGTAGATATGAGAAAAGAATTTATCTGATCACTGTGTTCTTTGAAAGTTTACAAATGTCATAAGCTATTAGTTGAGTGTGAGAGAACAGAAAAAGCCTTTGATAATAATATACACTTGTAAATCTACTGTTGGCCTAAAAACCCTAATCTGCCGCTTCCCTTTTATTTCATTTGGATACATCTAAAATATGATTTTCTGTAACAAAGTTTTGTTTGTTTAGCCTCTCTCATGCACACATTCTAATTCCAGATACCTTTATAATTCATTAAAACTAACATGTAGACATAATTTGTTTCCTTCCAAAATGCTAGAAGAGAATGTCTATTTTATTTTCAATTCTAGTTATTTATCTGAAAGCATTTTATAATTTAGTTCAGTCGAACTCCATTTGTTATATGTACATATTTAATATAAAGGAATACTGATTGATAGTCCAAGTTAAAGTAATGGTGTGGGCAAAAACACAGAAGCAGGAAGATTTGGAGCTAATTTTAAAGATAGCAAATACAATGATGTAGAAATTTAAAAAGTCTTTCTCCCTTCAAATCCGTGTTTTTCCCCTTTTCCCTTTCTTTCATTTCTAGATATGAATTACTCCTTTAAAAAGTACAGTTCTTTCTACATTTCCTACCACTAATAAATCCAGAATTAGATTGCAGTATGAAATCTTTTAGCATGACATTTGTGAACTTTCTATTTCAAGTGCCACTTCTCCCAGAAAGTTCTATGTGTTCTACCATAATAATCTGTATTGTGTACTCTGCACTCTATATCTCTAATTCTGCTTGCCATATTTTATGATTGTTTACTTGTTCATTTCCTTGAAGGCAAAAACTGTTTTTTAAGCTTTTTTGGTTCGCAGTAGTTAGCACTGTGCCTTGAATTCAGGCTATAAATGTTAATTTGATAAGTTGGGCACAGATGAGATACAATGATGTAACTTTTTTTTAATATATTAAGAATTAGAGGAATTTTTTTTTTAGTGTCATAGACTCGGTTCTAGCTCATTTCTTAACAACCCTTGCCTTTTCTTTCAATTTCCAGACCTTCATTTTGTCTTTCTCCTTTTTTTAAATTGCAGTAAAAAACATAAAATTTACATAAAATAACATAAAACTTACCATTTACCCATTTTTAGTTGTAGGGTTCAATATATTGAATATATTCACACTGTACAATAGGTCTCTCAAACTTTTCCCTCTTTCAAATCTGAAACTTTACCCATTAACCCTTTCTCTCACCAGATCACACAGTGTCCCAGGGTCACTGTATTGTACAGGCAGGGTTGGATAATCAGCAGGGGTTTAAATCCAGATTCCCACCTTTAGGGGAGATTGAACTTTTTAATGAGCCAGATTCCCTTTCATTTTAAGATCCTGAGAAGCAGCATGCATGCTTGCTAAGTCACTTCAGTCATGTCTGACTCTTTGTGACCCTCTGGGCTGTAGCATGCCAAACTCCTCTGCCCATTGGATTTCCCAGGCAAGAATACTGGAGTGGGTTGCCATGCCCTCCTCCAGGGGATCTTTCCAACCCAGGAATCAAACCCACATCTCTTATGTCTCTTGCATTGGCAGCCGGGTTCTCTACCACTAGTGCCACCTGGGAAACCCACCTGAGAAGCTGATGATAGGCAAAACGAAAGAGTTTAAAAAGTAATTAGTACTGTAAATGCTGCAAACAAAGACTTTCTGCAGCTTGGAGGTGGTCACCAGGCAAAGCTCACCAGCCAGACCGCTATCGGGAATCCTCCAAGGTATGATTTGTTTTGGTTGATTTACTGAGTCCATGGTCCAGGCCTCAGCCTTACAGGCTCAGAAACTTAATTCTGTTAATGAACTAAAGATGACATATCTTTCCAGAGTTGCCCACACTTGCACTGGTTACAAATCATAGCGTGTCAGTTGTAAGTGAAAAGTAAAACTATTATATAGAATTTGACTTGCTGGAATAAGCACCAATGATGTGTTCTTGCCCTGTTTTCTCTTGGCTTCTGCAATACTGTACACTCATCATTTTCCTTCTTGTACCTAATCATAAAACATTAGAGTTGTTCAGAATGTCTTTTCCCCCTTAAGTCTTTTTTCTGTTCTGTACTTATTCTCTTGATAAGCCAACTCTCTGGCTTCAAGCCAACTCTATGCCAGTTTCCCAAAGTTTACATCTCTCACCCAAGCTGTTACCTTTTAGAATAAGACCTGCCTATTCGACATCTCCACTTGAATGTCTCATTGTAACCTCAAACTTAACATGTACAAAACTAAATTCAACAAGTTTCTTCTCCAGTGTTGCGTTTCAATAAATGGATCCTATTGGCTTCTATTCAGTGGCTTGTATTACCATCCTACGAGTCATTCCAGATCCTTTTCTCATTAGTCCTCAAGCTTCAAGCACCACACCCAGATGATCTGCTTCTTAGTTTCTTTTTCAAAGAACTTTTGATTATGAAAACTTCCAAATATTTAAAAGGACAAAATATATCTTGGGGTGATGGAAATGTTCACTATCTTGATTATGGTGGTGGTTTCATGGTTATATACATATAAAAATGTTTATCAAATTCTATTTTTCTAAATGTACATTTTATGGTATGTCAGTTATACCTCAATAAAGATGTTCAAAAAGAAGAAAGAGTTAGGAAATCACCACTTAGTAACCCTTGAAGTGATTCAGGCATCAATCACCAATGAAGGCTAAAGCAATTAGAGGATATCGGAGAACTTTATAAAAGGACATAACCACCTAAATGCTCCAGTCAACCTTGGATTATGTTGACTTACGTGACTCTTGATATCATGTAACATGAAGTATAAAGCAACACCAATGCAGGATCCTTGCAGAAAAACAAATTTAACCTGAGTCAAATCAAGGCTTCAGAACTAACTTCCAGTCTACAGGCAAAACAAGAAATAGACCAGGCTTAGTGACACCAAGGAGAAGGGATCATTCTGCACACTGGGGATGTTCACTGCTTCTAGGCCTCAGTATTCCTAGGCTTTTTCATTAGAGCTATGGAATTAGTGTTTTTTAACAGAGAAGGGGAAAGTATGAGTTCCTAACAGTGTAACAAATTCTAATTTAATATACTATTTTTTAAGATTTCAATGTCTTTGATTTTATACTTTCTGTCTCATTTCCTGTTTGTGAATTTCTATTACCACTTGAGTTCAAACTCTCATATCCTCTTACCTAGATTACGTCAGTCTCCTGACCAGTCTCCTTAAATCTATTCATTTCTCTCTCCAAACCACTCTCCACAGAGAATAATGATTTTTTTTTGTACTATAATTTTTTATTTAATCTACAGTCTATATAAGGTATTATAAGATATGAACTTAGAAAATGGAACGAATTGCAGTTGAGGTATAAGCTGATAACATAGTATGTGTTAGTTGCTCAGTCGTGTCTGACTCTGCAACCCCATAAACTTGTAGCCTACAAGGCTCTTTTGTCCGTGGAATTCTCTAGGCAAGAATACTGGAGTGGGTAGCCATTCCCTTCTCCAAGGTATCTTCCCAACCCAGGAATCGAACCCAGGTCTCTTGCATTACACACAGATTTTTTACCATCTGAGTCACCAGGAGAGCATAGTATAACATGTTTCAATAAATTTAAATCAAAAATTTTAAATGATCAGCTAGATAAGCCTTACTTTATCCTAAACCCGTGTAAAAATATTTTTTCTTTCATGCGAGGTAGAGAATAGTTTTATTTTTCATTCAATGCAGTCTTGGCAATTTCAATTATGAAATGGTTCATCATTGGCAAATTTAAAATTTTTTTACTATATTGATCATAACTTTAAAACTTTTCACCATAGTTGCAGAAAGGTATTTCATTTACTGTTTTCTTAGACTAGAAGTTCAGAATTACCTTAACTATAAGACTTCTTTGCTAGAATTATCAGGATAAATGCTTCTAAATAGATTAAAGTGTATTTTATTGCTCCCAGTCTTAAAAGCCAATTCTTTTAGTTCTTTAACTAGAAGTATTCTGTGTTTCCTTTATATTCAGAGAACCTACAGTTTAGAAAAATATTAATAAATTTATTTTAAATTAACTTTTGATACATCATTTCTACTTTTATAATTGAACACTTTCTAACTCAAAAACCTAACACTACCTAATACATTTAATTCTATGACTCTCAGCTGTATTTAGCAGTTTAGAATCTAACATATTAACTCCAAATAGAGTGGGATGGAGTAGAACAAAGATGGCTGTCCTGATAACCCACATGCAGTATAAAATAGTTCTTCCCTTCTAATAACAGAAATACTTATGTATTACTGGGGGGAAAAAGTTTTAAGCTTTAATATTTAAGCTATTCAGTTCCACAGTATATAATACAGCAGTTATGTCCTTTATTGCTGACAGCTTCATAAAACTAATTAATAGTTTCAAACAGAAAAAACTGTAATACAAGTACCGCTTTTTCTTTAATTTTCTTGAATTCCCTAGCATGTGGAATAAGTGGACTAACAATAGAGAAAAAAAAATTTTAATTGCAATTTCTTCCTTTAAATAATCAACACATAAGCTCAGTAAATCAGAAGAAATGTTAGAAGCTGATCCAAAAATTTGAGTAACAGCTTTGCCATTTTAGGGGAACGCATTGAATACCCTCTAGTTAATTTATCCTTATATTTTCCTTCCAAGTAAAGCCAAGTATGAAGGACAGGGGCAGGGGTTGGGGGGAAGTGGACTGTCGTGAATTCTAAATATTTGTGAAACCCTTGAATTGTATTTTTACATTCAGTTCAGTTCGGTCGCTCAGTCATATCCGACTCTCTGTGACCCCATTTTAATTTCATGGCTGCAGTCACCATCTGCAGGGATTCTGGCTGCTGCTGCTGCTGCTAAGTCGCTTCAGTCATGTCCGACTCTGTGCGACCCCATAGATGGCAGCCCACCAGGCTCCTCCATCCATGGGATTTTCCAGGCAAGAGTACTGGAGTGGGTGTGATTGCCTTCTCCACAGGGATTCTGGAGCCCCCAGAATAAAGTCTCACTGTTTGCATTGTTTCCCCATTGATTTGCCATGAAGTGATGGGATGTCACGATATTAGTTTTTTGAATGTTGAGTTTTAAGCCAACTTTTTTACTCTCCTCTTTCACTGTTATCAAGAGGCTCTTTAGTTCTTCACTTTCTACCATAAGGGTGGTGTCATCTGCATATCTGAGGTTATTGATATTTCTCCCGGCAGTCTTGATTCCAGCTTGTGCTTCATCCAGCCCAGCATTCTGCATGATGTACTCTGCACATAAGTTAAATAAGCAGGGTGACAATATTCAGCCTTGATGTACTCCTTTCCCTATTTGGAACCAGTCTGTTGTTCCATGTCCAATTCTAACTGTTGCTTCCTGACCTGCATACAGATTTCTCAAGAGGCAGGTCAGGCGGTCTGGTATTTCCATCTCTTTAAGAATTTTCCACAGTTTGTTGTGGTCCACACAGTCAAAGGCTTTGGCATAGTCAATAAAGCAGAAGTAGATGTTTTTCTGGAACTCTCTTGCTTTTTCGATGATCCATTGGATATTGGCAATTTGATCTCTGGTTCCTCTGCCTTTTCTAAAACCAGCTTGAACATGCTGAACATGGTTCACATACTGTTGAAGCCTGGCTTGCAGAATTTTGAGCATTACTTTACTAGCGTGTGAGATGAGTGCAATTGTGCAGTAGCTTGAGCATTCTTTGGCATATTGAGTGCAGCACTTTCACAGCATCATCTTTTAGGATTTGAAATAGCTCAACTGGAATTCCATCACCTCCACTAGTTTTGTGCGTAGTGATGCTTCCTAAGGACCACTTGACAAACACATTTGTTTAATAATGTATTCCAAGATCACATGGCAAAGTTCAACAATGCAAAAACTGCAGTTACTTTTGCTCCAACCTAATAAACGGAAATCAATTTTTAAGTGTCCATTATAGTAGTGAGGGGTGTGCTCATAATTATTTAGCAACCAGCTCCCAGAAAGGACCCAGATTTTGTGGAACCCAGATTTTTGCAGTGAAGTGGAATGAAGACCCCCCCACCATGGCTGACATTAAACCACCAAAGTGGCGCTGTCAGGGGTGAGCTCCACTGAGGTGCCAGCTGGCTCTGCAGAGACAGCCCTGGCCCACGAGGATGCGAGGTGGGGTGTGCAACCATGCCTACTTTCCAGGCTTCTTCTGAGCAAATATCAATCATGCATTTGTGTACAACTCTTTACAACCCCATGGACTATAGCCCGCCAGACTCCTCTGTCCATGGAATTCTCCAGGCAAGAATACTGGAGTGAGTTGCCATTGTCTTCTCCAAGGGACACTCCCAACCCAGGGATGGAACTCCAATCTCCCGAATTGCAGGCAGATTCCTTACTGTCTGAGCCACCTGTCTACATTATTCAGTGGCCTTTTTGCATTTCCTTAAACTGTCCCAGCCCCTTTTTCCTCAGGATCTTCACTACAGTGGTTTCCTACATCCTTCCTTCTGTGGGGACTACGCCTCAGCCTTTAGATCTAGATCTTCTGCTCCACTGCACACCGTGGGAGCACTCAGATCATGATATAAAATGCAGTTCTTAAAAAAAAAAACTTTAAAACCACTACCCTAGACAAAATAGGCTAGAATAGGCAGTGCCATCCAGACTCTGATTTTATAGATTTTAGATTAACAGTCCTGGGGCTTCCCTGGTGGCTCAGCTGGTAAAGAATCCACCTGCAGTGCAGGAGACCCGGGTTCGATCCCTAGGTTTGGAGGATCCCTGGAGAGGGGAATGGCTACCCACTCCAGTATTCTGGTCTGGAGAATTCCATGGACTGTATAATCTGTGGAGTCACAAAGAGTCGGACACGACTGAGCAACTTTCACTCTCAGTTTAACAGTCCTGACCCCACCCTACCTTTACCACATTTCCTATACCGCTGTAATTTACATTCTGTTAACAGTTACTAAAGAAGTAGTGGTACATATACACAATGGAATACTACTCAGCTATAAAAAGGAACGCATTTGAGTCAGTTCTAATGAGGTGGATGAACCTAGAGCCTATTATACAGAGTGAAGTAAGTCAGAAAGAGAAAGATAAATATCATATTCTAATGCATATATATGGAATCTAGAAAAATCGTACTGAAGAATTTATTTACAGGGCAGCAATGGAGAAACAGACATAGAGAACAGACTCATGGACATAGGGAGAGGGGAGGAGAGGGTGAGATGTATGGAGAGAGTAACATGGAAACTTATATTACCATATGTAAAATAGATAGCCAATGGGAGTTTGCTCAGGAAACTCAAACAGAGGCTCCATCAACCTAGAGGGGTAGAATGGGGAGGGAGATGGGAGGGAGGTTCAACAGGGAGGGGATATATGTGTACCTATGGCTGATATATGTGTACCTATGGCTGATATATGTGTACCTATGTTGAGGTTTGACAGAAAACAACAAAATTCTGTAAAGCAATTATCCTTCAATTAATTAATTAAAAAAAATAGTTACTTTCTAGTCCTTTCTGGAAGCCTGTGAACCTGCCTTCTAGGTGACTGTGCCCATGTCTGCTCTAATTCAGATTTTACTTTCACTCCAGAGGACTGTTTTATCCTTACATGACACAATACCTTTGTGCTCCACCCCAGCTATACAAGTTGTATTTCATTTGTTTCCAGCACTGCTACTGTCATGCGAGTTTCTAAAAAACTTCATTGGAGTATAGCTGCTTTACAAAGTTGTGTTAATTTCTACTGTACAATAAAGTGAATCAGCAGTCCATGTACATATATCCCCTCTTTTTGGATTTCCTTTCCATTTAGGTCACCACAGAGCATGGAGTATAATTCCTTGTGCTAAACAGTAGGTTCTCCAGGGCCATATACTTATTATTAATTTTTTTTACTTATTTATTTGACTGCATCCAGTCTTAGTTGTGGCACATTGGTTGCCCTGAGGCATATGGAATCTTCCCAGACCAGGGATCCCTTGCAAGGTGGGTTCTTAACCACTGAACCATCAGGGAAGTCCCCTATACTTAAGTTGTCCTTTCTCTCCCCTTTTCCCCCTCACTCCCTCTCCCTCTTCCTCTTCCTTTTTTTCTTTCCCTTCATTAGTACATTGGTACTTGAATCAGAATAATGAGCTTGTTTTTGTATCTTCTTTGATTTGATACTTTGTATCAGGTATTTATTGAATATGTATTTTCTATATCTAATGATGCTTTATCCTCTCTTTAGTAACAGTAGAACAATTAAAACTTTTACTGAGAATCTAAAATTCATTCCTATTCCCTAAACCTTCATAGTTCATAAAGTGAAGTCACTCAGTCGTTTCCGACTCTTTGTGACTCCATGGACTGTAGCCTACAGGCTCTTACGTCCATGGGATTTTCCAGGCAAGAATACTGGAGTGGGTTGCCATTTCCTTCTCCAGGAGATCTTCCCTGACCCAGGGATTGAACACAGGTCTCCCGCATTGTAGGCAGATGCTTTACCATCTGAGCCACCAGGGAAGTCATAGTTCATAGCATATGTTAATTCCCTAAATCCATCTATAAGTGCTTTATTAAGCAAGTTGTTAATGTTGTATTGCAGAAATGTCACTAACATTCAAAACTGTGCTCTAAAATATGTGTAGACTTTCTAAACTGCTGATGACTTCTCTCTCATTACTCTGCTCACTTATTTGTAATACTGCAATCAGAGTCATAAATCTGCCTCTTTTGCTTTCACTCCCTTCCATTTATTTTTGGTATGATCATCTTGATTTACTATTATTAGCAAGACTAGATCATTATCATTACTGGGTACTAACACAGTTCCAGGGACACACTACCTATTCTATAAAATGTTACCTCACTTTTATTTTCTTCTGGTGTAGTCTAACATTATCTATTTAAAATACTTTCACCAGGAGCTAGAACAAAGCTATGACCCTAGGGACCTAAAACAAATAAAACATTTATCTAATTCCTATTACCTTTGGTGACTAAAGGATAAAACATAATGGCCACTGGGGAAGGAAATGGCAACCCACTCCAGTATTCTTGCCTGGAAAATTCCATGGACAGAGGAGCCTGGTGGGCTATAGTCCATGAGGTCACAAAGAGTCAGACAGGACTGAGCAACTGAGCACTAAGGCAAACTTTAGGAGGACAAAGAACTTTAGGAGGGTATATCCTCTGCTGAGGGCTTCCCTTGTGGCTCAGCTGGTAAAGAGTCCATCTGCAGTGCGGAAGACCTGGGTTTGATCCCTGGGGTGGGAAAATCCCCTGGAGAAGGGAAAGGCTACCCACTCCAGTATTCTGGCCTGGAATTACGTGGACTGTATAGTCCATGGGGTCGCAAAGAGTTGGACACCACTGAGCGACTTTCACTTTCACTATCCTCTGCTGATGTGCTCAGAGCTTCGAATAGTGCCTTGCACATGATGAATACTCAATAGAGGATGGTTCAATCAATGAATTTTTGGACAAGCAGAGACAGCTGTGCCTAAGTGGCACTGAATGCCCACAAACATTTAAGAAAATGTATATTTAAATAGAAGTATATTTAAATAGAAATAGATATTCATTAACTGTAGAATTCACACATGTGTCCATCCAGTTAATCAAAATAAATTATATGGCCAAATATATCACAACTTATTTGTCAATGTGTGATGTTCGGTCACAGGTTCTTTAGGTACCTCTTGTCTCACTAAAGGTGAAATAAAATTTAGCATGTGATTGTTCCAGCAAATATTCATACATACAGGTGAATTGGTTTCTGTTTTTTTGTTTTTTTTCTTTTAGAACTGTTTTAGATTTTTAGTTTGGAATTTTCCAAGACAAAACTCAAGTGACATTTGAACTTAGAATCCTAGTTTGTTCATACATATTTCAAATAACCATTGTTTCTATGACTAAAAAGTTGTTTTTTGTTTTTTAATACCCTGTATTCAATTTTTTCTATTTAAATATACATTTTCTTAAATGTTTACAATGTTGTGTTGGTTTCTTCCATACAACAACGCAAATCTGCCATAATTATACATATGCCCCCTCCTTCTCTAGCCTCCGCATCCCATCCCTTCAGGTCATCACAGAGTGCCAGACTGGGTTCCCTGTGCTACACAGCAACTTCTCACCAGCTATCCAGCTTATGTTTGATAGTGTATATATGTTGATGCTACTTTCTCCATTCATCCCACTCTCTCTCTCCACCACTGTGTCCACAAGTCCATTTTCTATATCTGGACCTAATTAAAGTTAAAAGCTTTTGCACAGCAAAGGAAACAATCAGTTCAGTTCAGTTGCTCAGTTGTGTCCAACCCTTTGCAACCCCATGGACTGCAGCGTGCCAGGCTTCCCTGTCCATCACCAACTCCCAGAGCTTGCTCAAACTCATGTCCATCAAGTTGGTGATGCCATCCAACCATCTTATCCTCTGTCGTCCCCTTCTCCTCCTGCCTTCAATCGTTCCCAGCATCAGGATCTTTTCCTGAAGGAAACAATAAACAAGATTAAAAGACAACCCTCAGGATGGGAGAAAATGCTTGCAAATGAAACAACTGACAAAAGATTAATCTCCAGAATATATAAGCAGCTCATATAGCTCAATATTAGGAAAACAAAAAGCCCAATCAAAAAATGAGCAGAAGACCTAAACAGACATTTCTCTAAAGAAGACACACAGATGGCCAATAAACTCATGGTGCTTATTGTGTTGCACCATAAATGATGTACCACATCACTAATTATTGGGCTTCCCTGGTGGCTCAGACAGTAAAGAATCTGCCCGCAATGCAGGAGACTGAGGTTCAGTCATTGGGTTGGGAAGATCCCCTAGAGAAAGGAATGGCAACGCACTCCAGTATTCTTGCCTGGAAAATCCCGTGGACAGAGGAGCCTGGTGGGCTACACTCCATGGGAATGCAAAGAGAAAAATGCAAATCAAAGCTACAATGAGATATCACCTCACACCAGTCAGAATGAGTGAGTGAGTGAAAGTCGCTCAGTTGTGTCCGACTCTTTGCGACCCCCGTGGACTATACGGTCCATGGAATTCTCCAGGCCAGAATACTGGATTGGGTAGCCTTTCCCTTCTCCAGGGGATCTTCCCAACCCAGGGATCAAACCCAGGTCTCCCACATTGCAGGCGGATTCTTTACCAGCTGAGCCACAAGAGAAGCCCAAGAATATCAGAGTGGGTAGCCTATCTCTTCCCCCAGGGGATCTTCCCAACCCAGGAATCGGACCAGGGTCTCTTGAATTGCAGGTGCGTTTTTTTTACCAACTGAGCTATCAGGGAAGCCCCCAGCCAGAATGGTCATCATCAAAAAATTTTACAAACAATAAGTGCTGTAGGGGATGTGAAGAAAAGGGAATCCCCCTATGCTGTTGGTGTGAATGTAAACTGATACAGCCATTATGGAAAACAGTTTGGACATTCCTTTAAAAAATGGGAATAAATCTATCTATTCCCAGCAACCCCACCACTCAGCATATACCCCTAGAAAACCATAATTGAAAAAGACACATGTACCCCAGGGCTCATAGCAGCACTGTTTATAATAACCAGGACATGGAAGCAACCTAAATGTCCATTGCCAGATGAATGGATAAAGAAGATGTGGTACATATATACAATGAAATATTACTCAGCCATAAAAAAGGATGAATTTGTGTCAGTTCTAGTGAGGTGGATGAACCTAGAGCCTGTTATACAGAGTGAATTAAATCAGAAAGAGAAAAACAAATATATTAATGTATATATATGGAATCTAGAAAAATGATTTTGATGAATCTGTTTTTGTTTTTAAATAATAATTATTTATTTTTGCTTTCTAGAATCAGGAATATATGGTTTTGGCAGATTTATAGAGATATTGATACTATTTTCTTTGGCTTCATAGTTTTGAATTTATTTTTTACATGCTTGGATTTTACAACTTACTCAATATATAAATACATAATTTCTTAAATTCCTATTTTGAGGTTTAGGGATTAGCCCTGTCTCACACATACAGCCCCACCACACACCTGCCATTCTGCTTTCCATTTGCTTTATTTTCTTTAGTGTAATATCTGAAATTCTTATTTTCTTGTTTGTTCATTGCCTGTCCCTCCTAAATAGAGTATATTCCAAGAAAGCAGACAATCTTACCTGACACTACTGTGTCCCCAGCACCTAGCACAGGGCCTGGCACAGAAAAATTGCCCTTCAAAATTTTGTTGAAAGGTAGGAATAAAGGAAGGAAAAAAGAAATGATACTTGCCTCCTGATTTTTTTTTTTATATATATTGAATGTTTGCTGGAAATTGTCTTAGTCCACTTGAGCTACTAATAGAAAATGCCACCCCACTCCAGTATTCTTGCCTGGAAAATTCCATGGACAGAGGAGCCTGGCGGGCTATACCATCCATGGGGCCACAAAAAGTCAGACACTACTGAGTGCCTGAGCAGATCAGAGAGAGCAAAATATAGACTGAATGGTTTATAAACACCCGGAATGTATTTCTCAATTCTGGAGGCTATGAAGTCCTAGATCAAGGTGCCAGCAGACTGATGTCTGATGAGGGCCCACTTTCTGCTCATGTGTCTTACTGCTGTGCCCTCACCCGGCAGGAGGGATTTGGGAGCTCTTGGGGTCTCTTTTATAAAGGCACTAATTCCATTAATGAGAGCTCCACCCTCATGACCAAATCACCTCCCAAGGACCCCCCCACCTCCAAATACCAGCACATTGGGGAAATCATTTCAACAAATCAGTGTGGGTGAAAACAAGCATTCAGTGTAGAGCAGGGAAAAAATAAAACTAATTCGATCACCCTTTCTCCCACATTACCCAGAAAACAAGGTCATTTTCCATCTCTGTATCTTAGGATCTTTTTTCCCCTCTTCTTGAAAGAAGAGATGTTTCTCCTTTCCATGGTTAACACCATTATACTTGTATTCTTCACCATCCATGGGTGAGCAGATGATCCAGGAAGAGTAAGGAGTGAAAAATGCAGAGGGTCCAAAACAAATACTGACATTTGAGGAAAAGACAAAGTTAAAAAATGAAAAGGAGAGCGTTCTTCACTCTCATTCACCTCCTACAATCTCGTTCCCTCCCCGAACCACCAAATTGAAACCATTGGCCCTAAAGGCACTGCTACAACTCCTGTTATTGAATTTCTAAGTCTGTGTCTCTCACCATGTCCTGCCTAAATGTCTTTCTCTCTCTAACCCCTTGGATAAAGTCAAACCTCAGTGTTCAGGTGTGAGCCCCATTTTTGTCTTGTTTCCCTCCACCCTCCTTTGATCAGGAAATAAATGTGTCTGCCGTCACCTCCATCCCACCCATATTCCATGTTTGCCATGAGGAAGAGTTTTCCCAAACGTTCCTGCCTCTTTGCTTCACCTCCTGACTGTCTGACTGGTAGATTTTGTTTAAGGAAGTTTGCTTGTATAGTTTTTGTCTACTTTTTCTTTTTGCCTATGGAGGAACCATCTTTTCTATCCCGGGGACAGTTACCTGCCTTTCTTGTTCTAAGTCACAATCATCACCTTGTGACTAAGAGGTTATGTCTAAGGCACAGCAGAGCCAGCGGGGGGTGGGGGTGGGCGGGCGGGGGGTGGGGAGAAGATTAAGGCTCCTTTGGCCTTCACATTCAACTGTGTCCTCCAATATAACAGTTATTAAAAAAAACTGCAGTGCAGTGCTCAGCTGTGCCCAGCTCTTTGTGACCCCATAGACTTTGGCCTCACCAGACACCTCTGTCCATGGGATTTTCCCAGCAAGAATACTGGAGTGGTTTGCCATTTATAATCTCTATCCACTGCTTTTGCCTTCCTAATCTAGACCCTGCCTGGCAAGAAAGATGCTATTTATTGAATTCCTCAAGTCTCCACACAGTAAAGATTTTTTTTTTTAAGGAGGTTTGTATACTTATCTTGAATACATATAAAAAGTCTCTTTAACCCTTTCCCTGAGATACCTTTCTGGTGTCCAAACACAGAGAACTTGTTCCTCTCAAAAGAGTGAAGATTAATCTATTTGAACATTTATTTTTTCATCACTTTGAAATAAAGGTGTCAGTAGCTCTAATAGTTAATACAACTGTATTTGTTTTTAAGTCCTAAATGATGAAAAATGTCTTTCTGAGTGAATGAAAGGAAGGAATCGGCCACTCTCATCTGTTCTTACATATGACTTTCAAATCTTCCTGTGCACCCCTTATAATCCCTGGACTCTTTTCTGCTTTCAGTCCTATGTTACCAATTCTCTACAGAATATTTCCTCTTAGATTTGAATTTTTTCCAATGCCCTACATATTTTTCAGTTCTTTCAAACTTTTTATTTTGACATAATTGCAGGCTTACAGAGAAGTTGCAAGAATATTGCAAATAATTTGATCCTTTACCCAAATTATTCAAATGTTAACATTTTATCACATTTGCTTTGTCCTTTTCTCTAGGCTCTCGATTTTTTTTTTGGTGCTGTTCTGGACCTTACGGTAATACTTTGAAGATATGATTTCCCTTTACTGCCAAATGTCTCAGTGAGCATTTCCTAAGAACAAGGACATTCTTTTACATAAGCTTAAAGGAAGTGATATATTTAAAAGGAATTTACCCTCCAAACTCATCAAGCTGTATACATTACATATACACGGCTTTTTGTATGTTAATCATACCTCAATAAAGTAGTTTTGTTTTGTTGTTTTTTAAAAGAATTTACCCAATGCATGTCACAAAGGCCATTTGCTTTTCATGTAATTTGGTTTCTCAGCTCTCCGCCATTTTGCTACCCTTACGTAAATCCATTCTAATTTCCCCATGTGTATCTAAAAAGACAATTCTTGAACTACTTACAGCTCACCAAAATAATTGTCAGTCTCATCAGACCATTAATATTGAACCTATAGTCAGTTAAAACCCCTAAAGCTTTTTCTGCATGATTTCTTTTGCTATTTGTATCATTACTACAACTAGTACCAGCAACAGTACTTGACAGGATCTGCATAGAACATCTCTTTGGATGGCCCTTTATATTATATACTTCTCCCAGTTCCATGCGGTAGTTATTATCTGCATTTTTGAGATGAGGAAACAGATTCTGAGCAATTAAGTCACAAGACTTTTATAAGTGAGAAAGGTGGAACTTAGTCCCAAGTGTTTCAGAATGTAAGTCTTTATTTCTCTATTAAGTATCGCCTTTTTAATTTCCACTCATCCTTCTGGCTTATTGGAACAGTTAAGATTCCTGATTTTGCCATCCAACATAATAGTGTTTTTCCCCCAATGTGCATCTTGTATGGCTCTCATGTCTTCCTCCAGAGCATTGATGAAAATCTTATTTGAGATCCCTGTGATAAATGGTAAACATTTTCTTCTATGTTGAAATCGATCACTTTCTGGGAACAGTTTTTTCAAATATCCATAAATAAATCTTACTAGACGGTAGGCTGATTCACCTATAAACATCTTATCCACAAGAACAACTTAAGATTTTTTTCCATGCCTATGGCGTCCCCCCCACCCGGCTACAAATCTAATTGCACCACTGGGGGAAAATATTTGTGTTAGTTTAGGTAGAACTGTTTGTATTGGAGTAATATTGGTCTTAGTGATTATTCCTTTACTTCTTACAAATCTTTTCTTTAATAATCTCTTCCAGAGTTTTGGTAGGGGTGAATTCAAATAATGATGGTTTCCAAAATTCTGGTTCCTTTCTAACAATGTTCCCTGGGTTGCTCTGTGACCTAAAAAAGGTCACTCTTTTGACCTAGACATTTCTGAACAAATGAGAAAATTAAATCCACCATTTATTAAACTCACTGCACTAATTATGTTTTTTTTATTTTGGCCACAACTTACCCAGGAAATATCCTCTCTTTTTTCACAGATGAGAATGCTGAGAGTTGGACAAATGTTAAAACTTATCTAAAGTCACTGAAGTTGGAAGTGATGAAGCTGTTAGATATATTGACTCAAAAAAATAAAAATAAAAATAAGTGGCACATTTTTGCAAACTCTTTATGCTGTAAATCATGTAAGGACATTCTGCTGCCATTAATTGTTCATTTGTACGAAATGGTATAGACCAAAAATTAGATTTACTTGAGCATCTGTATGTCCCCTACCCAACCAAATCAGTAATGTATCAGAAAGCAACAATTCTCAAAGTGTTTTCAAAGGAGCAATACAGTAGCCTCAGGCTAATGCAGTTCTTCTGTCACTGTCAAATGTTGGACATAAGTTTCATACTAATGATATTCTCTTTGAGATCCAAAGGCTTCTGAGGAGCCCTTTAGAAAAGAAACCCGTTTAACGTTCATGAACCATAGGGCTAGTTTTCTGAAGCACATTTGACAGAAGCTGTTATAAGTGTGAACATAGTATTTCTTTTCTTTTTTACTCCTTGGGACTCCAAGGATGTTTTTCCAGAGATACAATGAGGTTTAAAAACATATTTTTATTTTTAAGAACATGCCTCTTACTTGGCCGATGTGCCCTCCTGTCCTAAGGTTGAACTTGGTCTTCACCAACCTTCTAGTTTAGAGATGGTGCTGTTATTTTATATATATACATGGGCTTCCCTGGTGGCTCAGATGGTATAGAATCTGCCTGCAATGCAGGAAACCTGGGTTCAATCCCTAGACTGGGAAGATACCCTGGAGAAAGGAATAGCTACCCACTTGTATTCTTGCCTGGAGAATTCTGTGGGCAGAGGAGCCTGGTGGGCTACAGTCTATGGGGAAACAAAGAGTTGGATATGACTGAGCAACTAACATATATATATATATATATTTGGGCTGTGACCACTTGGCTTGCAAGACCTTAGTTCCCCAACCAGGGATTGAACCTAAGCCACTGCAGTTCAAGTGCCAAGTCCTAACTACTAGACCACCAGGGAATTCCCAGCTGTTATCCTGATTTTACACTTGCAGAAAAAGGTCTAGAGTTTCTAGGAAATTTGCTCATGCCTGACAGCAAGAGAAGGTCCAAACCGAGACTCAGATTCAGATTTATATCAAATCCAATTCGGCTCTTTCACTTGCTTCATGTCTTTGTTTTTCTGCCTTTGATCATTTAAAAAGCAACTTTGGAAAATGGACAAAGTTATATTAAAAATGGATGATGAATTTTACATTACAACTGTTTAAATACTAAAAGTCATATTTGGAATTTTTTTCCCTTTTGAACAGGTCTTCCTCCATCAGCATCAGCCGGTCGGGGTTGGGGATGGAAACAGGAGACCTCAGTAAGTCTGAGCCCTGTGGGAAAACTAAGGGATCCTGAAAACAGCAAATTAGCCCACAGCTATACCTGTTTACATAGTCAAAGTACGTTTGTTCTGTTTGAAGATACTTCAAAAATAACAATTGTAAAAGAGATTACTGCTTTGATCAGAGAATCTGAATCTCCTTTGTTTGACCATGAATAATTGGTCTTTGTAATGTTAATGCTTCTTTTAAGGAATATCAGATCTGTAAATTCACCTTAATTACAGGCAAGCCGAGTTGTAGAGGGAATTCGCAGCAGCATTTCATTGAAGGTCTTTTCTAGTTCCCCTTCAAATCTAATTACAGCAGAAAGAATATTTTTACACCAAGCAGCAGAAAGCTATAATTATTCGTATTTTCATTCACATTCACATAGGACAAAAGCATTATCTTACTGAAGAATAAGATTGAAATCTTAAAAGTGTTTTTCCACAAAGCGCAGAAGGAGGTAGAACCTTAACTGAGTTGTTCTTGCTAACCTGTTAACCTTCATCCAGCCGGCAGCTCAGAAGTCTGTTTTCCCCAGACTTTACACTTGGAAACAACACTCTGGAATCCACAACCTAAACAATGATTAATACTAAATCTTGTTTAAAAATTTGAAACCAACTAAACAATTCAGTTGGAGGATATGAGTACAGTAGGGAGACAAGAAAAAGAAGAAAAAAACTTAAGCCTTCCTATTGTAATTTTGTGGTATTCAGCTTAGTTATTTTTGTTGTAAGAACACAGATGTCAATACAGAAAGTTAGATGTTGCTGAAGATGTGAGGAAATGGGATTGCTAAACTGTAGATTGGGTGATTTAGTTAGATATGGGGAAGAATGTCTCAACAGCAGGGTGAAATCTCCTTTTGTGGAGGTAGCTTGAAAGTTGCGTATTTTATGAAATGGTGTGGGGCAAAGCTTGTGAGCCAAGCAGGCCCGCTTGAAGATGGGGAAGCTTTCCATTGATTGTATTCGTTGTCTCACATTCTATTCAATCTCCAAACGGGATTTTCTCCTCTGGCCAGAAGGCTGAGAAGCACTTATACTTAGCACCCACCAGATTGCCACCTTCCAACCTGAAAGCATTTTGGGTAGTATTGTGCTAACATTTAAACTTATCATTATAAAAACTATGAAGAGAGCCCATCACACCTGTACTGGAGGGGAAATATCTCTGAGGTTTAAACCACAGTTAACATATTCCCACTCGTTTGGGTGTGGGGTTTTTTTTTTCTTAATTATGGCAGCAATTAGCTTTGCAGCATGGCATTCATTCCAAACAGCAGGGATGGAGAACAATAATCTTGTTTACCTGAAGCTGGAGAGAGTGTACCTAGCTTTGTTCCCTCCACAGCCTAATCTAAACTCTTCCACAGGTGCCATTTCGCACAATAGAGTGTGACTGTCCCCCACCCCCCACCAGAGATCCCCCCTCCCCTGGTTAATTCATTTGTCACTGAAAACCTCCACAAGGTCAAGAAAACACAGGTACCAGACCATTTCAAACTTTTACTTCCATTCATTTCAAAGACAGAATCCTGAGATATGGGAATATCTTTTTTCATTTTTAAATTGCTTAAATCTGTCCAAATTATCCCAGGGAAAACAATGGAGCTCCTTTAGTCTGTTCTTGACAATGAATAGAAATAGGAAGATGACCGTTGTCAGAGGCTCTCTTGCAGTCCTGGGGAGAAGCAAATTATTAAGTGGACGAGTTATTTACATGAAAATGAACTGCCTCTCCCATGGGGAAATTAGGTGACAGGCGATTCTGCATTACAAGAGGAACCTGTCACTGGTTTTCATTTTCCACAACAAAGATTTTAGGGTAATTTCCTTTCAGGAGAATGTAGTCATTTCTCTTCTACATGCATCGCCATTCAAAACCATTGTTGTCACCGTTTGAGAGCTTTTGGTTTGGATTTTGTCTTTTTTTCCCCTCCAGTAAGAACTGAAATGGCAGGTGGGCACAGTACAAATGGGTCATAACCCTTGTACAGTGCCAAACAACAATACTCTGAAGTTATACTACAGCGTTGGACATGTTTTAGTGTTTTACAGTGTCCACAGTTTATTTCTCTACTGTAAAATGTAGGCTACTACAGAGGAAGAACAATAATCAGTTATACATTAACTATGAAAGGTCATTGCTTGTGGCAAATGCAAGGTCTATTGATCAAGTAATATTTGTCGGCAGAAACGAGTCTCATTACTGAACGAAGCTCGTGAAGGAAACCATTGTCTAAAGGAACATCATGATATGTGCAAATCATCCATTTGCTCAAGGTGGTTTGAATATCATCAAATGTTTATCAGCGCTTTTGTAATTTACTGACTTTTCAGCTAATCAATCCCCAAAACTGCCTTCTTTTGTCAACTTACTATGCTGCACATTCAAACAATGATTAATTGCCTTATGTTAACTATGAGATAAGGAAAAAAAATGAAAAGAAAATGAATGACGTATTCACTTGTGTTACAAAATGGGCTATAAACCAGTTTCCCAGCATGAGCTGTGGTTTACTTTCAAACTTAAATAACTTGTCTATGTAACCTTATCTTCCAGGCACTTCCTGCAAGCTTCATATATTATGCAATCAAGCCCATAAATATAGGTAAAGTTAACTTGAATGGCTGAAACAGAGTTAACCACACACATGTAGTTAAAGCTTTATCGCCATTTCTGTCATAAACCTCTCCCTTTTCTTTAAGAGATTTACCAAGCTGTCATAAAAAAAAGTATTATGGCTGTATCTTTGCAAAAAAAAAAGAACTCTTGAGAAGTGCCTTGTCTCCTTAAACATACTGAACTTTGGCTTACGGTCCCATAGTCATACACCACGAGTGCTGCCACATATCAGGAAGGCCAGTATGTTTGCATGTCGAATGTCTCAGGATTGAGGTGGCACCAGCATTTATTATTTCCATCTTATTTTTCATAAATTCTTAAAAAAATTAACACTATATAACTCCAATGATGACATATTACTGGAGGTATACATTTAAGCACATTTAGCCAAGTCATCAAATAAATAAGGAAAAGTGTAAAGTAGAATGCTTTACTGGAAAATAAGTGATTATACATAATCAAATATCTGTAATGAGAGGGATAGGATAGAAATTTTCCAGGCATATAATCAGCCTAAAATAACTGGGCAGGAAAATTAAAAGGATCAGATTCCCTACATTGACTTAGCAAAAGGCTCTAGCAAGCATTCTACTGATGACTCTGCTGATTTCTTTCAAGAGCGAACACCAATGGCACTCCACCTTGCAATACATAGGCAGTATCTTGAGAAACTAAACTCAGTCACTTAAAATTCTTTTTAATTATTATTATAATATTGCTTCTGTTTTATATTTCGGTTTCTGGCCAGGCGAAAGGTGGGATCTTTGGCTCCATGACCAGGGACTGAACCTGCACCTCCTGTGCTGAAAGATGAAGTTTTAACCATCGAACCAGAAGGGAAGTCCCGCGAGTTTCATGTATATATATTTTAATGGGTAGACGCAAGGCCTCTCTTTCTAGAAATGACTTCTCTCCAGAAACATGAGATTATTTTTACCTCTTATTTTCCTATCATAGATGTCTGAAGGTCCTGGAGTAGAGATTACTGGACTTGAGTCAAAAAACTGAGTTCAAATTCTTCGATGCTCTTCTCAGAGATCTCTTCTTCCAGGCAGCCTTCCTTGACTATCTGGCACAGATAATGCTTTATCTTTTAGGTTTTCAAGATATTTGATGCTTAACCTTTAATAACACTTTTGGTCCCTTTGAATCATTAGTGCTCTTTAGTGCAGGTCATGTCCCATAGTAGGTACTCTGTAAATGTTGAATAATGGGTTTCTAAAATTGAGAGGGTTCTATTAGGAGAAATGAATTTTTTGGTTCTTTTCAGATCGATACATTCCATGAATCCCAGCTCATCTCTCTAGTAATAGGCATTTATGGAAATAAACTATGTTTTGCATGGAACTGTCAATGCTTAATTATTCTTGGGACTTAGGTAGCAATCTCCCTTCCTGCCTACCATCCACAACCCCCAGTCTTTCTTCTCTCTCTAGAGATAAACTGTTAATTATCATGTGTTAGCGATTTTAAAGTGTGAAAGTGTTAGTCATTCTGTCCTGTCATGGGCAATGTATGCTGCTGCTGCTAAGTCACCTCAGTCGTGTCCAACTCTGTGCGACCCCATAGACGTCAGCCCACCAGGCTCCGCCGTCCCTGGGATTCTCCAGACAAGAACGCTGGAGTGGGTTGCCATTTCCTTCTCCAATGCATGAGAGTGAAAAGTGAAAGTGAAGTCATTCAGTCGTGTCTCTTAGCGACCCCATGGACTGCAGCCTACCAGGCTCCTCCATCCATGGGATTTTCCAGGCGAGAGTACTGGAGTGGGGTGCCATTGCCTTCTCCGTAAGCAATGTATATTTCGTATAAATTAACTACATAAATGGTACCATGAAATATATATTAACCAGTGACATTTCTTTCTTCGTTTATCATGACTTTAGGGTCATTCATGTCAAAATTTCTGAATAGCATGTTGATAAAGTAGAATTGACTCAATCATTTGTTGTTGTTGTTTAATCCCTAAGATTCTTTGCAACCCATTGGACTGTAGGCTGCCAGGCCCCTCTGTCCATGGGATTTCCCAGGCAAGAATACTGGAATGGGTTGCCATTTCCTTCTCCAGGGCATCTTCCTGACCCAGGGATTGAACCCATGTCTCCTGCTTGGCAGGTGGATTCTTTACCACTGAGCTATCTGGGACGTCTTCTCAATAAATTTACTTGACCATAAATTACTTATTGTTGGATATTTAGGTGATTGCCAATTTTTCATTATTACAAACAATACTGCAATACATTCTGGTACATCTGTCTACTTTTGTGCACACATAAGGGATTTTGAGGAATGAATTTCTAAAAGTAGAATTTCAACGTGTATAAGAATTTTATCTTTTGATAGGTGCTCTAGAGTACCCTGTATAGGTAGACTTTTTACCAAGTCAATACAAAGTTATTTTTGCTAACATTGTGAGCCTTCCAGTTTTCTCATACCTTCTCTGACTTTCATTTTTTTTTTTTACTTTCATCTTTGTAGATTAGTTGAGTAAAGACGGTTTTCCCATTGCTGTCTTATTTGCATTTCCCTGAGAGTGGTGGGGTTAGAAACTTTTCATACATTTATTGGCCTCTTGTACATCTTCTTTTGTGAATTGCCTGTTTACCACCATCGCCTAATTTTCCCTGAGTTCTCTCTGTCTTATAGTTTTTTTTTTTAAAGATCTCTTTTATGATCGTGAATATGAATCCTCTTTGCACCTGTTTTCTCCCAGATGGTCACTTACCATAGGGAGCTGAGGTAGAGGGGTCATTTGTCTTTTACCTTTGTGGTCACATTGACACACAAAACTCTCCGTTAGGTTAGACTTTCTTTTGGACTTTGTTATGTCAATTCTTTATATATCATGTAGAAATTGGTTTTGATGAATCCATGGGCTAACTGTTCTCACCGATTTACCCAGTGTGTGACTTATCCTGAATGCTATGTCTGCTCTTAACTGAAACTTCCTCCTCTCTCCTACTATCTGCTGTTTTGCAGGAACTTGTCTTTTCCTGAGGGTCAATCAACAATCAAAGTCCACAGCAATCTCTCTCTCTTCCTCGTTCACTCTTCACTGGCACAGGTAAAGTTATTTTGTTATTTTATGTACACGTATTTTGTAACTTCAGTGAGATGGGAAACTACCCACATGATGGTCCCTTGCTTTTGCCATAACTCCCAGTGTCTAACACATAGTGGGAGTCTAACAAATATTTGCTGGTTGTTTTAACAATTCTATTTTATAGAAAAATATTTAATCTATCCCCTTTCCCCAAGACATGTACACTCTGGGCAATTTCCCTGTGCGTTTATTTAATCATCGTTTTTGTGCAGTTTGTCTTTTGTTCCATTTGTCTTTAGGTCACACCTGTTCATAGTGTCCGAGGTTCTAAATCTCAACAATAAATTCAGAACAATGTTAAGGACCTGATTTTCTCAAAATTCTCTGCTGACACAAAAAATAATCTAGCATTTTTCAAATTGAAAAATGCATCTAAAAGTCTAACTTATTCCCTAGGACAGGCCTTATTTCACACAAACTGAGACCTGTCTTCTCAGACACTAAAGAGAGACCATGACTTTATAGTAGTGTTTTGGATTTATTTGTTTTTTAAAATTAAATTCAAAAACCAAATCTATACTACATTAAAATACCAAATCTACACTATATAACAATACAATCTAGTTCATTGATTGGTCAAATTGTGCTTCTTATTACTACTGGTTCTACCGTATTTTCTTAAAAAATTTTTTTTTTAATCATAGAACACTTCCAAAAGATACAAAATTAGTGAGAGTGAAACCTTTATGTACTTATCACTCAGCTATGACCATTATTAATTCATGGCCAATCTTTTCCATTCATACCTTCATACAATGTTTATCCTCTCTGAGTTACTTTGAAGCAACCCCCCAGTGTCACATCATTTTACACTAAAATATAAAATTTAAGTTCAAAAATTTAGTTCAAAGCTCTGGAGGCCCTTGCGTTTTGTGTATGTGTGTGTGTGTATTCTTCATTCAGACACGCATTTTCATATAACACTCAACTTGGAGCTGAAGAAACAAACATGAATGGAACATGAAATTTGAGGCTTCTCAGGCGGCTCAGTGGTAAAGAGTCCACCTGCCAATACAGGAGATGCAAGAGACGCAGGTTCAATCCCTGGGTTGGAAAGATCCCCTGGAGAAGGTAATGCCTACCTGCTCCAGTATTCTTGCCTGGAAAATTCCCCAGAGGAGCCAGGAGGGCTATAGTCCATGGGGTCTCAAAGAGCTAGACATGACTGAGCAACTGAGCACACACAATTCAACCATTAGTTTATAACATCATGTCCCTTTATACATATATATTAGTATTTAGGGTATTACTTCGTGTATTCTAAGAATAAGGACGTTCCATTACATAACCACAGTTACACTATCAAGTTCATCCATACTCAAACATACCCTAATAATGTTTATTACAAACAATACTGCAGTAAACATTCTGGTAAGTCTATCTTTGTGAACATTTAAGTGATGCTGAGAAATGAATACCTAAAAGTAGAATTTCAAAGTGTATGAAAGTTTGATGTCCAGTTCATACTCAAATTTTGTCAATTATCCCAATAAGGTTTATTGTGACAATTCCCTCCCATCCCCCCATGTAGATCAAATCAGGCTTATTTATTCTGTAATAAAGAAGCAATAGCTGAGTTTTTGTCTTTCATGAGTCTTTCATCATATTTACATTTTTCAAGAGTGTAGCTGGTGGTTTGTAGAAGGTTCCTCAATTTGAGTTTCTCTGACTTTTCTCAAGGTTAGATTCAGGTGATCTATTTTTCTGTACAATGAAAACAAGTCAAACAATGGTGCATCCTTCTCAGTTTATCACATAAAAAAAACAAAAACAAAACCTCACAATATCAGTTTGTCCCATTCATAAAGATGTGAATTTTGATCATCTGCTTAAGGTAGTGTCTGCCAAGTTTTTCCATTGTCAAGTTGCCAGTTTTCCCATTGTAATTAATACCTTATTTGTGGGGAGATACTTTGAGGCTATATAAAATATACTATTCCTTATAAGAATTTCACCCAATCATTTTAGCTTCTTTTAATTCTTGCCTGAATCAATTAAAGCTAAGACGGTTGTAAGATGGTGATTTTTCTAACGCATTTCTTCTACATTCTTAGATGGCATTCTATCAACCTTTCATTCTTTCTGTTGTTGATTGTTTGCTTGGTTTTGACTGGACGGGGTCTTTATTGTTGCGCACAAGCTTTGTCTAGTTGTGGCAAGTGGGGGCTACTCTCTGGTTGCGGTATGTGGGCTTCTCTTTGCCATGGCTTCTCTTGTTGGGGAGCACAAACTCTAGGCGTGCAGGCTCAGTAGCTGTGATGCACGGGCTAGTTGTGCAGCGGCATATGTAATCTCCCTGGAACAAGGATCAAACCCATGTCCCCTGCACTAGCAGGTGGATTCTTACCCCCTGGACCACTGGGGAAGTCCCAAACTTTTATTTTTGACTTTACCTTTTATGTTTATAAGAATAAAATTGAGTTCACCAAACACTGGTGGTCTGCTTGATGTGGAACTCTGTGCTCAGAGACATCATATGGGGCACAAAGACAAGACCATTTGTGTCCTACAGGGGCATGCAACTTGAGAGGAGAGATGGATCAAGTCAGACAGTAAGAGGTGTTTTACTGGAGGCACGAACCTAATGGAAAGAGAAGAAATCCAAGAGAGGGTAGTTTTTACTGGAGCATGTGGAGTGACCTTGGACAAGAGGTGGGGTTTTAGCTGAGCTTGTGATTTGTGGTACATGTGGTCAAAGACAGGTATTACAGTTGGAGGAAACAGCCATGGGCATTTGGGAAATGACAATCCCTAAGGTTAGAGCCTAAGTTTCCTGGGAGAAGAGGCAGGGAGGCAAAGTGAAATTTCAGGCTGGGAAGATCAGCTGGGGTTACCTCAGAGTCCCACACTGAAGAGTTTAGACTTCAATTTACTCAGTGAGAGAAGCAATGAAACATATTTGAGGATGGTGGGGGTGGGGTGGGGTGGTGGTTACCTATGGATGATGCTTAGGGATACCTATGGATGATGCTAAGATTGTGTCTTACCCATGTTTGTATTTCCAAGGCCTACAACAGTGCTCAATGGACATGGGTTTGGGTGGATTCCGGGAGTTGGTGACGGACAGGGAGGCCTGGCGTGCTGCAGTTCATGGGGTCGAAAAGAGTTGGACATGACTGAGGGACTGAACTGAACTGAACAACAGTGCTCAGCACACAAAGGGTGTTCAGTAACTGTTTTCAGGCACCAGTGATATGCTGGATGATTTAGAATAGGATTGTGTGTGTGTTCGTTTTACTTGTGAGTCTAGGTCATGATGGCAGGATGGAGCAGGGGGTGGTGGGCCCTTAACTCTAAAAGCAGATCTCTATTGAATTGTTCATAGAAAATGTTTAAAATATCAAGTTCTGAGACCACCACCATGCTCCCTGTGACTTTAATTTTCAGTTCCCAGAAAGCATGTTTGGGAATTACTTTTGAACAACTTTAGGTGCCAGTAAAGAAAACAAGACTCTTAGATAGTAAAAACATCTCATTGGAAACTATTTCATTCTATATCATCTTTATATTTTGAAATTAAAAAACAAAAACAAAAAATGGGAATCCCTGACAATCTAGTGTTTAGGACTCACGGCTTTCAATGTGGTGTCCCTGGGTTCAATTCCTGGTCCAGGAATTAAGATGCCACAAACCCCGAGGCACAACCAACCAACCAACCAAACAAAGCAAAACACAAAAACATCTCTTCAATACAAACATGGGTAAGATGCATATGAACTTTAAGAGACTAAGCATTTTGTCAAAACACTGTAAATAACGCAGTTAATTTAATAAGGGAAAACAAAGCAAGAAAGTAAAATGAGATACCAAAAATGACTGAGTGTAAATCATTGTAGAAGTCTTACTGATCTCTTAGGAAGTGAATTAATTTATATTTATATTTAAAACAGCCCCAAGTTGTCCCTTTCCAACTTCAAATCTTGTAATCTCTCTTCAGCTTCTTTATTCTGCAGTGAGTCCTGAAAATCTACTGGCTTGATTAAGAAAGTTTGCATATTTTCCCAGCACAGAGTGTGGACAAGTGTGGCAGTATCTGGTGGTATCAAATGGAAAATCATTTGATCTTCATCACCAGTTGCAATAAACACTTAATGGTATAGAGGTAATATTTATGTATGTTTTTATCAAAAACATTTATTCAGGTTACAAACGGAATACATGGCAAGTGTGAAAAATCTAGAAAATATTCAAAAGTATAAAGCAATGTACAACTACCCATCATTTCAGCATCCAATGAGAGCCACCAAAATGCGTACATGTTTTGTATTTTCCTTTCATCTTTGGGTGTGTGTTTATAAAAACCTCTTAACTTTTTTTTTACTTAACATATCATGAGCATTTTTCCGTGTGACTAAATATCCTTTAATAATATGATTTTGGGAGCAGAACAGTAGCCACTATATGGATATACTATTGAACTGCTCTCCTATAGTTGGGCAACCTGAGGTCTTTCCAGTGTATAATGTATTTCCTAGAGGGGGAATTATCTCTTGTTTTAAAGGTTGTTTACATTTTAGCCTTCTTCAACTTATTGTCCAGCTGTGCTCTACAGAAGTTACACTAATTTACCTAGCCATCACCAGTGGATAGACATGAAGGCATAAAGAGTCTGCACTGGTCTTAGCACCATCCTTTTACACATTTCATTTACAAATGAACCTCCAAAGGGGTATTTCCTTATTCCCCGTGCACAGTTCACTTGAGCATGCATTACGAGTGCCTCACAGCCTAGGACCATTTAGGGCTTTGTCATCACATGAACAGCAATTGGCTCAAAACACTGCTCATTGTGATGCTGGTGATGTGGCCTCTTTAATGTTCTAAAAGATTGTTTGGCGTAACTACTTCAGTTCAGGACTTTTCTCTTGACCTTTCCTATCATGTTTAGTGTCAGAATTCAAATACTGTACAGTTTAAGCTACAGTATGCCTGGCCTGTAACTTGGTTCAAGGCGTTTACATTTGTCTGATTATTATACTCACAAGGTGGAAAAAGCATCCCAGTGTCCCCAAAAGGTAAATATTGTTGTTTTTTTTTTCTATTACTAGAGTTTGAAAAATAGGATAAATTGTAGTACATTTAGGAATAAGTGCACATTGAGAGTTTTATGAAATATTTCAGGAAGAACACATTTAAATCCAAATTTAAATATAAAATTTAATTTCTTAAGAACTGGGATTGAGATAGTAAAAAAAATAGAATATGAAGTGTTTTTCTTAAGACCACTCTAATTTATACAGAAAGAAGTATATAGTCTTATTTCAATTACATATTGTTTCATCACAAAAGGAATGGACATCTTTTCTCAGGTGTCTTAGTCTTTTTGAGTAAAAACAGTTTGAATTTTGACTAATCTCATTTGAATCTTCTGTTTATTGTGTTCTTTTCTCAGTGACTTTTTTTTAAAAATTTTATGTGTGGCTTCAAGCAGTTGCCATTAATGAAAAGACTAAAAATGTGAAATATAGGACAATAATTATGTCTTAGTTTCTACTGATACAAATTCTAATACTTGGCGGACAGTCACTGATTATCAAGAAAAGTCACTTTAAATTGAATATTCCTACCCTAGAGGAGAATTTACTCCCTTATCAAAAAAAAATAAAGATTTCTATTCATTGTCATGCTCTTTCTGTATCATGCTCAGTATCAGTGTCATGCTCAGTAACACTCAGAAATTTCACTCATTTTACCGAAATGCAATATTTTATCAATAGTTTCCAAAGTGAATAAAGTGCTGTCAAAAATAAGATCCTTTAATTTCAAGTTCTCTCTGAGGTTTTGGCCAAACAACTGAATACAGATATTTCTTTTGCCGTGTCTTCCTGTGAACACTACCCTAGTGATAGTTTCATATTTCTTTCGTCTCATCATTCAGAAGCTATTTATCCATTTTTTTTCCCACTGCCTCCTTCAAATCTCCCCCTCCCCCACAGCTGACTGCCTGCTCAACCCCCACACATTCAGGCATATTTATTCCCGTAAAGATAGTGACACTTAGGGTTTATTCTAAGACTAAATCTGTGTTGCCCAGTGACTAAGGACTTAAGCATGCACACTGCTTCTATGCTTACCCTCCTACCTAACTTGACTACTCAACTTTTTCTCTTTCTTTCCCTCTGAATTCTGTTTTTTTGGAACAGTTCAGTTAACCACCGCTGCCAGGCCACTAATTGATTTTTGAAACCTGACATTTGTTTTTTGTTTTCTCCTATCTTCCCTAATGGTACAGCACTACTAAGCAGGAAAGAATGCAAAGAACTAGAAAGTTCAAAGTAATTGAGGATCTGTCCATTCACACTGTCTGGCTTCACGCCAATGTAGAACCTGAAACATTTGAAAAATATTTATCAAGTTTTAACCCTTTTGGTTAAGTCGAAGAAGCAGGTTTGCTGCTAGATCATTTGTGTTCACAGCAACAGCAACTAAGCTTGGTTGAACATGTCTTTTACACGTTCAGAACCGCATAGCAAATGTCTCTGAAAAGATTAATTTCCAATTTCCGTACTATTGTAAGGTGCTAAGCTAGTTATTTTTTGTGAGCTTGCAGAGCTGGGTATTTCAGGGAAACCATTACTTAAAAGTGGCAGCCCTATTTCATGAATCCTTCTGTCAGAGATGAAATTTAAATAAATGCTACTGTGTTTGAGCAAAAAAGATTGTATTTCGCTTTTCTGCTATAAATTTGTTTTGAGCCCAACCATAGCTAGGTTCATATCTATATTCAATAAGAAAATTGGAAATAAGAAAAAAAAATTAAAGGACTATAAATATATTGTATTAAAAAGTTTATCAAATAGGCTTTTTTTTTTTTTTGCATTGGAAACACTTTTGTAAATGAAAACATGTCAAAAAATGGTGTGAAATATAGAAACATTTCCAGTAAAATAACTGGATTTTATTGCAGTGAAAGCTTAGGTTGAAATAACAGGCCCCTGACACTCCGGTGAAAAACAACAACAACAAAAGAGAGGGAGAAAAGGAAAGGTCTACATAGGCTTAAAAGCAAATTAAAATATAAATAGATGCCACCTTGTATTAAATTTAAGTTAGATTTAGACCTAAAGTTAAAAAGAGTATAAGAGTTCTATTAAGAGTTATCTATATGACACAGATTTGATCATGCTAGTAGCATTAACCACTAAAAATCTTTCAAGGTTCAATTTTTTGTTGTTGTTATATTAAATCCCATAACAATTCTATAATCTGTTTCTAAATTATTTAATTACCTAATCGGATTCAGTATTAGAGAAAATCAGGGCAAGTTTTTTTTTTTTTTTTTTTCCAGGGCAACTTTTTAAAGATGAAGGTGGATAGTGTGGGATTGTTTGCTTGGAAAAAATTTGCCAAAACACATTAAATAATCCTTTGGTAGCATGAAAGTAGTCATCAACCATTCTCTGAAAACAGTGATCACAGCTTTAAAAATGAATCATTAATAAGAACAGAATGAAAAGGAGAAAGATATTTTACAGCCTAATTTTATGTTTTCTAATAATAAACACCTATAACACTTTATGTGTATATTAATTTTTTAATTCTACACACTGCAAAGAGATTCATATCTTTTGATAGGTTCACTCTTTGAGGAGAACATTTTTCTAAGAACACTTTTTTTGTAAAAGCTGCTTTACGGTGAAGTGATGATGTAGATGTAAAAATGTCTAATGGTATATAGTATGCTGTCAACATATGTACATATGTAGTAATATTCCAGGCATTTTTATTGCAGTGTAGTGTTATGGCTTCCCAATAACCCAGATAAAAATCATGTATAAGAACATTAAGGATTAAGGAAAGTGGTTTCCTTAAGTGATTGCTGGCAAAATTCACCTTCCCACTATAACACAGTAAATGGACAGTGATATATTTTCGCTCTTACTTTCCGATAAGTTTGGATTCCCAGTTTTCAGAGCTGCTGCGTGTCGTTAGACACGTTTGTGACTTTTTTTGGTTGTCTTTTCGTAGGAGTAGGTGCCACGGTGTAAGGTAAATGGTGCTACGTTTCTGTTTTGCAAACATTAAACTCCACTTTTTGAACACACAGTGGTAGCAAAAATAAGTCAAAGATGTAATGTCTATTTAAATACATTTCATTTAGTCGTTGGTGCTTAAATTAGATTGCATGCTTTGGCTAGAATCAACAGTGTAAATATTAAAAACTTCAAAATTCATGTGCCCTATCTCCCTCTTCTCCAGACCCAGATACGAGGTTGAAATGTGTGTGAAAACTTCTACCCACTTAAATACTGCAAGGGAAAAAAACAAGCTTTTATGCAAGGACTTAAAAAAAAAAAATACCTGCCATTAAACCTTTTATTCAGGACATTCCAAATTTGCTTTGCTAAAGGGATTTATTAACTGCTAAAGATACATAGAGACAAGAGCTGTTTTTAAATGTTTATCACACCGCCCCTACTTTTGCGCTAAAGAAAAGTACATTTTGTATATTTAAAAATACACACTCATTAAACGAAACTCTCCAAAACCTTAGCGCCCCCACCTAGCTGCCTTCTAGGTTTCAACTTGCGAGTTTCAGGTCCTTGCACAACACCTAAGGCGTGCAAAACTCTTTTTCTCGCAAATCCTGGCAGAGAACAGTCCGAAGAGATCTCCTTCCACGTCTCCACCCGAATTCCCTCTCTTCCCCAGATTCCACTCGCTTCTCTTTTTCCCTCCGCCCCCGTCTCCGCCAGCCCAATCTGTCAGAGAGGTTGTGTACAAACTGCGCGGCCGCCCTGCGCGCGAAGCTCGTGGCCCGAAAGGGGTGCGGTCCGCCTGGCGGAGGCGGGGCTCTGAGCGAGTTTCTCCCTTTTCATAGGCTAGCCGCTCCGGCCCGGCCAGCTTCGGGGCCCCGGGATTCGTCGGAGCGCTGCCAGTCTGGCCGGCTGGCCCCGCCTCCCCGGAGTTGGGTAAAATAGAGGCGGGCGTCAAGTGTCAGTAGTCGCGGGGCAGGTACGCGCGCTGGCAGCTCGCTCTCGGAGACAGGCAGTGGCGGGAGCGGACTCCGGGGAGCTAGGCAGCGCGGTGGGGCGGGACGGGAGAAAGTAGTCGCCGGGTGGACGTCGGCGTTTACTCGTGGCGGAGCGGAAGAGTTTGGTTTTTCGTGCGCGCCTTTGAAAACCGCGCCTGCTTGTGAGCTGAGGGGTCCGTCCGGAGCCAAGCTCGCCGACCCGAGCAGCGTGGGCGACGTGGGAAGCGCGCTCGACTCGCGCCCCGCGCCCGGAACCGCCCCCCCCCACCCCCGAGTGCCCATGGCTACGCGGGTGCTGACCATGAGCGCCCGCCTGGGACCCGTGCCCCAGCCGCCGGCCCCGCAGGATGAGCCCGTGTTCGCGCAGCTCAAGCCCGTGCTGGGCGCCGCGAACCCGGCCCGCGACGCGGCGCTCTTCCCCGGCGACGAGCTGAAGCACCCGCACCACCACCCGCAGGCGCAGCCCGCGCCGCCGCAGCCGGCGCCGCCGCCCGCCGCGGGCCCGCGGCTGCCCGCCGAGGAGCTGGTCCAGGTAGGAAGAGCCGCTCCCCTCCCTCCACCTCCCTCCCGGGCCTCGGGCGTGTCCCGCCGCTGCGGCGCGCGGGCGACAGGGGCCGCTCCAGGCTGGGGCGCGCGGCGGGGCGCCCCGCGGCCCAGGCTGGGGGCAGCCCCGCCCTGCTCTCCTGGCCTGGTGGGGGGATCAGAAGGAGGGGGCGTCTATGGGGAGTCTGCCCTGGCAGCTCTGCCCGGGAGAGGTTCAGGAGGGAACTGGTGTTCACGCGCACCTTAGTTGTTTTTCTACCGTTTGGGGGATGAAAGCTCGTTCCTCACGCCGGTCCTCAATTCCGTGTGTCCCCTAAATCCGCCTCCTCCCGCTGCCCTGGCCTTGGAGGTCACCCGCTGTCCCGACCCACGGCGTCCCGGGTTCAGTGGAAACGCAAATCGGGGGAAGCGCTGGAGGGAGGCCCCTCGGGGTGCTAGTTTTGTATTGCTTGGTGCAACCTGCTTTAGACGCGATCGTAGGGCTCCTTTGAGAAACGAGAGTTAGAAAAGCTAAGGTGGTGTAGGAGCGCTTATTTTTTCTTAGAAAAGAGAAAAAAAAAAGGACAGGGAGGTGTTGTTTTCTTCATGTGCGCGTAAATTTCCTCCCGGAGCCGCGTTGAAAGCTGGCAGTTGGCTTTTACACTTGCCCGGCAGCCGAATTAGAGCAACCGCCTGTTTCTTTCGCCCACGCAGGGAGTCATATAGCCCAGAAAAAACTTCCCGGGACTTTTAGCCTGTCCCAGGGAAAAAAAAAATTGGAAACATACCCACATGCAAACAGCTGGAAGAGCTAAAATCAGAAACCACTAACCACCATGGGAGCAAAGCGCACGAAAGGGTTTAGTTCGGTTTATTTCAAGACGCCTCATTTAATAGCTCCTTGGTATACTGTGTATTTGCTATACACCCAGCTCCTGCTCCGGGGGTCTGCGAGTGTCGCCGTGCTGTGCAAGGGCAGTGGCATTTGTCAGAGATGTGACTCACAAGACCAGCGCGTTTTTATTTTTAAATTGTGTCTTTGCGGGAAACCCGAATCTATATCCACACAAAATGATTCGGAGTCTGATAGCTGAAATTAAGTAGTAGCAAAAAAAAAAAAAAAGAAGAAAAGACTTATTCACTTGTTAAAATGCCACGCTTAATAGTTCTGTGAGCATCTAGTTGGGGTGTTGTTTCCTATGTGTGTGTTTCTGTTGAAATTTCCTTTCAGTGCTAAGAATTTTAGAAGTTTGTGTTATACTAGGAAAGATGATAGCTGCAAAAGACTGAGGAGACCAGTTACAAGCTGGATTGTGTCCTAAAGAAAAATCACCATTTTAAAACCATGTGGGTATTTGTCAGTTTGCTGCTTAGAAGACACAGGAGGATAAGGGATGACTGAGCTTTTTACAGGGTGAGGGGGAATGTAGCATTGGCCCACTGAGAAGTACAGATAAATGTTTGGCTGATGACTGTGCTGGCTACTAGCAGCCTCTCTCCACCCATGGCCCCTTAGCACCACTCTACCAAAGGAATGGTTTTCCCCTAGGTAATTAAAGATCTGTTTTAGATAGGGATATGAATAGGAACATTTCATTATCATATTAACCAATTACAGAATCTGCTGATTAAAATCAACATTTAGATCAAACTGGTGAAGGAGAAGTTGGTTTGTTCTCTCAGTGGATACTATGTTTTGCTCAAAACATTGAATTTAAGTTTCCACTGAACTGTAAACTGGAAAAGGCACTTAAATAGCCAAAGAATGTTTTATATTAGCTATTTCAGCAATATGTACCCAAGCAAAAAAGAAATTTTGCAATATTAACCTTAACTATAAAGGTTTACTGAGGGTTTTTTTTTTTCCCTTTTCTTTTTTAACTACTGGATTTACCTATATGACATGAAGGTAGAGATAATTTGGCCTTATTACAGTACTGTATCTTCTGTTGTAATGAAGCAGAGAATCCTTGTATATGAGTGATGATAAAGTATACTTTATTATTGTATCAGAAAGGAATATTTTTTTCTCTTTGCTTCCTTTTTCTTCTTGATTTGTCTCTTTCACTTTTTGTCTCGGGTTAACTGGGGGTGATTTTACCAAACACTTGTTATGCACAGTTTCGTAAGGTTTTTGGTGAACCATTTGTTAAACAGTTGACAAATAAACCTGATATGTTTATAAGCAACACTTAGGAGTTTGCCTTCATACTTTTCATAGAGATTGTTGGGGGCATTTTTAGTAAGCACAGTTTGTTCTTCCCGAGATGATGAATTGGGTGGATTATACATGTTTCTATCTCTTCTTTTTTAGACAAGATGTGAAATGGAGAAGTACCTGACACCTCAGCTTCCTCCAGTTTCTATAATTCCAGAACATAAAAAGTATAGACGAGACAGTGCTTCAGTCGTAGACCAGTTCTTCACTGACAGTGAAGGGTTACCTTACAGTATCAACATGAACGTCTTCCTCCCTGACATCACTCACCTGAGAACTGGCCTCTACAAATCCCAGAGACCGTGCGTAACACACATCAAGACAGAACCTGTTACCATTTTCAGCCACCAGAGTGAGACGACAGCCCCTCCTCCGGCCCCAACCCAGGCCCTCCCCGAGTTCACCAGCATATTCAGCTCCCACCAGACCGCAGCTCCAGAGGTGAACAATATTTTCATCAAACAAGAACTTCCTACACCAGACCTTCATCTTTCTGTCCCTCCCCAGCAGGGCCATCTGTACCAGCTCCTGAATACACCGGATCTAGATATGCCCAGTTCTACCAACCAGACAGCAGTAATGGACACTCTTAACGTTTCAATGTCGGCCGCCATGGCAGGCCTTAACACTCACACGTCCGCTGTCCCGCCGACCGCCATGAAGCAGTTCCAGAGCATGCCCCCTTGCACATACACCATGCCAAGTCAGTTTCTTCCCCAGCAGGCCACTTACTTCCCCCCGTCACCGCCAAGCTCAGAGCCTGGAAGTCCAGATAGACAAGCAGAGATGCTCCAGAATTTAACCCCACCTCCATCCTATGCTGCTACTATTGCTTCTAAACTGGCAATTCATAATCCAAATTTACCTGCCACCCTGCCAGTTACTTCGCAAAACATCCAGCCTGTCAGATACAATAGAAGGAGTAACCCCGATTTGGAGAAACGGCGCATCCACTACTGCGATTACCCGGGTATGTGATCCTACCTGGTTAAAGAATCAGTGTGTGTGTTTAGTGTGTTTCGTGTGTGCCATTTTCCACCTTCCATTCCAGCTTTACATGGGAGAGCAGTGGTTGACAGTTAAAAAAGATTCACCTACTCTGCTCTTGTCCCATCCCAGTCTCCAGTGCCTTACCCAAGTAACCGTTTAGTTACTTTGTGCTTATTTGATGTAGTAAAAAAAAAAAAGTTTGGAATATTATGGGGGAAAAAGTTACTGGATTCTTTTCTTTTTAATGTTAAACACATGAGAATCTTGCTACACTTGCTTTGTTTACTGTAGCAATCTAAATTGGAGTTCTTAATTCTAAATTAAGCACCCTGGAAAGGGATTACTTAAGTAACACAGGAGGAAAGAAGGGGTGGTAATGAAGAATGGGTCAGTGCAAGACAAGACCATCTACAGAATAGATTTCAAGGTTGGTTCTGATAGCATGTGAGCGTATGCTCTTTCTTGAATGAGATATGTGGCCCAAAATATAAATTGATGACGGTGATGAATATATCTACAAGTTGCTGGCATAAGCTAGTTTATGATTAATACAGGGTATAATTTATTGACTGTGGTACATGATATGACATGACATACTAAATGAAAAAACAAGAAATGTGGGAGTACAGAAAATTGCAGTCATCTTGGATAATGGTTTAATGTTGTCAGCTCTAGAGCCATTAAAATTTTTTAAATCACTGAGGTATGTGTTACCTAGTATAAAGCACCTATTGGTATAAAGATAGATTTCCCATTTGTAGTTTGGCTTCATTGTCTGCTCTCTTTCTGCTAAAGTGAAACATAAAGCAAATCACTTTATACCTTTAATCAGGTAATAGGGGAGTATGCTTTAAAACATCTCTTAAAACTGAAGCTTCAAATACCTCCTTGCATGAGAGATTTCATCTTTAAAACCCGATTTTAAACACTGAATCATCAGATGTAAAGATTTCAAAAGGATCTCCAGAATGACACGCTGTTCTTCTTCTCCTTTATTTCAGGCTGCACAAAAGTTTATACAAAGTCTTCTCATTTAAAAGCTCACCTGAGGACTCATACTGGTATGTAATTTTCTTGTTAATTCTGTGAGTTGTGTAAATAGTATAAGTGGTATTCATCCTTTTAAAAGCCAGCACGTGTTTGATCTCTTCTTTCTTCTGTCAACTTTTATTTTTTAATGGCTTACCTTTTTCAGCACTGGCTTGGCTCAAAATTCAATTCAGTGAAAAAAGTTTGGTTCCAGGAAGGCTGATGTTCCCTCATTAAGGCCTTGCCCTGTCACCTCACATAGAATTAATTGCTCCCAAACATAAACAACGATGTTTACTAATGGATTTTAAAACTTGAATGGCACTGCTATTCCTATCTTGAAGGAAAAAAATGTAACTCATTTTCTCCCTCTGTAACAAATCAGTTGGCTTCTATAAAACTACATCAAACACTAAAGCCTTTTCCATTTAGCAGGTAAAGCGTAATTGCTTAATAAATTATCTTAATTTCACCTTGAGCCTAACATATCTGTGTTTAGCATGTTTTCCCTGCTGGTAAAAGGTGGGGTGGAGATTGAAAAATACTAAAATCAGGCAAAACTAGGGTCGTGGTTTAAAAGTTATTTAAAGTTATTGGAGAGACTTTATTCCAGCTAATATCTCATCCGTGTTTGAAATGTTTAGCCCCTATAATTTTATAAAAACTTTATAGATCTTTAAAACATCTTTAAAAGCTTCAGTTTTAAAGATGTTTTAAGATCTATACACTCATTTTAAAATGCTTTTTAATTTCAAAACTTTATATCAGAACTTATTTGAGGACAAAATTAGGTGGTGGCAAGCTGTAAAAACCTCCAAATACCCAAAGTATTTTTAAAACTATGGGTGGTTACCATTAGTGATTTTCTTAAAAGGATAGGCTTAAAGGAAAGAACCTATACAAAGTGATTGTGTTTTTTTTCCTCTCCGTAAATGCAGCTTTAACCTAAAGTTCAGAGAATAAGTTTGCTAATAAAAGCAATGACCTAGCAAAATGTTTTATTCCATCATTGCTATGGAAACCAAAGTATTCAACAGTTCCTTTGAATGGGCTGCTGGATTAGTGTGAGGACTTGAATCTCCCCAGGCTAGATGTTACTATGGAAATTGAGTTTTGATAAATGAAGTAGTTATCTCTAACTGCTGCATTAAAAAGTAAAAGCCTTTGAACAAAGGTCAGTGCTGAGATAGAGCTCAAAGAGGAACATGGCTGCATGCATTTCATATGCGCATTAGGAAGTATTGCTTGATATTCCAGTGATAAATACTACTTAAAATCTAAATAGTGTTGGCAACAATATGGTGGATTCCAGGGCTTTCTGAGAAATTGCTTTTAAGGAAAAGACATCTCTGAAACCAGTGAGTTGTTTCAACCTGAAGTTTTTAGGTGGAGACAAAAGGCTATCTCCCAATCCCAAAGTAGAAGTTATATTTATACTTAAATAAACACCCATTAAGCATGTAAACTCAATCTGAAGTTTTCAGCGTACAAATGAAAAGACCATGAAAACAGTCTGTATAGAAATGCTAAACTATCTTTTTATAGAATATACGTTATATATTTAGGAAGAAACGTTGAAAATGGGTTTTTACCTGAATTATGATTAAGGAGAAGAGGAAATAACTTCAGAACTTTTGAGCTCTTGTCCTTTGTCCTTTGAAAGTCCTTGAAATGGGAGATAGGAAGGAGGAAACAATGGTTCTCCTGAGGTTAAAGTCTCCTAATAAAGGAGGAGCGTGATTCCATATATCGATGCAATCAACTGCTTATTGCTGGGATGTAGTCAGGGCATATCTAAATGGCCTTGCAACCCCTGGCAGGGTTTAGTACTCTGAATGCTTATACCTGGGATTCGGGAACTTGACCTGCTGGCAGGGAAATTTAATAGTGGGTTGTCTTAACGATGCTTATACTGAAAAAGATAAAAACCAACTAAAAAGAAGATGTAGGCCTAATTTGAATCGCATGCATCGACTTTTCCACCCGATCATAAATGTGTGTCCATCGACATCTGATGAGTGAGAGAGACCCCGTAATCCAGTTTAATAAAGTTTTGTTTGATAGCCTTTCAGATGCCTCGAGGAGGGTTTGTGGCAGACTTGTTCATCTGGCTAAACCCGTTCTTGGGTAATCATAGAGCATTGAGGTTGTTTTCTCCTCATTTTTAGTTTCTACACAAGGCCTTTGAGAATTACCTGTGCGCTCTCATTGCATCCTCCCCACCCTGTCGTTTTTGATGAATTTATCTGAAGCTAGCTAGTTTTCTTTTTCCTTCTTCCTTTAAAGGCCCAGGTATTTCTAAAGAACTTCTCTCATGTAATTAGCTTTTTTTGTTACAGGACTTTAAAAATTTCTATGGGAATGTTGATATTGTATTTTTGATGTAAAAATTTTTTAATGACTGCCGCTTTAGGCAGAATGTGCACGACCCTCGCATTTCTTTAGAAAATAATTGTAATCGCTTTATTTTTTAAATTTTATTTATTTATTTTATTTATTTGTGGGTTTTTTTGTGTTTTTTTTTTTTTGTAATTGCTTTAAAATGTCAAGTTACCTTATGTTTTTAAAATGTTTTAAGCAATTAAAACCACCTACGCCTGAGTTCTGTTTAGTTGCTTATTCTGGATTTTTAGATTGCAAATGCTTCTTGACTTATAAACCGAACATAAGGACATAGTCTTTCCCAAACAAGACTTGTTTTACAAAATTTGAGATGAAAGAGTAGAAAATACCAGTTAGAAGTCTCATAGCATTCAAGTTTTTCTAAGTTTATACATTTTGATTTCTTTATTCAGAAAGAATATACAAAAATAATACAAAACTCTATGGTTAGACAAAATAACTGCAATTGATATTGCTTCTATTCTAGGGAAAAAATTGTAAAAAGCATGCTGTGTCTTTATATATATGTGATAGCATACTTACCGGCCTATAGGGATATCCTTATTACCTGTGTGGAAGTGTTTGTATGTTACTTCTAGCATGTGTGTGTGTGTATATATATATCGTGCCTCTGATTAGAAGTAAGTATGGCTACTTAGGCAACAGTGTCAAGAAGTGCATATTTCCAAATAAAAATATTTGTCCTTTTAACAGCATTTTAAAAAACACATTGGCAAGAAATTGAAAACATTTATCACCTGATGCTAGTTTCTTGGTATGCCTGAGTCCCATGAGTTGAAATGCTGCTTTTACATTGAGTGTGGAAATTTCTTTGAAAATTGTGTTTACACTTTAGTAAAAAGTAGTTACTTTCTAAAGAAAGAGTTCTGAAAAAGCAAGCAGTGCACTCTGAATACAGATGTTTGAAATCTGAGTAGTTTTAGTCACATGTATGGCTGTGCACTTAGCCCTGGAGTATATGGTAAAGCAGTTGGGAAAAGAGGGTATGGTAAGGTTTTATGGTCATGTGTCAGCTACCTGGAGCAGGGCAGGAAGCGAGCAGCTCACACACTGGGCGTCGGAGTCAGTCGCCCTCCGATCAGACTCTGTGCCCAGGCTGCTGCATGTGGACTGCATGATCCCAGAATGACTGCCACTGGTTGACAAGAGAAGGACAATTGGAAACACCCTGAAAAAAGAAAATGGAAACATACAAATAACAAACAACACGAAGTGGACTGTGAGTGAAGCACTGTCCTGTTAGAATCTCACAGCTGTATTCGGGATTCCTTATTTAAGAAAGAATTTCACAGTAAGCCTTGGAAAGATTTCTAGCCCAAGACTACTTGTAAAGAGGCTAAATTTCCACCTGCTGCCTCACTTCTGTGTAGAACACTTTTCTAATGACATTTATATTAAGATGGTACTGTGTGTACTTCAAAATACATAATCTCTGCTAGAGATTTATTGCTCAGTTGATTTTAGTTTCAGTTTTGGTACTAAAAAATCCCTAGGTATAAATTCCTATCTAGTTCCTTGCTCTACACTTACTGTCCATTGAATGTTTTAGGTACAGATTTTTGTTTTAAAATACTGGCCATGTTGATAATAAAGGTATTTTCATTTGCAGCACTTCCCCACAAATAGAAAACATTCAAAATGTTCTGAACATGAATTATTCCTTTTTTTGTGAAACTGTGGGAAGTGGTAAAACATTTTAAAAAATATAGAAAGGAATTCATTTCCTTAAAAAATGATTAAGAGTTAAAATCAGAATAAGATTTTATATATGTGTGTGTGTACACACATATGTCTCCATATGTATGTATATAGCCTTAGTGGAGATCATGCAGTTTGGAGCTAGAGATCAGTGTTGGTAGAGGTGAAAAAATTTTGCAGGATGAAATTAGTACTCACTGATTTTTTTGAGTTTATATTTGAAAACTGCAGGAAAAAGTATCCCATTTAGCCTGTTATGTATTACCAGTTAAACATTCTTAAGTTATTTTTGTTTGCAGCTTTGAAATTTATTTTTCTATATTGACAAGTGCAAGTAAACATAAAAGAAAAACCCCTTGGCTCTAAGAGAGTCACTGGTTTAGATGCCTGGAAAGGTATTTATGAGCATAGAAGCTTAGAAACAATTTCTTTTTAATGACTCACGGAAAGGTTTAACTTTGCTTCTGGGACTTGCTCTTTCATCTGAAAAACATTTATATTTACATAGGAAATTGACATTGTTTTGAGATGATAAAGCATATGGAAGGTTAAGAAGTATAATTTGATTAAGCAAACGTTTTTGACTGATTTTTCGAGAATCCAAAGAGAATCTCTTCTTCCCTTTTGTTTTTATAGATTGGTGGGAGAAGATAGTTCGTAAATGGACTAAATAGAATTGCTGAAGTTGAGATAGAAACAATTAGCTGTGAAGATAGTGAGGACAGTAGTGTTTTTAAAAGTAAAATATTTTAATCACCAAAGGTTTTTACTTTGGCAGATATTTTTAGTTTTATAGAATGTAGTAACTGTTTACTTGATGACCTACATCTTTTCAGGTGAAAGATTAGAAACAAAGTAATGTCCTAGTTTAGCAAGTATCTCTGTAGCAGCATTCCTGTTCTGTCAGCCTGTATTATTTATATCCAAGAATCTCTTACAACTCTGATTAAGGTGAGTTGCTGTTTTAGAAGTGCCCCATAGGTAACTTTCATTAAAAAACATCCAGGCAGAAGAATATACCTGTGACTACTTGATAAATGCACACCTTTTAGAGCTGGGAAGAATCTCCAGGTCAAGATAACCACATTAAGTGCAAATTTAAGGAAAGGATAATTAATTAGAACTCATTCAGTACTAGAAAAATGAAAATACAGAATTTCTCGATTTTGGTTAAGAAAGGTAAAATATTTCACCGAGACTTTACTGTTTAAAAATTTTGCTTGGGGTTCTTATTACAAGAAAGTGAATCTGAATGTCATATTTCTGTCAGGAGACTCAGGAGCTGGTATTTCATTAAAACTATCAGTGATAGAGGATGTTTTTGTCCAGAACCCTTGGTGCTCAGATGGTAAAGAATCTGACTGCAATGCGGGAGACCCTGGTTGGGTCCCTGGGTTGAGAAGATCCCCTGGAGAAGGGAGTGGCTACCAGCTCCAGTATTCTTGCCTGGAGAAATCTGTGGACAGAGGAGCCTGGCGGGTCCAGTCCAGGGGGTCGCAAAGAGTCTGACACAACTGAGCGACTGACACTTAGCAGAAGTAGCGGAGGTGCTTAGGTGCCTCAAGATTGGTCCTGCTGGGGTAGAGACTGCCGCCTCAGGTGGCATGCCTACCCCTGTTCTGGCTGTCTTTGACCAGCACGAGGGGCTCCACAGTACCTTGGTTTTCCTCAAATCCAGTCCAATTCTGGAAAAGAAAACTCGTTTACGTAGAGTTGATTGACCCTTGTACAACTTCAGGATGGATAATAAACTGATTCGGAACATGTCCTTCTGAAGAGGCTAAAAGTACGGTTCTCGCCTAAATGCACATTTAGTCAGATAACACTCAGTGGTCCTCGGCAGAAGGAGCCAGGTAAAACCCTGCCTCACGTGAGGCCGTGGTGAAAAAAAGACACAGTATGGTAGCCTTACACTAGATGCTTTCCCGTCTCTTTTACCTTCCTGCCTTTTCATGAATGAAAATTCCCAAGTTGGTCAGCCTTAGGACACACTGATTAACCAAAGGTGCATAAGGAGGTATGGCAATAGAAGACAGTCTCTGTATGTGAGGAACTTTCATGGCTAGTTAAGGAGGCAGAATACAGTTGTTTGAAGCCTTCATTCAGCAGTATCTGTGCCAGTACAAATCAATCATTTAGATCAAATTTAAGTGATGATGGGGATACAGAGAAGTGGAATGATTTCTCTTGGATTCTTCATAGGTTTTTTGGAAGGAATCAGGTGAGTCACGTTTTAAAGATAAGCACACAAGAAGAAGGGAATTTCTTAATATAGCCTTTTAATTAGATTCCTTAAACTGAGCACAGTATTGACAGGGATACTCTATCAAGTAAACATTAGGTGAAGTGAAGTGAAAGTCACTCAGTCATGTCCGCCTTTTTGCGACCCCATGGACTCTAGTCTGCCAGGCTTCTCTGTCCATGAAATTCTCCAGGCAAGAATACTGGAGTGGGTTGCCATTCCCTTCTCCAGGGAATCTTCCCAACCCAGGAATCGAATCCAGATCTCCCGCATTGCAGGCGGGTTCTTTACCATCTCAGCCACCAGGGAAGCCCAGGATGTACATTAGGTACATTTTGCAAATACTAGTGATAAAAATCTTTGAAATGAACTGCCTGCCCTTCTGTTGCCAAGTATAGGATATGTACTGCAGTGACCTTTAGTAAAAAAAAAAAATTGTAATAGAAAATTACTGATATAGATATATAAAAATATGAATTAATGAGCCCAAATCACCTTACTTTATGTGCTCACTTTACTTTAAAGATATCTAATATTTCCCTATGAGTTTCTTTAATCTTGGGATTAATGCTTCTCTTTTTTTAAAACCTTTTATTAGAATGTATACTATTTTAGAATCTAAATTCCTTAAGTCTCTAGTGATGGGAACTAGTGATGATTACTGAATTGCATGAAAATATTTTCCTCCTGAAATAAGAGCTCATTTTGTGCATCAAGGACTCAAATTCTAAGAAATACGCTTACGGGGGGGCTTCCCTGGTGGCTTAGATGGTAAAGAATCTGCCTGCAATGCAGGAGACCCAGGTTCCATCCCTGGGCTGGGAAGATCCCCTGGAGAAGGGAATGGCAACCCACTCCAGTATTCTTGCCTGGAGAATTCCCTGAACAGAGGAGCCAGGGGGTCACAAAAGAGTCAGACACGACTGAGTGACTAACACACTATTGACTATTGAAATAATTTGTTCCACTTTAACAGTCAGAATAGAATATGGATGTTAAGCTATTTGAGGCCAGAGACCAAGCCTTATTCGTTGCGTTTTGCAAGTCACCTAGTACAGGTTATGATTGTTAGTACATATTACTCTCCTTTACTAAATGTTGACTTTAATTCTGGTTTTTGACTTCTATCAAATATAATTCATTGGATTTAGTTTTAGCATCAGGAAGGAAACCAGATATACAAATTTGCTGTAACAAAAAGGTTATCTAAAATAAATAAGATAAATATTTCCATCTATGATACTTTTCCTTAGAAGAATATATGTAGAACATTCTAGGGAAAGGCCTTAGTGTGAATCTATTGAACATGTTCAGCCAAATAGAGAAACTTCCCATTCTAGTGTGGTAGATTCATAAGTCATATTTTAGTCTATTCAGCAGAAAAAAAAAAAAAAAGCTGATTTTTAAGTTCATCACTAAAGACTTTTCAGATACTTAGCAAACATGTTCTGCTAACTCATTGATGTTCCTTTCAGTTCAGTTCAGTTGCTCAGTCATGTCTGACTCTTTGCGACCCCATGGACTGCAGCATGCCAGACTTCCCAGTCCATCCCCAACTCCCAGAGTCTACTCAAACTTGTGTCCATTGGGTCGGTGATGCCATTCAACCATCTCATCCTCTGTTGTCCTCTTCTCCTTTTGCTAAGGTTCCTTTACCCTAGGGTAAAGGAGAGCCATCATTAGGTGATATTTGGGGATTGTCAGTCCCAGCACAGGACAACTCTCAGAACTCCACACCTTCTGAAAGGTGGGTCTCCTTGGGGGCTGGCTCAGCCAGGGTGTGTCCTATGCTTCAGGCAGTCTGGGATTTAAGGCCTGCTTTGAGTCCATTAGGCTAGTCGTTAACTGACTTGCACAAATGGCTTTAGAATCTTTAAATAAATGTGAACAATATCTGTGTATTCCTTACATCATTCATATAGAGCCTGTATCAGTGTTTGCTAATGGAGGATATAACTGGGACATGGAGGGAAAGGGGCAGGCCAGGCTTCTCAACATGACCTCATTGTTGTGCTTCTAACTCTTAGAGTTGTTGTTGAGGGTGAATGAAATACGAGTATGTTCAGTGTCTGTTTCCGCCTGCTCCCTCCTCCTCGTAATGGTTTTGCTTAACATTAATTGACTTCATCAGTATGGACAATATGTATATTTAACCCTTTTTTTTTTTTTTTAAAAGAATTAAGGGTTTCTAGTAAGAGTCCTGGTAATTTTATAAGATGACGAGAAAGGATATACTTTATTTGAGATAAAGCTGAAGCTTGTTTTTCGTGCTGTACATATTGGTCACTTTTTCTTCTTGCCTTTGGCAAGTTTCACATTAACAGCATGAGAACTTAAAAATACAGTTGATGTTGAAAGAGCTTAACTAAATATTTTAAATTGGTGGTATTGGAAGGAGATTCTGTAAAAATCCAATTAAACTTTTGAAAGCTCTATCCTGTTGAAATAACTTAAAGGAAGTTAGTTTGGTTTCCCAGAAGTACTATGCATAGTGTTTCTGGCTGAGGAAGAAAGACCTGAATCTGCTATTTATTTGGCCAGAAATTGGGTACTAGCTTCCTCTACAATGTTTTACTTGAGCGGTGTTGACACTTGAACAAATCCCATACAAACTGCCCCAAGTGGGGAACAGTTGTCCTTGCTTCTGTGGTAAAGCTCCGGCCCTATAACTAACATCCAAAAACTGGTAGTAGTCTTGGCTGAATACTCTATAGATACGTATAAATTGAGAGCAAAACCCCAACTGTTTTAGGAACTTTCATGGCTACCGTTTTTCAACCAATCAGTAAAGTAAACTTTTAAAAATACTGATGCAGTTTATTGCTTCCTAGCCAATAAAAATAGTGAACAAAAAGAGTCTAGTGTCCCTTGTTTCTTAAATAAACTTTGAAAATTCAGTTCTCTTGCCATTTAATTATTCAACTCAAAAGACTAGAATGACTCCTTTTTAAACCAGGGCAGTTGAGAAAATTTTTTTCCCTTGCCTCAGACATCAGAAATAGCTTTCTCTTCGTGTTAAATGACAGTGAAGTATTTAGCCAACCTGTTTGTTTTGGTGATTTATTTTTCACAGGGAACAAGAACAAACACTTGTGTACAAAAAAACTTTTTCTGTTTGATTTACATCGACAGGAGTGATAGCTACATTTGCTGCTGGCATTAAGACATTTCTGTGTATTAAACATACGTGAATATAAGCAAAAGAAAAGTGGTTTATTTCTGGTTACTTAAAAGGTTAAGTGTATTAGCTTAAATTCTTTGAATTTACTCTAAGAGGGGGGAAAACAATTCAGGAAGTTGAGGTGTGCATTTTTAAAATGGAGCAATAGGAACCAAAAAGGGAATTAAAAACATAAAAAGTATTTGTGTGTTGGTTTGGAGCCAGAGGAGAGGGAGAAGGGAAGGGTGGCTCAAGGATACTCCAGGAGTTGAAAGAGAAACCCCCTGGGAAATAATTGGTACAAAATTCAGAGGGCTGCTCTGGGCCTTCTGTCTTCGTCCTTGTGGGGTTTTGTTGTGGAATCATGTTATGAATTATGTGACCCTTATGCAGTCAACACTGGTTATCAGGACAGCAAAAATACATTAACCACAAACTGTGGAAATCTCGGTTGATGTGGACAACGTCTTTTAAAATTTGGCCTCAGTTGAATAATCTTACAACTTCCTGAATATGATCCTGTTAAATCAGGCAGAGAAAGGTAGTTGAATTTCACTGTGGTACTAAGTAACCAGTGTTCAAAGCAACGCGGGCTTTTCTCTAGCAGAAGAAAACATTTTAAAGAATTTAAAAGTTTGGCTATTCAGAGTTGTCAAATGCTATTTATATAAAACTCAGCGGTTATACAGAGTGGAATCAGGAAGAGAAAGATAAATACCGTGTTTTAACGCATAGATACGGAATCTAGAAAAATGGTCCTGAAGAATTTATTTACAGGGGAACAATGGAGAAACATATATAGAGAATAGACTTGTGGACATAGGGAGAGGGGAGGAGAGGGCAAGATGTGTGAAAAGAGTAGCGTGGAAGCTTAACACTACCATATGTAAAATAGAGAGCCAAGGGGAATTTGCTGTATGGCTCAGGAAACTGAAACAGGGGCTCTGTGTCAGCCTGAAGGGGTGGGATGGGGAGATGGGAGGGAGGTTCAGAAGGCAGGGTATATATATATACCCATGGCTGATTCATGTTGAGGTTTGACAGAAAACAGCAAAATTCTGTAAAGCCATTATCCTTCCATTAAAAAAAAAAAACTCAGCAGTAAGCCAGCAGTACTTTAAGATGCAAATTTACCTCACAAATTCTCATCTTAAATTCATAGAAAATTATAACCAAGTTAAGCATCAATAGAGGAACTACTAGTGATTGCTTAGTGAGAGATTCTTTGGTCTGGGGGTTTATTTAGAGGAATACACTATCTTAAATAGGATTAATTAATTCTAAAACTGAGAATTAAGGCTGCCTTATAAATAGTATGGGCCTTCCTCGTGGCTCAGATGGTAAAGAATCTTCTTGCAGTGCAGCAGACCTGGGTTGGGAAGATTCCCTGAGAAAGGGATCATATGTCATATATTTTTTTTAAGGTGACATTAATTTTATTTGTATGAGGAACAGCAAAGGCCTTTGACAAACCTGGGAGTTTCTTTGCATGTCATTGTGGGCAGAATCCTTTTGGGCTGTCAATATTGAGTAGTTTTGAAAGGTTACTAGCAACTAGCAACCTTAGACAACATTAAGAAGAATACCGATTGCAGTGGGGTAGGGAAGTGGCTCAGATGGAGGGGTAGGGTGGTGGCTCAGATGTCAATTCACTGTGTAAGTGAAGAGAGATAGGAAGATTGAATTAGAGGCTTTTATATATTACATATATAAGTTCCATGAGTTCAGGCATTTTTGTTTTCTCCTAAGCATTCAGGATAGTGCCTGGCATATAATATGCATTTGACAAGTCATCGATGGAGTGCATTTTGATAGTCTTTCTGGTGCAGTGCATTGCAAAGGGAAGTTAAATGTGCATATCAGCAAATGTTAAAGAGTCATGATACCACAGTTAAGTTATTGGTACCAGACTTCCTGATCTGGTTGAGAAATTGTTAAATATCAAATGCATAAAGCTTTGACACCATTCAACTTTAATCTTTATCCTAGTTGTTTTGCTTCAGTCTGAAAAATGGGAAGACGTGAATGTATGCGTACCGGAGTGAATTTCAAAGAGCCTGTGCCCTCTAGTCCATTTTGGAAAGCCATGTGTTAAGTAAACTGGCTTATGTGCTGGCATTTCACGGTGGCTAATGTAGAAACTTTTAGGACCACTTTGTTGCAGTAAAGGATCGCAGTTGTGGTCCATTAAGTTGGTGATGTGAACAGCTCCTTCTTGTAACTCCTGAATTTGTTCCTCCCTTAGCCACCTTGGAGCCATTAGTCCTGCACTGATTCAGTTGGGGTTGGTTGGTATAGAAATTATATTGGCACAGTAGTAATAAAGCTGCTCAAGCTCATCTAGTCATCTCATGGATTTACATGTGCAAGGGAGCAGTTCAGTGCTCATAAAAATATGAGCGCTGATTCATCCTGCACATTTATTTTTAAAAATTGTTTAAAGAGAATTTTTAGACAATTTTAAAAAATTGAAGTACAGTTGATTTGCAGTATTTTGTTTTAGCAAATGTTTTAGGTGTACAGCAAAGTGATTCACTTATACGTGTATCTATTCTTTTTCAGCTTCTTGTCCCATATAGGTTATTGCAGAATATTGAGTACAATTCCCTGTGCTATACAGCAGATCCTTGTTCATTACCTGTTTTGTATATAGTTCCGTGTATATGGGTTGAACCCAAACTCCTAATTTATCACCCCTCTCCCGACCCTGTACATTTAAAATTTCCATTTTCCCTTCTTCAAAAGTACACAGAATACTTAATTAAGGACTGTTCTGCAAAACAGTGAATCTCTGCACTAGATGCCCTGAGTGGTGTTTCTAGTTTATCAGGCATCCACATACCTTCCTCCGTAGAGCCTGAGTTTGAAAGAAACCCCTTGGCAGACAACACTAACCTGCCTTGTCCGGGGTTGCCAGCCGCCCGCTCACCTTCCCCTCTTCGTCTGTTGCGCAGGTGAGAAGCCTTACAAGTGCACCTGGGAAGGCTGCGACTGGAGGTTCGCGCGCTCGGACGAGCTGACCCGCCACTACCGCAAGCACACCGGGGCCAAGCCCTTCCAGTGCGGTGTGTGCAACCGCAGCTTCTCGCGCTCCGACCACCTGGCGCTACACATGAAGAGGCACCAGAACTGAGCTGCCAGCGCCGCCGCCCGTGCATCCTCCGCCGCCTGCCCCACACAGCTCACTTGGCAAAATTTTAAACTACACAATTAATTCTATATATATATTAAAGAAAACGAAAACACAAAACTGGAAATGTATATTTTGTATATTTGAGAAAACAGGGAATACATTGTGTTAATACCAAAGTGTTTGGTCCTTGTCCGAATCTGGAATGCTTGCTATATGCTGGCCTGACCCAGGCAGATGCCATCATCTCAGACAGGTAGCCCCATCTCAGCGCGGGCTGGGCGTGTAGGGTGTGTTTGCAGTGTTCTTCCCAAAGCACCACCATTTAATGTGACAGTGTTTAGCAAACGAGTCCATTGGGCACAAGAAGACAGCTGGATTGTGTCAAGATTTTGCTTGACATCAGAGGAGTTTTTTTCAATACTAGGATAATTCTCTAGAGGTACGCAGCATACCTGGCAATTCACAAATAGCCATTGAACAAATGTGTTGTTTTGTTTTGTTTTTTATATGAGTTGCCTATATTTGCTATTCAAAATTTTGTAAATATGCAAATCAGCTTTATAGTTTATTACACGTTTTCTAAGATTCTTTTGGGGAAAAAAATCATAAATAATTCTTTTGAAAATAACCATGAATACATTTACAGTTAGAACTTGTGGTAAGATACCTCTTAAAACCTTACCAAATTCATTTCTGTGGTAGGTAGAAATAAATGACTCAAATGAACTTCAAAAGCAGATTTCATGCACTGATTAAAATCGGATTGTTTATTTTAAATATATGCTACATTTTATATGAATTGTGAACTCAAGAGCTTAAAGATAGAATATTCAAAAGTTAAAACATCTTACAATAAGCTAAACAGTATCATTTTTGAAAAAGAAGGACATATGTAGTTTTCACTTGGGAATGTTGAATTTATGATGCAGTTTTCATATACGGAAACGTTGAATTTATGATGCAGTTTTCATATACTGAGATGTTTGCTTGTGCAGTACAATTGGTTTAAATACCAATTTATGTGGACTTTGCATGTAATATACAGTGAGACACAGTAATTTTACCTAAATTACAGTGCAGTTTAGTTAATCTATTGTTAACACTGACTCAGTGTCTGCCTTTAATTATAAATGACATGTTGAAAACTTAAGGAAGTAAGTGCTACATATATGCAATATAAAATAGTAATGTGACACTGATGCTGTTAACCAAAGGGCAGAATAAATAAGCAAAATGCCAAAAGGGGTCTTAATTGAAATGAAAATTTAATTTTGTTTTTAAAATATTGTTTATCTTTATTTATTTTGTGGTAATATAGTAAATTTTTTTAGAAAATTTTCATAACTTGATAAATTATAGTTTTGTTTGTTAGAAAAGTTTCTCTTAAAAACGTGTACATAGATGACAAATGGTGTAAATATTTTGTAAGAGGCTTCAAAATGTTTATACGTGGAAACATACTTACAGGAAAAGCATAAATTGGTTGCTGTTTTGCTTCTTTTTCCCTCTTATTTTTGTATTGTGGTCATTTCCTATGCAAATAATGGAGCAAACAGCTGTATAGTTGTAGAATTTTTTGAGAGAATGAAATGTTTATATATATAAACGACAATTTTTTTTTTTGAAAATAAAAAGTGCCTAAAAGATTCATGTTGTGCCTTCTTCCCCTACCATAGCAAAAGCAATGAGCAACTTCCTCTCTTGTAACTATTTAAAAGGGTCTGTTTAATGCAGACAGTTAATAAAAAAGTAATTCCCACTTTGAACCATCTACCTTTGTTTAACATGGAAGAGAGGAATTTGTTTTATAATATCAAAAGTATAAAGGGAGGCATACTTCATGAATGTTGATTTCTTTCCCCTATTCTGGTCAGTACACAGATACATTACTGATTTCATGTTTTCAAGATCATTACTTGTAAACACTGGAGGTAACTTGTATATCCTAGTTTAAAAAAGTTTTTCTGGTCACGCCTCTTGGCTTGTGGGAGCTTAGTTGCCTGACCAGGGGTTGAACCCAGGCCCCAGCAGTTGAAGAGTGGAGTTCTAACCACTGGACTGTCAGAATCCCTTGTATATCCTAGTTGTATTGTCAGAGGTAAAACAAGAATAGGCGTCCACTAGTAACAGCAACCTGGGAGCCTACACCTTGGCTTCTAGTGCCGCCTCCAGTGAGAAGAACGGGGGCTCCTTGGAGACATGGCTGATTCTGGTAGTGGACGTACAAAGCAAGCCTGGAGTATCTTACAGCATCAGACTGGAAGCAATCATAATTCCCACAGTGATGCAGGAATGTCAGAGCAACAATATAAAATGTGATTGAATTGTAACCAATCCTGTTTCTTTATTAGCATGGACCTGTGAGTTCTGATTGAAAAAATCAGAAAGAGATATGCAGAAGATCTCCAGTTTTTGTAGATCCAGTCTCTGGCAGAATTTAACTCCCTACTCTTTTAAGTTCAGGCTGCATAAAGTGACTTTATTCCAAAGAGTACGATATAGCCAAGAGGGAAGGGAGGGTCACTTTACAGTTACAAAAACCTGCCAGACACTCAGCTGGTGATCAAGGTCCTTCTCAAGAGATAAGTCATGTTCTCATAGTATATACTCTTGATTTGATGTGATGAAAATGGGACTTTCCCTCTGTGGTCTTCCTCTTAAAACACGGAAGTCTTGTGTAAGCATGAGAAAGACATTGGGCATCCCATTTGAGGGACATTCTGCAAACTATCCAACCAGTAGTCAAAACTTAAGGCCTTGAAAACAGGAAGACTGAGAAGCTGTCACAGCCAAGAGAAACCTAAGTGAAATAAAAACAAAATGGGATTCTGGAACAGAGTAAGGACATGGGGGAAAACAGGCAATTTGAATCAAGTATGAAATAGAGGAAGCTGAGGATGGGGTATATAGGAATTCTGTATAATCTTTGCAATAAGTCAAACTTCTAGAATAAAGTTTCAAGCGGAAGTTAAGAGTGAAAGTTTAGGATAAAGTTTGGAGTGAAGGAAAAGAATTCAGTATCACGATCATATATTTTCAAGAAGTGGAAAAATCCCTGATGGGAAAATAAGGTAAAATTGCAGTTACATAATTTGGCATTGTGAGTTTATTCAGCCTGTCTCATTATTGGACCTCTTATTCTCCCTGTCACTCAACACAGCTCAAGAAGAGAGCATGTTCATTCTCCAGCCGGAACCTCATTCTTTCATGGGTGAAAAACATAATTTCTTTGGCTTAAATTTATTTCTAGAAATTGAGATAGAAAGTGAGGCTACCAGGTTTCTGAAGCAAAGACAGAGATGTCTAAGGATGCATCAGAGATGGATAAGTATTCAGTTGATAATTGCAAGAATTAAGTTTTCTTGTGCGTGAAAATGTCCTGCTTGCTTTGGTTCCAGCACTTAACTGTATTTGGCTTCCTCACGCTTCAGTACCAATTTACTCCAGGTTACAGATCACAACTGTTCCTAGTCTCTTTTTTTTTTTCGGACCGGGCAGCGTCTGGGATCTTAGTTCTCTGCCCCATTCATTGGAAGCACGCAGTTTTAACCACTGGACCACCGGGGAAATCCCTCTCCCTTTCCTTAGTCTCCTTTTCTCCCTTTTGTAGAAAGCTGACCTTTCTTTTCTCTTCCCAGCTACCTGTTCACATCCTTGTGTGCCAGAGCTCAGTTCAGATGCTGTCTTTCTTGGTCACACTCAATGGAACCTCTTTTGCATTTGGAGACATGATGACGCTTCAGCATTTTCCAACTTCTTTCATGTATGTTTTTCCTCCTCAGATTGTCAACTCCTTGGAAGAAACACCACTTCTCAGATTGCTTTTGTATTCCTGCTCTTATTGATTGATAAAGCACATGTCAAAAATAGTTTTACAGTGCTGTGTGAACTGGTTTAAGCCCTGAAGGGGTTGAGTCTGTCCGATGTTCAACAGATTTCCTCTTCACGTTGCCCTGTTGATGCAACATTGGTGCTGGATTCTTGATGAGGTGTGTGACTGAAACTGATTACAAGGTGAGCAAACAGGTCATGCCTTGTGAATTTTCAAACATCGTGAGTGAATTTTCAAAGGGAGAATTATTTTAAACAATTGTGCCTAACATACTTTCAAAGCAGCAGACAATTTAATTTCTGATCATTAGCATATCCATTAAATAAATAGCTGCATTCAAATATACTCTGACCAGTCTCCTGATAAACAAGCTACCCAAACAAGATGAAAATTGATTAAGACACAAGATTCCAATTAGCCAGAACATAATAATGTGATTTGACATCGTTAGTAATGCTCTGAGTTTTAACCATCTTCAGTTAGTTATTCTCCCTTCTACCCCCTGCCCAAGTTATCTCATTTTCTGTTTTGCTTCATTATGTTATTTCATTCTTACGTTGCAGCTTGTGTTAAGTGCATCACTTCATGGCATCCAATTAGAGAATCCTTAGATAAGCATGACTTGGCCTGCCTACATAAAAATTTCTTCAAAATCTAGCTGGATTCCTTTTCCTATCTGCAACTAAGCCCACCAGAGCTCTTTGGATTAACTCGTGGACTGTAACATAACAAAACAGAGCTTTATTCTCCATTACTAAATCTGGTCTCTACTTTGAAGTTAACCAAATTCCATCTTGGGTTAGATTCTTTACTGAAGTCTCAAAGTAATCAATAGGAGACACTCCCCACCCTCCCCACCTCCCTTTTTACTCATACCAGAGTTATCAGTGACAAAACCTGGCAATTATTTATATTTAATATTTATATAAAAATGATTATTAAGGCAAAAAGCATAATAAATCACATGAGAGCTATGTATAATTAGAGGAGTTTGCTACAGGAAAACTCAGAATGTCTTATTTTCTTTGTAAACCAGCAATCTTTATTTACTTATCACTCTTAGTGATTACCACCCCATGAAAGCATTTGGGGTGATAGAAACGGTAATATTCTTGAACATAAATGTAAAAGCTTAATGCTATTTGGCATCCAAAGACATTTGAATGGTGATATATATGAAAGCATTTGAACAGGAAACTAAGACACTATACAGACTTCTAGGAAAAACAAATGGTAGATTACACACATCAAATTTTGCAGCTTCCTTAAAAAACCCACTAAAGTGAAGAGTTTTTTTTCTTTAAGTCATAAAACTATGAGTAAAAAAGGCAAACAGAAATACCAACAGGCTTGTGATTGCTGGGAAGAACTAGATAGATGAGGCAACAAGCTGAGCAGAACTGAAAAAGCTAAATCCTAAAGTAGTGGTGGAGAAAACTAGGAACAAACCTAATTCTAATCCCCACAAAAATCCCAAAAGATCTCAGGAATTTGTAGTCTCAAGTACTTCTAAAGTAAAGCGAATATGCACTTGCTAAAAGTTTGTCTAAGAAGTTGTTAATTACCTAGTTCACTTCCTCCCCTCCCCCCACTCCCGCTATAGCATCAACACTGTGAATAGGAAATAACCAGCTAGTCCCCACTGAAGAAGGGAGATTTATCTGCTTATTCTCTGGAGAATTCTCTGGAGAGGGTAAAAACAGAGGGTCTCTAAATCAGTAGACTACAGGTCCAGGTGAGGGGAGAAGTGCCAAATAGAAAGTAGGAGAATTAAATAAGCATGCCTGTTTGTTGCTGGAACCCATTCCTTATTTGATTTCTAGAATACTGGAGTCAAGCCTTTATCCTCCAAGCAGGAGGCTGGAAAAGTCTTCCAGCCCAGGAAGAATGATTTAGATGTACTGAAATTCCCAAGTTCTCCAATAATATGGCCCAACCAGATCATTTGCTCCCTCACTATTAATAAACAACCAAGAATTACCAGATATCTGAGGAAACCATTTAACGTGAAAGAGATAAAGCAGAGAAGAGCAACTTGAAGGAAAAATAAAACACTATGTAAGATACTTGAGGTACTTGATGTGCATTCAGTCATGTCCGACAATTTGCGACCCCACAAACCACACCTGCCAGCCTCGTCTGTCCTTGGGATTCTCTAGACAGGAATACTGGAGTGGGTTGCCATTTCCTTTCCACCATGAAGATAGGCAAAAAAGATGACCCAAAAAAGAAGTCCTTTTCATTATAGGGGACTGGAATGCAAAAGTAGGAAGTCAAGAAACACCTGGAATAACAGGCAAATTTGGCCTTGGAGTACAGAATGAAGCAGGGCAAAGGCTAATAGAGTTTTGCCAAGAGAATGCACTGGTCATAGCAAACACCCTCTCCCAACAACACAAGAGAAGGCTCTACACATGGACATCACCAGATGGTCAACACCGAAATCAGATTGATTATATTCTTTGCAGCCAAAGATGGAGAAGCTCTATATAGTCAGCAAAAACAAGACTGGGAGCTGACTATGGCTCAGATCATGAACTCCTTGTTGCCAAATTCAGACTTAAACTGAAGAAAGTAGGGAAAACCACTAGACCATTCAGGTATGACCTAAATCAAATCCCTTATGATTATACAGTGGAAGTGAGAAATAGATTTAAGGGACTAGATCTGATAGACATAGTGCCTGATGAATTAGGAAGGAGGTTTGTGACGCTGTACAGGAGAACAGGGATCAAGACCATCCCCAAGAAAAAGAAATGCAAAAAACCAAAATGACTGTCTGAGGAGGCCTTACAAATAGCTGTGAAAAGAAGGGAAGTGAAAAGCAAAAGAAAAAAGGAAAGATATACCCATTTGAATGCAGAGTTTCAAAAATAGCAAGGAGAGATAAGAAAGCCTTCCTCCGTGATCAGTGCAAAGAAATCGAGGAAAACAATAGAATGGGAAAGACTAGATATCTCTTCAAGCAAATTAGAGATACCAAGAGAACATTTCATGCAAAGATGGGCTCAATAAAGGACAGAAATGGTATGAACCTAACAGAAGCAGAAGATATTAAGAAGCCCCTGATGCTGGGAAAGATTGAAGGCAGGGGGAGAAGGAGACGACAGAGGATGAGATGGTTGGATGGCATCACCAACTCAATGGACATGAGTTTGAGTAAACTCTGGGAGTTGGCGATGGACAGGGAGGCCTGGCATGCTGCAGTCCATGGGGTTGCAAAGAGTCAGACCTGACTGAGTGACTGAACTGAACTGAAGATAGGCAAAATATAAAAACAAAGCCATTAATAGCTATTAATATATCTCATATCTCAGAGATATAAGAAAGACACTACAAGTATGAAGCAAACAGGAATTTTCTAAACATGTAAAGCAAAAGATTAAAGTTAGAGATGTGAGAGCAGCAATGAAAGAATCAAAAGTAAACAGAAAAATGCAAAAGAAGGTAGAGCCAAACTAAAAAAGATAATTAGAGTTCCATTGTCTAAATATAAGTTCCAGAAAGAATAGAAAAAATTAGGGCAAGGAGTGATATTAAGAAAATAATTTGAGAAAATTCCTTAAAATCAAAGGACATGAATTTCAAGAGTATAAGGTTTTGATGTCTTAACACACCAATGTGAATAATCTATACCTGTATGTACCTTCAAACCCTGAGGCCAAAAATAATTTCATAAAATTCCCAGAGAGAAAATAAGTCATGTATAAAGTTTCAAATTTTGCAACAGTAACATTGGAATCTAGCAGATAGGTGAGAAATGCCTTTAGAATTCTGAAGAAAAATGACTTCTAATCTAGAATTTTATACCCATCCATACTACCAGTCAGGTGTGAGGAAAGAATAAGATATTTTTAGACATGTAAGGTCTCAAAGTTTTTAGTCTTTTACCTTTCATAAAGTTGCTTAAGTCTACACTTCACCAAAATGAGGGAGTAAACCAAGAAAGAGAAAGACATGGAATACTGAAGATCATCTGTGCATGGGACCCTGTGCAAATGAGAAGTGAAGGGGATCCTCAGGATAATGTGAAAGAACAGACAACAAGGCCAGATCAGAACCAATTAAAAACCTCTAGGAAAATCTTATTCAAGATTATGAAATGAATAGAATGTTGCATACATCTGAATGTCTTTCAAAGAGATTTAGGCTGGAGGTTAACAAATTGTAGCCTGAAGTCCAAATCTAACCTAAGGCATGACTTTTTTCCTGCCTGTAGGCTACAAAGGTTTTTTTGTTTTGTTTTTTGTTTTTCACATTTTAAAAAGATTGAAGGGAAAAAAAAAGAGAGAGAGGAAAAAAGAAAAAAAAAAAGGATTGGATGAAAAAGTGCAGCAAACTGTATGTGAACCAGAAGGCCTAAAATATTTAAAATTGACAATTAAAATGATTTAAATCTGTGTTAAAAATATAGAGAGTGGTCATGAAATCTCATCAGAAATTATTAAAAAGCTATTGTTTCATGTTCTAGTACCAACTGTCTTGAAAAATCCTTTTACTACATAATAAGATTTAAGGCCACCTTTGAAGTCTTTGGAACTTAAGTGAACTTTCTTTGCTGAGTACACTAATTTCTTCTTTTGTAAAGTACTGAACTACCGTGGGTTTTGTTTTCTTTTGTTTTTGTTTTTGGCCATGCAGCACGACTTGCAGGATCTTAGTTCCCCAACCAGGGATTCAACTTGGGCCCCAGCCAAGAAAGTGCCAAGTTCTAACTACTAGACTGCCAGGGAATTCCCAAACTATAGTTGATTCACAGTGTTTCAGGTATATAGCAAAGTGATTCAGTTTTACACACACACACACACACACACACACACACACACACACACACACCACAAATATATATACACATGTTGTTGTTTAATCACTAGTCATGTCTGACTCTTTCGTAACCCCGTGGACTGTAGCCTGCCAGACTCCTCTGTTCATGGGATTTCCCAGGCAAGAATACTGGAGTGGGTTGCCATTTCTTTCCCCAAGGGATCTTCCCCACCCAGGGTTAGAACCCACATCTCCTACATTGGCAGGTGGATTCTTTACCACTGAGCCACCTTGGAAGCCCCATGAATTTTAATAGGGTTCTCTATATTGGCTTGATCCCTGGTTGGGGAACTAAGATCCTGCATGCCTTGTGGCCAGAAAACTTCAACAGCAACAACAACTACAAAATGAAAAACAAAACACTGTTTGAACCCTAAAGGTATAAAATAAGAGATGACTTTCATAAACATAAGACCATGATAATTAATACTCTAGATTTTTAGAGGGATAACCTGTTTTTGTTTTATTTTCTAAGACTGAGTAGGGAGTGAAGGAGGCAGGGCCATCTAGTCTCAACCTTAGGATACTTGGTTGAAGATGACGACTAGGGTCCATGTGCATTTATTCCAGAGGATAATAATTTCTTTATTTCTCCAGTGATATTTGTCTTAGAAATGGTACAAAAACATAACATATACACACTATTACATGTTAAATACATAAAGAACAAGGACCTACTGTATAGCACAGGGAACTATACTCAATATTTTGTAATAACCTATAATAGAAAAAAATCTGAAAAAGAACATATATATGTGTGTGTGTGAATCACTTTGCTGTATACCTGAAACTAACACAACATTGTAAATCAACTATACTTTAATAAAAAATAAATTAATTTAAAAATGGTACAAACAAAAGCAGTCATTTTCTGTCAAAAGAAAAAAAGCTGTGCTTACATAAGTTTTGGTGAAAATGTTACTGATTCCTCTTTGAATTTTAATTGCTTCTGGGTTTTGAATTCACTCCCACTTAGACTACTCCAGGTGAATTAGCCAGAAGTTTGGAGCCGCTTTTCCTGTTTCACCTTTTATCAGGCATAGAAAAGATGGTTGAAAACCAGAGCTTTTATAGGATTGCAGAACCAAATTAAGCTTGTCATTGTAATAGCTCCCCACAATACTTCATATATTTTGTAGAAATATAAATGGAAGTTTTAATTGGCTACATTGATAGCTGTAGGGTCTTCAAAGATACATTCTGAGTGTCTTGAATGCTGTTTCAGTTATTGTAAAAATATCTGCCAAAAAAGGAGATTATTAAAAAATAGAAATGGCCAATAGAACTTCAGGGATGATCTTTTTGTCTTAGCCTTCCCCATCAGAATGTGAGATATTTGTTTGTTGAAAGATGTGTTGTTTCTTCCCTTGACAATGTGATTGTTATGAAATTACCAGCAATGCTAATGTTTTGGCCACAAGTGAAACAGGTAGAAATACTTTGTTTAATGTTTTGCTTTGTTTATTTTCTTTAAACTGCTTATAATCTTGGAATACATCAGATAAACTGTCTAAAAAACTAAAAATAAAGCCAATTACTTGGGGCTAATGAGAAGAGCTCATATTATGATATATTAGATACAAAGTGCTTAGATCTTCCAGGCAACTTACTAAGACAATTTTCCTTCAAGAAAATTAGAGATATTGAGTGGGGCAGGGTGGGGGGAGGGGGGCAGAAATTGGATACAGGTGATCAAAAGTTATCTTATAACTTCTAGTTATAAGATAAATAAGTACAAAGAATGTCAGCACGATAAACAACACTGCTGTACATTATATATATGAAAGCTGTTAGAGAGTAAATCTTGAATTCTTATCATAGGGAAAAAATATTTTTAAAATTTCTTTAATGTGTCTATCCTCTTCATGGATCACAGCTTTGTCATGGCAAAGGGGCTTGCATAACTCAGTGAAGCTATTAAGTCATGCCATATGGGGCCACCCAACATGGATGGGTCATAGTGAAGAATTCTGACAAGATGTGGTCTACAGGAGAAGAAAATGACAACCCACTCCAGTATTCTTTCCTTGAGAACCCCATGAACAGTATGAAAAGGAAAAAATATATGACATTGGAGGATGAGCCCCAAGGTCAGAAGGTATCCAATGTGCTACTGGGGAAGAGTGGAGGGCAATTACTAATAGCTCCAGAAAGAATGAAGAGACTGGGCCAAAGCAGAAATGTTGATCAGTTGTGGATGTGTCTGGTGGTGAAAGTAAAGTTCAATGCTGTAAATAACAATATTGCATAGGAAGCTGGAATGTTAGGTCCTTGAATCAAGGTATTTTGGATGTGGTCAAACAGGGAATGGAAATATTGAGTACCATGGGATTTTCTAGGCAAGAGTACTGGAGTGGGTTGCCATTGCCTTCTCCTATCAACATATTAGGAATCAGTGAACAAAGGTGGTTGGGAATGGTTAAATTTAGTTCAAATGACCATTATATTGACTACTGTTGGCAAGAATCCCTTAGAAGAAAAGAGCCTGAAATGCAGTACTTGGGTGCGACCTCAAAAATGACAGAATGATCTTGGTTCATTTCGAAGGCAACCATTCAACATCACAGTAATCCAAGTCTATGACTCAACCATTGATACTGAGGAAGCTGAAGAGTCAATGAAGAAATTCGTCAGTTCTATGAAGACCTACAAGGCCTTCTAGAACTAACACCAAAAAAAGATGTCCTTTTCACCATAGGGGGTTGGGATGCAAAAGTAGGAAGTCAAGAGATCAGAATAACAGGCAAGTTTGGCCTTAGAGTACAAAGTGAAGTAGGGCAAAGGCTAACGAGTTTTGTCAAACACCCTTTTCCAACAACCCAAGAGATAACTCTACACATAGGCATCACAAGATGGTCAATACCAAAATCATATTGATTATGTTTCTTTGCTGCTGAAGATGGAGAAGCTCTATACAGTCAGCAAAAACAAGAACTGAAGCTGACTGTGGCTAAGGTCATGAACTCCTTGTTGCAAAATTCAGGCTTAAGTTGAAAAAAGTAGGGAAAACCATGGTGGATGGTGACTGTAGCCATGAAATTAAAAGAGACCTACTCCTTAGAAGGAAACCTATGGCAAACCTAGAAAGCATATTCAAAAGCAAAAATGTCACTTTGCTGACAAATGTCCGTATAGTCAAAGCTGTGGTTTTGCCAGTAGTCATGTATAGATGTGATAGTTGGACCATAAAGAAAGCTGATCACTGAAGAATTGATGTTTTCTAATTGTGGTGCTGGAGAAGACTCTTGAGAATCCCCTGGACTGCAAGGAGATCAAACCACTCAATCCTAAAGGAAATAATCTGGAATATTCATTGGAAGGACTGATGCTGAAGCTGGAGCTCCAATAGTTTGGCCACCTGATGCGAAGAGCAAACTCATTGGAAAAGACTCTGATGCTGGGAAAGATTGAAGGCAGGAGGAGAAGGGGATGACAAAGAATGATATGGTTGGATGGCATCACTAACTCAATGGCCATGAGTTTGAGCAAGCTCCAGGAGGTGAAGTACAGGGGAGACTGGTATGGTGCAATCCAGGGAGTAGTAAAGAGTTGGACATGACTTAGGGACCAAACAACAACAACAACAACAAAGTGTCTATATGATATGATATATGTTCACTAATCTTATTATGATCATTTCATGATGTATGGAAGTCAAATCATTATCTGTACCCTTTAAACTTGTACAGTGCTGTATGTCAATTGTACAGCAATAAAGCTGGAAGGAAAATACAAAAGAGACAAAATCAAAACAACAAAAATATTTAGAGCTTTTAACATATATTTTTTTCTTGCTAATTTCTTTACATGTTATAAATATTTAAGGCAAAAATGATCACATGGTCTTGTGTGGCTAGATGTAATATATGTGAACATAGATGTAATATATTTGACAGCTATAGGAAAAGCAGGGAGGTGGTAAATGGACTTAATATGGTTGCAAGGTTTCTGCATTTTATATGAACTAGTACAATATTAACTCCAGATTGTGAAAAGTTAAAGATGTATACTATAATTTTTGAGTAATCAGTAAGAAAATACAAAGAGATATAACTGAAAAGCCAATTTAAGAGCTTCCCTGATGGTCTAGTGGTTGAGAATCTGCCTGCTGATGCAGGGGTCATGAGTCTGATCCCTGGTCTGGGAAATTCCCACATGTTGCAGAGGAACTAAGCTGCATGTGCCACAATGACTGAGCCAGTGCTCTAGAGCCCATGAGCCACAATTACTGAGTGTCCAAGATGCAACTACTGAAGCCTATGAGCCTACAGCCTGTGTTCTGCAACAAAAGAACCCACTGCAATAAGAAGCCCACGTACTGCAAGGAAGAGTAATCCTCCCCACCACCCCATCAACTAGCCACAAAGTCTGTGCACAGGAATGAGGACCCAGGAGAACCAAAAAAAGAAAAGCTGGGACTTCCCTGGTAGTCCAGTGGTTGAGACTCTGCACTCACAATGCAGTGGGCCCAGGTTCGATTCCTGGTCAGGGAACTAGATCCCACATGCCTCAACTAAGAGTTTGCCTGCCACAACTAAGACCTGGTTCAGCCAGTTAAAGAAATAAGTAAATAAATACTCTTAAAAAAAGCCAATTTTTTGTTCAGTTGCTAAGTCATGTCCAACTCTGCTGCCCCATGGATTGCAGCATACCAGGCTCCCTTGTCCTTCACTATCTCCTGGAGTTTGCTCAAACTCATGCCCATTGAGTTAGTGATGATGCTATCCAACCATCTCATCTTCTGCCACCCCCTACTCCTCCTGCCTTCAATCTTTCCCAGCATCAGAGTCTTTTCCAATGAGTCGGCTCTTCACATCAGGTTGCCAAAGTATTGGAGCTCCAGCTTCAGCACCAGCCCTTACAAAGAATATTCAGGATTGATTTCCTTTAGGATTGAGTGGTTTGATCTCCTTGCAGTCCAGGGGATTCTCAAGAGTTCTTGGCCATCACATTTCAAAAGCATCAATTATTCAGTGCTCAGCCTTCTTTATGGTCCAACTTTCACATCTGTACATGACTACTGGAAAAACCATAGCTTTGATTATACAGACCTTTGTCGGCAAAGTGATGTCTCTGATTTTGAATATGCTGTCTAGGTTTGTCATAGCTTTCCTTCCAAGGAGCAAGTGTCTTTTAATTTCAAGGCTGTAGTCAACATCTGCAGTGATTTCGAAGCCAAGGGGGAGGAAAAAAGCCAAGAGATAAATTAAAATAGAGTTCTAAAAAAAAATTTTTTTTTGTAAATAACTAAAAAGAAGGCAGGAAAGTAGAAACAGAAGGACAAAAAACAGAACAAAACAAAACAAGCCCAGCAAAAAACCCAGCAGGGACAAATAAAAAACAAATAGTAAAATGGTGGACCTAAATCCTACTGTTCAACTATTACATCAAATATTAGTGAACTAACATGCTATAAACATACCTTCCCCTGCCCCCCCCCCCACCCCCTGCGCTTAAGGGTTAAAGGTGTAAGTTCATTTTTGGAGTTGTTTGATTCATAGTTTTGGAAAAAACTTCTTTGGATGGCTCCTTTAGTACACAGATATAGAGTAAGGGAGGATCTACCCATTGTGCCATTATTAACGCTCTGATCCCAGCCTAATAATAACTAGACCTCGATCACAGGCTTACTTCCTGGGTAAACTTTTGTGGTCAGCAACCAGCAAGAGCTGGGCCAAGACCACATGGGCAGCCAGGATCTTGGTCTCAGGTCTCCCTGGACAGAGTACTAACCAAGAGGAAAGTGACATTGCCTTCCATTTTTGAAAAAGTACCAGTTTGTTTTCTATAAATCCATCTCTATAAGTACTTTATATGGTATACCCATCATGCCATGATTATAGGCAAGAGAGAATCAAAGAGACACACTAAACAGTGAACAGAAAAACAGAATTGTTGAAACAGAGAGGGGTCGATTTTTGAAAAGGGGTAGTTCAAATTAACCTGGGGTCAGGTAGTCAGGCTTAATCATATAAATTGGGTGGTCACAACCAAAGAGTCTGTTGAAAACCGGGGAGTGTGTCAGACATAACCGACACATACTATGTGCCATGGTACTGTCTTGGGTCTTTTTTTATACACATTACCTCCTTTACTGTTGCAGAAGGAGGTGGAAACTCACTCCAGTATTCTTGCCTAGAAAATTCCATGGATAGAGGAGCCTGGTGGGTACAGTCCATGGGATCGCAGAGAGTCGGACACCATTGAGCAACTGAGCACCTTACTATAATCCTATAATGAACTTATTATTACACTGATCTAATAGATGAGGAAAATAATGTTCAGGAAGAGTAAGCGATTTGCTTTTCTTCATGGAAACATAGCTGCTAAGAGACTGAGCTGGGTGTTCTGACTTCAACTCCTTCACTCTTTATGAAATAACATACCTGTCTCAAGCGTCAGGAGACTTAAGTTTAGTGCAGCTCCTCAGAGTCAAGGAATTAGGGAAACTGGACTTGAGGTAACTCCAGTTCATCTAGAGGGCTTCCCAGTCTTCCTTTGGGGCAAGAGTTGGTTCTGGGGTTCGGCATGCCTGGCCTATGAAGAATAGTAGGTGAGTCCTGATAAGAGGAAGCAAGTAGATTCATCTGCTTGGAGATACTGGCTGTGCCTTGAGGTGGAATTGTGGTGGCCCAGAGCTGCTCTGTATAGAAACAGACCCCAGAGCTTGGATGGGCCTTTAGGGAGTGTTTTGTCCACTGACTTGAACAAACTATCCAAGCCAAAGAACACAAGCCACTGTTGAAACAGAAAGACAAGTACATTCCTTGAGATTATACCTAAAGGGAAGACAAGAAGAAAGGAAAGTGGGGATGTTCCCAGGCCTTTGATCTTGTCTACCTGCCACAGGCCTCTCCTCCCCCTCCAAGAGACTTCCAGAGGCAGGAAGTGGTGACATCACCCTGGTTTGTCAGCAGTCTCCTGCTCTGAGTCATCAGGATTGCTGGCATAGTTCTCCAGGAGATCTCCAAGCAGATAACTTGTTCCCCTTGCAGGGCCTTGGCAATGTGCTGAGCAACAGATTGTTCTGTGAGCTGCCAGGCTTTCATTCCGAGTGGGGCTTCCTCCTCGGAACGTCACTCAGGGTCCTTACAAGCAGCACCTCCAAACTTTTCCTTCATATCATCCCATCCTAGCTAACTGGACGTGGGGGATGTTGGTCATCAAAATAGACAGTGGAAAGAATTACAGCGAACTTTAGCCATTTCCCCATGTGGAATATGAACATGCGTTCCAATAATTTATTATTGTAAACAATGTGTAGGGAAATATCTTTCTACATAAATGAGTGCCCCGGATGATTGTTTCTGTAGGACAGGTCTCTAGATGTGGAATGGAGGGATCATTTAATTTAAATAGGGCAAATAAAACCAATACAAACGCGAGTATTTGTGTTGCTTTAATTTATCCCATTTAAAGCCTTTTGTCAGGGAAATTTGCACATAAATGTAAAAATAGAGAGAAAAGTATAATGAACACCCACTCCTATTTATCTAGGTTTCACAATTATCAATTCATAAGCCCTCAATTTACCTCCCTTGCCTTCTCTCCCCTTGATTATTATGATTATTTTTTGGCCATACTCCAGGCTCGTGGGATATTAGTTCCCTGCCCAGGAATGGAACCCACGCCCTTGGCGGTGAAAGTGCAGGGTCCTAAACACTGGACTGCCAGGGAATTCTCGCCTCTTGATTATTTGAAAGCAAATTTCAGACATTGTTTCATTTCATTTGTAACTATTTCAGTATGCCTCACTTCAAGTTGATTGTTTTTTGTGTTTCTTCTTAATATGTATATTATATAGAAGTATAGTTGATTTACAATGTTTCAGGTGTACAGCAGAATGATTCAGTTATACATACATTATTTTGGAGATTATTTTCCGTTATAGCTTATTACAAGATGTTGGCTATAGATCCCTGTGCTATGCAGTAAACCTTTGTTGCTTGTTGCCTATTTTTTTTTTTTAAGTTAGAAATCTAGCATTCTATTCATACTAAGTCAAAAAAGTGGAATCAAAAGCTGATTATTATTTTAAAAAAAACATAACCACAACATGATCTTAGCATCTCAAAAATGAATAATTCCTTAATATCATCCAGATATGTCATTTTAAATCTGAATAGGTTCTCAAAAATTGTCCTTCAAAAAAAAAAAAAATTCCTCATTGACCCTTCCACCAGCAGTGCTGCATAATTCTGGGAGGACAGGCAGGGTACAAGGAAGGAACTTGCATTACCCAATGTTGAAATGTGAAGAGCGACACCAAGAAATGGCACTGTGGTAAGAGCGGAAGTTGAACCCAGCAGTGGTCTCTGAGCTCTCTTCATACATTTCACTGCCTTAAAGAATGGTCTTGAATAGCAGACAACATCAAAAGGCAGCTGTGCTTTTCTCAGAATAAAACAGCTGAACTAAACAACCAAAACCAAACAGCTGTACTGCCTTTGGATTTAGTGTTACAGTAAAATTAGATGTTTTCTTTTCTCTGCCCTTTTTTTTTTTTCTAGAAAGAAACAATTGAAGGGTTGTATTTTTTTCTAGAAAGAAACAATTGAAGGGTTGTATTTCAGACATAAATGTTATGTTCAAATCATGTGTGCACACAGCCTACAGTAAAATGTTACTTATTATCGAAATTTGACTGATAACATTGTCACACAATAAGCCTAGACCCTCTCTGTTGTTTTCATTATTCAATACTACTTAATTATTTAAAATTTGCCTGTGTGCAGTGACCACTATTTATGATCCAGAAGTGGAAGCTCAAATGCAAATTTTTCAGTTATTTTATTTGTAAAAAATATGAAAAAGTTCCATGGAATTAAGACAATTTAAACTTCATTTTAAAAAAGGGATTATTTCTTTCCTTTATAGAAAAGTTAATTATTATCTCGCAGTCTAAACTAAATGGAACAATACAGGCAAAGAACAAAACACCGTCTCAATTCTTCCTAACAATAAGCCTGAAAAAGTGAAAGTGTTAGTTGGTCAGTCGTGTCTGACTCTTTTCGACTCCATGGGCTGTAGCCTGCCAGAATAAGCCTATAACCATTCCCCACCCCTCCACCCCTATTCATTAAATTTTACATTACAAAATATGACATGCTGACTGTAGAAATATGGTCAAGCTGAAAGAAGAAAATAAAGATTTCTGTGGTTGCACCATTTATTTTTCAGATATAATGTGGTACCCATGCTAGGCATGGTCACATCCTGCTATTCATAAACCCATTTCCAAACTTAAAGGGTTATATCATTCATTTTTGTCAGTAATCTGCTTTGTTTTCTACTTATGTCATGGCAATTTTTCCATGTCATTAAGTATTTTCATGATGTAATTTCCATAGTTCTACAAAAGTGTTTTTAATCTTTTTCTCGCCATGAGTATATTTTGGGTGTGAGATTCTTTAGAAGCAGAAAAGAGGAAACTGATTGAAGACCAACGCTTTACAAATTATGTGTGATAAAGGACAGTTTTTCAAATTTCCAATCTATTGTGGGATTGATACTTTAAAAAATACGGTAAAAGTAAGAGAAATGAAATATGAATTTAAAAAACCATTTTCAAGAAAATATTAAATATTTAAAAGAAAAATAAAATCAAAGTATACAAAGTTCCAATTCAAATTTTTTAATATTAGATGTGACAGATATTACTTTGTGAAATGGTCATACAAATTTCAGAGTGTTTATTCTCAATATTTTTGTTGATATTATCACAGACTAGTGGCAGTTGCATTGTCTCTACTTTGATTACGTTGCTTTAGACCTTCCCAAGAACATTACCACACCACCATGGTTATCCTGGTTATTAAGATCAACCCTGAATATTCATTGTGAGGACTGATGCTGAAAATGAAGCTACAATACTTTGGCCACCTGATGCAAAGAGCTGACTCATTGGAAAAGCTCCTGATGCTGGGAAAAATTGAGGGTAGGATGAGAAGGGGGCAACCGAGGATGAGATGATTGGATGGCATCACTGATTCAATGGACATGAGTTTGAGCAAACTATGGGAGATAGTGAAGGACAGGAAAGCCTGGCGTGCTGCAGTCCATAGGGTCACAAAGAGTTGGACACGACTGAGGGACTTAACAATAACAAGAACATTAAGTAAATGGTTCTCTTCATAAACAGTCAAGGGTGGAAAAGTTATATAATCATTTTAATTTGCTATTTGAGAGTAGAGCCAATGATCTTCAACTCTCTCCCATATTCCACACACAGGAACGCCAGAAGGGACCTTGGGGTGTTTTAGTGGATGGTCACGGGAATGTCATTCCTTGGGCTTCCCTTACTGACAGTCTTGGCCCCACACCCATGAAACTCAGAGTGAGCAAGAAACCTATCTTTCCTCTACCACACTACCCTTTGAGAATGATTCCAGACTGCTCTCTGGATGAGCCAACCAATGAAATGGCCCACGTAGCTCTTGCTTTGAAATGATTGATTCTTTTAAGCAGCTTTACTGAGGTATACTTGATAGACAATAAACTGCACATACTTAAAGAATAAAATTTGATGTGTTGACATACATATATATGCATGTAGCCTTAATATAGCCTAATGCAAGTCCTTTCTCAAATTTATGCTTTGCAAATATATATGTATATATATATATACACATCTTTGAAACCATCTCCAAATCAAAGTAGTGAAGATATCCATCACCCAGTCTTTTCATGTCTCATTAAAGTTCTTTTCTCTGCCCCTCCTGCCTCCTTCCCTCTCCCAGGCAATCACAGATCTGCTTTCTGTCAGTACATTCTTCTTTGCATTAAAAAAATATATATATTTACTTATTTTTATTTATTTATTTGACTGTACTGGGATCTTGCTTGTGGCATGTGGGATCTAGTTCCCTGACCAGGGATCGAACCCAGACCCCTTGCGTTGGGAGCCCAGACTCTTAGCCACTGGACCACCAGGGAAGTCCCTCTTTGCATTTTTAAGAGTTTTATATAAACGAAACCATACTGTACATACTCATTTTTGTCCAGTTTCTTTTAAGTATTTTGAATATATATATTATATAATTATTTTGAAATATATTCAAGTTGAATAGGAGTGACTGCTTCACTCCTCTTATTGCCAAGCAGCAGACCATCTTGTGGATCGAGCATGGTTTGTCCACTCACTTGTTGAAAGACATTTGGTGGTTACAGTGCTGTATGTCAATTATAGCTCAAGAAAACTGAAAGAAAAAAAAAATACTGTTTTCTTATTGTGTTGAGGTCTTAATACAGCCTAATGCAAATCCTTTCTCAGATTTATGCTTTACAAATTTGTCTGTCATTCAGTGTCAGCCCTGGTCACATGGTCTGTGTATGTCTGCGTCCGAATCTTATAAGGACATGAATCATGTTGGATTAGGGGGTCACTTGAATGACTTCAGCTAACATTAATTACATCTTTTTAGACACTGTCTCCAAATACAGTCATGGTCTGAGGTACTGGGAGTTAGGACGTCAGCATATGAATTTTGGAGGGACACAGTTTATCTCCAACAACCACCTAATTGAGCGGTGGAACTATTCAGAATTCAGGACTATATTTTGAATCCATTCAACACTGGTAACTCAACGGAAGATTCTTCAAGTGAGTTTCAAGTACTGATATATTATTTACGGAACATGGATTGTCTCTAGCAGTTCCAATTGCATGAGTTTGGCCACAACTACTTCACGAATGAGTGAGATTTCCCTGAAAAAACCTCTCTGAATCATGAGTCATTCTCTCCTCTTGTTAGCTGCTGAGCTCTGAAAGAGGTAAAGCAACACCTTTTCAAGTGTAAAATAGAGATAATAGCAGTATTTTCCTTATAAGGTTATTGTGAGGATTCAAAGAGACAATTCACACAAAGCCATTAGAATAGTGCCTAGCACTTAGGGTTTAAAATGTTAGCTGCTATTATTTAGTCATCAAATACATGCTAAATTCTGGCTTTACATTAAGCATCAGGCGTGGTGATGCGGCAGCTGCTAAGTCACTTCAGTCGTGTCCAGCTCTGTGTGACCCCAGAGACGGCAGCCCACCAGGTTCCCCCGTCCCTGGGATTCTCCAGGCAAGAACAGTGGCGTGGGTTGCCATTTCCTTCTCCAATGCACGAAAGTGAAAAGTGAAAGTGAAGTCACTCAGTCGTGTCCAACTCTTTTCCACCCCATGGACTGCAGCCTACCAGGCTCCTCCGTCCATGGGATTTTCCAGGCAAGAGTACTGGAGTGGGGTGCCACTGCCAGAGGCAAAGATAAATCAGTCACAGGTACAGTACCAAGTAAATGATGAACCTATTTGTGGTATTAATAACTACCAGTTATTGGACTTCTCTGGTGGTACAGTGGGTAAGATTCTGTGCTCCCAATGCAGGGGGCCAGGGTTTGATCCCTGGTCGGGGAACCTGATCCCACATACTGGGACTAAATATTCCACAAGCCACAACTAAAATCCAGTGCAGTCAAAATAAATAAATAAATAAATAATATTAACTTTCAGTTATTGAGGGCCTTCTGAGGATCAACTCCTACGCTAGGTGATATACACTGATTATTTTCATTCATTCTCCAAAAATATCTTGCAAAATAAGTCATGCTGGTCCCACTTTATAGGTAAGGAAACTGAAACTCCTTGAGGTAACTAAAGTCCCATAGGTCAGCTATTTAGTTTTGGATGTGAGTTTTACCCCAGCCTGTCTGATGTCCAAGTTCTGTTCCCTCTTCTGTGAGTTTGTGGTCCCCAGAGACACATTGCACATGCATCAGGAAATATATATACCACGGGGGAAAAATGCCATGAGCCTTAGGAGAGATATTGATTGTTGTAGGCATTCGAACAGCAGGAGAGACTTCCCTTCCGGGTTTTAGGGAAAACCCACAGGAGAGATATCATATGGGCTGAATCGGCACGGGTGGAATTGGCGGGGCTGGGGCGTGGCAACATTCTTGGATATAAGAACTAAACCATACAACAGGAAATTGTGGTTTTTAAAGAGGAACAAGAGGGTGTTTGGTTTGACTAGAATGATGTGGGAAGACCTCATCAGCTCCAGCTTGAACTACTGCCCCTTTGTTCTCCCCCTAACTTGCCGTCTGCCTCATCTTTTGGTGGACTTGGTTCCCCTGATCTTGTCCACATTACTGGGTGATAGATGATATTTCTAATTCTGATCATGTGGCTCCCCTGCATGAAGTGTTCTAATGTCTCCCTATCACCAACAGGAGAGATAGCTGTGTCTCCTACCTACTGTCTAGTCATGTGTGCATGCATGCCAAGTCACTTCAGTCCTGTTCAACTCTTTGCCCACCAGGCTCCTCCGTCCATGGGATTCTCCAGGCAAGAATACTGGATGGGTTGCCATGCCCTCCTCCAGGGGATCTTTCCAACCTAGGGATTGAACCTGCGTCTCCTGTGGCTCCTGCATTGCAGGCAGATTCCCTATCGCTGTGCCACCTGGGAAGCCCACTGCCAGTCATACCGGTTTATATTTCCCCACACTGCAGGATGACCTGCAATACTGAATCCCAACTGGTAGAAACTTATACATTCCCTAACACCATCCTGGTCTTCACATGTGCAGTTTTTCTTTTCCTTTCTTATCCACCTGGAAAATTTTACTTTCATTCTTTGGTTTCAGCTCTTAAAATGCCTCCCCTGAAGTCTTTCCAGATTATCCTCCATCCCCTCCACCAGGCAGACCTGGCCCATCTTTTTAAGCACCCACTGCATTGGGTGTGTGATCATCAAATGATTATTTTATTATGGGGATTATGTTACTTAGATGTTTTTTTTCCATTTTTTACTTTTTAAAGACACAGAAAAAGCTGTGTCTTATTTTCTCTTTCGCATTCTCAAAGTTCAGTAAGTAGCAAGAATTCACATTTATTTTATACCCCTTAAATAAATGAATGAATGAATGCATGAATGAATACCGGGACTACATTAGCAAGGAATACTGAGGCTAGATCTTTAGGGATCTAGATGGCAAGTTTAGGGATCTAGATGGGGGGATCGCAAAGGGTCGGACATAACTGAGTGCCTTTCACTTTCTTTCACGTGCTCCATTGCTCATGTTCTTCTGGAAATGAGATTTCAACGGATGAGTGTTAATTCCTGTGGCTGATATTAGAGGTTTTCACTTTGTTGTGCTCCTTCAGGACAGGGACTAGAGCACACAGAGAGATCCTTGAAACTGTCTGGCATCTTGCACAGAACTTGGCAGATGGGTGTTCAATGACTGTTTGTTGAAAAAAAGCCTCCCAGCGTTGTCACGTTCAGGCTAATGACTCTGTCGCTGTTTCCATGTTCTTAAAACTTCTCTGGTCTTCTCCATTCAGACAAACGAAACCTCTCTTTCTGATGCTTATACTTTGATAGTGCCATTTCTCCAGCCTCTTTAGGCCTGTTTGTCTCACCAATGTCTGTTCTTGCTCGGTCGTGTTCGACTGTTTGAGACCCCATGGACTATAGCTCGCCAAGCTGCTCTATCCATGAAATTTTCCTAGCAAGAATACTGGAGTGGGTTTCCATTTCCTCCTCCAGGGGCTCTTCCTGACTCAGGGATGGAACCCGCGTCTCCTGCTTCTCCTGCATTGGCAGCTGTATTCTTTACCACGGAGGCACTTGGGAAACTCATACCAAAAATTGTATTTATTTCTTTAAACCAAGAAAGCCCATTTGCTTTTTCAGCTGAGTTCAACTCCTTGTCTTTTTCTGTCTACTTTCGACTGCCCTGCTGAGAACCACTTTGATTCAGTGGCCAGGAGTTAAATGAGGTGTTTGAAAACCATTCCTGGCAGGTTGTGGATCGAGGAGGTAAAGTCTTGACTTGCTTAGTAAATCTCACTCTAGGTCCATGGTTCCTCTATCTGGAAGAATGTGATGATCTGGGAAACCAGTTAAATGTCAACGTTCCTGATGCCATTTCAATGTCACTGACTCAGAATTTGAAGTGGCAGGTGGCTGAGGACAACAGAGACGGAGGGATCTGAATCTGAAATGTCCAGGTGATTGTGATATTCAGATAGGCAGTCGAAACCCTCGGTGTAACTCTTCTCAGGTAAGCGAAGGGGCAGGGGAAAGGGACATGGTAGGGACTGGGGGAGGGGAGGAATGACCCACAGTCTAAGTTTGACTCTGCTCTCAGAGGTTTGCATTTCTGGTTTTGTATCTATAGTCTGTTTTCTTTCATGTTTTTCAAGATTAACAGGTAGACGGAATCTGGACCTTCCAGGACTCACTACTATATTTCTATTACAAGCAGGAATTTCCATGAAGGCTAACAGACAGTAATTCTTCTATCTCACAATCCCAGAATTGCTAGGAATCTGAAAGGTCATTGAGTGGGACATGCACATTTTGAAGAGGGCCTTAGATATCCAAAGGACAGGCAATGACATCAAGATTAGCGATGCACATACTGGCGAATGGCCCTGGTCAAGCCTTACCAGAGGCTTCCTGCCCCCAGCATTGCCAGTGGAGAGATCAGGTGTCTGTCCAGAGGAAAGGCTCAAGGGGGAGAGACCTGGAGGGCTGCATACTGGAAAATGAAGTGAGATAGGATTGTATAGGAGTGGAGTGGGCGGAGTGGTCTGCACAGGAGCAACTTGTCAGTGCCTTCCAACAGAAAGGAATTTATTTACTCCCTCCCCAAACATTTATTAGTTATCTACTAGGAGGCTGATATGATACTAGCCAGAGTTCCTGCCCTCAAAGGGCTCTCAATCTAGTGGGACAGACAGATACATATTACAATGGAGGGTGATAAATCTGACAATGGAGGCAGATACTACGAGTGATGTAAGAATATGCTAATATACTACAGCCCACATTCCTATTTCCTGCTCTTTTTTTAAACTGCCAACTTTTTTTTCTTTTTTAATACATATTTTTCTCTAGAGATGTGACACATGAATATATTTCATCTCATCTCTCCCTTCTCCTGTAATTGCAAAGCTTTTGCTGTGCTACAGACCAAAGGTAATTTACTGCTGTGATATAAAATAGCCACTGGGTACATGGCAGTCTAGATGTGAGTGGGATTTGGAGGAGAATGGATACATGTAGATGTATGGCTGAGTTCCTTCGCTGTTCACCTGAAACTATCACAACTTTGTTAATCAGCTATACCCCAAGACAAAGTAAAAAGTTAAAAAAAAAAATTTAATAAAATGGCAACTGTGTGAGTGTAGATTTTAAGATGTTTCAGGGGCAGATTAGATAGGTACAGAAAAATGAAGAAACAGATAGAAGGTACCCCAGATTAATGTGGAGTTAGGGAGGTGTAGGCAAAGGAAGAGGAATTAAATTGGAGTCTGAGTAAGAAAAAAATATTTTGAACATGGAAATGGCTGTAATTAGAAAATATCAGGCTGTATAATTTTGACCTGTATAGTGAACAATAACCATTCAAAGTGTATTATTTTCAGTTCAGTTCAGTCACTCAGTCGTGTCTGACTCTTTGCGACCTCATGGACTGCAGCACACCAGGCTTCCCTGTCTATCACCAACTCCCAGAGCTTACTCAAACTCATGTCCATTGAGTCGGTGATGCCATCCAACCATCTCAACCTCTATCGTCCCCCTCTCCTCCCGCCTTCAATCTTTCCCAGCATCAGGGTCTTTTCAAATGAGTCAATTCTTTGCATTAGGTGGCCAAAGTATTGGAGTTTCAGTTTCAGCATCAGTCCTTCCGAAGTATATTCAGGACCGATTTTAGTATTATTTTACTGATTAGCAAAGGGGGAAATGTATCCTAAACTTTTAATAAAGAACCGTATGAATCAGAAGTGCTGCAGGAAATTTCAGATATACCAGGGAAGATGTTTTACTCTTATAATCTACTGTTACAATTGTTAGCTTAATTGAAAATTAATCATCAAATCAGTATAGTTTGTAGTAAAGTTACTCTGAATGACATCTGATCTTAAAATTACTGTATTACTATAATTGAGTTAGTTAATACTAACTTCAAATACAACTTGAATAGTAAAGAAAATTTAAATAATAAAGAAAATTTAAAAGATGGTGCTAGATTATTAATAAGGTTCTTGTTGAAATGGAATCCTAAGTTGTTTTATGTAGGTTTTCATTTTTAACAGTTAGGTTGAATCTGTGCGACACAGATTTAGTTATTAATAGATATCTTATAATTCAGGCCTCACAACTGAAGTTAGTGTTTCCTTTTTATTGCTTTATGCTCCTAATGCAAGACAAGCACCCACCAGACATTCAAAAAATAGTTGTTGACAGGTGAAAACCTTGAGTGGATATGCACAGACTTGGAGTTCATAATTTTGTTCTGTTATGAAATAAACAAAACATGGACTCCATAATCCATAGTCATTTAAACCCATAATATCTTTTTCTTAAGAGTCAGGAAAGCATTTGTACTTTCTGGACAGATTTCTTTCAATAAAATTTGTGATCTAAATTCACTCTGCTTATTCAGCATTCAGACCCAATACTTCGATGATTGGAGTGTCGGTCTAGAATTCAGAATTCACTCCAAGTGGACTTTCAGCCTGAGTTGCTGAATAATGGCGTCAGTTCTTGCACCCCTTTCTGTGCTGTGGGAGTCCGTCACCTGGACTCGGTGGTGTGGCCTCGTTGCCATGGGCAGACTTGTGAGCTGGGACTCTTTTGCATGCAAAGAAGAGCACCTGTGACGGTACATACTGAAAATTCAGTTGCAGGTGTATTTGCAAATTGGATTTTGAGGGGGAAGTTTAAGCAAATCCTTTTGAAGGCAAATCCCTCCAAGGGTGTGAGTAATAAAGAAATAAAAGTGACAGTAAAAAACCTATTAAAATCTAATTTCCAGAGAAGACTTTGTCTAATGACATTTATGCTTTCATAGTTAGGCATTTAACAGTCATTTTGTGTCAGTTGCTTCCTTTATAAATGCCATGTGACAAAATTTTCCAGTTCTCTGTTTCTAAGACTCTAATCCCAATGACTCTTAACATGGTGGAAATGAGCTGATCGCCCTGAGATGAGGTTCTCTGTGCCTCTGGATTTCTCTACAGGAACCAATAAGGAACCCTTAAACACCAGTATATGAAATCCATCACTCATCCAATCTGCTCATTCCAATCACTTTTTCTTTTCATTCAGTCCTCAAAATCTAGGTTAAATTATTATGGCCAACAACAACAAAAAAAGGCTAGCCAGCTGTTTAAAGACCTTAGATTTTAGAATCATGTGTCTAAACTAAGGACTTCCCTGGTGGCTCAGACAGAAAAGAATCCACCTGCAATTCGGGAGACCTGGGTTTGATCCTTGGATTGAGAAGTTCCCCTGGAGAAGGGCATGGCGATCCACTCCAGTATTCTTGCCTGAAAGAATCCCTGTGGACAGAGGAATCCCAGTCCATGGAGTCACAGAAAGTCAGACACAACTTAACAACTAAGCACAGTCTAAAGAAAAAAATTATTCTCACTTGATGATACCTTTTGTTTGCATTGGAGATACATTTGGTTTGCATTCTTGTTTGCCTCCTCAGTGTTTTGTTTTGTTAAAAAGTCACTACACTCTCCCACTTCCAAGATTTTTAGCCTAACAGTTCAACTGTTTAAAAAATATTTATTTATGTATTCATTTGGCTATGCTGGATCTTTGTTGTGGCATACAGGAACTTTAGCTGTGCTCTGTGGGGTCTAGTTCCCTTACCAGGGATTGAACTGAGGCCTCCTGCATTGGGAGGACAGGGTCTCAGCCACTGGACCATCAGGGAAGTACCTTAACAGTTGAATTTAGCACCTGAGTTCTACTTACTACTGCTGCCTTCCCTCTCAAAATGGTGAGAAGAGGAACAAGAAGCAATAGAGACCTAGATAGGACAGTTTGGTCATATTATAAGTTGTGATAAGGGCAATGGATGACAAGATTTTCACTGTGACCCCTTCACTCTGTAGTTGACATTGGCTATTTGGGAGAGTGGTTGCAGGAATGGCTGGGTCGGGATCCAACTTTCTGTCTTTTCCTCCATGGAAAATATCATTGTAATTGGGAAAAGAAGATGAAATTATCGAGTTTCATTACCTGAACTGCTTTATAAGATAATCTTGGATGGGTCAAGTATGAATGTATTTAAAATAAAGTGGAAATGAGATTTTATTTGATCTCTTGTTACATTCCTTGGATTGTGGCCCGGGAACCTGTTTAACATAAATTTCATATAAAGCATTGTTTTCTGAAAGCAAAACTCGATGTTTGCAAAACATATAGACTCTTGTGTTTCTGATGGGGAGCGTGCACACATACCCCTCCAAAGTAAATACATACATTCTAAATTTACCTGAGCGCTTTGAGCAGCTCTTAACATCATATGACAAGGAGAACATTTGTTAATCAGAAAAATTACAACCTATTCATACTAACTGTTTGATTATTTCTTTGCTGACCTCTGAGGTCCCATTGTTGATTGAATTAGGTATAGTAACTCATATTTATTTTAGCAACTAGCTATTATGAATGCAAACTCCTCTTATCATCAGATGATTGATAGACACATTAAGAAGTTGTTCAACAGGTTGCTTGGTTTGAAGAAATGCTTAAATCCTGATAAGTTATTTTTTTTTTTTAATCAGGGAAGAGTAGGAATTAGCACAGGTCAGCCCATGGTAACAACACTTTTGTTTTCCAAGTGGAATGTTATCATTTTAAAAATTTGATTCTTTTAGGGAGTAGTTGCTGTCAGTCCCTTTTGTAGATTTAAATGTATAAAATGTAGGTAAGTTGAAAACATTCAGAAATACGTAGTTTTTTTCGTGTTGGCTGGAGAATGTGTGCTATGAGGAAAATTGTCAAGCAATGAATTGTCAAGCAATGATAAAGGATCTGTTGATACTAATCATCTGAATATTTTTCTGTATTTTTAAAAAAGGATTATTCTGTTTTGTTTAGTCATTCCATAAAGCCTTCATTTTGTGGAGACTTTCAGGCACTTAAAATAAGTGAGGATCACAAATGCCTAACATTTTTTTGCTGTTGGTAAAAGTATTGTTTTGATTCTTTTTAAAATGGAAACATGAGCATGACAGTTAGGTCAATTGCCCTTGGCTATCTGATAGGTGAGCAATGAGGTTCAAGTTTGTAGATACTCATCTTTAGTCTTTGGTGAACAGTATGGCTTCTCGATCATACTGGCCATCATTTTGTCTCCTCATAATATCTCTTCTTAAGGACTCAGGCATTGGGTGATAAGCACCAGAGAAAGGTCTAAATATGGGCATAATGGGTAAATCAAAATAAAAGACCGAATATTTCTTCTTGAATGGAAGATGAACGAACGATGTTGCGAGAACTTTCTGTTGTATAATGCTTCAGCTTCAAAAAAGTGACCTCAATTTCTCATGGTGGCTTTGGATATAGAATTAGTCAGATTACTGTACCATTTTATACCAATTTTATGAGGGCAGCTACTAAGAAATATGATACTATGTACAATTACATACAGGGCAATTTTGAAATAAAAAATTACCAAAGGAATATGCAGATGGATGACATGGAGTTTCTGAAATGGAAACTGTCCTGGGGTCATCTGGTCAGGATTTGCCTGGTGGGGATCTGGTGGGGGTCCCTGCTGTAGGACTGGAGAGTGTTTTATCTATTGGTGTATTCACAGATGATGTGGAAAGGGTCTAATTATTAAACAAACCACAGGTTCATATCTCCCTCCCTCTCTTCCACTCGTTTCCTTGGAGACACTGTTCCTTGTCAATTTTCTGAATTGCATTAATATTAAACTATGACTTTGAATCAGGAAGAATATGAGGTATCTGAAGAGCAGTATTTATATCTTCCATGTGACATTTGCATCACATGGATAAACGTTGAAAATGTTCTTGAGAATACTGAAAAAATAAGGAAATAGAGTTCAAAAATAAAGTATAGAACTTGTTAGACTAGTTTCTGTTTAAAACTTGGTGGATTATACCTCTTTGTTTTAGACCATTACAATAGCAATGATTAAATGTCAGATTCCTTAAAGAGTCACTCACTCCTTTCAGAAAGTTTTGATGAAAGCATTGTATTTATTAAACTCTTCTACCCACACATCTTTCCTTCAAGATGTTGTTTTTCCCACGTCTGCTGTTTTATTATATGACAGTTATTGAAAGGTTAGATGTCGTTTACTTTCCCAAGGTTTATTTTCACATCATAAATCATACTTTAAAAATTTTTTTTAATACATCACAAGAAGCAGTGTGTTCTCTTCAAACTGGGCGTCAGGAGACCTGGGTTCTATTTCCAGCTCTCCATATAACTTTGGGTAAATGAATGAATTTAGACATGTTTCAGTCTCTCTGTCTGTGTAATGGGGATAATAATATCTCCTTTCCACTCATTTCATAGGGTGGCTTTTTTTTTTTTTTTTGAGGATTAATTAGTTAATGTTTGCAAACCACTCTGAGCTCCTTTGATAAAATACAAAGCTCCATTATTTTATGACAATAATAATAGTGTCTTGGACCTGTAGGCTTTCTTTCATCCAAGGATCCCAGGGTACTTTACCACTGGGATTGTAACTTTACAGAAGGTTACTGTGTGGTTGCTGGCTCTCCTTGAAGAGACAGATGGTAACAAGCAGTCTGGGTTTTCACTAGAGAGTAATTAAGTCTCCCACCAACTCCTGCGTCATTTGCATAAACTTCTCAAGACAGAAAAGCAGCTCCCTAAAGACAAGAAAGTCCAACACTTCATCCCTCATCACTTTTTATAAACAAGTCACAAGGGATTTGGAATTTGGAATCCTAATGTTTTCAACTCCTGCATCTATACATTGAGAATTCGGTGAAGCATGGGAATATTTAGACAGCAGGTAAATTCACTTTAACGAAAATAGAAATGTGGCACGTGTGGGTTACCTGGAGGTCTTTCCAGTTGTGTGTGCCAATTATGGACGAGTCCTGTGATCTCTCCTGGACTGTCTGGTTAGGCTGACTTCAGGTACTTGACATAAAAGAATGATGTGCCTAACTCAAGTGCATCTGGGGTTACTATGAAGGAAAGTGTATGGTGAGGTCTCTGCCCTCAAGTTGTTTACACCTTGTTTGAGAAGATGAAATGAAGATACAGGAAACAATTAGTAGACCATGAAAGACGGCATATAATTAAAGGTCAAATTGTGTGGAACAGACTACAGGAAGTAGAGAGAAGGGAGTCACCAATATGGACCAGCATAATTCAGGGAAAATTTACCAAGAGGGGAATTTAAAGGAGTTTTCCCCAGGACCAGAATCACAGAATCAGTGTATGTAGTGTGTGTATGGACTGCAAGTGCCTGTGTTAGGACACGGGGTTGATGGGGAGATTCTTTGCTTTTCCCAGGAAACCTGGGACTTTGGTGGCAAGCGGAGGTAGGATGGGGTGGGGGTGCGTGGGGCGGGGTGTGGGGGTAGGGGAAGCTCCCAGGGTATGAGGAACTTTCACAGGCAGGCAGAGGAGTTTGGACTTAATTTAATTCACCCTAAAGGAAAAAAAAAAAAAGACTTCAGAACTCAGGAAACTGAAAAAAGCAGTACTTTAGAATAATTCTTTGGCAACAATCTGCAGGAATCACTGGAGCAGGAAAGAGACTTAAAGCTGGGAGGCTGGCTGAAATCAGATACAGTAATCCTGCCGGGGGGCGGTAGGCATTATTTAAGAAGAATTAATTAAAAATAGAGCTTTTAATGAGAGCTTAGCATGTGCTGGGAATGTGGCTTAGTCTTACAAAAACCCAAGGTGATACTAATATTAACTCGTGTTAGCATTGATTTCCTGATACGGAAACTGTGGTTGAGAGAAGCTAAAGAACTTGTCCAGAATCACAGACTTAGAATGAGTTGGAGCCAACGTGTGAGCCCAGTATGAACCCTAAACCACTATTTAGGTTTAGGAAATTAAAATGAGAGAGGTAGGCATTTTGATGAAAAAATAGTCATCCAATCTAGATAGGAAGATGCTGGGTTAAACAAAGTTAACCTCCCACCCCTCTTTATTCCTCTAGGACGTCTTAGAACCTCTATTGAGCTACTTACTGCACATTGTGAATCTGCAGGAGAATTTAGTCTAAGGAGCACATCCCCACTTTGGCACGATGCAGAAAACACTTGGAAAATGCTAACTTGGTACCTTCCTTCATAGCCACAGCAAACTCCAGGATCAGAAGGTGTAGGGGGCCATTGAAATGGAAGTGTGGGGTGGATTGCAATCATTAACAGAGAGAGCCTCAAGTTAGGATGTGGGTTAAGAAAAGCAGGAAGTAAGAAGAGGGGCAGACAGGGGAGGCTGCCTTCAGGATGCCAAGCTAGGTTTAGGGACCCAAGAATTCATAGAGGGAAGGTTTAGCTCACAGGCAAATTAGTTACAAAGAGAACCGAGCCCTGGGAGGGAGTTCAGTGACCACTGTGCCTAATGCCGGCTCCGTCCTTGCCTCTCCAGGGCATATTCTGCCTGTGTACCCTGATTCCATATTGCCATTTCCGGGCAGCTGGTGCTCTCAGTGTGGTAAAGAGAGGTAAGTGGATTTTCCTGGTAGGAAAAACATTCAACAGTTTGGTTTCAGGCAGAAGATTTGGTTGATAACTTGGAAGCTGAGGATTATAAAATTTGATTTTGACTCCAGATGAAACTAAGAATAATTCTAATGAGAAAAGATGGTTCTTGGCAAAGAGGATTTTTCCTGATCTTTTCGAGGCGTTGAAAGGGGAAAAGGTTAAAACAAAGCTACAGCTGAGTCTGAAGCCCCAAGAACCCTTAAACATTGGCTGGCTTTAAAATACTACTGCCAATGATCAGAGCATTAGCCATTATTTCTAAAGCTTGCAATTTGACTTACGAATCTATTGATTACATTTTGGGTACATTTGGCAGCCAGGGTAGAGCAGGAAATCATTACTGGATAAAAAAGGGCCACACAAGAGGAAATTTTTATTGGCAAACACCAGCTTATATATTTACAGAATCCTATCATCTTAGTCTGAGAAGAGACTACTCCTGGTTTCAAAATAGGTCCAAAGAGATAACAAATCTTTTCTCCTTTTATGGACCCCCGTCTCCCTGCCAATAGCCCCCACTGGCTTCCAACTCTCTGAAATGGGTTCCAGTTTCCAATACTGCCATTGTCAGATATAGCCACAATCAGTTTAAATTCTTTTTTGGGGGGATAGAGTGGGGGTGGGGGTGATCTCTTCTGTGAACATTGAAAACAGTTATCACCTTTTCTTTCAAAACCCTTCATATTTTGGAAGGCTATAATTACATTTCCCTCAATTTTCTCAGCTTTACGTGGAATAATAGACATGTGTACGTCTGACATTTGTTGACCCCTCCTTGAGATGTGCAGGGCAAAGAGCAAGTCACTTAAAGGCTCTCATTTACTTCTGACAAAATCCTGTGAATCAGACATTTTTATTCCCATTTAAAAGATGAAGAAATTGACACGAGGTCCAGAGTACAGTAAATAATACCTTTCAAACAGGTGGCTCAGAGGTAAAGCGTCTGCCCACAATACTGGAGATCCGGGTTCGATCCCTGGGTTGGGAAGATCCCCTGGAGAAGGAAATGGCAACTCACTCCAGTACTCTTGCCTGGAAAATTCCATGGACTGAGGAGCCTGGTAGGATACAGTTCATGGGGTCGCAAAGAATCGGACACGACTGAGCGACTTCACTTTCACTTTAAACAGTTGGAAAATAGAACAGCTGGGATTGAAAAACTGCCACTCTTATGAAAACTCATGGACTGAATTTTCCAACCCTTTGTGTCAACTCCCCTGTAATGATCTTCCTTTTTTTCCCTTTGATTTCTATTCTTTAAGGCCTGGTTCTTCCAACTCCTTTCCTCTTCTCCATGCTTTTTTTCTATTTGAGGGCTCACTATTCCTCTTTTCACTTGTCATTTAAAATACATATTACACATATAAATATTTATATATTTTATAATATTTATACATTATTTAGTTTTTTCCTCTCGTTCTGTCTACCTGAAATTCCTTGCAAGTTGGAATCATACCTTGCAATTCATGGACTTTGGAGTCAAAAATTGTTCTTTGAGTGGTAATTGTCTTATTGTGGAATGGAAAAAAGTGAGATCAAATTGAGGGGAAGATAAACTTCTATGAGGCTAGACCATTCCTCCTTCCTCTGAAAGCGTTTTGTATCAGTACAAGTCAAGTGTATGAAAAAAGAAGGTGGATGCTGGGGGTCAGAGAACTTGGGTTAAAATTCTAACTCTAAAATCTTCTACCTATTTGACTTTGAGAAAGTTATTATAACTTTCTAAGGATCCATTTTCTCCTAATAAAATGGGGGTGATGATGAAGCTGACACTCCAATACTTTGGCCACCTTATGTGAAGAACAGACTCCTTGGAAAAGACCCTAATGCTGAGCAAGATTGAAGGCGGGAGAAAAAGGGGACAGTAGAGGTTGAGATGGTTGAATGGCATCACTGATGCGATGGACTTGAGTTTGAATAGGCTCCAGGAGATGGTGATAGACAGGGAAGCCTGGCATGCTGCAGCCCGTGGGGTAACAAAGAATCGGGCATGACAGAGCCACTGAACTGAACTAATGATGATAATGTTAATCTTATTGGGTTGCTGTGAAGATTAGAGAATGCAATTAAATGAGTGTTTTGTAAAGCTGAGCACATGGTACCTGTTACAACCACAGCTTTTATAATTTAGACAATATTCTATTCTTGTATCTCTCTCATAGAAATCACTCTCTACTGGATCGTAAATTCCTCAAGGGCAAAGACTGCTCTTCAATTTTATTATCTGCCCTACCAATCTCAGTGCTGTCATATCAGTTCAGTTCAGTTCGATTCAGTTGCTCAGTCGTGTCTGACTCTTCGCGACCCCATGAATCGCAGCACGCCAGGCCTCCCTGTCCATCACCAACCCTAGGAGTCTACCCAAACCCATGTCCATCGAGTTAGTGATGCCATCCAACCATCTCATCCTCTGTCGTCCCCTTTTCCTCCTGCCCCCAATCCTTCCCAGCATTAGGGTCTTTTCCAATGAGTCAACTCTTCGCATGAGGTGGCCCAAGTATTGGAGTTTCAGCTTCAACATCAGTCCTTCCAATGAACACCCAGGACTGATCTCCTTTAGAATGGACTGGTTGGATCTCCTTGCAGTCCAAGGGACTCTCAAGAGTCTTTTCCAACACCACAGTTCAAAAGCATCAATTCTGCGGTGCTCAGCTTTCTGCATCGTCCAACTCTCATATCCATACATGACCACTGGAAAAACCATAGCCTTGACTAGATGGACTTTCGTTGGCAAAGCAATGTCTCTGCTTTTAAATATGCTATCTAGGTTGGCCATAACCTTCCTTCCGAGGAGTAAGCGTCTTTTAATTTCATGGCTGCAATCACCATCCGCAGTGATTTTGGAGCCCAAAAAAATAAAGTCAGCCACTGTTTCCACTGTTTCCCCATCTATTTCCCATGAAGTGATGGGACCAGATGCCATGATCTTAGTTTTCTGAATATTGAGCTTTAAGCCAACTTTTTCACTCTCCTCTTTCACTGTCATCAAGAGGCTCTTTAGTTCTTCTTCACTTTCTGCCATAAGTGTGGTGTCATCTGTATATTTGAGGTTATTGATATTTCCCCCAGCAATCTTGATTCCAGCTTGCGCTTCTTCCAGCCCAGTGTTTCTCATGATGTACTCTGCATATAAGTTAAATAAGCAGGGTGACAATATACAGCCTTGACGTACTCCTTTTCCTATTTGGAACCAGTCTGTTGTTCCATGTCCAGTTCTAACTGTTGCTTCCTGACCTGCATACAGGTTTCTCAAGAGACAGGTCAGATTTCTTAAGAGACAGGTCAGATGGACTGGTATTCCCATCTCTTTCAGAATTTTCTACAGTTTATTGTGATCCACACAGTCAAAGGCTTTGGCGTAGTCAATAAAGCAGAAATATATAGTAGGAGCATTAGACAATTTTTTTTTAATGAGACTGTATGAGAAGGAGATCTAGTGAAGAGTCCAGGTTGGAAGATTCTGCAAAAGAGTCTTTAAAGTTTAACACAAGTTCTGTCAACTGAACTTTGTACCTCATTGCAGCATGAGACCCTATACACAAAAATGGTGCTCAATTAAGTACTTGACTTACTTGAATTTATCCCAGTGACTATGTTTTCTTTTTCTTAAAATTTATTTTATTTTGTTGGCTGTGGAGGGTCTTCATTGCTGTGCACGGGGTTTCTCTAGTTGCCGTTAGCGGGGGTTGTTCTTTGTTGCAGTGACTTCTCTTGTTGCAGAGCACAGGCTCTAGGCATGCAAGCTTCAGAAGTTGCAGCATTGACTCCGTAGTTGTGGCACATGGGCTATTGCTCCCCAGCATGTGGGATCTTCCCAGGCCAGGGAAGGAACTGGTGTACTTTGCATCACAAGGTGGATTCTTAACCACTGGACCACCAGGGAAGCCCTATGTTTTCTAGTATATCTTGTAGCTCATTTTCAAATACGGATGTTTGTTTTATAATGTCCTGTCCTTGTTTTATGGAATCTATTTTTCCTTCAGCTCTTTACACATTTGAAACAGGCTCAAAATTCCTTTCAGATTGTCCTATTGCTCCTAGTTCCTGTACTGTAAATTTTTTTAATTGAAATATAGTTGATTTAGAATGTTTCAGTTGTACAGCAAAGTGATTCAGTTAAGTATATACACACACATATATATTCTTTTTCAGATTCTTTTCCATTATAGGTTATTACAAGATACTGAATATAGTTCCCTGTGCTATACCATAGGTCCTTACTGTTTATCTATTTTATTTTATTTATTTATTTTTTGGCTACATCTTGCAGCTTTGAGGATCTTAGTTCTCCAACCAGGGATGGAATACAGGCCTCGGCAGTGAAAGCACCTAGTCCTAACCACCTAATCACCTGGGAACCCTTTCCATTCTATATATAGTAACTGTAACTCTTTCTTTCATGGTACATCTCTTCCATGGTACTTGACTTCTTTTTTTTTACAAAAAATTTTAAAATTTTATTTAATAAAAATTTTTTTCGTATTCTATCATTACTCTTTTATTATTTTAAAACAGTTTAATTGAGATATAGTTTACATACCATCCATTTTTAATTGTGCAATTCAATGTTTTTTTTCTATATTCATAGATATGTGCAACCATTACCACAGTCAATTTTAGAATATTTCTTTTTTTTAACTTTCTATTTTATATTGGAGTATAGTCGATTAACAATGTTTTGATAGTTTCAGGCATACAGCAAAGGGACCCAGCCATACCTATACAGGAGTTGTAATTTTTGACCATGAACTCATCTTCACTGTGAGCTGTCTGAAGGGTCCAACTATGCCCTAGATTGTGGCAATATCCAGTGAGATGGTTTCCTATTTTTCTCTTTTATGATTCAAAAAGGGGTAAACAGATCTAGTGCAGCTTCTGTCGCTAACAAGGCTTAGAGCATAGGCCCACGGGAGAGCCCTATGGATCCCTTCTTTTGTGCCTTCCCACTTGACTTTGACAACCAGCATGTACCCATACTTTCCAAGATATTGATAAAGACCTTGTAAAAGTCCATCTTCCTCCTATTGTTCAGAAATGTCGCTCTGATGTGGCAACTAGATGATCCTGACAGGATTCTGGTTATTATTATTAAGTACCAAATTTTCTTAACATGTTCACTAGGTTGATTGAGTGGTGTTTTTTTACCCCTCTTGTACAAAAGTGAAACTGATGGGTGAATATATTTCTAGAGTCTTTTTGGGGGTCAAGGGTGATTACAGACACTTTATTATTTTCTTTATACATTTTATATTTTTCAAATTTTCTACAATAAATGCTTTCAATAAGAAAGTGATTTTAAACACCTCTCTTCAGTTTCCGTGTTCTTAGATTTCTCAAACAATCACTCTACTTTTCAACTTCCTCAAGATTTCCCAAACACAGTTACTAGAGTTTTTTCTTCATGGGTCATAACATCTGTCTAATATCCCACTAAGATTTCATAGAATTAGGGAATGATACATGTCAAATGGGGCTTCGTAGGTGGCACATGGTAAGAATTTGCTTGTCAACGCAGGATGCAGATTTGATCCCTGTGTTGGGAAGATCTCCTGGAGTAGGAAATGGCAACCTGTTCCAGTATCCTTGCCTGGAAAATTCCATGGACACAGGAGCCTGGAGGGCTACAGTACATGGAGTCGCAAAGAGTCAGACACGACTGAGCACACACACACGTGTCAAATAGTCTAGTCTGGTTTCACTCTTATACTTGTAAAATCAATAATTAGTTCAGAAAGTCTGGTTGTTGATTGTGCATATACAGTTTTTCAGCTTCTCCAATGGCCAACCCTCTCTGTCAATTTTCTCTGGATTTTCTTTCCAGAGTTTTATTATTTAATAGCTTGAAGCAAGTTTTATAATCTTTATTGGACAGAAATAATAAATATGTTTAGAGTTATATTCATACACATAGTATACTGTTGCTGTTTTTTTTCCAAGACATAAACACCTCTTCAAACTTTGTGGAGCTACTACAAGATGATGGTGAGTAGTCCATTGATAGTGACAGTGGGTTCTTACACTAGATGTAGATCCAAGAAATGGAAGTTATTGGCATTTCAAGGATGAATATGACATTGATTTTCCCATCAGGAGTTTGTAATCTAGAAAGGATATATACATTAAGGTAATGGCAAGAGTACCATAGAACAAAGTGTGTCTTGGAGGTAAATATAAAGAGCTATGGGAATAAAAATGCAAGAGTAATTAGTTCTGCCCAATGGAAGAGAATAAGGGAAAACTAGAGAAAGAGGGTGACCCGGCTGCGCTTAGAGGAGGATTTCACTAGGAAGGTGAGGTTTGAAGGCATCTGTGGCAGAAGAAATTGCCTGAACAAAGACAGCTGTGGCTATCACAATATTTGGTTACAAGAGATAATAATGATGTATTTATTTTTTCCTAAATAAAACAAAATCTTGTTCAGGATCCCCACACCTCCTTTGTCAAGAAGTGCAGTGTGTCATCTTTTTGGGGATGGGGACACCAGTGGGTAGTGTACACAGTTATAAACACTTTGGACTTGGGCCTCTAGTGTTGGGGTATCACAGTGACCACTGAAATGTTCATGGTTCAAGCTCCCTGAGTCTATATGAAGGGAACTCACACTACCAGCTGTCCCCCAGAGCTTACCTCCAAGAGAGTAAAGGTTTTCATAGGGGTTGGCAGTTTTTCTGGGATCACATGGCTCTGTATGCAGTTTTATTTAATGCCCTTTTTTCCACTTGGCATCTTATCTCTTCCCTGTGCATGCATGCATGCGCAGTCGCTTCAGTTGTGTCCGACTCTTTGCGACTCTATGGACTGTAGCCCACCAGGCTCCTCTGTCCATGGGATTCTCCAGCCAAGAATACTAGAGTGGATTGCCATGCTCTCCCCCAGGAGATCTTCCTGACCCAAGGATTGAACCCACGTCTCCTGAATTCTTTACTCACTGAGCCACCTTGGAAACCCACCTATCTCTGCCCTACACCATGTCTACTGCTTAAAGAGCATGCACTGAAAGCCTGGTTTGGTGGCAGAAAGTAAAGCTTTCACATCTTTTGAGGGTTGAGAGGAGTAGCTCTCTGATGGTACAGAGTAGGGTAGGGGTCTGGAGTCCAAATGCTCTTTGCGTAGACTTTCAGTCAAGCCCTCTCTTTTCTTAACTCCCCACTTTCTCCATCTTCAGTACCTGATGCTTCCAGCATGTGAGCCTGAGGGCCAGAGCAGCTGAGTTCTGGTCAGTAGCCCCCCTGAATGTTCTTAGGTTTCACCTTCGCCTACCTGGCCAAACTAGTTACTGCCTCTCCATGCACTTTCTGTCTTCATATTTCACTCTTTGGGGCAATGGGTATGTATTAGTGCCACTGATGAAAAGTTTTTTATTGCCCCTTGTTCTTTTTGTTGGTTTTAGATGACACCTGAGGAGAAGACCGCTCCACCATCTTTGAAGTATGCATTCTTCAAAACAAAAAAAAATGCCCCCTTATTGGCTAACTTTCTGACACTTTACAATTTAAATATTTTTTCCCTCTTAGGCCATTAGACTTTCATTTCCTCTTCCTTGTATCGATGAGAATTCACCCTAACATTCTCTCGTTTAAGATGTTTAATCTTTGTTTTATCAGAGTGCATATAATTTAAAGATGAGATAGTCCCATAAGTCTTATCATGAAAATCGCTCTACCTATTCGCCTCTGCCCTCTGCCTTCCATTTTCCAACTCTCTCGAAGCCTCCTCCCTCAAACTTGATTCTATTACTTTTTATACTTACATCCATATCACTAAACAAACTTGCTAACAGCACTACATCTTGATTTTTCAGTATTGCCTATTCACTTCCTGCTGTGGAAGATGAGAATTTAGCAGTCTTACCCACTATTCTCAAATGCACACCACTTCCACATTTACCCTGTATAAATATTTCATAATTTTGTTTAATCTTCAGTTTTTATAAGATTTGTAACTATTCATAAGATTACAACTTTAGGACTATGTGACAGACTGTGTGACTATTATGTGAGCTATGTGATATTCTCTGATTATTTTTCCTTTCTTGTACCATTTTGAAAAAATTTCAATGAAGTATAAAACTGTCCTGTTCTTTCGTTTGCTTTTATTTGTTTCTTTCCCTCTCCATCATTTCTAAACTCCCTTTTGATTGTATCAAGCCCAATAGATGTTTTACCAGTTTCATCCTCTTGGATCCACCTTCCTTAAAAATCTTTGACTTCCAGTCTAAACCGTGTCCTTTATCTCTGCTGTACACCTGCCACCTTGAACTTCTCCCTTACCAATGTTTTGGGACCCCCTTTGCCTCACTCTTGACTTGATTCCCCTGGTTTTTGGATCCTGTGTCTCTCTCTTTCTTGGTTTTCCCCTAGTTACTATAGAGCACTTCTTCCAGTAGTTTCCTGAGAACAGTACATAGAAGATAGAGTTGATAAGCTTACTTAGAAATACTTAAGTGCCCTCACACTGAATTCATATTTTGGCTAAGTGAATAGTCAAAGTTGGAAATAATGTCCCTCAGACTTTTGAAGCAGTTTTTGATTATTTTCTAATGCTAATCTTGTAGGTTGACAAATCTGAAAATATTCTGATGCTTGTCTCACTAATAGAGTTTTGCCAAGAGAATGCACTGGTCATAGCAAACACCCTCTTCCAATGACACAAGAGAAGACTGTACACATGGATATCACTAGATGGTCAACACCAAAATCAGATTGATTATATTCTTTGCAGCCACAGATGAAGAAGCTCTATATAGTCAGCAAAAACAAGACCAGGAGCTCCTTTTTGCCAAATTCAGACTTAAATTGAGGAAAGTAGGGAAACCCACTAGACCATTCAGGAATGACCTAAATCAAATCCCTTATGATTATACAGTGGAAGTGAGAAATAGATTTAAGGGACTAGATCTGATAGACAGATGGCCTGATGACAATGGATGGAGGTTCGTGCCATTGTACAGGAGACAGGGATCAAGACCATCCCCAAGAAAAAGAAATGAAAAAAAGCAAAATGGCTGTCTGAGGAGGCCTTACAAATAGCTGTGAAAAGAAGGGAAGTGAAAAACAAAGGAGAAAAGGAAAGATATACCTGTTTGAATGCGGAGCTCCAAAGAATAGCAAGGAGAGGTAAGAAAGCCTTCCTCAGTGATCAATGCAAAGAAATCGAGGAAAACAATAGAATGGGAAAGACTAGAGATCTCTTCAAGCAAATTAGAGATACCAAGGGAACACTTCATGCAAAGATGGGCTCAATAAAGGACAGAAATGGTATGAACCTAACAGAAGCAGAAGATATTAAGAACAGGTGGCAAGAATACACAGAAGAACTGTACAAAAAAGATCTTCACGACCCAGATAATCACAATGGTATGACCACTCACCTAGAGCCAGATATCCTGGAACGCAAAGTCAAGTGGGCCTTAGGAAGTATCACTACAAACAAAGCTAGTGGAGGTGATGGAATTCCAGTTGAGCTATTTCAAATCCTAAAAGATGATGCTGTGAAAGTGCTGCACTCAATATGCCAGCAAATTTGGAAAACTTGGCACTGGCCACAAGACTGCAAAGAGTCGGACATGACTGAGTGACTGAACTAAACTCACTATATATATATTTTTAAAAATACATTTTCTCTCAAAGTTTCCAGAATTTTCTCTTTATACCACTTTTCTGAAATTTTATGAGGATATCTCTTGCAATAGCTGTTTTTATATATTATGTTATGTGCTCAATTTCTTTTTTCATTTGGAAACACAATTTTCCAGGAATTTTGTGAATTACTGTTTGATTACTTTCCCTCCATTTGTTTTATTCTCTCTTTCTGGAATGCCTATTATTTGGATGTAGTACAATGTGTATTGATGTCCTACTTTTATAATTGAAAAAATTTTCTATTTTCCATCCTTTAGTCTTTTGCTCTACTTCTTTGGGGGATCTTTTTGCAACTGTATTTTCTAACCCTTCTTGAGTTTTTCAGGTTTTGCTGTTATATTTAATTTCTATAGACTCTTTTTGTTTTGTTTATCTTTTAAAAAATAAGTTATTCTACTCTTGTTTCATGAATGTAGTATATTCTCCTATTTCTCTGAGGAGATTGATAATAATTTTTCTTTCGTTTTGTTTTGTTTTTTCTGCACAGTCTTTGTTTTCTGATTATTTATTCTTTCTCACAGTAGAGATTTTCCTCACACCGTGATGATCAGTTTAACACTGGACACTAAAAAACGGGACTGGAAACACTACACATGTGGGTGAGCTTTTTGACTGTGGGCTTCATCACAAAGTGGTCTGCTTGGATTTTGGTTTTTCTGGGGGGGTAATATCCCTGATGTCTGTTTCCTTAGATTTTTCCTCGAAAGTTTCCAAAGGGAAGAAATCAATCTCCTGTCAAAGCAGTGTCGCTCAAACTTCAATTTGTATACAGGTCACCCAAGGAATTGTTGAAATGCAGATTCTGATTCAGGAGATCTTGGATAGGGCTGAGATGCTGTGTCTAGTTTCCAACTGCTGCCATGTTCTATGGATGCATCTTTTTTAAAATTTCAAAGTTTATGAATTTATTTTTGGCTGCACTGGGTCTTTGCTGCTGTGTGTGGGCTTTCTCTAGTTGTAGTGAACGGGGGCTACTCTTCCTTGCTGTGCACAGGTTTCTCATTGTGGTGGATTCTCTGTTTGCCGAGTACGGGCTCTAGGGTGCCTGGGCTTGAGTAGTTGCACCCGCAGGCTTAGTTGCTCTGTGGTATGTGGAATCTGCTTGGACTAGGGATCGAACCTGTGTCCTCTGCACTGGCAGGTGAATTCTTAACCACTGGACCATCAGAGAAGTCCTATGGATGCATCTTTTTCTTTTTTTTAAAAAAATATTTATTTATTAATTTGGCTGCACCAGATCTTAGTTGTGGCATGTGAGGTCTTCAATCTTCATTTCAGCATGTGGTATCTAGTTCCTTGACCAGGGATTGAACCCAGGCCCCCCACATTAGGAGTGCAGAGTCTTAACCGCTGGACCACCAGGAAGTCCTATGGATGCATCTTGATTAACATGGAAAAAGGATTATGATCCTTCTGGCTGCTAATTCTGGGAGTTATTTTGGACAAAAGACCAGGGAGGTTGCAACATTCTGTATGTGATATTTGCCTGCTTAGCACAGAGACTCAATCCTCTTGCTTTCAGCACAATGGTGGCCCAGCTCACATACCCTGGGCTTCACCCTCTGCAGAACAGTCTCCTCCCTTGCTCTGCTGGGGAATGGGAAGGGGGAGGAGGCAGTTGTTTGGTTAAAGGGAGAAAGAGGCGAGGCAGCAGGGAGTCGGCTTGCCTTGAAACAGACTTTTTACCAATTCTGTTTTGCCTTTATCTTTGCCCCTGCTTCCAGAGGTTGGTGTTGTCAATTTTTGAAGATTGGTTCTGCCAATTTTTGAAGATTAAAAGAAGCAGTGTGCAAAGCAAATCAGGCTGATGCTAGGCTTCTTCAGCTGTGACTTTAGGATTCTGCTTTCCTGAATTCCTTATCTTATTTTAATTGAATTTGCTCTTTCTCTTTCCAACCTCTAGTTTGAAAGTTAATTTTTTTTTTGCTATTTTATTTCCCCTTCTCTTTGTCCTTGGTACTGGTGCGCCTGACAAAAGTCTCTCTACTGTAGTTTTAGGGAGTTACAGGAGAGACAGAAAACAGTGTTTAGTCCACCATCTTTAACTACAAACCCTCCCTAATTGATTTTTTGACTAGATGCTTCTGACTGTTGTCCCCAGAGTCCTTGAAAATATAGTTCACAGTACATGATTGATGGGATTTTGTTTCCCAGCTGAAACTGACTTGCTTGCCTTTCCAAGTTTGAGTAAACTGGGCTCATACATTTCAATCTTCAAGTCTCCCTATGCAAATGAAACAAGTGTCACTATTTTATTGACAAATTTACAGCATTTCCTCTAGTCTGGGGCTCATTAGGACCATTATTTTTTTTTTTCCCACATCTGGGAGCAACTATAAGGGAATCATTTTAATTAATAGGAGGCTTCCACTTGTCTTAGAACTGATTTGTTTATGGCTGAAGAGAAAGCTGATTTTTTATTACCCTCTGGAACTCTAATTTGGTACTACTTGTTTTTTTCCACTCTCTTTCCAGATAAGTATACAGAAAAAGACGGTATCACAAAGAGGTCTTCTGTGATAATCTGCATGTCTTTTCTCCTTTTTTTCTCCCCTGCTACACTCCCCAACAGGGAGCTGAGCTTAGGCACTTAATAGAAATAACATTTGGCATGTTGAGGAAGTTGAATTATGGAATAAGGGTGATGGCTCCGAGATTCCATGACGCTATGGGAAACTGCACATCTGAAGGTGCATCCTTTAGCAAAGGTTTCTCTTTTGCTGCACCTGATGGTATGAGGAAGTATTTGGCCAAGAACATACACATAGCTTTTGAAGTCACATGGACTTGGGTTCACTCCACTTACTATTGGGACTGACTTGCACGAGATGCCTAATCTTTATAAGTTCCTGTTACCTCCCCCTTAGGGGAGGAAAGCTAATACCTGCCCTACGGGTTATTGTAAAGATTAAATGTGATAATGGATGTCTGTGTGTGTTAGTTGCTCAGCCGTGTCTGACTCTTTGTGATCCCATGGACTGTAGCCCACTAGTCTCCTCTGTTCGTGGAATTCTCCAGGCAAGAATACTGGAGTGGGTTGCCATTCCCTTCTCCAGGGGATCTTCCCGACCCAGGGATTGAACCCAGGTCTCCTGCATTGCAGGCAGAGTCTTTATCTTATGAGTCACCAGGGTAGGTAAAACACTTAAGACAATGATTGCCCTTTAGGATGCCCTTACAGTTATGAGTTATTTCGGGGGTATTACAGATGTCTCTTTTCCTCTCTTCCAACAGAGAGTCTAGCATCATCTGTAATTCCAAGTGTTTAAGTCTTCTGCACCTGGTTATATTAGATAAGAGAAGACATTTTAGTCACCCCCATAATGATATATTTGGCAGTCCTTTAAAAGTTATTTATGACACAGACTTAAAAAAGTCTCCCAAAAGAAGAAAAAAGATTTTTTTTCAGAATAGCTGATCCTTTAAAAAAAAAATCAAATAGTTAAAAAAAAATTCTAGCTACTTTGGTTCTATGAAACCCATCAAGATAAAAGCATAGAATTAGGGGATTTTTGAATAAAAAATCTTAGTGCAGAGTGCCAGGCTAATTCTGAATGGTGTAGGGCTATGCTGTAGCTGCTTAGATGACTTTTAGTATTCAAATTAGTATCTGATACATTTATTTTTTATGAAATACTACCTGATAAAACATTGAACAAGTGTCAGATGGATGTATAGATACAAGCTGACTTTTCCCTCCTTCAGACAGAAAAATGATTAGTATGATTCCATTATTTTGTTTCTCCTTTCAATCTTTTTCCTTTCTTTCTTTCTTCCAAGGTGGGACATGATGGAAGGCTGTAAGGGCTAAATTAGACTAGACAGAAATACACGGCTGGCCTAGTTTGCTATAACTTCCCTCTATGACTACCCTGTGCAGCTAGGGCCTAGAAATACCTGTCTTGTTACTAACCTGTCATTTAAGACAGCCCCAAATGGTTTAGTGTGATTTAATCACACATTATCTCTCTTTCTCTCTCAACAGCTTAGTCTACAGTCCCTATCATGGCTTCTTATCAATATGGGACACCAATGAATGCTTTTGAATTCTTAGTGTGTCTCAAAACTCTTGGCATTGTGTCCAGTTGGGGCCTGAATGCCCAGCCTGTGTTCTTTTTATGCATTTCCTTCAGGTAACGCTGCTTCAGTGGTCTAGCCTGACTCCAACTTGCAAGTGATGTTTCCACCATCAGTCTTTGGTTGTATGAAGCTTGGGCTCCAGCAGATACTGTTGTCTGGGAAGGGAAAGGGGCTTCCCTGGTGGCTCAGATGGTAAAAATCTGCCTGCACTGCAGGGGACCCGGGTTTGATCCTGGGGGTCAGGAAGATCTCCTGGAGAAGGGAATGGCTACTCACTCCAGTATTCTTGCCTGGAGAACTCCATGGCCAGAGGAGCCTGATGGGCTACAGTCCATGGACTCTCAAGGTTGGACAGGGAAAGAGATGCAATGAAGATGAGGTGTTGGTGGTTTATTTGCTAAGTCCTGTTCAACTCTTGTGGCCCCATGGACTGTAGCCCACCAGGTTCCCTGGTCCGGTGTCCATGGGGTGGGTTGTCATTTCCTTCTCCAGGGGATCTTCCCAAACCAAGGATCAAACTTGGGTCTCCTGCATCGCAAACAGATTCTATACTGACTGAGCCACCAAGATGAGACCATCCTCACAAAAACAGAAATATAGGCCAATGGAGCAAGATAGGAAACCCAGAGATAAACCGACACACCTATGGACATCTTATCTTTGACAAAGGAGGCAAGAATATACAATGGAGAAAAGACAATCTCTTTAACAAGTGGTGCTGGGAAAACTGGATAGCTATGTGTAAAAGAATGAAATTAGAACACTTCCTAACACCATACACAAAAATAAACTCAACATGGATTAAAGACTTAAATATAAGGCTAGAAACTGTAAAGCTCTTAGAGGAAAATATAGGTAGTACAGTGTTTGATATATACCACAGTAAGATCCTGTCTGACCCACCTCCTAGATTAATGGAAATAAAAACAAAAGTAAACCAATGAGACCTAACTAAACTTAAAAGCTTTTGCACAGCAAAGGAAATGATAAACAAAATGAAAAGACAACTTTTGGAATGGAAGAAAATAATTGCAAACAAAGCCAGTGACAAAGGGTTAATCTCCAAAATACATAAGCTGCTCATACAGTTCAATATCAGAAAAACAAACAACCCAGTCAAAAAATTGGCAGAAGACCTAAACAGACATTTCTCCAAAGGAGACATAGAGATGGTCAATAAACACCTGAAAAGCTGCTCAACCTCGCTGGTTTTTTTAGAGAAATGCAAATCAAAAGTACAATGAGGTATCACGTCACACCAGTCAAAACGGCCATCATCAGAAAATTTACACGCAGTGAATGCTGGGGAGGATGTGGAGAAAAGGGAACCAGGCTGCACTGTTGGCAGAATGTAACCTGATACAGCCACGGTAGGAAAACAGTATGGAAATTCCTTTAAAAACTAGGACTAAATCTACCATATGACCCAGCAATCCCACTACTGGGCAGGTACCCTGAGAAAACCACCATTTCAAAAGACACACGTACCCTACTGTTCATTGCAGCGATATTGACAATAGCCGGGACATGGAAGCAGCCTAGACATCCAGAAGAAGTTGTGTACATTTATACAGTGGAATTTTACTCAGCCATAAAAAAGAACCAATTTGAGTCAGTTGTAGTGAAATAAATCGAAAGAGAAAAACAAGAGTCATATATTAAGGCATATATATGAAATCTAGAAAAATGGTACTGATGGACCTAGCAGAGCATGGACTTGTGGACACAGCAGGGGAAGGTGAGGGTGGAACGAATTGAGAAAGTGGCATTGACGTATATACACTATCACGTGTAAAATAGATACTGCGAAGTTGCTAAATAACACACGGAACCCAACCTGGTGCTCTTTGATGACCCGGAGGGGAGGGAAGGGATATGTGTACAATTATGACTGATTCGAGATGTTGTATGGCAGAAACCAGGGCTTCTCTGATGGCTCAGCAGTAAAAAATCCACCTGCCCATGCAGGAGACGTGCGTTCATTCCTTGGGTTAGGAAGATACCCTGGAGAAGGAAATGGCAACCCACTCTAGTATTCTTGCCTGGGAATCCCCATGGACAGAGGAGCCTGGTGAGCTACAGTCCACGGGGTCACGAAGAGTTGGAACCAACTTAGTGACTGAACAACAACAATAGCAGAAACCAACACAAAGTTGTAAAGGAATTTTTCACCAATTAAAAAACAAAACAAACAAACAAAAAAAGAAAATAAGGGTGACAAAATTAAGAGATTAGTTTAAAAGGAAATATTAGGTAATTAAAGAAAAAGATGAGACCATCCTTACAACATCCCAGGGCTCTACCTGACAGGAACAATTTGAGAGTAAATTTTGCCTCCATCCTACCAGGTTCTCTCCTGGCACCATAGAGGAACCATAGAGAGGAACCATAGCAAAGAAAGAGATGGGGCCTGACTTTGATCTTGAACTGGCTATGTCAGATGTGTCCCATGATATTAATTTTTGGATCAACCTGAGACAAATTGTATGATTTCCTAAAAGCTTAAAAATTAGAAAAAAAAAAAAGGCCAAAAATATGTTTCTATCTTTTGTCCTCGATTGAGAGGGGAGAAAACACTAGTATTTAGTATTGTGTATATTCATGGCTTATAAAAAAATCTGATTTTGAAGCCAAAAAATTTTATATTCAAAAAGCCTCTTTTCATTTTTTCAAACATTTGGATCATCACAGTATTCTATCTTCCTAATTGTAATGTTTTCCTAAAGTGCTGTTTTTGTAGAAAGTAGTTTCTCACATTAAAAAAAAAATCACATGATTTAACATTTCAAAATTTCTTGGTTTGATCACCTTAAAATCTTTCTCCTGATTATCAATGAAAGCCCTCAGGAGTCTGGGGACTTAGCCTTTTTCCTTTCAAGTTTGCTCAGAATCAGCAGGCTGGTACATTTCAGAATATGATTTTAGGGCTGTAAGGACAATTCAGCATCCCGGTTTTGAAATTTGATGCCAGCTTCAAGTCACTGTTCTTCTTCTCTCCTTTTCTTCCTCACTCCTGCAACCCCATGCACTGAACTCTCCCAGGACATCAAAAGGAGCCCTGCTTTGAGGGGGCAAAAATCACACTCACAGGACATTCCGATTTAGTGTTTAAAATTTAAATTGTGATTCTGATTTAACAGGACCATGTTTTCTTTTCTGCTGCTTCTTAGAACCCAACCCATTATGGAATTATAACAAATGGGAAAAAAATGCTGAGAAGAAATTACTTACATGTTGTGTTGGAAAATACTCAGGAAAGACTGAAAGATTACTATGATTATGGTCCCTGCTTTCTTTAAAATCGTTGTATTGTTTTTAACAGCACTGCTTAGTTTTAATAAAACTTTTTAAATAGAACTTAAATGGAATACAAACAATCAACCCTAAATCACTGGGCTCCATTTAAGAATTAATGTTACCTTTTTAGAGAACAGACTCGAGGTTGCTGAGGAGAGGAGAGAAATGGATTGGGAGTTTGGAGTTGACAGATGCAAACTATTATGTATAGAATTGTTAAACAACAAGGTCCAGTGTGTAGCACAGGGAACTATATTCAATATCCTGTGATAAACCACAACGGAAAAGAATATGAAAAAGAATATATGCATATACCTATGTAACTGAATCAATTTTCTGTGCAGCAGAAATTAACACAACATTATAAATCAATCATACTTGAATAAAATCAATTAAAAAAGAATTCATGTTACTTTTTACTTCTATATTAAAAAGCAGGTCTTAGAGTTTTAATTAAAAAAACAAACAAACATCAAATCGAAGTTTAGAGATACACTTCTTGCCTAACCTAATAGACAGATACTAGAAAGAGAAGAAATGTACAATAGTCCCTTTAGATACAAGCAGTGGGGAAGGCACCACAATTTGGACAATGGAGAAGAATCATGGAAGATTCGGTGGATGTGAGAGTGTGTAGGTGGTGTGGGGTGATGGTGATTGAGCCATTCTCTATTTTTTACTCCTTCCCTTCATCTTGGTGTGGCCGCTACTCATATTCCCAATAAGTTATGTGTCTCTGGTCAGGAGACTATTTTGTGCGGTACTTCTCACATTTTTCATCCCTTAAACAAGGAGTGAGTTCCCTGCCCATCTGTCTCTTCTTGGGTCACTTCTTCATGTTAATCTTTGGAAGTATTACAAAGAAAGTATCTTAGCATTAATTTTTGACCCATGTTTTTTTGTTCCTGTTCTTGGATCATTGCTTGGTTTCTTTGGAGACAGTTTCTGACAGTTATGCCAATTGTTACACAGTTGTGAATATCAAATTACAACCTATAGTCAATGTTTTGCAGAATACTTTAAAGCAAAATCCACAAAATACAGAGCTTGTAGAAAGAACAGATGACATAGCTTTTCTTTCTATAGTTCTTCAACAAAATATGGTTTTTTATGGAGTTAAATTTTAAGTGTTCATAATCAGGGATGCCATTTGTATCACAGTAATTGCTACAAGGAAAGTTTCCCAGTATTAAAAATTGAGAAGAATTTAAACTTGAATGATTAGTGAATAAATATAATATACTTCAAAAGTAACAAAGAAATGTATACAAATGCCATCCAGCAGCAATGTAAGACTCACAGAGCCACTTTATGAAGAACTTTTATAAACTGAGTGAGATTATCACTTGAATTTTATATTTGAAAAATTGAGCTTGGTTCTATCTGATGTTATGGAACAAGCATATTCTATATTTTCCTTTAAATACGATGCTATAGTACTATCAGAAAGCTGTTTGCTTATATCTTACTAAACTTTTTTGTGTGTGTATAGAGAATTTATTGGGAAAAAGTGTTTGAAGTGAAAAAAAAATCGTCTACTTAGTTTCTAAGAAAAATAAAACAAATAATTGATTTATTTCTTTGTAGAAGCAAGTAAAAATGGAAAATAAAGACTATCCAGGGGCTTCCCTGGTGGTCTAATGGTTAAGAACACCCCTGCCTAGGCGGGGGACATTGGTTTGATTCCTAGTCCAGGAAGATCCCACATACCATTACGTAAAGGAGCCCATGTGCCACAACTACGGAGCCCTTCTTCTGGACCTGGTGCGCTGCACCAAGGGAAGCAACTGGAATGCGAAGCCTGTGGCCACAGTAAAGAGCTGAAGCTAGAGAAAGCCTGAGTGAGGCAATGAAGGTTCAGTGCAACCAAAACTAACTAAATAAACAACAAGCTCAATTAAATAAATCTTTAATAAAAGCTATTCTGTCTTAAAATAGGAAACTTGATTTTCTTGGATAACATTTGTCAATTTTCAAAGTCTGGAATTTCTTTAAGGACAGAGGTCTTATCTGTTCTGTTTACTTCTGTGTGGCCAGTTTGTATGTGGCATATGCTTTATACATGTTCAATTGTTGACTAGGGACATATTTTTCCACTGAAATATTTCTCTATATTCATTGGTACAATGATTGTGGATCATTATATACCATAATTATTTGATTCACATCTTCTGAGCTTTATGTCTTATTTTGACTAAGATTTTCTTCCCAAACCTGACCTGACTATAGTTAAATAATTCTTACCTAGTTTTTAACTCTCTTGTCCATTTTTCTTCTTCTTCTCTTTGATTAAAAAATATCACCAAATTGAGTAAAGACTGCCTGCCTGCGCTCTGCCATACATGGTGGGATGTTGCTGCAGGACCTTGCTTCGTACATGTAAGATTTTCTATCCAATAAACTGTTGATGTCTCAAGAAGAATCTCTCCAAATTTAGGGCCAGATTAGATGCACCTTTTATTCTCTTCCAGACTCAAAATGATTTAGACCTATATTCACATTTGGGCACATCTTAAATTGTCTGCCTCAAGCAGTGGGGGAGGTTTCTCCTCTGAGAAGTTGGCATCTGATAGCTTGCTAAGTTCACAAGAAACCATATAACACTGGCCTTTGGAACTAGGAACTGATAACTAATCAATGTGCAAGGGTTGATTGTTTGGTAAACCATTGATAACTTATGACTAAAGGGCATTATTGGGTTAATTTAATTATATGTGTTTTTAGATATGTTAGATTTGAAATCATAACTATAGTTGCAGAGAAATCAAAATGTTTCTTTTTTTAAAAAATAATTTTCTTTCTTTCTGAATGTGCTGGGTCTTCCTTGCTGCTTAGGTTTTTTCTCTATTTGTGGTGAGTGGGGGATACTCTCTAGTTGCAGTGTGCAGCCTTCTTAATGCCATGGCTTCTCTTGTTGCGGAACATGGGCTCTAAGTGGGTGGGCTTCAGTAGTTTAGGCACATGGCCTCAGTATTTGCAGCTCCTGGGCTCTAGAACACAGGCTTAGTAGTAGCGGTATAAGGGCTTAGTTGTTCCGAGGCCTGTGGGATCTTCTGGGACCAGGAATTAAACCAGTGTCTCCTGCATTGGCAGGTGAATTCTTTACCACTGACCCACCAGGGAAAACCTCAAAAGGTTTTTTGGACAATATATTTATAAAATGGTTGCATGTTTACATGGAAGGTATACAAAGTCTCTGAGCACCAGATTCTCAGTGTTTCATTTCCAGAGCCTCTTGGTATTCTCAGTGAGCCTCACAATGTATATTTCACACATGCAAATGTGCTCATATGGGGATCTTCGTGAAACTGCAGCCAGCTTTATTTGAGTAGCCTACCATTTGAAAGTGGTGCCAAATTTAACCAGATGGTGAGTATAGAGTTACTTATAGATAACTTTAACTTGATGCCAATGGTTTTACACACATCCAACAACTAATTAATTAAAAAACACTCCCCCAAAATAGTGTACAAAACTGTATCCATTTGGTGTTAATAATGTGAGTTAAAGACATTAAAATTGATCAGTTTTGCGGTCTTCCCTTTCCCCTGTTTGAGGGAGAATAATATCCTGGTGGGTGCAAACTGAGTTCCTGCTTTGCAACTGCCTCACTTTTCTTCAAGTACTCATTTTTTCATTGAACATGCAAAGAACATTATCCTTGTAAGAATTCAACTTACATAAAAGTATATAACATGTACAAATTGCACTTTCATAAAATGCCCTTCCCTGTCCTCAATACCATATCCCACTTCAATCCCAGAAATAACTACTGTTGAGACTTTGTTAAATGTTCTTCTTGACTTTTCTTCTCTGCACAAATATAAGCAATCTTGTCAGTTTCAAATTTCACATGTGAGATCCTATCACATATATTATTCCATAATTTACTGTTTTCACTTTGATTTTTCCATATCAGTGCAGAGAAGCAGCTCATTCTTTTTAAATGCTGTAAATATTAAATGTTAATATAATACTATTCAATGCTTCCTTTTTTTGGTTTTACTGTTTCTGTGTTAGTAAATCATTTATGTTTTCTCCCAATATTTCAGTTACAAAACACGTTGCCATGAACTTTCTTTTACATTTTTTTTTCAAATGCTTCCTTCTTCTTCTTTTCTTATGAACTGTTTGGTAGACTCATTCTACATTTTGGGTGTCCTATGTGTCTAATGTAGAAGCTGGAATGTGAAATGCTGAGGTGTTACTTTTGTTTTTTTTTTTAATTCTTAATTGAAGAATAGTTGATTTACAACATTGTGTTAGTTTCACGTGTACAGCAATGTGATTAAGTTAAATACATATGTGTGTATGTGCTCAGTTGCTCAGTCATGTCTGACTCTTTGCAATCCCATGGTCTGTAGCCTGCTAGGCTCCTCTGTCCATGGAATTCTCCAGACAAGAATATTGAAGCGAGTTGCCATTCCTACTCCAGGGAATCTTCCCTACCCAGGGATTGAACCGCATCTCCTGTGTCTCCTGCGATGGCAGGCGGATTCTTTACCTCTGCACCACCACTCTTTTTCAGATTCTTTTCCCTTAGAAGTTATTACAAAATATTGAAAATAGTTTCCTAAGGTTCTACTTTTAACTTTTCTGGAGTTTTACAGATGACTTTGGGGGAGGGGAGAATATGGCATGGCAAGAAACTTAGAGAATCACATGTTGACTCATTTACTAAGTAGCTCACATCTTCAAAGTACACAAACATACTTCCCTCAACACTACGTTCCTGTATAGTTATGGCATCTCATTGCAGTCAAACTTCACTACAGAAGAATCTTTGCTTGTTTTCTCTGAGTGCTCACTTCCCATTCAGTTCTCCCTTGACAGCAATCTGGGCTCTGCCCCATCGCAGCTACCACTATCGAAACTGCTCCTTTCAAGACCTTCTGGTTACTAAATTCTTTGGATGCATTTTAAGCCCTTCATCACCGGCCTCTAGGTACCACTCAATATCCTTGCCTTCTAAAAAAATTTATTTATTTGGCCACGCCTCGCAGTATGTGGGAATTTAGTTCCCTGGCCAGAGATCAAATTCATGCCCCCTGCATTGGGAGTGTGGAATCTTAACCACTGGACCATCAGGGATGTTCCACCACTCCATACTTTCTTTTTTAAAAAAAATTATTTATTTTTTATTGAAGGATAATTGCTTTATAGAATTCTACTGCTTTCTGTCAAACCTCAACATGAATCAGCAATAGGTATACATATATCCCCTTCCTTTTGAAACTCCCTCCCATCTCCCTCCCCATCCCATCCCTCTAGGTAAATACAGAGCCCCTGTTTGAGTTTTCTGAGCCATAGAGCAGACTCCCGTTGGCTATCTATTTCACACATGGTAATAGAAGTTTCCATGTTACTCTTTCCATACATCTCACCCTCCCTTCCCCTCTCCCCATGTCTATAAGTCTACTCTCTATGTCTGTTTCTCCACTGTTGCCCTGTAAATGCTCAGTCTCCTGCATCCCAGGTGGATTCTTTACCACTGAACCACTGGGGAAGTGCATTTTTTTTCTAGTTTTGTGGTGGTTTTAATCTCTCATTCATGTCCGACTCTTGCGGCCCCATGGACTGTAGCCCCCCAGGCTCCTCTGTCCCTAGGATTTCCCAGGCAAGAATACTGGGGTGGGTTGCCATTTCCTTCTTCGGGGGATCTTCCTGACCCAGTGATCGAACCCATGTCTCTTGTGTTGCAGGTGGTCTCCTGCATTGCAGGTGGATTCTTTACCAACTAAGCCACCAGGGAAGCCCTTCCTAGTTTTATTAAAATACAATCGGCATATAACATTGTGTAAGTTTAATGTGTATAAGATAATAATTTCATATATGTATATACTGCAAAATAATTATCACAATAAGTTTACTTAATACCCATCACTTCACATAGTTAATTTTTTTCTTGGGATAAGAAACTTTTCATATCTACTCTCTTAGCAACTTTCTAATATACAGCAGAGTATTGTTGACTATGGAACTTCCCAGTCCACGGAGTTGCAAAAAGTCAGACATGACTTAGCAACTAAAACAACAACATTGTTGACTATAGTCACCATCTTGTAAATTACATCCCCAAGTGTGCTGCGTGCTAAGTCATGTTAGTCATGTCTGACTCTTTGTGACCCTATGGATTGTAGGCTCCTCTGTCCCTGGGATTCTCCAGGCAAGAATACTGGGGTGGCAGTGTTCATCGCAGCACTGTTTACAATAGCCAGGACATGGAAGCAACCTAGATGTCCATCAGCAGACGAATGGATAAGGAAGCTGTGGTACATATACACAATGGAATATTACTCAGCCATTAAAAAGAATACATTTGAATCAGTTCTATTGAGATGGATGAAACTGGAGCCCATTATACAGAGTGAAGTAAGCCAGAAAGAAAAACACCAATATAGTATACTAATGCATATATATGGAATTTGAAAGATGGTAATGATAACCCTATATGTGAGACAGAATAAGAAATACAGATGCATAGAACAGTCTCATGGACTCTGAGGGAGAAGGTGAGGGTGGGACGTTCTGAGAGAATAGCATTGAAACATGTATATTGTCATATGTGAAACGGAACACCATTCCAGGTTCGATGCATGAGACAAATGCTCAGGGCTGGGGCAATGGGATGACCCAGAGGGATGGGATGGGGAGGGAGGTGGGAGGGGGGTTCAGGATGGGGAACACATGTAAACCCATGGCTGATTCATGCCAATCTATGGCAAAAACCACTACAATATTGTAAAGTAATTAGCCCCCAACTAAAATAAATAAATTTATTAAAAAAAAAAAAAAAAAAAAGAAACATCAGGGAAATCATTAGTAGTAGAAGTATTCCACACCATATAAAACTCCATGAGATCAAACGTATTATTGACTGAAAATTGATGAAAGGAAAAGAACATTTTGAAAATTTCTGATATCTGATATTTGACCCAAGTCAGTCAACCACGTACAAGTACTGATTACTAAAGAATCTCCCGAAAAGGGAATTTATGGTCATTCAGCTGTGATGTGGTTAAGAAACCTGTCATTTATTTTTTTTTAAAAAAAAATGAATCCCAACTAAAATATTTTCAATTAGAAATAAACATGGATAAACCACACACAAAAAAAGGAATACTGGGGTGGGTTGCCATGTCCTTCTAGGGACCCAAGAATTGAACCCTTGTCTCTTATGTCTCCTGCATTGGCAGGAGGTTTTTTTTTTTTTTTTTTTTTTTTTACCTCTAGTGCCATCTGGGAAGCCCACATTACATACCTGGGACTTATTTATCTTATAATTAAAAATTTGTATCTTTTGACCACCTTCATCCACTTCATCAAATTTTTCCTGAATCTCACTGGGTTACTTGCCCCTCACAGTCCCCAGCAAAGTGGGTGGATATCTTTATACTGTTGTGTCAACCCTTAGCCTCCCTAGAGGCCCAGGGATTTCATGGGGGAGGAGTTACGTAAAGACAGAGAGCAGGCAATTGATGCTTGTTAGAAAACCAGCAATGTACACCACAACTACCCTGCCAGGGTTTTTCTGTTTGCTTTTTGTAATTGCAGGTTGCTCTTCTGCATTCCCTAATGATTTCTTCTTCCTCTGCCCAGCCCTTCTGTGTGGACAGTCCCCAGAGTCTCCTTCTTGCTTTCTTCTCACCATTCTGTTATCCCCCAAGAAAATTTGTTCACTTAAAAAAACAAAACAAAACAAAAAACTTTTCATTCTGTTATGGAGTATAGCTGATTAACAATGTTGTGATAGTTTCAGGTGAACAGCGAAGAAGCTCGGCTATACGCATACATGTATCCATTCTCCCCCAAACTCTCCTCCCATTCAGGCTGGCACATAACACAGAGCAGAGTTCCAATTGGTTTACTTTTGAGGCTGTATAAACCAACTTCCAAATCTACAACTCTAGTTCTCTGAGTTTTCCAAACTGTAGATTTGCGTACAGTTGTGTATTGGACGTAGATCCAGGTATGTCTCAAACTCAACGTGCCCCAAAATGAGTTAGTCAGCATGGCCCAAAGATCAGCAGATCCTTCTGTATTCCTTATCTCAGTGAGTGACTTCATCAAACACTATTCCCTAAGTCCTTGTAGACCCCTTTCACTTCCCAACATTGAAGTAATCACAAAACCCTGTTGATCTAGCCACCAAAAGTGAACAGGGCCATGTGCTCTGAGAAATCTTTTCTATATTACCCTTTATTTCCAATCTGTGATGTGCTCTTGTCATATGTGATCCATGGCACTGCATGTAAAACTGTATAAGAGAACCTCCATTTACTATCTCCTTGACTGCAGTTGCCACATCTTACGAGTTTTTAATATCCCTGTTCTCAGCAAACAACTTGAACACTGTCGGTGTTTAGGAAATGTTAGACGATTGTAGAATGACTTTAGTCTTTAAACACTTACTGGGTCACTGTGATTTCTAGACATTCTCCCAAGCTCTGAATGTTTGACGTTCTTCCTTGACAGACTTGGTCCTGCCTTCGAGTGGGTGGAGTAATGGGAAAATGCCAGAAGCTGTGTCCCAAGGCTGTGAGTGTCAGGTCATGACCAGTGTAAACAATTTGAAACCAGGTCAGAGATCCAAATTGGGCTGCTGAACCTAGGAAGCTAACGCATGAAACCAGTTGCGTTGGTGTCTGGGTTTTTGAAGAGGCTGGCAGAAGGAAAATCCCAGGTCCCTGTGAGAGAGCTATGGCAGCTTTTCATGAAGTTTGAGATGCTCAGAGTGTCATGGTCCCTGTAATACAAAGATGAGTAGGGGATGATCCCTAATCTAGTAGGAACTCAGGGTGATGTGGGAAAATAGATATGCAACAAAAACTTACACTTCACCGTAAGAAGTGATACAGTGAAACATGTCTTCAGCATTAAGGGATCCAGACATGGAAGCTGATGCCTGTGCTTAGGAGAAATTGTGATGACCTTGAGAGGATGCTTGTTAAGAAAAGTTTCTCTGTTTCTTTTTTTTAAGATTATATCTCAGATTTGGCATTTAACTCCATAGATGTCCTCAGGAAAAACCACTTTCTTTAATACATAGGCAAAAGTTGGTTTGTTCCACTGAATGTATGTCACAATTTTTTTTCCAGGGCTCATAGGGATTGTTCCCTGGTAGAAATATTTTCAGTAGCTTGATATTCAAGTTATAAATATGAGAGCATTTTAAGGGTAGTTTTTATTCAGAAAAATGATTATTCAGAGTTTAGTATATAAAAATTAATGTTCAGTATATTAAAATTGAATATACTATACATTTAAGTGATAAATATTTGGTTCTTAAGTTCAGCTTGTAAATATTATCTTAATTAAAAGTCTAGCAAATTTTAACATTACTTTTATGGAAATTCAAAAACATTTGTAAAATAAACACCCTTTAAGCCTTTAAAAGGCATTTATACATTTAACACATGTGATTTTCCTATTAAATGCTGTATCAAACACTTGTGTGATTTAATAAAGGAAATTCTTCCCAGATTCTTAATTGTTCTAAATCTAATGGAATATAAATGTGAATTAACTTAAATATTCTTATATTATATATAAAGTTAGATTTCAACTAGTCTAAGTGTCTTATATAATTATACATTTTAAATTTATGAGGTTGACTTTTTACTCCGGTAGGTCGAATTTTCTTTCACATTATGAACACTTAAAGTAACCAAGTAACTTCAAGCTTTTAAATGTAGAAATATTAATTATAGCAGCTGATATTGCTAGAACACCATTTTCTAGACTTACAGACCTTGTGGGAATTTCACTAGTTTACATATACTTGTGTGTATATATACGTGTGTGTGTGTGTGTGTGTGTGCGCGTGTGTGGTTCTATGAAATTTTATCCCACGTATAAATTCATGTAACTACCACAGTCAGGACACAGAATGGTTCCATCACTACAAAGACACAGTCTCTTGCTATCCTTTTAGGAGGAAACCTATTTTATTTACTTTTGTCCTGCCAAAGCACTGCACAATGTCAGGTACATGACAGACATCCAATAAAATATTTGCTAAATATACCAGTACATGACTAAATAGGACTAGGAGAATGTACCCAATTTGTTTGGATAAAGAAACAATCTGTTTACCAGACTTCAGTTTCTTTAACAAATTCCATCTCACGATGACTGACTTGCAAAGAACACAAAATTGTCAGTTACCAAGTCTCATAGAAACGTTGCATCACTAATTAATCTGAATCTTGTAATCAAGACTTTGCCGACTATTCCTTGGTGGTCCACTGGTTAGAATTCTGCACTGCCACTGTAGGCGGCACAGGTTCGATCTATGGCCAGGGAACTAAAAAAAAAGCAAAGAAAAACCTTTGCCAACCTGTAAAGCTTACACCTCTTGAGGTCTCAATACACCTCAATAAACAATGTGTCCATATAGCTACAAGTTTTCAATAAATGACATGAAATCCATATGGATAAGTTATGTGAAATGTCTTTTGGACACCCTCTGGGATCCAGACCAGAGAATGGAAGCAGCCTGACCGGAAAGTCAGAGCTCCAGGGCTGTGAGGCCTGACTTCCTCTTGGTTCCGGTTACTAATACTGTCCCAGAGCAAACAGAAATATGACCCTCCATTAACTTGCTTTAGACTGACAACAATAAAATTTCCCCTAATGGTACTAGGGGGAGATCGACTACTCCTGCAAGATATTTGCACATTGTTGGCTGTTTCTTGACCTCAAGATATCTTTTTGGAAGCATTTAAAGAACTAAGGAAAGAAATTGCCCTTTAAGTCGACCTTATGACAGAATGAGGTGGGAAAATAATTACACTGCATACCAGGCCTTACCTTTGCACAGAATAACTACATGACAAATACTAAAGCAAACACACTGGAAGAATACCATAATATTCATTCGCCTCGTTTCTGATAAGAAAGTTTTATGCATTTTTATATCTTTAAAACCTTTGTTTTGCAGGGTTTGCTCTAGCCGGTTGCCTCTTACTCACCGTGTGTGGAGACTGAGTCACTTTGGAATCCATTTTTCTTGAGTTACTTGAGGTGTAGCACGCAGTGCATTTTGCATTAGGAACCCCAGGTACCACCTGTTTCTGTAAATGATTGATTTCCATGGATCTGTTCCTTTAATTGATTTGATATTTACTTAAGAAAGTTCTTTCTTTGCTTGCCCTGTCAGCCCTCTCTGAGAGCTTTTGTAAAGTATGTCGCCATCATAAATAGGCAGGTTCCTTCCCAGACCAGTTGTTCCTCTGATTGTGCTGGGTCTTTGTTGCTGTGTGCAGGCTTTCTCTAGTTGTGGTGAGCAGGGGTTTCTCATGGTGGCTTCTCTTGTTGCAGAGCATGGGCTCAGTAGTTGCAGGTCAGTCTCTAGAGGACAGGCCCAGTAGCTGTGGTGCACGGGGTTTTGTTGCTCTGCAGCATGTGGAAACTTCCTGGACCAGGGATCAAACCTGCGTCCCCTGCATTGGCAGGCAGATTGTTATCTACTGTACTGCCAGGGAAGTCTACATGGATTTTAAATAAAAGCATCTTTAGAAAGTCTTTTGCTAGTTTTATTGATTCTAAAATTCAATCTAAATAAAAGTAGGGTGATTGCTATGAAAACTGAGTTGTGGCAAGCTCTGTACCAGCCCTCCCAACCACACTGCTAGACTGAAGCCATTCTGGAGGGCTACTGGATATGGAAATTGTGAGGCAAAGTCCTCTAACTGGGAGGCCGGTAAGTCTAGAGTGCCGTAGTGTCCCCAGCCCTCTGGGTAACAGTGATTCTAAGGTCTTAAAGTAATTTGTGTGTATTCAGTCTTCGTTCCAGGTCACTCTGGTAGTGAGGCTTGTATGGAGCATGCTCTTTGAGTTGAATGTTTCAGTTTCATGGAGCTGGTTGAAAAGTCCAGGCCCTGAAGATAGGGCTTGGAGAAGAGACCTCCCTATTCTGTACCTGCTTCTCTTTTTCAGCAGCAACCAGAAGCTGTTCAGTCCCTTTTCACTACCTTTTCTCTCTGGGTTAAAAGTGCTGCAAAATAATATTCCAAGAAGCACCTATGCTGTTTGTCTTAAGCTCACTTAAAAGGAGAGTGGTTTTTATATGTAGTTACCAAGACCAAGATCATCAGACCAAAAAAGAGCTGAGAAAGAAAATTGCCTTCCAAAGCTTCCAGCCATTTGCAGCCACTGGCTCTTGTTGGTACCCGTAGCTTACGTCTGCAGATCACTCCAACCCAGAGCCCCTGGCTGCAGTCTTCTAGTTGGCACTGAGAACTGAAGGGACTTACTGAATGTCAACTTTTCTTCGAGAAGGTCACGATGCAGGGGAAATCCTATTCAGCCTTCCAGGGAACTTCCAGAGCTATGGACTGGCGGCCTCATTACTTAGGCAATTAGACGTGCTTTCCAAATGTCTGTGCTTCCTTTTGCCCTTGTCGACACGAGTGTTTGCCCAAAGGTAGCTCTCTGCTTTATCCTTGCTTTTGAGGAGGAAAGCATTGTTAGTGGAGAGGGCAGACTGAGGGCAGAGAATTGCTCATTTTTCTACATCATGGAAAATAGAGGATATGCTGGAAACGTATCCTTTCAACTGGCTTAATCCTTTCAGTAAGGCTGGTTTCAATGAGATCCATTGTGTTCAGTCCTTACTTGAGAACATGATAAAAATGGAGAAAAATAGAACACTTAGAGGACTACGTCTCTAGAACTGGAGTGAAAAGCAGAGTTGAGGTAATTGTCTAGATAATCCAAGAAAAACCAAAGAGAAACAAAATAAAACCTACTGCTGTTGAGGAGGGGGAAAAAAAAGAGAAAAAAGCAGCGTTAGGAACCTGCACGATCTAGTCTGTTTCTCTGCATTGTTCAAATTCACCAGCTCTGCATCTATATTTACTTTTTCTACACAGACTGAGCTTAAGTTATGTCGAAGAGTTTTTTTCCCCCAATATTATCTCAAGTACTACCTCCCAAATGCCTCTGCTTCAAAGTATTCCTCTTTGCCCTATTTCCCAGTAAGAAAGAAAATAGATCTCACCATAGATTTATACGTATTTTTCCAGAAGACAACAGTATAAAAAATAGATGGCTCTGGGGGTCAGAGAGATTTCTTTTTCGTTTGTTTCTGTGACTTCCCCTTAGCAGGTTGCTAAAGGCTGGAGATGGTTTATCTCCACCCTCTCATGTTTTAAACCTGTTGCTTTATGCTTGGCTAAGTGCCTGTCATGTGTGTTGGTTGCCAGCACAACAGCTTGGCTCATTTGGAAAATCAAGAAATCCAATTTCCTCCAAGATTTCAGCTGGTAATATTCCACTGGATGCAACTGAGACACTGCTTGACTTGGAGATGCCGTCCTGGCCAGAGTTCTTAGACTGGCTTCCCACGTTGGGATCACTACTGGTCTCTCAGATTACACTCCCTGACCATGTTGTTTTAAAGGCACTGTTTCTCTCATCACCCCTCCCCCATGAACTCAAACCTTTCATTCATTCATCTTATTTTTCCTTCTGCCTCTTTCTTAGCATACCCAGTCACTGAGTCCCATGGATTCTTTTTCCTGCAAAGTTTCCCTTGCACTAATCTTTTATTTTATTCCCATTCCCTGAGTTTGGGTTCCTATTTTCTTATCCCTCTTAATGATCCTCTGCTTTCTTCAATCTCATCCATTTGGCTTTTTTCTCCACAAATTGATTTCATTTTGTATTGGTTGTGTTGTTTTCTGGTGCACAACGAAGTGAATCAGCTGTATGTATACATACGTCCCCTCACTCTTGGACCTCCCTCTCACCCCTTCCATCCCAACCCTCTAGGTCATCACAGAGCACCAAACTGAGCTCCCTGAGCTATACAGTGAGTTCCTACCTGCTGTCTATTTTACACATGCTAATATATAAAATCTCAATCTCTCAGTTCATCCCACTCCCTTTCCCCCCTCCACTGTGTCCATACATTCATTTTCTACATCTGCACCTCTATTCCTGCCCTGCAAATAGGTTCATCTGTATCATTTTTTTAGATTCCACATTATGTGTCAATATATGATATTTGTTTTTCTCTTTCTGACTTACTTCATTCAGTATGACAGATTCTAGGTCCATGTCTCTATAAATGACCCTATCTCATTCCTTTTAATGGCTCAGTAATATTCCAATAAATATATATGTATCATATCTTCTTTATCCATTCATTTGTCGATGGACATTTAGGTTGCTTCCATGTCCTAGCCACAAATCAAGAGTCACCCATTCCTAATCTATCCAAACTAAATGCCAAAACAACCTTCCTTGATGCTTTTCTTAATTGAATGGTATTTTATTTTTTGCACAAACATCTTTTACAACTTCTTGCCACCAAAAAGACTTGCCCAAATCCCTTACCCTGGTGTTGAAAGCTTTTGTCAGCTTGGTTCTGATGACTTTGGAGCCTCAAGTGAAGAGTCAGCTCCAAGAAGCTGGGTGTCTTGTCTTTCTGTGTGAAATGCTTTTCCTCCTCTTGCTCATCCATCAAAGCCCTAACCATCTCTCAAGGCTAGATAAGACATCCCAATTTTTCCAGGAAGGTTTTTCTGATTACCTTGGAAGGAAGTGGCCATCTTTGATCTGGAGTCACAGAATCTTAGAGTTTGAAGGCATCTGGAGGATGCTGAGTCCTACTTTTTACCCTGAAGCACATACTTTGACCTTTGCTTGAGCATGTCCAAGATGGGGACCACACATAGCAGCTCTTTGCATTTGGGGGCCAATGTTATTAATGGGGGTTTCCCAGATGCCACTATGGTAAAAAATCCACCTGCCAATGCAAGAGATGCAGGAAACGTGGGTTCAGTCCCTGGGTTGGGAAGATGCCCTGGGGGATAAAATGACAACCTACTCCAGTATTCTTGCCTGGAAACTCCCATGGACACAGAAGCCAGGAGGGCTACAGTCCACGGGGTCACAAAGAGTTGGACATAACTGAGTGACTGAGCATATTATTAATGGGAATTTCTTTATCTTACTCTCTCTCTCTGGGATAATTTCTTTCTCCTTGTATCTTACTCATTTGTGTTCGGTCCTTGGGAGCAATACAAAAATACCATCCTTTTCCTATATCAAAGCCTTTCAAATATTTGTTGAAAGCTGTCATAGCTATTTTGATTAATCTAAATAAAACCTCATTTCTTTAATTATTTCTTTTTTAAATGCTACTTTGATACAATTTTAAAGGTTACTTTCTATTTTTAGCTATTACAAAATACTGGCTATATTCCTTGTGTTACACAATACATCTTTGAGCCTATTTTACATCCAATGGTTTGTACCTTCCAGTCCCCCACCCCAGTTCTTTTCTTTTTTTTCCTTACAATAAATCAACTTTATTTATTTTTATTTTTGGCCGCACTGGGTCTTCACTGCTGTACATAAGCTTTCTCTACTTGAGGTAAGTCAGGGCTACTCTCTAATTACAGCATGTAGGGGCTTCTCACTGTTGGGGTTTCTCCTGTTGTAAAGTGCAGGCTCTAGGGTGCACGGGCTTCAGTAGTTGTGGCACATGGTCTCAGTTGCCCCGGAGTATGTGGAATCTTCCCAGACCTGGGATCAAACCCATGTCCCCTGCATTGACAGGCAGAGTCTTAACCAATGGACCACAAAGGAAGTCCCACCTCAGTTATTTCTGTATTAAAGTGGTTTTGAAATCACCCTCCATCTTGGCTAATTTTTTTTTTTTTTTTTGCCATTCCATATGGCTTGTGGGATCTTAGTTCCCCGACCAGGGATTGAGTCTTAACCACTAGAAAGCCAGGGAATTCCCCATCTTGACTCTTTCATCTGGAGGTGTACCAGGAGTGGTGACAATAATCTTAAAATATAGAGTCCAGGAAAAACACAACTTTGCTGATCCACAGTATTCATTCCAGAGAACTTCATATGCTTGTGCTGCTCATTTGGCTCATTACGCATTGTAGCATATACAGAGTTTTTAGCCACAGAGGAAGGAGGGACTATGCCTTTGTATTTGCTTGTCAGCTGGATGATCAGCCCTGGAAAAAGCAACAACTTGGACCTGAAGGCCCAGAATCGAGTAGGTTTCCAATAGTTGATTGTGAGAAACTAACTCAAGTGATGAACATTGCTAAATCTAGTGCTCACTTCTCAGCTCATAGATTGTTTGATCTCTTGGCAGCATCAGCAGTGTTTTTACTTTTTAATATTTTTTGACTGTGCGGCATGCAGGATCTTAGTCTCCTGCAATGAAAGCACAAAGTCCTAGCCACTGTACCACCAGAAAATTTCCAGCATTGACACTATTAACCACCTTCTCTTTCTGGACACTCTTCCTTTGGTTTTCATGACAGTCTACTCTGTGGGTTTTCTCCCTAACTTTCTCACTTTTTAGTCAGCTTTGTAATTTTTCTTTGTTGTTGATTTTCCTTGGGGCTCTTCTAATACCCTTTTCCCTGTTACTTCTTTATCCTCACTGTCCCTTCTCTTTGGTGGTGTCCATCTTCTCAGGCACAGATCACTGTCATTATCTCCTACAGTCAGATTTTGGAAGCTTGGAATGCATAAAAATGGTTCAACTTTGAAATCTTCTCCTAGGGGGTGCAAAACAGTGGAAGAAAGACAAAGGAAGAGATTTTAGAGATATTTGGAAGGTGGAATTGAGTGGCTCAGTGGTAAAGAATCTACCTGCCAATGCAGAAGATGCAGGTTCAATCCCTTGATCGGGAAGATCCCCTGGAGAAGGAAATAGCAACCCACTCTAGCATTCTTGCCTGGGAAATCCCATGGACAGAAAAACCTGGTGGGCTACCGTCCATGGGGTCGCAGAGTCCGATCGGCATAGCCACTGAGCACGCGTGAAGAAAATTGGTGACCTTAACCCTTTACTGGATTCTAGGATGAGAACAGTGAAAGCAAGCATGAGGAGTGATGGGTAATGCTAACATTCTTAGCTCCAGGTGGTATGTGTGTGTGTGAACCTGAAGGGGGGGGGTGTTGGGAGATCACATTGCACACATCACAGTCCTCATCAGAGTGCTCGCTGCACTGTATTGTAGTCACATGTTGACCTGTGTAACATGTACAGCAGACACGGCAGACTCTGGGAGGGCGAGGACTGAGCACGTGTCTATGGTGTTCATGGTTGGATACCCTTTTCCTTGCACAGGGCTTGGGATACTCCAAGTGCCTAATATAAAACTGCTCTAAAATAGGTAAACAGCAAGATCTTACTGTGTAGCACAGGGAACTACAGTCAATATCTTGTAATAAGCTGTAGTAGAAAAGAATCTGAAAAAGAATCTATACATTCTGATATGTATATATATTCAAATATATATTTCTGAATCACCTTGCTTTACACCAGAAGCACAACATTGTAAATCAACTATACTTTGACATAAAAAATAAAGAATATATTATTGTTGAATGAGTGAATGAGTTCTTGTAGTTTAATATCACAGATTGTGATGTTTAAAAATATCTCTTTAGAAAAAGGCTTGGCGGTGGCAGTTTAAGATGAATCAGGAAAGAACCTGCTGTCACATCTTGCTGCATATAACTGAAGTTACAAAATAGAAGGAAAAAAAGACAAAAGATGGAACTTTAAAATGTATGGCATTAGCTGAACATCAAGAAATGATGTAACACATTGGAGCCAATCAGTGAAGTGCTGAGTGTCTATTATGGGCCAGATTCTGTGTTAGAGTCAGTGAGTAGTAATCAAACATCTGTGTTTGATCAGGAAAGGCCTGGTTTACGACCATTGTGCCAAATGAATTATTAAAAATACTCTCATACTCTAAAGTGTTTTTATCAGGACAATATGTTAACTGATCACACTAACCCTGGGGAATGCAAGTAATTTCAATTCAAATTAAGAAAGACAGTTGTAATTAATATTGGGCTAGATGGGATTGTGCTTCCCAGGTGGTGCTAATGGTAAAGATCCTGTCTGCCAATTTGGGAGACCATCCCTCGGTCGGGAAGATCCCCTGGAGGAGGGCATGGCAATCCACTCCAGCATTCTTGCCTGGAGAATCTCGTAAAAAGAGGAGCCTGGTGGGCAACAGTCCCTGGGGTTGCACAGAGTTGAACACAACTGAAGCAACTTCACACCAAGCACACGGATGGGATTCAGAGCATCAGCAGAAAGGCTCGCAGGGATTTAGGGCTGTCATGAGGAACTTCACCCCAGAGAAGTGCTGGGAGAAAAAAACCAAATCTCAAACTCCAAAAAGAGTCAATAAATCTCTAAAAAGAAGATCAAGTGGTTGATCTAGACAGGAACCTAAAATGGGGTCATCTTCAAGAAGTTGCCATCTCCTCTTTCCTTGGTTTGAAATTCCCACTGAAAGAGTCATCCCTTGGGTTTCTACAAAAAAGATGTGGGGAAAGGGGAGAGTCTTATTTTCAGAATGCTTCTATTTTTTCCCTATTAAATGATAGTCTTAGTGATATAGAATTCTATTATTTCCTGTTGACCAGTCGTGAGACAGTGGTATTAAGTGAATAGTTACATAATCACAACAGTAAAAGTTGTTCATCAGTTCAGAATGTTACTATTTTTTAAAAAAATTATTTTATGGATGTACAATTGATTTATCATGTGTTAATTACTGCTGTATAGCAAAGTGATTCAGTTATACATATATACATTCTTTTTTATATTCATCCCTATTATGGCTTATTATAAGATATATAAGATATTGAATATAGTTTCCTGTATTATACAGTATGACCTTGTTGTTTACCCATTCTATGTATAATAGTTTGCATCTGCTAATCCAAAACTCCCAATCCAGTCCTCCTCTACTCCCTCTCCTGTCTTGGCGACCACAAGTCTGTTCTCTATGTCTGTGAGTTTGTTTCCATTTTGTAGATTCATTTGTGTCACATTTTAGATTCTACATATGAGCAGTGTCATATGGTATTTGTCTTTCTCTTTCTGACTTACTTCACTTAGGATGATAATCTCTAGTTCCATCCATGTGGCTGCAAATGGCATTATTTCATTCCTTTTTATGTCTGAGTAATATTCCGTTGTAAACATATACACACCACATCTTCTTCCCCTCAGAATGCTACTGTTACAGAGCAGTGTGGCCAGAGAAGGACTGAGACCACTGCTTCTATTCTTGTAAAGCTTTTTCTCATTGACTGATGATCAGCGATAGCAAGTTTGAAGTCTGCTTGGTTTTCACCTTGGCAGGGAACAGAGTAGATGAGAAGGTACAGACCCTGGGGAAGCTTGATTAAAACTGACAATAGCCTGGGCCCAATGTGAGCCTTGAAAGCGCCGATGAGTCCTACAGACCTGAGAGAGCTGAAAAAATTGTAACTGGAGGGAGGCGGCCATGAGAGAGGCGCCCAAATGAAACAAGTGTGATGATGTGGAGGATTTTTTTCATGGGAATTCTAAAGGGGCTGTCTCTCATGATAAAGACAGAGACACACACTGATGAACAGGAAGCTGAGTATCCCAGCAGCGGATCGCCCCAGAGGAGTGCTGGAAGAGTGTGCAGAGAGGGAGAGAGTTTCTCAAGTGCTTTGAAAGGGAAACCAGGGGAGAAGGAGTGAAGGGTCTAAAGAGGATTTTTAGGAAATTTTAGGAATTCTGGGAGAGGCATAGGTTTTACTAACTTCACCCAATAGCATGGATGCTGGCAAGGATCTGGGGATCTCTGTGTAGGCCAAGCACATAATTTGTATTGTTATTTTTCAACAGAATAAAGATCATGGATCTAATCCGTCAGATATAATCCATATTAATCTATAACCCATATTAAGATATAGTCCTGAATAAAATCTAAAGCATTACTGAAGTCACATGGCCCAGTCTCTCAGATTTTGCAACCCCATGGAATGTAGCTCGTCAGGCTCCTTTGTCCGTGAAATTCTCTAGGCAAGAATACTGAAGTGGATTGCCATTTCCTTCTCCAAGGGATCTTCTCATCCCAGGAATTGAACCTGCATCTCTTTCATCTCCTGCATTGGCAGGAGCAATCTTATCATTGTGCCACCTGGGAAGCCCGAAGTCACATGACTTCTTGTTAACTATCTATCTCTTCATTAATAAATAATAAAATAGATATTTTTGTGTGTGAGTGTGAAGAGGACTCCGTAAAAATTTCAGAAGCAGAAAGGTGATGAACTCAGGTTTCCTTATTCCTGGAGAAGGGAAAGACTACCCGCTCTAGTACTCTGGCCTAGAGAATTCCATAGACTGTATAGTCCATGGGGTTGCAAAGAGTTGGGCACACTGAGTGACTTTCACTTTCACTTCCTTATTAATCTCTCTGTCTTTTTCTACTTCATATATCATTGTAATCATTGTACAGTGTTGAAATTTCCTGTAGAAACGGCACACAGATTTTGCTTTTAATAAAAAACCCAGAAGCTCTTTCTGACATAGGAATTTGATGTCTTCTTTGCACTTTCTCTGGGAAGATGAGAAAAATAAAGGGGCTGATGCATGTTTAGGGCATGTCTTGGAGGCTTTTGTTGACTATGAAAATGTTAAAAATATAGATAGGCAAAAGAAAACTTACTTCTTGATGTACTCTGGGTTTATATCTGTTCAGTTCAGTTCAGTTCAGTCATTCAGTCGTGTCCGACTCTTTGCGACCCTATGGACTGCAGCACACCGGGCTTTCTTCTCCATCACCAACTCCCAGAGCTTACTCAAACTCACATCCATCGAGTCAGTGATGCCATCCAACCACCTCATCTCATTCTCTGTTGTCCCCTTCTCCTCCTGCCTTCAATCTTTCCCAGCATCAGGGTTTTTTTCCAGTGAGAAAGTTCTTCACAAGGGCCAAAGTATTGGAGCTTCAGCTTCAACATCAGTCCTTCCAATGAATACTCAGGGTTGATCTCCTGTAGGATGGACTGGTTTGATCTCCTTGAACTCCAAAGAACTCTCAAGAGTCTTCTCCAACACCACAGTTCAAAAGCATCAATTCTTCAGCACTCAGCTTTCTTTATAGTCCAACTCTCACATCCATACATGACTACTGGAAAAACCATAGCTTTGACTAGACGGAACTTTGTTGGCAAAATAATGTCTCTGGTTTTTAATATGCTGTCTAGGTTGGTCATAGCTTTTCTTCCAAGAAGCAAGCATCTTTTAATTTCATGGCTGCAGTCACCATCTGCAGTGATTTTGGAGCCCCCAAAATAAATTCTGTCACTTTTTCTATTGTTTCCCCATCTATTTGCCATGAAGTGATGGGACCAGATGCCATGATCTTAGTTTTTTGAATGTTGAGCTTTAAGCCAACTTTTTCACTCTTCTCTTTCACTTTCATCAAGAGGTTCTTTAGTTCTTCTTCACTTTCTGCCAAAAGGGTGGTGTCATCTGCATATCTGAGGTTATTGATATTTCTCCCGGCAATCTTGATTCCAGCTTGTGCTTCATCCATCCTGGTATTTCTCATGATGTACTCTGCATGTAAGTTAACTAAGCAGGGTGATAATATACAGCCTTGACGTACTCCTTTTCCTATTTGGATCCAGTCTGTTGTTCCATGTCCAGTTCTAACTGTTACCTCTTGACCTGCATACAGATATCTGTGGCAATTAGCTAATCATGTTGTGTTTGTTCTTTGTAATGCTGATGTCCCTCTCATAGCATCCTTCTTTCCTCTGCTCTCCGGTTCAGTTGGGTTAGAAGATTTACTCTTGTAATGCTTTCTGTTTCCTGATAACATTTAAGGACTGTGATGTGGCTATGTGCATGAGTATTGATGTTCCGGCTTCTTTCACCAAACATATTGTCAATTTCCCCACATCATTCAAATTTTCATTTAAAATGACTGTTTCCCTAGAATCCCATATGTATATCTTATCATTCATTAAACTCTTTCGTGGAGCATAGTGGGTTACAGTCCATGGGACTCCTGTACATGACTGAGCAGAGCATAGCAGCAAATTCTTTCGTGGGTAATTTCTAAGATTTTGCCATTAGAAACAATTCTGTGGTCTACAAGGTTGTGGGATCAGGTTGTCCTCCTCCATCCCGGATTATTATTCTGGTTGTAGTAGTCTGACATGCTCAGGGCACCACTTCCTCACCCTCTGCCCATGTGCTCAGAATGGGACTCAGGAGTTGAGCCTATGGTCTGCTCACCGGCTTCCCCTACCTATATTAGTTGATGGCTCAGCAATGGGCTTGTGAGCCAGTCAGAGCCAACTACATGCACTGATTCCTTGGCTGAGACTCCTGAGAGACTCACACTCTCTCCTCCAGGATTTACAACGAGAGGCCAGGAAAGTGATACCGCTGACACTGTCTCGCCACCGCAGGGAGCCTCAGAATGACACCCATGAGGAAAGTAGAGCAGAACCCAAAGACAGAAGCCACAGAAAACAGCAACAACAACAAAACAGACAAAACCTGCATCTAGACAAAGTCATTTGACTTCTGGCTTCAGTCCTGTTAGGCACCTTGACTTTTCATATATTGAACCACTAAATCCTATACCTAGTCCCCTGCCCCCTAGTACACATCTGTTTGCCTTGAGATCCCTGTTGTAACCTCTTTGTTCACATATCTTGTTTTGAGTTTTCATTGATTTTTTTCCCTTTATTTTTTAATTGAAGCATCAAAGTTGTGTTATTTTCAGGTGTACAGCAAAGTGATTCAGTTATACACACACACATATATGTATATAAATCTATTCTTTTTCAGATTGTTCACAGATCTTTGACCTCCTAGCAAATAGCAGCTGATACGTGCTGAGTGCTTTCCTTCTGAGCACCGTCATGTAAAAGGTTTTTCCATTTGTGATCACATTTAGTCCTTCTAATAATCATCACAAATGGCTACTATTACCATCTTCACTTTACACATAAGAAAACTAAGGCTCAGAGAAAAGAGGAGAATAAAACACAAGTGCAAAGTCACAAGCTAGCAAACAGCAGAGCCAGGATTCAATCCTCGGTTTATTCCAGGGCCAAGGATACATCACATCTACTTTTCTGCTACTCCTAACTTCCTTTATTCATTCCTTATGAACAAAATGAACTTTTATATGGAATCATAAGGACTCAAGCACGTAAAGCCTCTGTGAAGAGCAGTGTAAAGAGTTAAAGGTTTTGATCCTGGAGCAGGATATAAGAAAATAAAAGGCTAGGTTTTAGAAAGAGCAAAACAGAAAGGGTCTGAGAAAAGTCCAGAGATAAAGTTTAGTCTGCTCAGAGCTGAGAGTTCATGTGGAAACATGAGTGATGAGATTGAATCAGATTTTGAATTCTACTTTAAAAAGTCTAATTGTGGTATTAGTAGCAATGGGGAGCCCTTGATTACTTCAGAAAGTGTGAAAGACCCTTGATTAGGTGGCTCCATGATCCATGCATGTTCATGTACTTGTGGCTTCCCTCCACACTGATTTCAGGTGGCTATTTAGATTATGTTATGTCAGTCATGTCTGACTCTTTGTGATCCCATGGATTGAAGCATGCCAGGCTTCCCTGTCCTTCACCATCTCCCAGAATTTGCTCAAACTCATGTCCGTTGAATTGGTGATGTCATCCAACCGTCTCATCCTCTATTAGCCCCTTCTCCTTCTGCCTTCAGTCTTTCCCAGCATCAGGGTCTTTTCCAGTGAGTTGACTCTTCTCATCAGGTGGCCAAATTATTGGAGCTTCAGCTTCAGCACCAGTCCTTTCAATGTATATTAAGGGTTAATTTCCCTTAGGATTGCCTGGTTGGATCTCCTAGCTGTCCAAGGGACTCTCAAGAGTCTTCTCCAATACCACAGTTCTTTAGCAGACATCACGTAAATGGAAGCCTGTTGAGCACTGGCACGTTTGGGTTTATCCTCCTGGAAGCCTCTTTCTTAGAACCCAACTGTCAACTGTGAAGAAGCCCAAACAGCCACAGAGAAAGGTCCATGGAGAGAAGAGGTCACCTGGCTGACAGCCTCAGCTGTGCTCCTGCTGGCATCTACCAGCTCTTGACAGCCACGTGAAATGAGGTCATTTTGGATGTTCCAGCCATCCTAGTCATTCCAACAGGGAGCCAAAGAATCACCCAGCCAGCCCTTAACATGGTGAAAAACAATTAATTGCCATTGCTCTAGGCCACAGAGTTTGGAGTGGTTTGTGATATAATAGATCAGTAACACAGTTCAAGCTGGTTTTAGAAAAAGCAGAGGAACCAGAGATCAAATTGCCAACATTCACTGGATCATCGAAAAAGCAAGAGAGTTCCAGAAAAACATCTATTTCTGCTTTATTTACTATGCCAAAGACTTTGACTGTGTGGATCACAATAAACTGTGGAAAATTCTGAAAGGGATGGGCATACCAGACCACCTGATCTGCCTCTTGAGAAACCTGTATGCAGGTCAGGAAGAAACAGTTAGAACTGGACATGGAACAACAGACTGGTTCCAAATAGGAAAAGGAGTATGTCAAGGCTGTATATTGTCATCCTGCTAATTTAACTTATATGCAGAGTACATCATGAGAAACGCTGAGCTGGAGGAAGCACAAGCTGGAATCAAGATTGCTGGGAAAAATATCAATAACCTCATATATGCAGATGACACCACCCTTATGGCAGAAAGTGAAGAAGAACTAAAGAACCTCTTGATGAAAGTGAAAGAGGAGAGTGAAAAAGTTGGCTTAAAATGCAACATTCAGAAAACTAAGATCATGGCATCTGGTCCCATCACTTCATGGCAAATAGATGGGGAAACGGTGGAAACAGTGGCTGACTTTATTTTTCTGGGCTCCAAAATTACTGTGGATGGTGATTGCAGCCATGAAATTAAAAGACACTTGCTACTTGGAAGGAAAGTTATGACCAACCTTGATAGCATATTAAAAAGCAGAGACATTACTTTGCCAACAAAGGTCCTTCTAGTCAAGGCTGTGGTTTTTCCAGTGGTCATGTATGGATGTGAGAGTTGGACGGTGAAGAAAGCTGAGTGCCAAAGAACTGATGCTTTTGAACTGTGGTGTTGGAGAAGACTCTTGAGAGTCCCTTGAACTGCAAGGAGATCCAACCAGTCCATCCTGAAGGAGATCAGTCCTGGGTGTTGATTGTAGGCACTGATGTTGAAGCTGAAACTCCAATACTTTGGCCACCTGATGTGAAGAGCTGACTCATTGGAAAAGACCCTGATGCTGGGAAAGATTGAGGGCAGGAGGAGAAGGGGACGACAGAGGATGTGATGGTTGGATAGCATCACCGACTCAATGGACATGAGTGTGGGTAAACTCCGGGAGTTGGTGATGGACAGGGAGGCCTGGCGTGCTGCGGTTCATGGGGTCGCAAAGAGTCGGACACGACTTAACGACTGAACTGAACTGAACACAGTTGAGAGTGGTCTTCTTGCTTGCCATCCCCCATCCCTTCTTCCTTCCAGCAAACATGAAGGGCTCTGCGGACAATGCAAAGATCAAGAGAAGGAAGCCTCAGGATAGCTGTCCTAAAGGAGCATGGTGATCCTTGCCCCTCTGGCTCTGCCGCTTCTTTCTGAGCTTCAGACTTTCATTCACAGTGGGTTATCAATATTTCCAAAGCAGAATTCAGTTTCTTCCACTTGAAACTCCCCTTTCTCTCCTATCTTCTTGTTGGTTACTGGTATTGCCATGTACCAGTAGAAGTACCAAGGTAGAAATTTCAGGCTCCTTTTGACCCTCCTTTCACGATTGGCCCCCATGTTCAGTTACCAGCCTTCACTGCTGCAGATATTGCACTGGAGATGGGGGAGCCTGGATACCAATGGATCTCATGCAGCCACTCTCGTAGAGGCCATGGCCACTGGGAGCATTGTAGCTGAGGCACTGACATGTTCTCGAAAAGAACGGGTAGCTAGGCCTCTAGCCAATGTGTAGATTTACCTCCGGAGCCAGCGGTTCTTCCCCCTTCCTCCACCTCCTGTCTTGGCAGGATGAAGACTCAGCTGCACTCAAGGCAGGGTAGACACAAAGGAGACTGCACTCCTTGTAGGCTTAGAAGTTTATCCTCCTTTGTGCAGGACCTAGACCAAGGGCTTCCCAGGTGGCACTAGTGGTAAAGAATCCACCACCCAATGCAGGAGACATGAGACCCAGGTTTGATCCCTGGGTTGGGAAGATCCCTCAGAGCAGGGGATGGCAATCCACTCCAGTATTCTTGCCTGGAGAATCCCATGGATGGAGAAGCCTGGTGGGCTTTGGTCCACAGGATCACAAAGAGTCAACTGAAATGACTTGGCATGCAGACTAAAGGCACACATTTTCCAAAGAATGTTTTGAAAAGTCCAAAGCATATTTAATTAATATAAAATTGAATCATTTGTGCTACATTTAGAGTGTGTTAGATTATGAGCAGGATGCAGTATCCTGGCACTTTGTTAGACAGGTGATCTGACTTCATTGCTTTCTTCTGGACCCACAATAATGCCATACGAATGAGAAGCCAGGTATCATTCTTAGGTGATTTTTTTTTTTCTCCATAGGCCAGAGATGACTTATCTTTCCTGTTCAGTGCTAGAAGAGGGAGTCAAAAGAGCCAGGCTAGGAGCAGCTGCTTGTCTCTGTGGCATCTCAGTGTGTGTTATAGGTGTCTCCCTAGGGTGGCAACAGGTGATACCCCTTCTTCTGGGTGGATGCTCTTCCCCTCCTGGAGCAGACTACTTGGCCACCTCGCTTCCTCACCTTTTGTATGGAGCAGAGAATGACCATGTGTTCTTCTATCTCTCCTGGGGTTCTAATGCACTGCAGCCATCAGCAAGTTGTGTGACTTCACATCTCTGCATCTGGGTTTCTTGTGTCTGGCGTCAGAAGACCTAGAGAGGGAGCAGTGGGGGGTAGTCTTACCTCCTCCTCTTGGTCACAGCATGACCTTGAATAAGTCCTTGATTTCAGAAGGCACTCATTTTCTGGTTTGGAAAATGGAGGCAGGTAAATCAGCGAATCTGTAAGGATCTCCTTCCAGATTCAAAAAGCTTGTATACGCTGTGGAAAACAAGGCACATATTCAGACACTTCCAGTTTCCTTACAGGACTTGGTTTTAATAGTCTCCTGCCATCTTCCTCCCCTTATTGCGACTCAGTCAATTAGACTGTGCTTTAGTTTTGTTCTGTTCGTCGAATGAGGATAATAAGAGATGCCTTCGAGGGAGTCAGGGAGGATAAACTAATTAAGGGTCAGAAAGTCCTAGTGGCCGCGTGCCTGTTAAGTGGTCATGATTCTAAACAGATCCTTCTGGCTCCTCAGCCGCTCACTGCCCGAGTGTCTGATGGTCCCATTTATAACATGATGTCCTCTTTTATCAAAACAGACACACGGAGGCACTGAGAGGGTGGATCTCAGAAGCAAAGGCCAGGATGCTGGCTGGGGGGCAGATGGAGGAGGGTAGGAGTCAGGAGCTGAGGGAGGAAGGAATCTGAGTGGAAGCAACTGCTGGCACGATTGAGACTTGGGGACCCCAGTTTGCTGTCTATCGTTGGTAGGATTAGGGAGAGGCAGAAAGGATGACGTGGAGATGGGCAGAAGTGAATTCTGGCTCTGTGCCTGCTGTTGGTGCTCCTGGCTTGGGGTTCCGATCTTTTCTCCTTACTGACCTTGATTGTGTGGGGGTCGGGTGGGTGGGAGGGGGAGAGAAGCCTCGAGAGGGCAGCAATAAGGAAGGCAGAATCTGCTTCCTTAAGAGAACATTGCCCTAGCCAGCTCATTCAACACACCACTAGAGCGTATTGCTTGCTGATCTAAGTTATGTTCTTGATGGTTTGATAGTTCAGAAACTAGAAAGTGTATATTTCAGAACAGAGCATAAACATGAGCCATTGTGTAGGTCAAGTTTTAAATTCTCCTTTGATGCCTTTTCGGTTGAAATTAATTCCTTCTTCCTAACATTTCCCTATTGCTTTTGGGACTGCCATATATTTGAGGTATTGATGTAACTACCATGATAAATTGTAAGCTCCTTGAGAGCAGAGAACGTGTTATTCATTTGTGAGCTTCTTACACTTTTGCAAACTGCTTTCAACATAAAACGTCTTTGATAACCACTGATTAAGTTGAATTGTGTTATGTTATATGAAGAAAGAATTTAGAGAATTGAATAATAGGATTTTAGAATTTTAGGATTTTTGATTTCATTGGATTTATCACTCAGGTAAATGCTATCATTTTTTTTTTTTTTTGCCATTTATTTAACTTCCTTTTAAAAAACATATTTATTTATTTATTTGCCTACACAGAGGAGAGGGGGCGACAGAGGATGAGATGATTGGATGTCATCATTGACTTAATGGATATGAGTTGGAGCAAACACCCAGAGACAGTGAAAGAGGATCTTTCTTAGTTCTCGGTATTTGGGATCTTTGAGAGGCATTGCAGCAGCAAGTGGGATCTATTTCCCTGATCAAGGATTGAACCCAGGCCCCCTGCGTTGGGAGCTTGGAGTCTTAGCCACTGGACCACCAGGGAAGTCCTGATTTAACTTTGTTTGTGAGGCTAGAACTCTCCTTTTGATGTAATAACACAAAATTAGTTTATTTGGTGATCTAATCACATTGCCTCAGAAAGCAGAGGGCAGTGACCTAAGGGAAAAAAGTGAGATGAAATTAATTTTGTTTGGGGGCAAAGAATGAAAGGATGGCAGAGGATGGATAACAGGGCAAAAGTGGCAAAGGAAAAGTTTCACTCACTTTATGAGCTGGCCTTTGGGCAGATTTGATTTTAGTTATGTAACCTCTCACTCAAGTGGCTCACCTCTGCACACACCTTGATATGGAACAACTGAAGTCATTGGTTGCCCTATGTCACCAAACACATTAAATGAAGTACACACTCATTCTGTCTTCTGATTAGGTTGAACTTTGGATAATGATGTATATTGTCAGCAGATCCTTCTGCTACCATTCTTACCACATAATTTACTAAGGAATATTTACCTTTGTACTTAGAGTATCTAGAAGGTAGAGGTATGAGGTTGTAACTTCATGCTGCTGGTAGGCAGAAGGAAAATTTATTGACCCTTAAGTCATAGGCTTTCACCTTGAGTGGCAAAATATATAGCATCGAAGAAATAAAGTGTTCTAGACTTGCCTTGGCCTGAAGAATAAACTTATTTCTTATTTCATAAATGAGGCTACTGATATCCTAAGAGCTTAAATGATATGCCCAACAGTGGAATCAGAATCCAGGCTTAGGGTTCTATGTGCTGGATAGTACTGCTACTTTTCCCTTCTGTCTGGCTTGAATTCATAGAAGTGACCATTTTCTTCTATTTTGCTTTATCTTGGGGTTGCTGTTGTTTTTCAGTCACCGTGTCTGACTCCTTGAGACCCCATGAACTGCAGCATGCCGGGCTTCCTTGTCCTTCATTATCTCCTGGAGTTTGTTCAAACTCATGTCCATTGAGTCGGTGATGCTATCTAACCATCTCATCCTCTGCTGCCCCCTCCTCCTTTTGGCTTCACTCTTTCCCAGCATCAGAGTCTTTTCCAACGGGTCAGTTCTTTGTATCAGGTGGTCAGATTGGTCCAGTAGCTGAAGCTATTGGAGCTTCAAGTTTAGCATCAGTCCTTCTGGTGAATATTCAGAGTTGATTTCCTTTAGGATTGACTGGTTTGACCTCCTTACAGTTCAAGGGACTCTCAAGAATCTTCTCCAGCACCACAGATGGAAAGCATCAATTCTTTGGTTCTCAGCATCACTTTATGGCCCAACTCTCACTTCCGTACATGACTACTGGAAAAACCATAGCTTTGACTATATGGACCTTTGTTGGCAAGTGATGTCTCTGCTTTTGAATATTCTGTCTAGGTGTGTCATAGCTTTTATTCCAAGGAGCAAGTGTCTTTTTGTTTCTTGGCTTCAGTCACTGTCTGCAGTGATTTTGGAGTCCAGGAAAATAAAATCTGTCACTATTTCCACTTTTTCCCTATCTATTTGCCATGTAGTGATGGAACCAGATGCCATATTCTGGGTATCATATATCATATACAATTCAGCAGATTGCCTTCTCTGTGGGTTGATTACCAGGATTTGTCTTCTCATGACTACTCGAATCTTTATGGTAAGAATGTAGGCTTCTCCTAGCCCATTTTTAGAGGGTTTACTTTAACTTAGTATACGTATGTATATGTGTGAAAGTGAAAGTCGCTCAGTCATGTCTGACTCTTTGCGACCCCATGGACTATACAGTCCATGGAATTCTCCATGCCAGAATACTGTAGTGGGTAGCCATTCCTTTCTCCAGGGGATCTTCCCAACCCAGGGATCAAACCCAGGTCTCCTGCATTGCAGGCAGATTCTTTACCAGTTGAGCCACCAGGGAAATCCAAGAATACTGGAGTGGGTAGCCCCTTCTCCAGTGGTTCTTTCTGACCCAGGAATCAAACCGGTGTCTCCAGCTGAGCTCCCAGGGAAGCCCCTATGTATATATGTGTGTATATACATATATATATTTTGGTTGTGCTGGGTTTTTTGTTGCTGCACACAGGCATTTTCTAGGTGCAGTGAGCAGAGGCTCCTCTTTGTTGCAATGCTTCTCATTGTGGTGGCTTCTCTTGTTGCAGAGCACAGGCTTTAAGGGCACGAGCTTCAATAGATGCAGCACATGGGCTCTAGAGCATGGGCCCAGTAGTTGTGGCACACAGGCTTAGTTGCTCCACATCATGTGGAATCTTCCTAGACCAGGGATCGAACTGGTGTCCCCTGCATTGGCAGGCGGATTCTTATGCACTCTACCACCAGGGAAGTCCTAACTTGGTATGTTTAGAAGTGAGCAAAGGATTTATAAGAAATGACTGAATCCATATATGTAATCCATTTATTGTTACTATTGTATCAGTAAGGAATGCTTTATGCTACAAATATGCTGTTTTATAGGCTTAAGCAATAAAGATGCTTAATAAGTGGGTGAGCAGAGATTCAATGGTGTCTTCAAAATCCAAGTATTTCTAACCTTCTGCTCTACCATTCTCTGTATTATCCTGCTTAATCATTGTTTCAAGATAGCTGCCTTGTTTCTAGGCAGCAAGAGGGGAATGGATCAGTACTGGTGATCTTATTTCCTTCTTTTGAAGAAAATGTTTTTCAGAAGCTTGTCCACCTCCCAACCTGTAAATTTCTTAATTCTCATTGGTCAGAGCTGTGTCAAATGTTAACTGTTATTTGAAAAGGGACTGAAAAGGAGTTATACAGCTTTTTTTTTCTTTTTTTAACCTATATAGTGGATGTGGGCAAGAGAAATATACTCAACATGTGTTGAGTTGGTCAAGCTTCAATGTAATGTAGCCCAGAAGTAAATATATGCATAACCGGAAGTAATATTCCACACCAACTTCTAATTCTGTTTACTTTCTGGTCCATCTTCTCTGATGGAGAAGTCAGAATTCTCACTTCTTTGTTTGGTTAGATCCAAGAGAATTTACTGGATGTGCCAAATGTGCCCAAACTGAGAGATGTGCAAAATTAAAGGGTCAGTAGGCATGCTGAGAGGGCTTCTCAGGTGGCTCATTGGTAAAGAATCCGCCTCCCAATGCAGGAGACAGCAGAGATGTGGATTTGATCCATGAGTCGGAAAGATCTCCTGGAGAAGGAAATGGCAACCCACTCCAGCATTCTTGCCTGGGTAATCCCATGGATAGAGGAGCCTGGTGGGCTACAGTCCATGGGGTCACAAAGAGACAAGACTGAGCCACTCAGTGCACGCGTGCGCGGGCGCGCGCGTGCGCACACACACACACACATGCAGACTGGGATCAAGATGTGAGTACAAAGGGGTCATCCAAAGGCGAGAAAGTAGATCAAAGTGGGTAAATTTATGGGCTCTGGAGCTAGATTGTTCTAGACTTAAGCTCTGGCTCTTCCACTTCCTAACTATGTGACTTTACCATGTTACATAACCTCTCTAAAGCCTCAGTTTTTGCATGACATTAATGAAGATAATAATAATACCTTATTCATTGGGTTATTGTGAGGAGGTATATTTATAGGGCCCTGAGCACAGTCTCTGGCTCATAGTAAGTATTCAATATCATCACCATCATCATCGTCATCAAACACAAGAGGTTTGAAGTATAGATGTTAGGAACTGGTGTCTAAACTGAAGAACTCTCATAGCTTGAGGTATGAGAGGAGGTTAAGTGGAAAAGCAAGAGAATGAAGTCAGATAATACATATTCCCTGCAGTGAGGTGTGCTGCCTCCTTTAAAAGGATTCCCTGTTGCAAGATAGTATGAGTGACTCATTCATGGGGGTGTATCTCTTGTGGCTTAAACATATCTCCTGACAGGTGGTATACTGTGTAGGATTCCAGAGTATGGAAAAGGACTGGCTGAGGGGAGAAATGCTGGCAATAGAGTTCTCATAAGAGTAGGGTGGGAACCTTCTGATCATGGGTCTTCAGCCAAGGGTGCCACAGCTTATGAGAACCTTCATGATAAAAGCCATAGAGAATTAGTTTCTCCCTTTGATCTCTCTTGCTCTGCTTTGATTGATTGATTAATTGTGTGTGTTTTATGAGTCATTGGGAATGCCCATTAGCAGTGCCCACTTATACAGCAGTAGTTCTAGGTAGGGTGGACATTTGGGCTCATTGGAATATAACTTGGTTCACAGACCGATGTGATGTGTTTAAGTCCATTACTGCCTAGGATCTAAAATGAGGCGGGCCTGCAAACACAGTTTTCCACTCTTTTCTTGGCTGGACAACATCTGACTACCAAATAGAAGGCTATTCATCTTTATCAGGGCTTCCCTGCTGGCTCAGTGGTGAAAGAATCCACCTGTCAATGCGGGAGATGCAGGTTTGATCCCTGGGTTGTGAAGATCCCCTGGAGAATGAAATGGTAACCCAGTCCAGTATTCTTGCTTGGGAAATCCCATGGACAGAGGAGCCTGATGGGCTAAAGTCCATGGGGTCTCAAAGAGTCAGACACAACTTAGTGACTAAAACAACAAAACAATAAACATCTTTATCAACAGCTATGAGTTGTCAGGTCCATGGCTCCCTCCCCTTTCAGAAAAGACCTGATATAGATGATAGTGTTAAACACATATGCTAGACGCTATTATCTATGTTAACTAATTTAATCCATGAAACAACTCTGTAAGATAGGTATAATGATTACCCAGATTTTTACAGATGAGAAAACTGAGGTCAAGTAACTTACAAAGACCATAAAGATGTCTGTTGTGTTGAAAAAGCAATGTGGGTAGGTCTAAGCCTGTGTCTAAACTTAGGCTAAGACCCATGACTTCAGAAAGGCTAAGAAAATTGGTCTGCGATTATTCCTGTAGATTGTTTTATCCTAACTTTTACATGAAGAGTGGAGTTTAACAAAGCATTGATCTAAACCCTTTGTGTTAAGACAGAGATAGTAAAAGAAGAAAAGCTCACGTCTTGGCTTTTCTCAACATATATTAGCCAATGACGTGTGCAAGGCCCTTCTTTGCCCATATAGTGAATTCATTGACCGGTGAGATTTGCCTTGCAATTTCTTGTGGGGCAGTTTTTAGGAATCCAGCCTCATGGAAAGGTTTGAAGTGAGGAGAGTTTGCCAAGGAAAAAGTAGTGAAGATTGAGGTGGATCTCGTAAAGAATGAATAGAAGGAGGTTGGGCAGGAAATTCCCAACAAGAAAAATGCAGGACCTACACATGAGCAATTCATTTTCAGTGGAATATAGGGGATATGAAAGGGAGTATTTGAAGTAAGAAGAACGGGAGATAGATCATGGAGGACTTGAAATGCTAGACCAAGGAGTTTAAAAATTCTATTCAGTAGGTAATGGAAGACCTAATAAATACAATTCAAGTAAAAATAGGGGCCCTGGGGAATCCCCTGGCAGTCCACTGGTTAGGACTCTGTGCTTCCTTTGCAGGAAGCATGGGTTCAACCTCTGTTCAGGGAACTAAGATCCTGCAAGCTGTATGATGTGGTAAAAAAAAAAAATTGGGGTTTTGGGAGGAAGGACAACTTTTATTTCACTTGCATTTATATATAAGCCCCACCTGGGCTATTATAGTCACTGCCTGACTGTGACTCCAGATTGGAGGCTGTGATAGGGTATTTATTTACTTATTTTTCAAGTGTACACCAAAGTCATTTAGTTTTATACATATAAATGTTATATTCAAACACATATTCCTTTTCAGATTCTTTTCCATTACAGGTTATAACAAGATATTGAATATAGTTCCCTGTTACACAGTAGGTCCTTGTTGTTTATCTACATTATGTATAGTAGTGTGCATCTGTTAATCCAATACTCCTAATTTATCCCTCTTCTCCATCCCCTTTGGCAACTCTAAGCTTGTTTTCTATGTCTGTGAGTCTATCTCTGTTTTGTAAGTTCATTTATGTCATTTTTAAAAAAATTCTACATATAAGTGACATCATAGGATATTTGTCTTTCTCCATCTGCCTTATTTCACTTAATATGATAATCTCTAGGTCCATCCATGTTGCTGTGAATAGCTTTGTTTCATCCTTCTTTAACTGAGTATTGAAGGCAATGGCAACCCACTCCAGTACTCTTGCCTGGAAAATTCCATGGACGGAGTAGCCCAGTTGGCTGCAGTCCATGGGGTCACTAAGAGTCGGACACGACTGAGTGGCTTCACTTTCACTTTTCACTTTCATGCATTGGAGAAGGAAATGGAAACCGACTTCAGTGTTCTTGCCTGGAGAATCCCAGGGACAGGGGAGACTGGTGGGCTGCTATCTATAGGGTCACACAGGGTTGGACACGACTGAAGTGACTTAGCAGCAGCAGCAGCATTGTGGCTCAGATGGTAAAGAATCTGCCTATAACACAGGAGACAGCATTCAATCCCTGGGTCAGGAAGATCCCCTGGAGAAGGGAATGACTACTCACTCTGATATTCTTGCCTGGAGAATTCCATGGACAGAGGAGCCTGGCAGGCTACAGTCCATGGAGTTGCAAAGAGTTGGACATGACTGAGCAACTAACACTTTCAATATTCCTTTGTACATATGTACTACATCTTCTTTATCCATTCATCTGTTGATGGACACTTGGATCGCTTCCCTGCCTTGGTTGTTGTAAACACTGCAGCTTGTGGTAGGGTGTTTTAATGCCCATTATTGTCTCTTTGACCACCACAGGTGTCTGAAAGTAAGACTGGGGCAAAGAACGATTACCAAATAAATGGTAAATGAGTGGAACTAGGATTTATGTTTTCTGACTCTTAGATCACTTTGTTCATTTGACAGATATTTTTGAGTATCATTTTAGGTACAGTAGATACAACCATTAATGAACAAGGTTTTAGGGAAAATTATCATCCCCAAACTTAATCCACTGCCTGTCTTACTGGTTCCATATTCACATTTTTGGGTTTGGGCTCTTTCTATTGCTCCTGTAAAACACCCAGTTCTGAGCTGTCATTATCTCTTGCCCAGTTCCTTTCACAGCCTCTTAACTGGGCTCGTGCTTTTATTCTTGAGCTTCTATACACACACAGAAACTAGAGCAATATCATAAAAGCAGAAGTCAGATCTTGCCACTCAGCTTCATAATACACTTCAGTGGCTCCTGTGATTAAAATAGAAACATCTTTCCACATCCCCCGAGTCCTTGTATGGATGCCTTTCCTGCCCAAGACTTCTGACCTTCCCCTTGTCTCTCTCCATTGTTCACCATGCTCCATTCCCATTTACCTCGCGCTCTTTCTTGAACGGTCTGGTTGTAGTGTACGCCTTTACTCCTGCTGTTTCCTCTGCTTGGAATGTTCTTCTTCTAGATTCCAGCGTGGCCACACATCCCCTCCCTTGAATGCCATTCAGATGTCTATTTAAATGTCATCTCCTCAGAAAGCCATTCTCTGACTAACTAGCTAGCTATCTTTATGCACTTTGCATGACATGAAATTATGCTTTTAATTCTTTGTCTGTTTATTTATTGTGGGTATTGCTCATTAGGACGTAAGCTCTGTGTAGAGAGGACTTTGCTTACTGGCTCATTATGGTGTCCCCAGTACCTATAACAGGACCTGGCCTGTGAACACACTAAAGTATCATTGAGTGAAGATTAGTACTGGGTACTTCTTTCACAGCTTAGGGTAAAAGTTGTTTCATGCTTCAAAAAACTCAGCATCTATCTGTATACCTTTTTCTCACTTATCGCAGCTTCAGATTTGCCCTTCTTGACTTTTGCAACCCCTGAATAAATGACATCCATTTTAGGCATATTACTGGCAGGCTGCAAATAGTAGAGTGCATTTCTGATTCAAATTCTTTTGGCTGCTGTGAATAGTTTTTCTCTGGTTGTTAGTAATTAAAACAAACAAGTCGAAAGACTCATATTATTCTATTTCATTGCCAAATTGGATATTGCTCAACTCAAAATTAAATGTACACACACCCATAAAACTAGCCAAACTGGCTATTACAATTACATAAAGTTCCTTGTGTTCATTAGCAGTGTTGCCTTTCATGGTTTATCCTGTTTGGCATATACATCAAAGTAACAGTCATAAAGACTTCTATAAAATTTAGAGCATATAGATGTGGAAAATTTTTTAAGATTTTTTTTTTTGTTTCCAGCTAAATTTCAACAGAAGCATAACCTTGTTACTGTACTATAAAGCTTAAGGCACAGAATAGGGAAACTCAGTCAAAACTTGGTACTTTCAGCTCAACTGTCAGAGTCACCTAAAAATGGAAGACATGATTCAGCTTTGTACTCTGCATCTTGGGAATTAGTGTCAGAATACCAGCTCTGATCTCTTTAGTGAATGATTCATTTGCTAACATGATTAACAATTCTTGGAGCCAGAAATGTTGGCCATTAATATCGGATTTTAAGAAGCTGCCTGTTTCAATGGCATTGCAAATGTATTTGTTTGTACTTGGGGAGAGGGAGGGCTTGAATCTGCTCTTGTGATTTTTAATGTTTTTATTTGAACCAGGAGAATGAGATTCTTAGGATTTCTAGAGCTTTCCATCTTTTTTTGGGTAGTACCCATCCATGAGAAAAACAAAGCAATTAACCGTTTAGGGGAATTAAGAGTAAAAGGGTGACAAAGCATCACCAAGAAAACCTTGTAGATCAAGTTCGTAGAGGTTTGACGAGTATGTTGAATAAAAACTATTTAACTTCAATTCATTGTTTGATTCAACCTTTTTGAATGCAAAGAAAAGGTTTGATTCAGGAAAATCAGAGCAGATGGTCAGATTGAGATTTGGTTATATGATTATTAGTTCACATGTCTGTCTCTCAGGGTGGTCTGTGAGCTCCTTGAAGTTAAAACCTTATTCATCATCATTTCCCTTGTTTGGCATGGCAAGTTGTGTAGCTTAATTACAAGGATGATTGAGATGATGCTAGTCATGGCTAACACTGCTCAGCTCACCCCAGCCAGGCACTATGCTAATTGCTTGGTATACATTGCCACATTGAATTATTTTTCTTGAAAATTTTTATTTTTTAAAATGATTTTAAAAATTTTTATTGAAATGTAGTTGATTTACAATGTATTAGTTTCAGGTGTATAGCAAAATTTTATATATGTATATACATATTATATATATATATTCTTTTTCAGATTATTTTCCATTATAAGTTTTTACAGGATATTGACTATAGTTCCCTGTGCTATATAGTAGGTCACTGTTGGCTAGCTATTTTATATGTAATCGTGTACATATTTTAATCCCAAGCTCCTAATTTATCTCCTCCCCTTTCCCCTTTGGTAAAAATAAATTTGTTTTCTGTGTCTGTGAGTCTATTTCTGTTTTGTGAATAAGTTCATTTGTATCATTTTTTTAGATTTTACATATAAGCCATGTTGTATGATATTTGTCTTTCTCTGTCTGGCTTGCTTCACTTTGTACAATAACCTTTAGGTCCATGTCATCTTTAATTCTTGCAACAATATATTCTATCCATGTTTGAGGAGGAAACTGAAGTTTGGAGATGTTCATTAACTTGTCCACAGTCACACACAGCTAATGAAGTGTTGGACCTGGGATTCCAAACCATTTCTCTTCTTTATTCTAAGTCCATATTGTTAACTATGACACTTTATGCTTGTTGCCTGAATGAGTGAGTGTAGGACCCCTCCTCCACCTAAGTGGAGTTAAAATGTGACAAACAGAGCTAGACGATGATCGTGTCCTAGAACAAACCTCACCAACCAGAAAGAGATGAGAAACCTTCAGTGTGGGTAGCAAGAGATGAAAGAATTGCCTATGTCACTGATTAGCTTAAAAAAAAAAAAGGAGAGAGAAGAAAGTGCCAAAAAAAGAGAAACCTAAACAGAGAGGAAAGTAGCAATTTTTAAAAAAAGAAGTTAAGTTTTTGTCCCTGGAAGCTTCTGAAGTGATATGTTTAAACTCTCATCCTGGTCAAATTCCTGTGGGTATGTGTGGAGCAGGAGAGGAGAAAGTTCGTGGGAAGGTTTGAGCATGGCTCTGCACACCGAACTGCCCTCCCTCCTTCCCCGGAGTCATATGTGCTTCGGCGGCACATGGGTGGAAAGTTTTGCCCACTTTGGCTGCCTTCCCTAATGCGCGTGGGTGGAAGTTTGCACGCCCAGCACTTCCATGGGGAGTTCAGGTTGCTTTACCTGCTCTTGGGTCTAACAGGGTGAGACATGTACCTGTGTTTGCAGGCTTGTCCCAGGAAAACTTGTCATACTGGATATGGAAATCGTTAAAGCAAAGTGGGAGGCCAGGTTGTCTTATTTTCATGTCGATACTGGGGTTGCTTTCCTCCTGTCCGGCCAGAGAACAGTCCTGATGAAGTGAAGGGGGACCAAAAGGAAACCGTTTGCATGAAGTGCTCACCTCGAAATTCTGGGGACATCAACTAAGTGACATTTTCACAGACAATACACATCCAAAAGGAATGTCCCCTTCAAAAAACAAAAGAAAAGAAATCGCGGGATTCTTTTCCAGTCATTGTCATCTTCCTTTGCTCTGGGTCTTACAACCTTGATGGTTCTCTAGCTTTTCAGATTCTGATTCTTCCTTTCTTTGGTCCTCAAGTCTTGGTCAGGACTGTCCTCTGGCCTATTTTTGATCAGTAGTTTTCCAAGAACCAATTTAAGTCTCAGCGTACCACAGACCTGCTATAGGAAAAATATTTCACTTTCCTAAAGCCAGCATCATCAGCCATTGATGGAAGGTGTTCCTCCCCCAATGTGATTACGTGAGAATTAGTGATGGGTAAACATCCACGTGAGGAGATTTAATTTGGATAAATATAAAGCTTGTCTGCTCAACTGGAATTTATCTGATCTTTTCTGTTTTTTCTTTCTTTTCTTTGTTCTGCAAATTTTCCAAAACAAGCGCCGATTTGCTATTCTTCCTATTTCCTGGTCCAGGGCAGAGAGGAACTTTGTGAGACTAGACATTCTTTTGATACTTTGATAATTTCCACTTCAAGGGAAACAAAGGAGGGTAGAGATGCAAGCACATGCAAAACCAAACAAGATACCCGCAGAACTGACTCAACCATTCCCTTCCTTCACCCTGGAAAGGTTCTAGTGTGAAGAAGCCATGCTTTTGAGAGGTTAAGGTTTTTTTCTTCATCTTGGTTTATTCTTTCCAAGCAGGTAACAGTGGATCTGGGAGAGCTTTTTGCTTTTGAGGGCTCCTACCCAGAGGGTGGACACTCCCCAGCCCCTCCTCCCAACTCTCAGGTCTCGCTGAATCCATCTTTGATTTCCTGAAATGTACAAGGGCCCCAAATAGTCCCTACCTGACGCAGAGCTAATTTATATGCATCCTTTTCAAAGAGGATGAGACAGTCACTGTTTCTAGTCCCCCAATGTAATTTTTAAAATTTTTTGACAGAATCTAATTTCTTGAATCTTTTCGTGTTTATTGATTGGCAGTTTCCTCCACTCTGTTTGTGCCTTTTCATGCTTCTATGAAAAGGTTCATCAAGTCAAACCACAAGCAGACAGAGCAAATGGGACTTTTGGAGAAAAGGACATTTTTGATGGAAGCTCTTATTTTTTGACAACTGGAGAAAATACTTTTTAAGGACTGTTTTCCCTGTTGGGACATTTGAAAGAACAGTTACATTCATTTTATAGTTTCTGCTTATTGGGTATTTATTTTATCCAAAAAAGAAAGAAAGAAAATTCCACGCTCTATGAATCCATCTGTTGTTACATTTCATGAGAACAAAATGCACAGAAAAATATGGCTAAACACACTGTATTCACATTTTCTCCACCTTTGGACTGTTACCAGCCATAAAACTCCATCTTGTATAGACAATCTGTTAAAATAAGTTACTAAGAAACCCAAATAGTATAAAGGTCATTCTAAGTAGGAGTGGGCTTTCTTTTTGCTGTGGTTATAGCCAAACCAAAACTCACTTCGAGATGGTGTTTTATAGTTGATATTTTACACTGTAAACCACATTATATGATTGTAGAACCGCACCCAGCAGAGTCAATTTTCCTGTTTCGGAACTCTTGTGCGATTCAGCGCATAATTCATGTTCCTTCATCATGTTCTCACTTTGTTCAGACCTCAGAGTTTACGAGCAGGTTGCTTCACTGCATTTTAAACATTGTCTCTCCCAAGGTATATTTTAAGAAAGATATGGGCAATGAAAAGGAAGCCAAATGGATCCTTCACAGGAGAGACAGAGGATGTTTAACAAACTAGGAGGAATTATATTTCTGGAGATCTCGAGAAAATTTATCAAATTATGGGAAAGGCATATAGATTTGAGGGCAAGTGCATTTAAAGTTAAGAGAGACTCCTCTCTGCCATTTTCTGAGCACCTGTGAGATACCAGGCATTTTGTTAAGCACTTTACCTGCATTATCTCACTAAATCTTTGATGAGCCTCTGAGAAATATTAAGAGTGTAGGTTAAGAAAGATGAATGACTTGCTCAGGTTCAATTAACTGATGTACAATTAGCTGGAATTGTAACTTAGGTGGATGTCTAGTTCTGGCCTAGTGTGGTTTTGCAGCAACTCAGTCTGCATCCCAAAGCCATCTCCTTGATGTAACCTGTGGTGGTCTCCGACAATCCCGCTCCCATGAGTTTTAACCTTGCAAGGGCAGAAGAATAGAAGTGTTTTGTGGATTTGGCCTGGCTTTTCAATGATAAGATAGTGAATGGCTGGTCATGCTGAAAATTTAGATATTCTTGGTTGGCTAAGCCAAATTGAAGAGCTTCTCTGCATCTGGATAAAGAAAATAATGTGGGGCAAACAGACTTATCTTGCTTTTCTCTAAGCGTGAGCATTGGTGAGCCATTATTTTTAATAAAGTCACAGCAGATTTTTTCCTCCTCTTGTGCAGAAAAATTTATTGTTTTCCACAACCCACACTTACCTTAAATAAATCTGTTAAAATGTACATTTTAAATAAAACTTTTCAAATTTATTCACCTAGCAGCTTAGAAGCAGGAATGTTTCTTTTCTCCTTCGGTCTAGCCTAAAGATAAAGGACTCTTTCAGAACTTGATATATGAAGTTTCCTTGACTGACTTTGGAGCTTCCTAAATCAGTGTTCTTTATTCTCCAAAGATAACATATTTATGGCAATTATTATTCTGAAACGTAGTATCACTTTGCTCCATTCATCTGTGCTATAAGAATGTATAACTTTCAGTCAAGTGAGATTTTAAAAAACCCTCATACTCTTCCTAATTGGAAACTGGATCTCAAGGGACTTATAATTAGTTGGGCATCCTTAATTGTTCAGTCGTGTCCATCTCTTTGCTACCCCATGGACTGTAGCCCTCCAGGCTCCTCTGTCCATGGGATTCTTCAGGTGAGACTACTGGAGTTAGTTGCCATCTCTTCCTTCAGGAGATCTTCCTGACCCAGGGAACTTCCTGACCCAGGGATTGAACCCACGTCCCCTGTGTCTCCAGCATTGCAGGTGGATTCTTTACCCACTGAGTCATTAGTTGGGGAGTTACAAAAAGCAGTAACACTTTGGTTACCATGAGATGGATGGAATATGTTTTGGTGGGAGTAGGCTGGTTGATCACTGCTGCCTGGAGCAGTTGGATGAAGAGAATGAATAAGCATTTGAGTTAAGCCTTTAGGGAGCAGTTGAACTTGGTGAGGTGAAGAAGAGCAGGAAGGAGAAATTGCCAAGCAATAGGTGGAACATGAGAGAAAACTCAAAGAAGGGTTGAATACTGAATATGGGTGGGGGGCTGACAGAGAATATTGGGAAAGATGAAAAATGATTGTTGCTATACAATTATTGGACCAGATTCTTTGTTTTCTTTTGAAGGAGTTTTCTAGATCTGGTTAGAGAAGAAAGCAAACTCTTGCAAGAACTCCAGCTGGCTAAAGCAAGACATGGGAGAAAAATATATCCTTTCTTTCTTTTTTAAAAATTAATTTATTTGTTTTAATTGGAGGCTAATTACTTTACAATATTGTAGTGGTTTTTGCCATACACTGACATGAATCAGCCATGGCTGTACATGTGTTCCCCATCCTGAACACCCTCCCGCCTCGCTCCCCATCCCATTCCTCAGCATATCCTTTCTTTCACACACATTACACATCTTAATGACAGGCACAAACCTTTCCTAGTGTTGTTGCTAAGATAATAAATGAATCAATAAAGGAGATGTAAGACCAAAACGGTCCAAATGAAGACCATCTATAGTAGGTTTATCAATCTCAGAACTATTGACATTGAGAGTTGGATAATTTTTTGCTTTGGGAAGTAGGCACCATCCCATGTAACAAAGAATGTTTAGCAGCATTCCTGACTCTACTTACCAGATGTCAACAGCACCCCACCCCTCCAACTGACTGCCCCATTTGGGAAAACCAAAAGTGTTTCCTAACATTGCCAAATGTTATGGGGGAAGGACAAAATCATCTCCAGTAGAGACTTATGCTTTATGAATAGAATGACCTAGTGGGCTTCCCTGGTGGCTCAGTGGTAAAGAATCCACCTGCTAATGCAGGAGACATGGGTTTGATCCTTGATTTGGGAGGATCCCCCGTGCCTCAGAGCAACTAAGCCTATGTTCCACAATTACTGAGTCTGTGCTGTAGACACCGGAAACTGCAACTACTGAGCCCATGAGCTGAAACTACTGAAGCTCATGTGCCCTAAAGTCCATGCTCCACAACAAGAGAAGCCACCACAGTGTGAAGCCCATGCAATGCAACTAAAGAGTATTAAATAAATGGAGTGTTTGCCTAGAGCCTCAGAGAAGAGATCATAGGGGCAAATAGCTATTTACATGAAGCTGTACCCACTTTTTGCCTTGTTGTGTTCTATTTGAGAGGGCTTCCCGGGTGGCTCAGTGGTAAAGAATCTTCCTGCGTTGCAGGAGAAGCAGGAGATGCAGGTTCAATCCCTTGGTTGTGAAGATCCCCTGAAAGAGGGCAAGCATGGGAACCCACTCCAGTATTCTTGCCTGGGGAATTCTATGGACAGAGGAGCCTGACGGGTTACAGTCCATAGGATCGCAAAAAGTCAGACATGACTGAGCACGCATGCATGTTCTGTTTGAGAGTGTCTTGAACATTGTGAAAGTAACCAAAAATGTCAGTATGATCATGTCCAGCAAACATATGGGAAAATGAATAGAATGACAAGTGTGACAAGGCCTGATTGTCAGATCCTTTATCAGAAAGTGTAGGTTTGAGAGAGAATGTATAGAAGAAGCCAGGCGAGAGACTCCCTTATATTGGAGATTATTTACAGGTCTCACTGGAGCAAATTATTAGTTTGATATCTCTTGTCTTTGGACTCTGCATCTTATCTTAACCAGGGATTTATGTATCTTCCTCCCAAGAGAGCAGGTCAGAGTTCCTGAGTCCTGAATTGTGGAATCTCAGCTTCTTCAGTGAAAGATTTGACTGGTGAAGAATGAAGAGAGATGTGGGGGGAGTTCAGGGATGGGAGATGAGTTCTATGTGGCAAAGTTGTGTGTGTCCATCCTCTTTCTGACCGAGTGATGACAAAGTAAAGGATGAAGTCAGCCAGCTCACTTTTCCACCTCTCAGGACTCTTCTTGCCCCCGGTTCACTCACATCTTTCATTTCTGAGTAACACATTATTTTGTATTCGACATACTAGCCCATTACTAATGACTAATCTCAACAATTCCCAGGGTTAGGATTTGAGGGAGCACCTCTTTGGAAGTTCAGATTGGCTGGTCTTTATTTGGAAAATCTTTATATGAAAATTTCAGGTTGAGTGTCCTCTAATGCAAGCAGCCTTTCATCTCTCCAGATACTCCATCAGTAGGGGTATTTTTTGAATTCCAGACTCATGGACTCAAGGGTCTTGTTGCTATCTCCACTTGGATAGCTTGTAGACGTCTCCAACATTACACATCTCATAATGAACCATTTCCCTCCTCCCCTCCCAAGCTGCTTCTATATCTTTACCCATCTTATTCAAAGGTCACTCCATCCTTCCAGCAGTTTAGGTCAAAACTCTTGAAGTCAGCCTCCACTCCCCACTTTGTCTCACACCCAATCATCGCACGCCAACAAAGTTTCTTTGCTTCAAAATGTATCTAAGATCTGAACATTTCTCACCATCTGCATTGCTGCCATTCAGGTCTGGGCTACCCCAAACTCAAGACAGAGGCCAAGATGACATTTTAAAATTGTAAATCAGATCTTGTCACTCCTTTGCTCAAAACCTTTCAATGTCTCTGTATCTCAGAGTAAAAATTAGATTTTTTTTTTTTGCGGTTCTACAATTTCTCCCTAACCCTTTATCCCTCACACTTTGTCTCCTGCTACTCTCTGCTCACTCACTCAATAACTTACCTCCCACTTGCTGTTTCTTAAGCTTAGAAGACACACCTATGTGTTCCTTCAGCCCAGAACTCACTTCTCCCAGGTATCCACGTGGTTACATCTGGCCCTTTCAAATCTTTGCATAAATACACTTTGCAACGAGACTTACCCTGATTTTGCAACTTAAAACTATGAGCTGTTTCGTATTGCTTGCCAACATCTGACCCTCTTATCTTTCAGTCCTTTTTTCCTTGGTATTTCTTTAAAAAATATTTTTTATTGAAGTATATGTTGATTCATAATGTTGTTCCTTCCTCTCCCTCCTTTTTTTTTTTTTTGTATAAAATAGTGCTTATCACGGAGAAGGCAATGGCACCCCACTCCAGTACTCTTGCCTGGAAAATCCCATGGACGGAGGTACCTGGTAGGCTGCAGTCCATGGGGTCACGAAGAGTCAGACAGACTGAGCGGCTTCACTTTCACTTTTCACTTCCATGCATTGGAGAAGGAAATGGCAACCCACTCCAGTGTTCTTGCCTGGAGAACCCCAGGGACGGGGGAGCCTGGTGGACTGCTATCTATGGGGTCGCACAGAGTCGGACACGACTGAAGCGACTTAGCAGCAGCAGCAGCAGCAGCAGTGCTTATCGACTTCTAATATAGTCTATAAGTTATTTATTCATTATATTTATTTTTTGTCTTCCATGTGAGAATGGAAACCTCTCAAGGGAAAGGATCTTTGTTTAACACTATGACCTAGAACACTGTCTTGCACATAGTGGATGCTAATATGTGCAAGCAGCCACTTTCTTCCGTTACCTCTCCCCACTGGTAACCACTAGTTTGTCCTCTGTGAGTGTGTTTCTCTCTTGTTATATTTACTAGTATGTTTTATTCTTTAGATTCCACACAGAAGTGATATCATACAGCATTTATTTTTCAATCTGACTTACTTCACTAAAAGCATAATACCTTCCAAGTCTATCCTTGTTGTTGCAAATGGCAATATTTCATTCTTTTTTATGGCTGAGTAGTATTCCATCATATTATATTTACCACATCTTCTTATCCATTCATCAGTTGGTGGGCACTTAGGTTGCTTCCATTTCTTGGCTATTATAAATAACGCTGCTATGAACATTGGGGCACATGTATCTTTTTGAATTATTGTTTTCATTTTCTTCTGATATCAGACTTTGAACTCTTTTGGGGAAAATGATCCATTGAACACACTACTAGCAGTGGTTGATTGTATTCTTTTTCTTAAAGTGTGTTCCTCAAATTGTGTGAGTTTCAGGGGCAATTAAACCTAGCCTGCTCCTGTGCCAACTTCATAGGGTTTGTTGAAAATTAAAGAGCTAATATATGTAGAGAACTTTAAAAAGTGCCTGGCACCTTGAGGTTAAAGACTGTGTTATGTTTTGCACTGTCCCCACCTTCACTGTGATTAGCTCAGTGGATGGAACAGAATAGGGGGTAGAAGAACATCTTTGCTAATAAACAAGTCAGCTGAACAAATGGATATATTTTGATATGACAGTTCAACCATCTTTTTAGGTTTTTACTTCTAAGTGCTACCATCCTCTTTTTGTTTTTTAAGATTTTTCTTTTGAGCAGTTTTAGGTTCACGGTAAAGTTGAGAGGAAGGATAAAGATTTCCCATAGATCTCTTGCCCTCATAAGTGCATAGCCTCCTCCATTATCAACATCCCCTGCCAGTGTGACATGGACCCACAGTGACACATCATAATTACCCAGAACCCATAGTTTTCATTTGGGTTCCTTCTTGATGTTATATATTCTGTGTTTGGACAAGCGTATAACAGCATGTATCTGCCATCATAGTATCATCCAAAGTACTTTCATTGCCCTACAAAATTCTGTGCTCCACCTCCTCATCCCTCCTTCCACTAACTCCTGGCGACCAATGTTTCATTTTCTCCATAACTCTTTCCCAAATGTCGTATGGTTGGAATCATACAGTATGTAGCCATTTCAGATAGGCTTCTTTGACTTAGTAATGTCCATTTAAGATTCCCTGATGACTTCTCAGGATTCCCTGGTAGCTCAGCTGGTAAAGATTACCCACCTGCAACGCAGGAGACCCTGGTTTGATTCCTGGGTTGGGAAGATCTGCTGGAGAGAGGATAGGCTACCCACTCCAGTATTCTTGAGCTTCGTTGGTGGCTCAGCTGTCTTCCCATGGCTTTAAAGCTCATCTCTTTTCATTGAGGAATCTTATTCTATTCTCTGCCTGCACCACAGTTTTGTTTTTTAAAAATTTTATTCTTCCCTCCTTCCTTTTTAAAGTTAGGCTCTGCGCTCAGTAATTTGTCAAAAGATGAATAGAAAAATGTTCATGGGTATTGCTAATTGGCTCTATCTCAATACAAAAGAAAAAGTTCAAAAAACGTAAAAATATATTCATGTGTAGATTTGCTCGTATCTTATTATGTACCTAACAAGGCAGCATCTGAATGGCATGGTCTTCCATGATAATTCTAATCTTGTGAATGAGACTGAAGGTCAGAATCATTTATTTTTTCAGCAGTCCTTAACATAATGTGGTTCCAAATCATATGGTTGAGTGTAAACCCATGATAAATGGCAGTGAGGTTAAAATGCCATTTTTTAACAGTCTTTTCCTTATTTATATGCTTATGCTAACATTATTTCAGTTTTCCTAAGGTTCCTACCCTCAGTCTTGTTTTTTCCATCATATTGATTTCCTGTACCTGCCATTTTTTTATGTAACCCATTAGCTAGATAAATGTATTTTAAATATCAGCCTATAATGACTATTTCTATAGTGTAAGGCAAACTTACTGATATAAATCTCATAGAAAAAGAAAACAGCTGAGACAAAGGTTTAGACGTTACTATGGAATTGTTTTTACTTTCTTACTCACATATACCTCGCAATGAGGTATAATCAGGCTTTATTATACCGTCTACCGAAGCTACTTTATCATCTCCTGAAATTGCTTTTTTGGTAGTCAAAAGTGAGCTCTTAACTGCCAAAAAGGCTTCTCGTGAGTATCGCTTCTCCCTGGTGTTTGCAGCATTCTGTGGGGTTGAATTTCTTCTTGAAACAGCCTCTTGGATTCTGCCACTTGGATTCTGTGGCAAGTGTTTTTTCTTTTCCCTTCTCTGGCTATTCTTAGTATCTTGCCTGGGCTCTTCATTGCTGTCTAAAGAGCTGTCTTTTGACACCTTTTTGCCAAAGGGTAAGTTTGTACTTGGGTTTCCTTAGTCGTAAAGAATCAGCTGCAATGCAGGAGGCCTGAGTTCGATCTTTGGGTTCTGAAGATCTCCTGGGGAAGGAAATGGCAATTCACTCCAGTATTCTTGCCTGGGAAATCTCATGGACAGAGGAGCCTGGCAGACTACATGGGGTCACAAGTCAGACACGACTTAGTGACTAAAACCATCATCACCACCAAGCTCATACTTAACCTATATTTGGGTGGTTCCAAAATCTGTATGTCCAGATTTATACAATGAATTTCATATTTATTATATAAATATATACAATGAATTATATTAAAAAATTTATATAATTTATATAATGAGCTCCTGACCTGAATTTTCATCAGCCTACTAGAAATGTCTACAAGAATATCTTTTAGGTGTCTCGAACTCAACATATCCCAAAGTATAACATGTGGTTTTCTACCATTAGTACTAATTTCCCTCCCTCTGTGTTCTCTGTCTCACCTCATGGCAATACTGTGCATGAACCAGGTTGGCTAAACTAGAAACACTGGAATCATCTTTAAGTCTCTTTTCTCCTGACTTCTCTCTTTTCCAACACATCCCCTCCACAGTTGCTGTCAACCCTTCTAAAATATTACCTTTAGAACATGAAAATGGTCTCCTGTTTAAAAAAAAAACCTTCATTTTCTTTCCACTGAAAAGGACATTTTAAACACTTAGGAAGGGTTTGGTGGTGAAAAAGTTCTGTTAGAAAAATAACTGACGGAAAGACACCATGTCACTACAAAACATTTCCAAAGGTAGCAAAATAAGAGCTTCTGAATGTGAAGCCATGAGATAAAGAAAAATATCACTAGCATCTTGTGTTTATTCTCTAAGAATCAACATACCCCTCTTTAGATTTTGACCTTATAGCCTACAGTTTTTTTTTTAGCATTCTTCCTCATATTTTCTCAATCATGTGCAGGAAGATTTGAAGCAAAGAATGCTTCTTAAAAATGTGGGTTTGTGTGTGTGTTATTTTCTTTTGTCAGCTGTATCTAGCTCAATATTTGCCAAATAAAGTTGGTCTGCAGTTCAGTGAACATTTCAATTCTTCACTTCAGAGCTCAGGAGGGAGGAAGAGGAGAGGGGTGAGATCTGGACAGGCATCACCCCACTGAGGAAGGGGTGCGGAGAACTAGGAGAAGGGTGGTACAGTGCAGCTTGGCTGGTCCACATGGAGTGAAAGATGAGAAATCCAGTCAGTCACTGGAGCAATAGTGAATTTCCGTTTCTTTGGTAACTTCTGACTCTGTGTGAAACAAACCTCAGAATTTTCCTGCATTACAGATATTGTGTAGAAATGACTTCATTCCTTGTAATATGGTTCTAGGTCATTTCACACGGAATGACTTAGTGTAGACAGAATGCAGTCTCTTCCAAAATTCATGCATCTATGAAGAAAGAATCTTCCATATCAACCAGTAATTCAGTGATCTGTGGATTTTCATTCACATCTTGACAAGTGCGAAACTAAAAAAAAGGTTTCTTTTTCTCCATATGGGCTTAGCATCATTCTATAGAAACGTGGTTCTATCATTCAGGAATTTATGGCTTCTTAATGACATTCCCGATTCATGCTTTGCTACCAAATGGCACTAGGTATTCCACTCATCCTGTTCTTAAGTATTAAATATCTCCACTCTCTGTTCTTCACAAATCTTAGGCCTCTAAAAAGGAAAAATATATGCATATTCTTCTAAATTTGCTTAAAGTTTGTATTTTGTATTGGGATATAACTGATTAACAATGTTGTGATTGTTTCAAGTGAACAGTGAAGAGACTCAGCCATACATATACATGTATTTATTCTCCCCCAAACTCCCCTCCCATCCAGACTGCTACATAACATTGAGCAGAGTTCCATGTGCTGCTATAGAGTAGGTTCTTGTTGGTTATTAATTTTAAATATAATAGTGTTTACATGTCCATCCTAACTGTCCCTTCCCCCAGGCAACTGTAAGTTCGTTTTCTAAGTCTGTGAGTCTTTTTCTGTTTTGTAAATTCATTTGTATCATTTCTTTTTAGATTTCAAATACAAGGGATGTTGTATGATATTTCTCCTTCTCTGTCTGACTACACTCAGTATGATAATCTCTAGGTCCATCCATGTTGTTGCAAATGGCATTATTTCATTCTTTTTAATGGCTGAGTAATATCCATTGTATATATGTACCACATCTTCTTTATCCATTCCTCTGTCGATAGAGGTAAGATATGCCCAAGTAATCTCTAGGTAAGGTAAGATATGCACAAGTTTTACATCTCCCTAAGAAGTAGGAGAATGTCTCTATATCATTTAAGAGTGTTTATTAGAACTGAAAGTCAGAGGCAGGTTGACTGGCATGTGTTTATGAAGTTGTCTGAAATATTTTCCAAAGAAATGTAGTCATACACACATAAGTAGGCATAAGAGAAGAAAATATGACAATCCCTGGCATAGAGTCTTAGTCATACATCTACTGTGATGGATAACAGTGTGTTAGGTTATGATCTTGTACCCAAGAATTAGTGAAAACCAAGGTACTTCTGTGATGGGGAAGGTTGAATATTTTATGTATTTATGCTCTTGGAACATTAGTATCCAGTGTTAAGTGCTAGTAAATTTAATAAAGATCAAATATCCATTAAGTTTCAAAAAACAAATTGAAGCATGCTTATTTTGTACAAGACAATATTCTCCATGCTCCTTACAGAGTTGGAAACAAAACAGAAAAGTTCTGCTTTTACTGGGGGTGGCTAATACATAGATTGTTTACTATTTCTCAGGCACTGACTTGAGCCTGTTATATATATGAACTTTAAAAAAAATGTTAGTTTTTTTGGCTGCACATGGTCTTAGCTGTGGCCATCAGGATCTTTGATCGTTGTTGCGGCCTGCGGAATTGTTAATTGGAACATGTGAACTCTTAGTTGTGGCATGTGGGATCTACTTACCAGACTAGACATTGAACCCAGGGCTCCTGCATTGGGAGCTCCGAGTTTTAGCCATTGGACCACCAGGGAAGTCCCCTCTATGAACTTTTAAAATCTTCAATTAGCCCTCTGAAATACTATTGTTACCTCATTTCACAGATGAGGAAGCTGAGACTCAGAGATGTTAAGAACATCAGCTAGGGTCCATCTGGGTAGTTAGTGGGAGAGTCAGGTTTCATACACAAGTGGTCTGTTCCAGAGATAAAGTCATGACATGAAAATACAGACAATGGAACAAAATCAATGGTTCAGTTAACTAGTGACTTTGAGAAGTATTTTCCCTAGAAGATAATTCATGGGTAATTTCCAGCTGTAACCTATATCCCAAGTTGCCATTGACTTGGAAGAAAACTTAAATCCTGGGCATTACAATGAGCACTGATATTAGTCTATGGTACTTGTTGATCAGCTTTGCTGCAAATATCAAAATAACAAATGGAGTCTATCAGATATTCTTAATCTTAGAAACACTTCTTATTTTAGGTTCAGTTCAGTTCAGTTCAGTCACTCAGTCGTGTCCGACTCTTTGTGACCCCATGGACGGCAGCACGCCAGGCTTCCCTGTCCATCACCAACTCCGAGAGCTTACTCAAACCCAGGAAAATAGAATAAAATCTCTAGAAAACACCATGGGGAATGATAGTGTTTACATCTAGCCTATAACAAGCATGTTATTTTGTCACCATATCATGTAGAATGCCCGTGCTCTCTGGATAAGTTTTATCAAAGTAAAGCAAGACATGTCAAGGCTTGACTGATCAGAATGTAGAAATCTAGCAACCTGACTTATCACTAGAGAATGCTTCAAATAATAACTCTTGATAATAATATTTACACTGATGTGCTTTGAAAGAAATATGTCACTTGTTCTATACACCCAAAGTGCTTTCAAATGAGAATGAGTTTCACATGTTAGCTTAAGAAGACTAAAACTTAATCCAGGCCTGAATAACTCGGGCATTGAGAGCAGGGAATAGCTGAGGTCACCCACAAGACAGTCAGCTCGACCTTAGCCTTGAGACCACACCCCTGAGCAGCCAACCAGGACAGGCCTCAGAGGACCTGTGGAAATCCAGCACACTGCTAGGAGATAGCTCAAGTCCAAGTCATAGCTATAAGCCAAACTTCATCTGTGTACAGGAAGTCCTCTACACAGAATGGGTTCTGTTCTGAGAGAGCATTCGTAAGTCCGATTTGTTCATAAGACCAGCAAAGTTAACTTAGGTACCCAACGAACACAATCAGCTATGGAGTACTGTACTGAAATAGGTATATAGTATTTTTCACACAAATAATGTATAAAAAACAAACACGAAAAATTCGGTGCATGATACAGGGTGCTCAGGGCTGGTGCACTGGGATGACCCAGAGGGATGGGATGGGGAGGGAGGTGGGAGGGGGTTTCTGGAAGTGGAACACATGTACGCCCATGGTGGATTCATGTCAATGTATGGCAAAACCAGTACAATATTGTAAAGTAAAAAATAGATAAATAAATAAATTTAAAAAAATAACATTTTAAATCTTACTGTACAGTACCTTGAAAAGTACAGTACTACAGTACAACAGCTGGCATGCAGAGCTGGCGCTGAGGGAAAAGGCAAGAAGAGTTACTGACTAGAAGCAGAGGAGCAGAGGAGGTGAGAGATGGTAGAGCTGAAGGATCATCAGTAACAGGAGATGGAGGTAGGTTTAGTCACTCAGTTGTGTCTGACTCTGTGACCCCATGCACTGTAGCCCACCAGGCTCCTCTGTCCATGGGATTTCTCAGGCAAGAATACAGGAGTGGGTTGCCATTTCCTTCTCTAGGGAATCTTTCTGACCCAGGGATCCAACCCAGATCTCCTGCATTGCAGACAGACTCTTCACTAACTGAGCTACTAGGAGAAGGAGGGCAAGCTGCAATTTCACTCACAGCAGATGCTGATGGCACAGGTTCTGTTTTCTTGTGGATTCAATTCTATCTACCCTCTTTAAAAAATGATCCAGTGATGTTTAAGTAGTAGCTCTTGTTTTTCTCATCATAGATAACACTGTAGTGCTGGATCGGCTTCTGAATGGCTGCTGCAACCTTTGTGTACCATTTTGTGTTTGGGTCTTGGGCCTCAAAAACTAACAGTGTTTCCCCAGATGAAGACAATCCCTTTGCTGCTTCCTGTGTTGTGAATCTCTTCAGTTCTTCAATTACTTCTTCCTCTTGTCTCTCTCTGTCCTTTCTCTGTGCCTCCAATTCCATCAAGACTTCATTAGTCAGCTTCTCGTGTTGCACAGCAAGGAGTTCAGTGAAGCTGTCCTCTTGCAGATCTAACTCCAACGTCTCGCTGAGGGCCACTGAGTTGCTGAAGACCTCTTTAGATTCCTCATCCATCTTCTCAAATCCATGAAAATTGTGAATAAGCTTTAGGCAAAGTTTCTTCCAAACTCCATTCATGGTGATGGCATAACCTCATGCACATTTGTTTTGTATCTTTGAATGTTCACAACTTGAAGGTTTGTATGTAGGGGGCTTATTGTATATGGAAGATTGTTCCAGAAAGCTTATAAATTTTTAATGCGAAAGTGGTTTGTAAGAAAAAGAAAAAAAAGAGCCTTTTAATATATTTCAAATAGATTCCTTGGCTTAGGTATACCAAGGTCAGGCAGGTAGACTTAATGAATTATAACTAGAGGCATCAAGAATTTCCATAAAATGTCATGGTGTGCTTCTTAAACTTCAGATGGTTATAGCTACATGGTTATTAATATTGATGAACTATGGTTAAAATATTTATAAACTTAGCTCTTCCCTCATTCTAGGCCTAACTGGTCAGTCTTTCAGGTAGAGGCCAAAATGTTTGTGTATGTGTATGCATGTACATGCATGTGTATTGTATAATTATGTGTATGTATATGTATGGTATATGTGTGTGTATATATGGGTGTGTATGTATGTATATATGTGTATATCTATATGTATGTGTATGTGTGTGTGTGTGTGTGTGTGTATGAGTGTTTCCTTTAGTCTCTCATCAACAGTATTAGGAAACAGAGAATATGTGAATTGTATCCAATAAAGAACGTTAGGTTTTGCTGATGTAGTATTCTTATGAGTTGAATTGTGTTTCCCCCAAAGATATGTTCAAGTTCTAACTCCTGGTGTGTGTGAGTGCTCAGTCACTAAGTCGTGTCCAATTCTTTGCAGCCCAAGCTCTTTTATAAATGGGATTTTCCAGGCAAGAATACTGGAGAGGGTTGCCATTTCCTCCTTCAGGGGATCTTCCCAACCCAGGGACCAAACCCGCATCTCCTGCACTGCAGGTGGATTCTTTATCCCTGAGCCACCTGGGAAGCCCAACCCCTGGTACCTGTGAATATGGTCTTGTTTGGAAATAAGTTTTTTTGCAGATGTAATCAAGTTTAGATGAGGTCATACTGGACTAAGGTGGGGCCTTGCTTCAAATGTGACTGGTATCCTTATAAGAAGAGGGAAAGATACACAGAGAAGAGAATGGCACATAAAGACACACACACACACACACACACACACACACACACAAGGAAGAAGGTCATATGGCGGTGGAGACAGAGATGGCAGTGATGCAGCTGCAAGCCCAGAAACACCGAGGACAGCTGGCAGCCACCAAAAGCTAAAAATATGCAAGTAAGTCATGTATCCTAGAGCCTTCAGGGAAGCATGGCCCTGCTGACACCTTGATTTTGGACCTTCAGCCTGAAGAACTGTGACAGAATATATTTCTGTTGTTTTCAGCCACCCAGTTCATGATACTTTGTGAATGGCAGCCTTAAGACACAAATAAAAGTCTCGTGTTCCAGGTTGGTGTTGTGGGTCAAAATAGGAAAATAGGAAAATGAGAAGCTCTCTGAATGAATCCTAAAATGTTAATTCATGTCAGTATTTTAAGCACTCAGATTGTTGGGATAGGGTGGGTCTGTTCAATGTGACCTTTCCAGCTCCTTGCCTATGTGGAATCAGCTTTGAATTCTCTGTGTTTGCATGACAGACGTGACTAACACACTCTTACACACCTTCTGAAGGGGGAAGTTGATCACCCTGACCACTGTGCTGGCCTATCACTCTCCCAGTGGACCGATTTTCATTTCATGCTACAAGGTCGGTGGTGGAGGTGAGAGTACTTGGGGATGGGGTGGGGAATTGTTGCAAAGGTCTTGGCTACAAGATGGTGTTGGGAGAGATAAAACTGCATATTATGCTGAAAACTGACTGAAGAGAGATTTACTGGTTGATCATCTCTGTCACGTGAAGAGATCCTTTCATTTTGGGCAGGCATGAGCAGTGTGTATACATTAGAAAGAGAGCCAAGTGGTCTTTTTCATTTAGACAAATGCTTTTTCTCCCCCTGGACCCTAGAACCAACTGCCATGCTCATTATGCATAATGGTGCATTTTGATGAGATGGTGTTGCATATTGGGGTTTCCAGAAACAGACTCTGGTGTGTAGGTTAGAGTGTGAGATGTTTATTAGGAATTAATGCTTGAGAAAAGGAAGTAGGGAAAAGCAGGAATGGGCAGAGGAGGAGATCAAGTTGTAACAGAGACCCAGTTAAGCCTTGGCTAACCCAGCAGGGAGCTCTAGAATAAAACTGAGTTGTTCCATCATGGGCACAAATGACTGCATCCTATAATCCCCATCTTTTTTAGCCTATGGCAAAGTCCTGACCTCAGTCAAGGGCATTCTCTGCAGGAGACGTTTATAGCTGTAGTCTGTATGCTGGTTATACCCCTAGAGCTGGGCTGCAAATCCTTCCTTGAAAGGAGACTGGGTGGCGCAGCTTTGTGTTACCACAGGTGCTAGGAGATTGACTCAACTGACCTGGATTTCTAAGATCATGGAAGGACGTTGAGGTGATGGTGGTGCTGGTAACTGGGAAAGTTATAAGGGAGTATACTGAGTGGGTAATACAGTTTATTGGTAGGTAGACTGGCTAAGCTGTATCTAGGAGATGTAAATACAGAGTTTTTCTTCTAGAGTTTTTGATGTGCACCGTCTGATTATCTTGGACTATTGGTAGTGGACAGATGGAGAAAGCCCTGAGCAGCCCCTTCAGCAGTCAGCATATACACTGGGGGATCCGATTAGTAACCAGAGAGACAGAAGATCTCTTTGTAAAATGGTAATAGAGAGGTGTGGATGGGTAAAACTATCTAGATGAAGAAATGTCCATTGTAGGGTGGTGTTATGGTCAAAAGGGAAGAGAATGTCCTTCATTCATTTATTCAAAAGATGAGCCTTGAAGGGTGACTGATGATTAGATAGGTAAAGAGGAAAAAGAGGAGAATTCTATACAGAGGGCTGGGTGGCACAGGACTCTGGATCTCTGTCATGGCCCTTGGTGATTCAGATATTCCATTTTTGTTCCCTTTGCTGAAGAGAATAATAAAAAACTCCCTAGAGGGTGAGACAGCAAAGCTGAGTACAGAGACCATGATGGGATGGAAGCACTATGAAAAGTTGGTGCATGAAGCCTGAGGGCACATGTGGGTGAGGGGAGGCCTAGGGCTCAGGCAGGGTCTAGCTGGTGGAGGGTCTTACCCACCATTTCAAGGGGGAGTAGATGCCTCCTAAAGGCGAAGGTATGTCTTTGAAGGGCTTAGCAGGAGAGGAACATGAGCAAATTCATGCTTTAGAAAGGTCTCTGATGGAGGGAAGAATGAATTGGAAGGAGGCCAACCTTGAGGTGGGGAGACCAACTAAGAATATTTTAAAGTGGTTTAGCAGAGAAGAGTTAAGTAGGCAGGACTAAAGATTGAATAAGCAACAGTAGATGATAGATTAAAATTAGAGGGTTAAGAAGAGAGAGGGTCAAGGATGGACATATTTTCTGGTAGGAGAACCAGGATGAAGTAAGCTCATCAAGCACTTGCGGACTTTACACTTGGTTCCACTCTCTTCATCCATGGCTGTAGGGTTCTAAAAAGGATGATGATAACCATACTTATAGAAAAGAGACTTACATTATTCCTTCTGAACAGAAACAAATGTAGAAGCAGGGATATGAAGTCAACAGATCTAGATGATCTGGGCAAGTTGATTGCCTTTGAGTCTCAGTTTCCTCTTTGGTAAAATGGGGTTAAGACTACCTACAACTCTGTGAGCATAAATGGAAAAAAATGATTAGCGTATTAATGTATATGAAAGCTTTTAGCCAGTGCCTAATATAGAGCTGACCCTTAGCTCTCCAGTCATTCATTTAAGGACATGGTGTTTTAAAATATATTGTTAATGTTAACATATCACAAACTGACATTGAAAACCTACAATCTACAGGACATCAAGGAGGATAAATAAATGTAACACATTGTTTCTGTTCTCAAGAATTTTGTAGCTTGTTTAGGAAAACAAAATTTATATATATGAAAAACATAAAACCAGTAAAGTATTTAAATCTTTTTGAAGACTCAGGCAACAAGAGGGAACATGAGGCAAGATATTGATAACAGTTGTCAGTTGTTTAATTAGGTGTACTTAGAGGAAGAAGATGTCCCTTTAATCTGAGGTTCTTAAAGAAGGCTCTGAGGAAGAGGTTGGATCTGAGTTACATTTTAAAGTAAGATTGGGGGAATGAAGGCAGGGACAAATCAGGAAATTGGAATGAACAGATACACACTATTATATAAGTAAAGTAGGTAATCACCAAGAATCTACTATATAGCAAAGGGAACTATAGTCAATATTTTATAGTAACCTATAAGGGAAGAGAATCTGAAAAAGAACATATATGCGCGTGTGTGTGTGTATGTGTGTGTTATATCTGAATCACTTTGCTGTACACCTGAAACTAACAAAACATTGTAAATCAACTATGCTCCCATAAAAAACTAAAATCCAATAAAATAGATTGGATTTTGTAGTGTGGCTCGGGGGTTGGTAATTGTCTGCCCTGCCCACTGCCTGTTTTAGCATGGACCTATGACTAAGAAGGGTGTTTAAATGGCCGAAAAAAATGGAAAAAGAATAGCATGTTGTGACACATTAAATTATATGAAATTTAAATTTTAATATTCATAAATGTTTTATTGGAGCACAGTCACACTTGCTCCTTTACACCCCGTCTGCACTGCTTTTGAGATACCACGAAGTTGAATACTGTGTCCAAAACACTATGGTTCACAAAATCTAGAGTATTTACTATCTGGCCCTTTACAGAAAGTTTGCTGAGCCCTGGTGTGGAGGATGGAGGGAGACATTCTGAGTATGTGGGATGCCAAGAGTGCAAATGACTGTGTTGAAAAGAAACAGAAAATGAGTTGTGAGAGGAGTGGGAATACACAGGAGCCTCACGGAAGCCAAAGGAGGGCTAGAGGGGCTGTCTTGAGAAGCAGGGAGTGTCAACACTGCCAAGTGGTACCAAGAGCAGACAGATACGCAACTGAGCAGAGGACATGGGCTTTGCAGTTTCACATCACTTGTTAGTTTGAATCCTAATGGAAGGTGAGGGAGCAGAGGTAGAGCCTAAGAAATTGGGTGGATGCAGTAAGATTTAGTAGAGAAATACCTGTGTAGTTTAGCAAAGAATAGAGGAGACCTTCACATATTTGTGGGTGGGGATGGGGGATGGGAGGGCTGGGGGAGGCAATTTCAGAAAGACCTTTTGAAGAGGCTCCCTAGAGAAGGACCATTTGAAACAGGCTGGGGAAACATCAATCCAGCATTTTTTTAGACAAACTGCTTTTTTATGTTCTTAAATTCATTTTATTGACAGTAAAACAAAAACAAAACAATTCACTCATTTCTTCTACCCTCTAACCCTACTCCTGACAATCTCCAGTCTGTCTTGCATTATCTGTGAGCTAGTTCTTTAAAAATTTTTATCAGCGTATAGTTGTTTTACAATGCTGTGTTAGTGTCTACTGTACAGCAAAGTGAATCAGCTAAACATATACATATATCCCCTCACTTTTGGATTTCCTTCCTATTTAGGTCACCATGGAGCATTGAGTAGAGTTCCCTGTGCTATATAGTAGGTTGTCATTAGTGATCTATTTTATACATAGTATCAATAGTTAGATAAACCTTGAAGCCATCTCATACAGACGAGTACCGTTGAATCAGGTCCTTCAGAGTCCTTTCAGCTACATGTTCCTGAACTCTGAGTTAAGTGATGCACGAAGAACTGGGAGTCAACAGACTAAGGTTTGCATCTGTCCCAACTTATGAGCTGTTGGCCTTGGGAAAGTTGCTTAAGCTCTTTGCCCCCTTTGCTTATCTGGGAACAGTGGATGCTAATACATTCATCAGAGGATTATTGTGAAAAACAGTGAGACGATTCTGTTTGGAAAATGTCAAAAGCATGGGTTCTGGTAATTAGCAAATTCTCAATAGCAAGTCAATGTTAATGCCATCTCAGTTAAACAATAATAGCTAATCAGGAAAGTGTCACTATGTTAGGGGACATTTGCTTTTCTTACCAGAGATGGAACCACTCCCCATTCCTATGACTGGGGTACTTTGTCAGTTGATTGTAGAACTCTATCACTGAAACCAGATGTGGCCTCAGAATTTTCTCAACCCAGTGTTCTAGAAACACTAGCAATTAGAGTTGGCATACAACTTGAAACATTTTATATTCTGACCTAATGCCTATTTAGCTCTCTATAACATATGCATGGAATTCTTCCTGGAATTTTGCCATTGGGATCAATAGATCTGAACTTATAGTTTGGAAGCAAAAATGTCAATCTTCCATGTACTCTTCTACTGGCCAGTAATGTCCTTTATTTTACAAAATAAGGACCACATTGTCATACTTGCCCTTGAGGTAAATTTTTAAAAAAGTATTGTCTTCTGAAAGTATCAGTGACTTTGAAATTTCAGAATGAAATTATAATAAAAGTAGCGTAAAATGTTACTTCTCTGCTTCCTCCAAACCTCAGGGAACATTTAAACCTCTTTGGTCAAGACTTAAATCTAAACTTTGGTTAAAGGTATTGACCAAGTTTTCCTCTCCATTGAATATATGTAACATATATTGGAATCAAATAAATGCATCTGACTGAAGGGAGACATTTATATTCTCTAGAGCTCTTGATAAAAGATTTACTCACAAAGCAGACTGCAATTCCTGCCTTTTCAAATTTCTGTGTCTGTTATGAAAGAATTTTTCTTGTACTGTGTATGAGGAAAATATATGCTACATTGGAGTGCACTGATAAGATCATGTTTCTATGGTACCATTTTTTTCTGAGTATTTTGGTATTTTAAGATGTTATCTTTCTCGTTTTCACAGCATGCTAGGAAGAGGGAAGGACATGTTGTTCTCACCTCACAGTGAAATTGAGGTAAGCAGTTACTCACTCTCTTGCATAAGTCACTGATTGAGCTGGGGATGTGATAGCAAACAGCCTTCTTCTATTCACCCGTCCACCCTGACCCTGCAGCATTTCTGGTCAATCCATTAATCCTATTTTCTTGTTCTTAGTTAAGGACTACAGAGTTGACTCTGCTTATCGGCACTGAGGGACAAGAGAACAGGACATAATCTCAAATGGTAGATGATATAAAAGTAATTTGGATTTGGCGATAAAATATGTTTTTGTACTTGGATTGGAACTCGGGCGTGTCTGGTGTTCTGGAAATTTACAGCATTCCAGTCCAAGTGGAGAAACTCTGCAAGGGAGACCAAGGGCACCTCGTTTGTCTCTCTTGATTCTCAGCCCACCTGCTCTACCCACCTTGCCCTGCTGAGATCAGAGCCTCACCTCTTGACTGATTCACTGAACCAGCCTACGTAGATCTGTCTTGTCTAAGTTCCATTATAGACATTCGTCTCTTCTTTCTCATGGATATGGGAGAAACCAGTATCTTGGATTAGAAATTGTTAATAATTTCTTGAAGTTTTATTTTTAATGCAAGGCACTAAAATGTACCAAGGAAATTTAAAGTCAGATTTCTTGACTATGTAATTATAAGAAGAAAGAAACGGAAAGCAACACGGGTGCCAGGTAATGACTCTGAATGACAGACCTCTATTATAGGAAAGTGAAAGTATCTTCTTACTAGAAGTTTTGTTAGTGATGAGAATAAATTCTTTTACAACATTTATGCATCACATGTTTAATTAAAAAAAAACCCCACAAACATTGCTTAATATCTACTCTGTGCCAGCAATGATTAGTGACTGAATTGATGATAGGAATTTGCAAGAAACAAATAAAAGAAGTTGAAAGTTAAAAGAGCTTGGAGGTAACATTTGAAAAAATTTTTAAATAATTTTGTTTATTTATGTTTGGCTGTGCTGGATCTTCATTGCTGTATGGGCTTTTCTGTAGTTGTGGAGAGCAGAGGCTACTCTGTAGCTGTGGTGTGTGGGCTTCTCATTGTGATGGCTTCTCTTGTGGCAAAGCATGGGCTCTAGGGCATGTGGGCTCAGTAGTTGTGGCTCCTGGGCTCTAGAGCACAGACTCAATTGTCGTGGTGCACGGGTTTATTTGTTCTGCAGCATGTGATGTGGGATCTTCCTGGACCAGGTTTGAACCCATGTCTCTTGAATTGGCAGGTGGCTTATTTACCACTGCACTATCAAGGAAGCCCTTGTAACATTTGATTTTTGATTCATTATTTATTTATGTGTAAATTTAATCAGTTCATTTATTGATTAAATTTTAATGCATTCACTTATATTTAATATTAATAGTTATCTTTAATTGATTTATCTATAAAAAATCTAAGTACCTACTTAAATATCTACTGAGTGTTAATTTTTCTCTCCATTTATTATCTCATTAACTAGGAGCAGTTTAAGATAACATTGCTTAATCATCAAAAAGAATGAAATAATGTCATTTGCAGAAACATGGATGGACGGAAAGATTATCATACTAAGCAAAATAAGTTAGAGAAAGACAAATATCATATATCACTTATATGTGGAGCATAAAATAAAATACAAATCAATGTATCTACTAAACAAAAGCAGGCTCACAGATGTAGAGAAGAGATTTGTAGTTGGCAAGAGGAAGAGGAGGTAGGGGAAGGAAGGAATAGAAGTTTGGGATTAGCAGAGGCAAACTAGGATGGATAAGCAAGATCATGCAGTAGAGAACAGGGACCTATATTCCATACCCTATGATAAGCCATAATGGAAAATAAAAAAATGACATTGTTCAAAATTATTTTTAATTTAGTTTTTACATTTACCATTATAGATGTACATAACTCAAAAGAGTCAAATTGTGTTACAAGATTTGTTTGAAAATCTTCATTCTTCTGTTTTCATCCCCTCCTTCTCTGCCTTTCCACACCCATCCTCCTCCAATATGTTCCATTTCCCTATCTTCGCAGACAACTACCCTTAATTATACTAAATGATTTGAGAGGCATGGTATTTACTTCCTTGTCTGTAAATAACATGCTTATATTCTTCTCTTTCTCTCTCTTCTTTCTTCTCAGTTTTAGGAATCATGTTTTGATTTTGACTACGGAAAATGAGAACTTAGTTTTTCACACACTCTCTGTCCCCTTCTATATTCATCCTTATTTCCCATCTTTCTCTCTTTACATAAGGTAATTACATAATACATAACATACTGTGCATAATATAATACATTCCATACAAGTATATAGAATAAACCAGATAGTATATTATTAGTACAGCTCCTTTACTATGTAAGTTTTGCTTTCCTTTGTCATCCTTTTTGGATGCTTTGTCTTTTCTTTTTTTTGTAAACACTAGTTTTTATTGTTATTTGATGTTTCCTCATTTTGACAAAGCATTTCTTCTACTTGTTTTCTGTACACTGATGCGAGGCAGACAAATAGTCTGACTCTTTGAATGTCTGAATGCATTTTTATCCTAACCCTAAGTATGGTTAATGGTTTTCTTATGAATGGATTTCCACATTGGGAATCATTTTTTTTCCTTCATAATTTTGAATATACTGCTTTATTACTTTCTCCAGTGTTTTTGCTGGAAAGTCTAGTGTCATTCTCATCTTTGATCCTTGATATGAAGCCTGTTTTTTCCTCTCCGGAAAGTTGTAGGATAATCTTTTTTCTGGCCCCAGTTTTCTATAATTTCACCATGATGTATATGATTGTACATCTGTTTTTGCCCACTGGATTGGACAATTAGGAAAACTCATGCCTTTTAGTTCTGGATAATTTTCTTTAATTATTTTATTGATTATTTCATTTCATCCATTTTCTCTGTTCTTTCATTATGAGATTTTATTATTTGCAAAACAAACATGCTGAATGAATTCTCTAATTTGGACCTAACCTCCCAATTTTCCATTACTGTCTTTTGCTTTTCTTTCAGGGATATTTTCTCAACATGATCTTTCCATCTTCTACTGAGTTTTTTTTTTTTTCTGATATACAAAAGTATCATGTATTTTTTAAAATTTCCAAAGCCACTTTGTTATCTGAGTTTATGTTGCTGTTACTTTGCCTGTGAAGATGTTAGAGATACTCTTTGATAAGGCTTCTTCTCATTGCATTGCCTCTGTTTCCTTTGCATTGTTTCTTTCTACACAATGTGTTTTAGACTAAATGCCTGTTAATTGTTTGGTGATCCTTGGTTGTCTGTAGTTAAGAGTGGGCCCTAAAAGCTGTTTGAAATCTCTTAGCATGAGGTTTGTGTTGCCAACTGTCTGCTTCATCAGAAGTTTTATTGGTGAATCCATTGTGTTAGCATCTTTAATTCTTTTACCTAAACCTGGCTATATTCATCCAGAGAAGTCACCACAAAGCTCTTTTCTGAGGAGTATAATTCTGGCTGTCAGTGCTTTTGGAGCTGGAGAAGAAGGTTCAAGGTCTGAACATTCATTTTGTACACTTTCTTATAATCCTTTTCTCTTCAGAATGGTCCCAATGCCTTTGACTTAGCTTGGTGTCCTCTGATCCATGGTGGGGTGGTTTAGTTGCTAAGTTGTGTACAACTCTTTGCAATCCCATTGACTGCAGTCCTCCAGGCTCCTCTGTCCATGGGATTTCCCAGGCAAGAATACTGGGATTTCCTTCTCCAGGGGATCTTCATGACCCAGGGATCAAATCCAGGTCTCCTGGATTGCAGGCAGATTATTTACCCACTGAGCTGAACTCTTAGTTGTGGCTTGTGAAATCTAGTTTCCTGACCAGGGATTGAACCCAGGACCCCTGTATTGGGAGAACAGAGTCTTATCCACTGAGCCACCGGGGAAGCCCTGCTTTGATCCACAGACCTTATCTTTATCTTGTCCAGAGAGGAAGCCTTCAGTTTTCTACTAGAGTATGCTGGGATATGTAAATTTTAATTGTTTCTTCTTTTTAAAAAATTATTTTTAAATACTTATTTATGTATTTGGCTGTGCTGGGTCTTAGTTGTGGCATGTGGGATCTTTAGTTGTGGCTTGCAAACTCTTAATTGTGGCATTTGGGATCTAGTCTCCTGACCAGGGATTGAACTCAGGCCCCCTGCAGCAGGAGAGAAGAGTCTTAGCCACTGGGCCACGATAGGAAGTCCCTTAATTGCTTAATCACACTTCTAATCAGTCCTCTTAGTTTTTAGCTCTACTTTCATCTCTGGCTTAAGATTACTCAATATTGCCAATTTCCAAGGTTTGGGGAGTTCTCTGGTACAATCTGATTAATTCTTGGCTTTCTCTGTTCTTTGCTTTCTGAAATATGCAAGTCATTAACCACTAATCTTCTGCTCTTCAGTTTCTAAAATTCAATAGCTCTGTTCATATTTCCTATTTTCTTTGTCTTTTTGGGTTTATGACTTACCAAGTCCCTTTACTGTTATTTTGGTGGACTTTGCAAGGTAGTGGAGGCTTATCTCTACCTCTAAATAGATACTTGAAATTATTAACAACTTTTATTAGTTAAATACCTAGTCCTTCTTTAGACACTCTATAAAGAAAATTTTACATAGAGAATCTCAAAGGAATACACACTGACCCTAACAGTAGAAGAAAGAAGTACCCTAAGAGTAGAAAGAAGATGTAGCAGTGAAGTTATTAACTGAGGTTATTCACATTCAGGGTATCCTAGTCAAACTGATACCTGTGGGCTAAGCATAGTAGGTATTATGTAGGCTATGTAGCACTGAACATTGTTTAAAAGAGCCTTATTTTATAAATACTTTTTCATCTTTATGTATTTTATAAGCCTATACTTCCAGCCTATACTTTTCAGAATCAGGTGATTTATCAATATTGGTCTACATTTCCATACGCAAAACGAGAAGATGCGGTGTGCCTTTCATATTTCAACAAGTCCCTTCCACTCCTTCTTTCTCCCACTCAGCCTGCTTCTTATTTATATTACCTGCCTGGCTCTTGTAGGCAATCCAGCCTTAGAGAATCGAAACACTGGACTTCATCTTCCTTGAGGCAAGCAGTCAAAGGAATAGGACAACACTCAAAACCAGCTGCTAAGGCAGCCCCAGAATGGGTCCCAGCCTTGCTAGCCTCCACTTAATCTCTTCTAGTGGAGTTGTCCAGGAGAAGGCAATGGCACCCCACTCCAGTACCCTTGCCTGGAAAATCCCATGGACGGAGGAGCCTGGTAGGCTTCAGTCCATGGGGTTGCTAAGAGTCGGACACGACTGAGCGACTTCACTTTCACTTTTCCCTTTCATGCACTGGAGAAGGAAATGGCAACCCACTCCAGTATTCTTGCCTGGAGAATCCCAGGGATGGCGGAGCCTGGTGGGCTGCCATCTCTGGAGTCGCACAGAGTCGGACACGACTGAAGCGACTTAGCAGCAGCAGCAGCAGCAGCGGAGTTGTCCAGTGGACCGTATTAAGAGGCATTTTGGTGAACATGGACTCACAGCAAGGGAGTAGTTCATATACACCAAAAGAACAAGGCACTCCTTGAAAGCAGTTCAGATGTGTTTATCTCCCAAGAGGACTCTGTATTTATGTTGTCTTGCCAGGGACCAGCCAAAGTATAGCTCTCATTCTGAAATTCCTGCTGATGAATACAGTATTTCTTTAGTTATATTAATACTTCAGCTTATGTTCAAGTCTTGTTCCTGAGAGTAGTTTTATTCTGGTAGATCATGACACTAATGATTAACAATAATAACAATTGCAACAATAAATCTTTACTGAACATTTATTCATGCCATCAGAGGCATATACATTATATCAAGGAGTTCCCACAAAATATGCAAAATAAGTGTTACTTCCAATGTAAAACTTATGTAAAACGAGGGTTAAGTGATTTATTCCAGGTCACATGATAATGAGTGAACTAGTCAGAATGTGAATCCAGTCTGTTTGATTTTAGAGCCCGTGATTATTTCTAGGATTCTGAATTGGTATATCCTTGTTTTGTCTTGAGTTGCCAAGACTCTTGGCCACACTGGTAGAAGCCCACTTCAATTTAAACAGCAAAAGGAAAAGTACTGAAAAATATAACCAAATTGAAAGAGCAAGGGTTTGCTGATCTTAAGCAGTGAGTAAGACTGGAGACCTAGATGGCTCACTATTTATCTGCTTTGTCTCTGCTTCCCTCTGAGTGAGTGAGTGAAAGTTGCTCAGTCGTGTCTGACTCTTTGCAACTCCATGGAATAGTCCATGGAATTCTCAAGGCCAGAATACTGGAGTGGGTAGCCGATCTCTTCTCCAGGAGATCTTCCCAACCCAGGGATCAAAGCCAGGTCTCCCGCATTGCAGGTGTACCTCTGGAGAAAGCTCCGTTTCCTTGCATGGGAGCCTGGCTTGCTCCGTGACGGAGGGGTTTGGGGAGAGATTGACTTGACTGTAGGCAATCTTTGATTCAGTGATTTGAGAAACAAGTGATTCTTCATTTGGCATTCCCAGCAAAGAAATCCTGGGAAAACTCTCAGCAGTTCTGTATGGCTTATGCGTCCATCCCTGGACCAATTGCTATGTCCAGGAGGACTGCAAACTGAGTTCCACAAAACCCCTTAGTAAAGCTGATAGAGTCTACTAATATAAGGAGAAGAGAGAAAGAGAGATGGATAGAAAAGAGCTACTGTGCCTCTATTTGTGTTGATTCTTAAATACAGAATTCTGTTTTACAAAAAATTTATTACTTTTATCAATAAAAAGTAAAAAAAAATTACAAGACAAAAATTACCTAATATTCACACGATAATCTTAATGTTCTTGTTCAAAATTCTTGGAGAACACTTCACTGCTGCCTTCATTTTAGAGCCTATAAAGAGGCTAGGTCACAAATTAGCAACATCAGTTACATAACTTGCATCTGAACAAGAAGTAATCTTGATTTAGATATTTCTAAGTAAGTCAAGTCTCACACAGGTAAAGGATGCGTGGACTTACTGGATTGATGAATAAAGAGGGAACTATTGTGGAGGAACAATTACCAGGGAAATCATGTCTTTTTGCTGGGTGGCAGGAAGACTCCCAGAAGTTTTAAGACTGATAGTGTTGTTGAAAATTTTAGACAGAAAGAGTCCGTGAGTTAGAACCAAATGTCAGGGAAGTTTGAGCTACTTGAAAGAGACTTTAAAAAAAGAAGAAATGGATGTGCTCTCAATCGGCAAGTTTAAGTCCTTCTCACTCTATTCTACTACTCTGAGGACCCATGAAGAAAATGTAAGAAAATAGAGAACATTTCATGTAAAGATGGGGACAATAAAGGACAGAAATGGCATGGACCTAATAGAAGCAGAAGGTATTAAGAAGAGGTGGCAAGAATACACAAAAGAACTATACAAAAAAGGTCTTAATGACTTGGATAACCATGATGGTGTGATCACTCATGTAGAGCCAGACATCCCGGAGTGTGAAGTCAAGTGGGTCTTAGGAAGCATTACTACAAACAAAGCTAGTGGAGGTGATGGCATTCTAGCTGAGCGATTTCAAGTCCTAAAAGATGATGCTGTTAAAGTGCAGCACTCAATATGGCAGCAAATTGGACAACTCATCAGTGGCCACAGGACTAGAAAAGGTCAGTTTTCATTTCAATCTCAAAGAAAGGCAATGCCAAAGAATGTTCAAACTACTGCACAATTGCGCCCATTTCACATGCTAGCAAGGTTATGCTCAAAATCCTTCAAGCTAGGCTGCAGCAGTACGTGAATAGAGAACTTCCAGATGTACAAACTGGGTTTAGAAAAGGCCGAGGAATCAGAGATCAAATTGCCAACATCTGTTGGATCATAGAAAAAGCAGGAGAATTCCAGAAAAATATCTGCTTCTTCTTCATTGACTACACTAAAGCCTTTGACTGTGTGGATCACAACAAACAGCGGAAAATTCTTAAAGAGATGAGAATATCAGACCACCTTATCTGCCTCCTAAGAAACCTGTATGCAGGTCAGGAAGCAACAGTTAGAACCAGACATGGAACAACGGATTGGTTCCAATTTGGGAAAGAAGTACGTCAAGGCTGTATATTGTCACTCTGCTTATTTAACCTATATGCAGGGTACATCATGCGAAATGCCCGGCTGGATGAAGCTCAAGCTGGAATCAAGATTGCTGGCAAAAATACCAGTGACCTCAGATATGCAGATGACATCACCCGTATGGCAGAAAGTGATGAGGAAGTAAAAAGCCTCTTGATGAAGGTGAAAGAGGAGAGTGAAGAAGCTGGCTTAAAACTCAACCTCCAAAAAATGACCAAGGCACCTGGTCCCAATCATGTCATGGCAAATAGATGGGGAAAAAATGGAAACAGTGACAGACTTTATTTTCTTGGGCTTCAAAATCACTGTGGACAGTGACTACAGCCATGAAATGAAAAGATGCTTGCTCCTTGGAAGAAAAGCTATGATAAACCTAAACAGAATATTAGAAAACAGACATCACTTTACTGACAAAGATCTGTCTAGTCAAAATTATGGTTTTTCCAGTAGTCATGTATGGATGTGAAAGTTGGGCCATAAAGAAGCCTGAGCACTGAAGAATTGAATGCTTTCGAACAGTGGTGCTGGAGAAAACTCTGGGAGAGTCCCTTGGACTGCAAGGAGATCAAATTTGTCAATCTCAAAGGAAATCAACCCTGAATATTCATTGGAAGGACTGATGCTGAAGCTCCAATACTTTGGTCACCTGATGTGAAGAGCCAACTTATTGGAAAAGACCCTGATGCTGGGAAAGATTGAGGGCATGAGGAGAAGGGGGTGACAGAGGATGAGAGGGTTGGATGGCATCACCAATTCCGTAGACATGAGTTTGAGCAAACTCCAGGAAACTGCGAAGGACATGGAAGCCTGGTGTGCTGCAGTCCATGGGGTCACAAAGTTGGACACAACTGAGTGACTGAACAACAACATTTTGTTTGCATGTGTGAGTGGGTTAAATTGCAATATTCTACCTTCAGATCAGATTTACTTTTAAAAAGATCATTCAAATTGTGGTTTTAAGAATGTGTTGGGGAGCAGTGGGATGAATGGCAGGAAGATATGTTAGGAGTCATGTGATGACCCAGACAAGAGCTGATGGCCTGAACCAGGGAAAAGCAGAAAGTAGGAGAGAAATGGGTAGATGTGAGAAATAGTAGAGGAATATTAGGTGATTGATTGGAGAGAGAAGTGAGAAAACAGAAGAGTGAAGGACTGGCACGATTCTCCATCTAGCTTTCTGGTTTGGGCATCTGGATGGATGAAGATACCATTTACTGAGGGAATAAAACCAGAAGGAAGATCAGTTTTGGGTGCGCAGAGATTCTGAGCTTAGTTTTGAACATGTTGAGATTGAAAGTATTTATAATTATATTCATATACATACCTACGAACTGTCTCAAATTAGTCAACAAATCCTGTTGATGCATTGTTTTTTTTCCATATCTGCTCTTTCTTTTTTGTCTTTTTCTTCTACCACCATAATTGGGATTACAATCACCTCATATCTAGAAAGGTGAATAGTCTTCTCTCTTCTGTTTCTCCTAGTACTCGTAGAGGGTTGCAGTATTAATCTACTCGAAAGCTGGTTTTGTTGTCTCATCCTCTATCTCACAGCATCTCAATGCTTTCCTATTGCCAACAGAATACTTCCAAAATTGCTTACAGTTTGACTCCAAACTACTCCAACCTTATCCTACTCTTCCTTTACTGAGGATTTGCCTCATTTCAGCCAAACTCGAATTTCAAATACAATATACTCCTTTCTCTCTTTGCAACTATGCTCATGTCACAGCCTTTTGCATGGCCTGAGCTTGCTTCTTCTCTCTACCCATCTGACCCTTTAAACTCAGCACTCAAAGCTCACATCTTCCTTGGAGACCATCAGCTAACTCCATTACAGTTCCATCTGAGTCCCTCATTCTCCAAAACTCTACCAGTTGCTGCCCGTGCCCCTTACTCCTATTGGCACTTATTCCCATATTGCATTGTTTTGCAATTTCATTGTGTTCATTTAATCTCCTGATATAAGATTGAGAAAAGAGATCAGTCATACTACTTTGATATACTTCAGAGCACCTAGCATACTTCTATGTACAAAATAGGCACTCAGTAAGTATCTGTCAACTTAAAAACTAAAGTCCATTTTTTTCCTTCCTGCTAGTCTTATCTCTGCCTGAGTAAATGAAGTTGATATGTGAAAGCAGTTGAGATTAAGCATGTAAAGTGGAAGAGTAAACAGGAGACAAAGGAGATTTTAATGAAACTTCATGATGTTAAAAACAATCAGTAACTATTAAATCTACTTTTTAAGTTTTAAAACTATTTAGATTCCCTGTCTCATCCTCATCGCAATTCGGTGTATATTTTAAGTAGTGAAAGGCACAGAGGTGCTAAAAATTACAACAAGAATTTTTTTTTTAATTGACAACAAAAATAAACTTGTTTTAATCAAAAAGTTTTTTGATTATTCATATGATTTCATAGCAAAAGTCAATAAATCTTAGTGTGAATCACTTATTCTGCCTCTAAATTGGCTTTGAAAAAAATCTCATTTCTTTAAACAAAAGTCAATGAAAAATAAATAAAATATTTAGAGCAAGTTTTTTGGTGTAGATAATAATGATTTAGTTCTGAATCTAGTCTTCAATAAATATCTAAGTTTGGATACCAAAACAAGCACTAATAAAAAATAAAAAAGGAAAAAGCATTCAAACTATGGTTCAGTGCAAACATTTTCCATGAAATAAGCGCTGCTATTCTTATTACAGAATTAGAGAAGTCAACTTAATGCGTATTTAAGTCAACAGAAACTGTTCTAGGTAAATGAATTTAATCTTTATGGTCACTGACACACAATATAATCTCGTTTCTCTCAGGATTTTCGTCTTTAAGTAACTAAGTGACTCATAAGCTCAGAAAATATTTTCTGGTACAGGTAAGTCAGAGCTTAGCATGAAATATTCTAAATATTTCTTCTCCTCTTCAGATGAGTATTTCAAAAATAACAGCTCCTTCCTGGAAGGTGTAATTGGCTTTTGGTTAGGAATGTCTAAAAATGATTGTCCTTTTGTGGAATGCATTTTAGGACAGACTAGAATATACTTTTTCCTTTCTCCATCCATCAAAATCCTACCAATACCTTAGGGTGTAGCTCAAATGTCGTCTCTTTTACACCTTTTGCACCATTTTTTGTGGGACAGGAGTAACATTTCTTACAATATTCATTTCAATTTATGAAGAAGTTCCATAGTTGGTGTGTGTATTTGGTTTTACCCCATGGAAATTATAAATTATTCAGTTTTATATCTCCCTTTATACCTTAACATACTACTTTACATGTGGTAAGTGATAAGTGAATATATTTTCTTTTTAAATATTAAAGCAGGTTAATCAAAACAATACATAATTATGGTTAAAAATACTATAGAAGGGTTTATAAGGAGAAAACAATAGTCCCCTTTCCTCACTTTGTCACTACCACAAATCTTGATTATCAGTGTGGTGGTGGTTTAGTTACTAAGTCTGTCTGATTCTTGTGACCCCATGAACTATAACCCTCCAGGCTCCTCTGTCCATGGGATTCTCCAGGCAAGAATACTGGAGTGAGTTGCTATTTCCTTCTCCAGGGGATCTTGCCGACCCAGGGATTGAACCCAGGTCTCCTGCATTGCAGGTGTATCCTTTACCATCTGAGCCACCAGGGAAGCCCTGATTATCAGAGGGAACTACATTTAATTTTTAATCTTTTTTTGATTTAAGTTCTTCTCATGGTTACTGTCATTTCACTAAATAATATACTTAGTTCTCTATTTTTTGTTTTTTAGATTTTCTATTGACTTTCTGTTATGGAAATGACTATTATGGGAGATGAGGACTTTTTAAACTTACATTTTTATCTATCTTTCTCTCATGTTTAAGTTGCTTTTCTTTCCCAAAGGTGGTGTCCAGTCCCCAAAATAAAGGGAATATTCTTAGATACCTTCTAGGGGCCTCTGTCCTCTCACTGCAATCAGCATGGTTGCTCCTCACAACGCTGGTTCACGGTTGCCGTTTGAGGATTTCTTTCCTTTCACTCCATCTTGGTTGAATTTTCCAGTTTCTAAATCTCATATTTTCTTTCTCATTGGTTTCCCATCTTGGTTTTCCATCCACATTTTGTGGAAGTGCATCCTTAGCAAACCTTAATGAGGGACGTTTAGGAGGGAAATTTTTTTAGTTCTCCTTGAGTGAAGAAGAACGAAAGAGCCTCTTGATGAAAGTGAAAGAGGAGAATGAAAAACTTGGCTTAAAGCTCAACGTTCAGAAAACTAAGATCATGGCATCTGGTCCCATCACTTCATGAGAAATAGATGGGGAAACAGTGGAAACAGTGGCAGACTTTATTTTTGGGGGCTCCAAGATCACTGCTGATGGTGATCGCAGTCATGAAATAAAAAGACGCTTACTCCTTGGAAGGAAGGTTATGGCCAACCTAGATAGCATATTTAAAAGCAGAGACATTGCATTGCCAACAAAAGTCCATCTAGTCAAGGCTATGGTTTTTCCAGTGGTCATGTATGGATGTGAGAGTTGGACGGTGAAGAAAGCTGAGTGCCAAAGAACTGATGCTTTTGAACTGTGGTGCTGGAGAAGACTCTCGAGAGTCCCTTGGACTGCAAGGAGATCCAATCAATCCATCCTAAAGGAGATCAGTCCTGGGTGTTCATTGGAAGGACTGATGTTGAAGCTGAAACTCCAATACTTTGGCCACCTCATGCGAAGAGTTGACTCATCGGAAAAGACCCCAATGCTGGGTAGGATTGGGGGCAGGAGGAGAAGCGGATGATAGAGGATGAGATGGTTGGATGGCATCACTGACTCGATGGACATGGGTTTGGGTAGACTCTGGGAGCTGGTGATGGACAGAGAGGCCTGGTGTGCTGCAATTCATGGGGTTGCAAAGAGTCGGACATGACTGAGCAACTGAACTGAACTGAACTGAACTGAGTTTTATTTGATTTAGAGCTTGATTGTATAAAAGATTCTGTATTGAAAATACTGTCTTCTGGTGTCCACTGCTGCCAATGAGACATCCAATACCCGGTGGAGTGTCACTCATTTGTAGATGAGAATCTCTACGATTTGAGAGTCTTCTCTTTATCTTTGGGTTTGGGAAATTTCCCAATGACGTGTTTAAGTGAGGACATTTTTTGACTCTTCAGCTCTGGGATAGTCTCGATTATTTGCTTGATGATTTTATATCTATCTATGTCTTTATTGAGCTATAATTCACATACCATACCATTCATCCATTAAAATGTACAATTCAATGGCTTTTGGTACATTCACAGGATTGAGCAACTATCATAATTCTGGACTTTGAAAATTTAGAATATTTACATCACCACAAAAGGAAACCTTATACTCCCTGACAGTCACTCTCCTTTTCCCTGTTCCCCAGCTCCTGGTACACACTTGCTGTTGTTCCGTCTCTCAGTCGTGTCTGACTTCGTGACCTCATGAACTGCAGCACACCAGACTCCCTGTCCATCACTATCTCCCTAAGTTTGCTCAGACTCATGTCCATTGAGTCAGTGATGCCATCCAACCATCTCATCCTCTGTCGCCCCCTTCTCCTCCTGCCCTCAATCTTTCCCAGCACCAAGGTCTTTTTCAATGAGTTGGCTCTTCACATCAGGTGACCAAAGTCTTGGAGCTTCAGCTTCAGCATCAGTCATTGGAAGGACTGATGTTGGCATACACTAGTCTGCTTTTTCTCTATGGATTTACCTACTCTGGATATTTCATATAAATGGAATTATATGATATGCGGCTTTTTGCACCTGGTTTCTTTCACCTAGCGTAATGTTTTCAAGACTCAACTGTGTTTTAGCCTATGTCATTACTTCATTTCTGTTTATGCTGTGTCGCTTCAGTCGTGTCCAGCTCTTTGCGACCCCATGGACTGTAACCTGCCAGGCTCCTCTGTCCATGAAATTCTCCAGGCAAGAACACTGGCATGGGTTGCCATTTCCTCCTCCAATTTCTGTTTACGGTTGCATAATATTCTGTTACATGGACATAAAACATTTTGTTTATTTGTTTACAAGATGATGGACATTTGGTTTTTTTCCACTATTTTTTTTTAATGAAAATAGTAACACTGTGAACTTTCAAGTGCAAATTTTAGTGTGACCCTGCTATCATTTTTCTTGGATATATATTTATAAGTGGGATTACAGGGTCATGTGTTCAATAATTATACTTTAATTGCTTAGATCTTATCATATTTTCTTAGTTTTCATTTTCCATGGTATTCTGTTCTTTATGATTTTAATATATTTTGAGCCTCTTTGAGAAAAACCAGTTGGTTTCATTAGTTACCATTGTGTACTCCAGAACTTATCTCCTATTCACTGATATTTTCCCCATTCTTAGCCCTCCCAATCTCTGTTATTTTGGGTTAAAATATGTACTTGTGTTTAGCAACATTTTACTGAAGTGTTATCAATCCAGCATCTTGAATTCAAATCCAGTAAATTATATTTATTGGAGTATTAATTTGTTTAATGATTATCCAACTGTCCCACTAAGTACCTATATAGTGGAGGCAAGTAGATTCTTTACATATTGTCTATCTGCTTACCTTCATGTGATAGTCATGCTGTACTTTACAAAAATCTGAACTATGGAAAACCGACCATACAGAGAAACAACCATTACAGCAATATGTTTAATCCTAATGTGCAAGAGATTATGAACATGCTTTGAGTTTCTCTTACACTGAAAAGTGAAGAACGAAAACCTTATTGATACTTTTTAAATTTGCATAGAGTTTGCTTTTGATTCACGTTATGACCAAAGACAAATCATTTCTTCCCCCTCCCCCCAATCTACTAAGTAGAATTTATGATCTCTCCAGAATGTTATCCCTGGAGAAGGAAATGGCAACCCACTACAGTATTCTTGCCTAAAAAATCCCATGGATAGAGGAGCCTGGTGGGCTACAGTTCATAGGGTCACAAGAGTCAGAAACAACTGAGCAAAATGAGCACAGAGTGTTCTGGCATGAATTTGCTGACTACTGAGAGGGGTTACATAAAACAAATTCCCTATGCTCACACAAATCTAAAATAGTATCAGGTAGACATCATCTTCATGTAAAGTAGGATGCCAGTCTGCTTCCCCTTCCTTTCCTGGAAGGACATGTAACTCTGGGAAGCAATGATCATTGATACTGGTTGCCACGAAGGGAGTGAACAGTGTTACTCTCAGATATTCCCATTAATTCTTTTACAAGGGGTTTCACGGCTGCCGCCGCCAGTCAGGAGCGCTGATATTGTGTGCTCAGTAACTCCTTAACTCTTCAACTCTTCCATTTCTGAAGAGAGGTTTCCTTATGCGTAGGTAGAGGCAGGTTAATTAATGACTATGTGACCAATACTTGTTTGCTACTCTATTTGGTGGGATGTGAGTACTCTTTTGTAATGAATGGGTAAATGGATCTGATGAATTCAGGTGACTTCTTTTCCAAAACTGAGCTCACTTTCTGCAGGGAAACTACACGTTTCTATGTATGGTCTTGAGAAAGTTTTCACTATTCATCAAGATCTCCTCATTGGCAAAGAGGGATACCTATAATAGCTCGATCAAATAGCCACTGTGGCATGATTAAACAAGGAACCTCAGAAATGAATGCTCCATATGGCCCCATATGTCAATACCTTTATATACATGGGTGGGACAAACACACCACACATGCACACACACACACACACACACAGAGAATTACTAGTGTGAGTCTTCATTCCTTTGCCAGCATTAGCATCTCTCATTGCATTCCAGAACCTATATGATTTAAATTGATAATGAGTTACAGGCTCAAAATTATATGCTCTAGGATGACTCATTATGCATAGGCATACTTCTATCCTCCAAATGTGCTTCTTTTAATTAAAGGACTGGGAAGCTTTTAGAGTGTGGATCTGTTAATCTAAATCATGGAGAATAATCCTTTTCTTGGTGAGCCTTGAGCTGCGTTAGCCCTTAATGTTGCTTGTGATTTTCTCCAATAAATCTCATTTCCTTTTTTCTAGTTTCTAATTGGTAATAGTTTGATGTTGCTAGTATTTAAAACTTAAACAATCTTAAGTTTTAAGCTACACTGACTTTCCAGGAGGACACATATGAGCCAGGATTTCCACAGGTGCAATTCCATCTAGGAGTTTGGAGAGAAATCAAACTTCGGTGTGCTATATCAAGCCTCAGGTGTGTCCTAGAGACTGAATTCCTTGGCATTCCTTCTTTGATTTTTTTACCTTCTATTTCTTGCACAGTCTTCTTTTTTTCCCTTTCAAACCACTGCCTTGGTGGCTTTTAAATGAATCTAAACCTCAAAAAATAAAGGCACTTTTTAGTTCCTAGGGTTAATATCTTGTCATTGAATTGAGACCAGGTCATCTCTGCTTTCACACCTGTCTGGTTTTCCATGGCAAAAGTATTCTGTGTTGAATAAAGGTCCCACTGCAGGATACCTAAGAACCATTGAATCCTGGGCTTGTGAAAAATGAAGTGATTGATCTTATGAACCGGCCAGGAAAAAAGACAGCAAGAGTCTTAAATTATGTATTTGTTCATGAAAAGGCTTAAGGGCTCTGAGCCACATACAGCCCTTAATTCCACACAAACGCCTTTCATTGAAGCTAACAGCTACCATGGTATCTTGATTGAAGTCTTTGGAGAACATACAGAATGTGTTGATAATTCATATTATATCACACTTTAACTTAGGTGTTTGCCAGGGAAGCATACTTCTTTCTTCAGAAAAAAAATTAATATTTGCTTGATTCCCTGATAAAAGGAATACTACAAAAGAATATTGCAAAACCTTGAAGGCTTGGCAGGATTTCCCATGTGGGTGGAAAAATGTTGTTCTGAAGCCAGAGTGGAATTGCTCATGAAAATATAACATAAAAAATACGTTAAAAAAGAACCTCAATCATGGGAGAAAAAAATACATATATAAATGTACAAAACGAGAAACTTATGGACTTTACCAGCATGTATTAAATAAACATGATGATATAACCATAAAGTTATGAAAATGGCAACTCTTTGATATTAGAAATAATCAGAATCTCTTTCTTATGCTGATTTTAACCCTTATCAGATTCTCACTGTGTTTGGATCTATGTCTAGATATGTTGATCTATGTCTATATGTTGATATATTTATATCTTGCTCCTACCCCAAATCTACCTTTACCTTTGTCACAGAGTGTAGCAATCTTGTTTCTCAGAAAGGAAGCTACTTAAAACTGGAAGACCTTTTAGGTTTGTCTTTATTCTTAGTTGAGGTTATAAAAAATTTAAGTGTTGGAATGTCCCAAGTCTAGAGGTAAAATCTCTCCCCTTATTCCAGCTTCACTCTGTGAACTCTTACTTTAACTGATTTCCATACATTCCCCCTCTTACCCAACCATAACCTCTTATAGAAGCTTTGGCACAGTAATGATTTCCACCTTATGCCACATGATAAATATGTGGGACAAGGGAGGGTGAACAGAGCTATAAAAGACTAGTTGCCTGGACAAAAGATTTAGTGTTTTCAATTAATGATTTATTTCTGATTTTGTTTGTTTGTTTTTTCAGTTGAGGGGGCATATATTTTGAAGTGTTTCTCCTCAACCTTATTCTATAGATATGGATCAATATTCCCCTGTATGAATATCTATTCTTTCCATACAGGTCAGCAAATGTAAAGAATGTGACTTCAGAAATTCCCTATAAAAGAAAGATGGTTAAAGTAAATTGGCATTTTTATCCTATCTCATAGAGCCTGGGCCTGTGTCTTAATTGTACTTCTTTGTTAGAGACATGTAGTCAATTTTCCCTAAATTGGAGAAGCTATTCCTCGCTAAATAAGTAATGGAAAGAGAAGACTTCACAGAGCAGATGGGGGGTGATTCTAAACAAAAAATATACTATAGCTTAGCAGAAGGAGTGGGAGAAATGGATGATTAACTTTCCTGAGCAGTAGCTAATGAGTAATCAATGAAGTATTTCTTCAGTACTTCCTCGATTCCCAAAAGTGAAGTAGGCAGCATGAGAATCAGTGAAGTTTCTGACATGATATTTAGCCCTAAAGGGAACTTAGCCTCTAGCTATGTAATACGTATTTTACATATCAAGTGAAAGCACTGCATTCTATAGAACTTTCTGAATGCATAAGGAGTTCAGAGAAGGGAGAAGTGAGTGATTCATTGAGAAGCTGGGGTAAGATAAAGGAAGCTTAAAGATGGTCAGTGGAGAATTTAGGTGGACATTGAGACTACTGGTTTGTGAAATGAGTGGTTGCACTTGAAACCTGTTGAGGAGACATGCATGGTGTGTAGTGATGTTTATGGAAAATTAGTTTGGGGACCCTGATCATTGAAAGCAGATGAGTTTATACCCTTGATGGAAAGGGAAACCTAGTGGGTTTCTAATGAAAGCGCTGTTCCAGGAAAATGAAACAGTCAGCAGGGGATCAGAACAGAATGGAATAGTGAGGGATACTGGAGGCTGATGATTTCCTAGAAATCTATCAAAAAAAAAACTTATCCAGGTGAATGTCACATAGCATAACATTAACCATTTTAAAATGAATAATTCAGTGGCATTCAGTGCATTCACAATGTTGTACAACTATCACCTCTATATAGCTCCAAAACATTTCCATTTTTCTTTATTTTTTGGCCACTCTAAGTGGCTCAAGGGATCCTAGTTCCCTGAACAGGGATCAAACCTGCACCGTTGGCAGTGAAAACATAGAGTCCTAACCACTGGACAGGCATGGAATTTCCAAAACCTTTCCCTTATTTCTAAGTGAAAGTCCTTACCTTTTAGAAGAAGTTTTCCCCCATTTTCCAGCCTTTGACTACTGTCAGGCTGTATTTTGTCTCTACAGATTTGTCAATTCTGAATAGCTCATAAAATAGAATCACGTAATTTGCAACATTTCGTGTCTGGCTTGTTTCATTTAGCAGAATGTTTTCAAGGTGCATCTACCTTGTTGCCTGTGTCAGTACTTCATTCCTTTTCATGGCTAAGCAATATTCTGGAAGTGTATTTCTGACTAATGTGGAGTAGAGTGGCATACAGGAGTAATCTAAAATGTGTTTTGAAGCGAGGAGTGACAGTTAAACTCTATAACTCCATTTTGTTTACATAAGAGAAGAATCTAAGATGGTTATTCTGGGTGAATGGAGATAGTACCTCGCTGATAGAAATAGAATAATTGAAGGAAGAATAATTTTAGGAAATAAGACTTGAAGTTTAGATTAAGAGTGAAATTAGTAAGTAGAGATATCTACTTAATTAATAATTCAGGAAAAAATCAAGGGTTGAAGTCTAGAGTAAAACATTTGATAATCATTCCTTAAGTTTAAACTGATAGTGGTAAGTTAGAAAATAGCCTGAAGTATGAATGGAACACTCCATAGAATATCAAAGGTAAAATGTTATTCAGCAAAGTGTTTTGCTCTGCCTATAATGGGACAAAGTTGAAAACTGAAGACAGAGGATTTCTGAAGACCAGGAGATACGTTGAAGAAGTATTGCCCGGGCTGATAGCAGCTGGTGTGGCAGTGGCCATCCAGGATGACATGAAGCTCAACAGTGCTGCAATTCTGCCAGATGCCAAATCCACAGAGATCAGAAAGATGGCAAAAATGGTGGAAATTCCATACAATTTTGCATCAGATAGATTAGGGTTCAAACCAGGCTATGAATTACTACTTCAATGTAATTAAGTGAATTATTTAACTTTTCTGAGCAGATTAAATGAGATAACATTTGTGAAGGTGAAAGGTATGTCGTACTCAGACAGGGAATTACATATATATGTAAGTACATATGTATAAATGTAATGTATATATATGTGTAAGGCTTTCCAGGTGGCTCAGTGGTAAATAATTTGCCTGCCAATGCAGGAGATGCAGGAGCCGTGGGCTTGATCCTTGGGTGGGGAAGATTGCCTGGAGCAGGAAATGGCAACCCATTCTAGTATTCTTGCTTGAGAAATCCCATGGACAGAGGAGCCTGGTGGGCTACAGTCCATAGGGTCACAAAGAGTCTAATACGACTTAGTGACTGAGCACACACACACACACACACACACACACACACACACACACACACACACACACAAATATGTACATATATTAACACATAGGCATACATGCATATATGCATACACACATACATTATATACATATATATGTACATATATATGTATGTATTTGGTATGCGTATGTATTTGGAGGGGTGGGGAAGACACAGAAGTATGCTGAAAACTCTATGTAGGGTTCATGCTTTGGGAAAGGTGAACTTTTTTTTTGGCTGTGCCATTAGACTTGTGAGAATCTTGGTTCCTTGACCAAGATTGAACCCAATGAACTCTGCAGTGAAAGTGCAGAGTCTAACCACTGGACCACAGGGGAATTCTCTGGAAAAGATGAATTTTTAAAAAGAAAAGTGAACATGAAGATAGATGCATTCATTTATTTGCTTTTAATCACTTATTTATTTTATTTTGTCTGTTTTTAAAAGGCTGTATGAAGATAGTTTGCAAAGATGCATATCATAAAGGAGCACTTTCTAAGGATAGTTTGTGAAGGCACATATAGTATAAGATCAAAATAAGTAAAAATTAGGTTTAAGAAAAATGAGACAAAGGGAAAAATATGACAATAAGCCAGAAAAGAAGCCTCAGGTTGGTTTAGAATAGAAGTCTATTGCTGTAAGTTTTATACCTTTGCTTGAGACAGGCTATAAGTTCAGCTTGAAATCTTGGATATTTTTCTGTTTTATATAGAGTCATTTAAGAGGAACTATCCTGCTGATTAAAGGCTGAGAGAGGGAAGTGAGTGAGGAGGCTGACATGGTGGTTAACTGCAAATATTAAATGGTTTTCTTCTGATGGATATTCACTTTATTGCTGCAAGCACATTCTGCTGTCCATCTGTTAGAAGCTTATGTAAAACTTGGCTTAATTTGGTTTTCAGGAGCAAGTTTAAATAGGTAAAGATTTTACCTGTGAACTTCCATGTAGTTCCTCTATTATTTTGTACCTCACTGAGTGTTTTATTTTTTTTGAAACTCATATATTGAAGCCATTAGAGGGAGTATGAAAGAAAAGGTAAATGTCCTTGGTGGCAAAAGACTATGGCAATTAGGTTGTTTGTTTCCAGGATTGACTGGTTTACAGAGGGAAGCTGAGCAGGGGTCAGAAAGAGGAGGCTGGCCATCTTAGCACCTCTGGATCTTCAGTTGGGCAACATTATTTTGTTTGAACTAAATTGCCAGAATATCAGACACATTCAAATATTAAATATAAGCATGCTTCAATAATACATTTCTAAGCTAAGTATACATAATGTTTTGATTATCTGATCTTGTCAGTCACCCACATATTGGTTCTATTCCTGTTAGCAGTGAATGAGAGCCAGCGTTAACTTGAAAGATCATATGCCCATGTCTGTGCAGCTTTAAACATTTTAAAGAATATCAGGTTACCTGCTATGGTCTGAATGTGTCTGCCCCAAATCTATGTGCTGAAGTCTAACCCTTAAGGTGATGGTACACAGTGGTGGGGCCTTTGGGAAATTATTAGGTCATAAGAACAGAGCCCCCTTCATGGATCACTGCCTTGTTGCGGCAAAGGGGCTTGCATAACTCAATGAAGCTATAAGCTATGCCTTGCAGGGCCACCCAAGACAGATGGGTCATAGCAGAGGTTTCTGGCAAAACATGATCCACTGGAAGAGGGAATGGCAAACCACCCCAGTATACTTGCTGTGAGATCCTCACGAAATATATAAAAGGGCAAAAAGATATGACTACAAACAATGAGTTCCTCAGGTCTAAAGGTGTCTGATATGCTACTGGGGAAGGGCAGAGGAGAATTACCAATAGCCCCAGAATGAATGAAGTGGCTGGGCCAAAGCGGATATGACACTCTCGTTGATGTGTCTGGTGATGAAAGTGAAATCTGATGCTGCAAAGAACAGTATTGTTTAGGAACCTGGGATGTTAGGTCCATGAATAAAGGAAAATTGGAAGTGGTCAAGCAGGAGATGGTAAGAATGAACATTGACATCCTAGGAAGCAGCTAACTAAATAGATCTAGATAACAGTGTGCCTTAAGAACTATGACAGAGGCTGAACAAAACCATCCCAAAGAAAAAGAAAAGCACGAAGGCAAAGTGGTTATCTGAGGAGGCTTTATGAATAGTGGAAGAACGAAGACAGCACAAAGCAAGGGAGAGGGGCTAAGATACATCCAATGAAATCCAGAGTTTCAAAGAATAGCTAGAAGAGAAAAGAAGGCCTTCTTCAATGAGCAGTGTTTCATAATAGAAGAAGACAACAGAAGGGGAAAGGCCAGAGAGCTCTTCAGGAAAACTGGAAACATTAAGGGAGCATTCCACCCAAAATGAGCACCATAAAGGATAAAAATGGTAGAGACCTAGTAGATGCTGGAGAGATAAAGAAGAGGCGGAAAGATATTACATGGAAGCACTGTATTAAAAAGATCTTAATGAACTAGATTACTATGATGGTGTGGTTAGTCATCCAGAACCAGACATTCTGGAGTGTGAAGCCAAGTGGGCCTTAAGAAGCATTGCTGCTAATAAAGCTAGTGGATGAAATGAAGTTCCAGAAGAGCTATTCAATCCCTAAAGTAGGATGCCATCAAAGTTTTGCATTCAATATGTCAGCAAATCTGAAAGACCTAGCAGTGGCCACAGGACTGGAAAAGGTCAATCCTCATCCCAATTCCCCCGAAGGGTAGTACTTTGGTACTAGTGAAAGTTTAGTCACTCAGTTGTGTCCGACTCTTTGTGACCCCATGGACTGTACCCTACCAGGCTCCTCCATCCATGGGATTTTCCAGGCAAGAGTACTGGAGTGGGGTGCCATTTCCTTCTCCAGAGGATCTTCCTGACCCAGGGATTGAACCCAGGTCTCCCACGTTGTAGGCAGATACTTTACCATCTGAGCCACCAGGGAAGTCCTACCATGTGCCAATGGTGTCCAATGTGCACCATTTGACAACTGCACTCATTTCCCATGCTAGTAAGGTCATGCTTAAAATCTTGCATGCCAGGCTTCAGCATTATGTCAACCAAGAACTTCCAGATGTCCAAGCTGGGTTTAGAAAAGGAAGAGAAACTAGAGATCAAATTGCCAACATTTGCTGGATTATAGAGAAAGCAGAGGAATTTCAGAAAAACATCTATGTCTGTTTCATTGACTATACTAAAGCCTTTGACTGTGTAGATCATGACAAACTGTGGAAAGTTCTTAGAGTGGTGAGAATACCAGATCATCTTGCCTGTCTCCCAAGAAACCTGTATATGGGTCAAGAAGCAACAATTAGAATCCTGTATAGAACAACTGATTGGTTCAAGATCAAGAAAGGAGTACAACAGGGCTGTCTGCTGTCACCCTGTTTGTTTAACCTATACACATCACGAGAAATGCCGGGCTGGATGATTTACAAGCTGGAGTCAAGATAGGCTGGAGAAACTTCAACAATCCGAGATATGCAGATGATATCACTCTAATGGCAGAAAGCAAAGAGGAACTAAATCTCAATGAGGGTAAAGGAGGAGAGTGAAAGATCCAGCTTAAGACTAAATATTAAAAAAACTAAGATCATGGCATCCAGCCCCTTTACTATATGGCAAATAGAAGGGGAAAAGGTGGAAGCAGTGACAGACTTCCTCTTCTTGGGCTCCAAAATCACTGCAGACAGTAACTGCAGCCATGAAATCAGAAGATGACTGCTTCTTGGCAGGAAAGTGATGACAAACCTAGGCAGTGTGTTGAAAAGCAGAGACATTACTCTGTCAACAAAAGTTTGTATAGTCAAGGCTATGGTCTTTCTAGTGGTCATGTATAGTTGTGAGACCTGGACTGTAAAGAAGGCAGAATGCCAAAGAATTGATGCCTTTGAACCGTGGTGCTGGAGAAGACTCCTGAAAGTCCCTTGGACAGCAAGGGGATCAAACCAGTCAATCTTAAGGGAGATCAACCCTGAATATGCATGGGAAGGACTGATGCTGAAGCTGAAGCTCCAGTATTTTGGTCATCTGATGCGAACAGATTACTCATTGGAAAAGTCTTTAATGCTGGGAAAGATTGAAGGCAGGAAGAGAAAGGGATGACAGAGGATGAGATGGTTGGATGGCATCACCAGTGCAATGAAGATGAACTTAGGCAAACTCCAGGAGATGGTGAGGGACAGGGAGGCCTGGCATGATGCAGTCCATGGGGTTGCAAAGAGTCAGACATGACTGGCCAACTGAACAACAGCAACAACAAGGATGGAACCCTTATCAATGGAGTTAGTGCCCTTATAAGGAGTTCCGAGAGAACTCCCTCACCCCTTGCTGCCCTCCTGAGGGATACAGTGAGCAGTCTGACCTGGAAGAGGGTCCTCACCTGACCATGTGGGCACTCAGATCTTGGATTTTCAGTCTCCCAAACTGTGAGAAAGAAATATCTATTATTTACCAGTCATTTAATGTGGTATTTTGTTTTAGTAGCTCAAACAGACTAAGAGCCCATACTCCACATTTGTGATTCTCACAAAAACACTCTGAATAAGGCAGAGCTGGTGTTATCATTCTCATTTCATGAAGAAATATCTTCAAAGTGTTTAATTTAGTCCTGAGTTCATATTTCTGAGAAGTGGCGAAGAATGAAATCTTTGCATTTTGCTTTTTTCCATGAGAAAAAGAGAAAACTACAGGATCCTGGAACAGAAAAAAGTATGATGTTCATTTAAAAATTGGGAAAATCTGAATAAAATCCGTAGTTTAGTTAATGGTGATGTACCTCTCTTAGTTCTTACTTTTAACAATCTAAAATTGTTAAATGAGTCTAGGATTAACAATCATGAATCTGGAAACAGAAGGGGGACAATCTGAACAATGACTATTTTAGGATTACCTGGGCTTCCCAGGTGTTGCTAGTGGTAAAGAACCTGCCTGCCAATGCAGGAAATGTAAGAGACATGGGTTTGACCCTTGGGCTGGGAAGATTCCCTGGAGGAGGGCATGGCAACTCACTTCCAAGATTCTCACCTGGAGAATCCCTTCGACACAGGAGCCTGGCAGACTATGGTCCATAGGGTTGCAAAGAGGTGCACACGACTGAAGCAACTTAGCATGCACCCACAGGTTCTCAAGAGACATAAATGAGAATTTTAGAAAAAGATACTGAATAAGTATCCGATGGGGGAAAAATATAAAGAATGTCTTCTAAAAACATAGAGTCAGAAAGACATGAAGAGAAGTCAACAGTGTCAGATGCGACATTCTACTGCCTGTATGTCTAAAACGAAAGTCACTCCTTGCTCACTAAACCAGCTATTCCTTTAAAGTTCCCTGGCTCTGTGAATGGCACTACCACCATGAATTGGTAGGCCAGAAACCAGAGATTCTCCCCTCTTCCTGAGCCCCTATCCAATCAGTCACCATGCCTCTGGACTCCATTTTCTATCTCTTCCATCTTTTTACTACCGAGTTCAGGCCTCCAGCATCTCTCTCACTTGAACTGTTTCTTGCCATAGTCTCTTATGGTCCTCTACTCCCCATCTTCTCCATTTCTTCCTCATTTTCAAGGATCATTTTTTTCTTTCCTTTTTCTTTTTTTAAGTTTTGGCATTTTAAAAGATAGAGAAAAATCCAAGAGAAGAGAATAACCATCACCCATATTCTAATCACTCAGAATTAATCACTGTTGACATATTATTTATTTGCTGCCAGTTTTTCTTTTGAAAGAAAAATCACTCTTTTGTTTTTCAAAAATAAAATGACCTGCATTCCATATAAAGGACTGAAACAAGATGAAAGAATTACAGAGATGAAAGTTCAGAAATCACCTCAAGTCTCATGTTGCAGAAATCATCATCACTGAATTAGAAACCAACATTCTAGTTCTCTCTCAATATCCAGAGTGAACTTCCTAAACGCAAATGAAATCAGCTGCATTCCCATTCTTAAAATCTTGTAACATCTTAATCTAATCACGAGGAAAATTTCAGGCACACCAAATTGAGATACAGTGTACAAAACATCAGACCAGTCCTCCTCAAAACTGTTAAGACCATGCAAAACAAGAAAGATGGGAAAAGTGCTTCAGCCAAGGAGACTGATGATGAAAATATAATGTGCTATCCTGGATGAGATTATGGGACAGGAAAAGGACATTAGTGCAGAAAGAGGTGAAATCTGAATAAACTCTGAAGTTTAGTAGATGTTGAGTGTTAGTTGCTCAGTCGTGTCCAACTCTCTGTGACACTATGGACCATATAGTCCAACAGGCACCTCTGTCCATGGAATTCTCCAGGCAAGAATACTGGAGTGGTTAGCATTTCCTTTCACCAGGGGATCTTCCTGACCCAGGGGTTGAACCTGAGTCTTTTGCATTGCAGGTGATTTCTTTACCGTATGAACCACTAGGGAAGCCTGGAGGTCAGTGGGTAGTCATGTGTAAATGTTGGTTTCTTAGTTTTGACCCAGGTGCCATGATTGTGTAAGATGTTAATATTAGGGGAAACTAGATGAGAGATATATAATGACTCTGTGTCCTACCTTTGTAACTTTTCTAGAAATCTGAAATTATTTTAAAGTTTTAAAAAATTAACCAAAAATACAAGTTATACAAAGAGAAAAACTTTTAGTATCATCTCGGCTTTCAGAGGGACTTTATACTTTTTATCTTAACAGATAAGTCGTTTCATGGATTGGGACCTGCCGTTTTCTCACTAGTCCCATCCCCCATAAACATACCTACACATCATACCCCCTTTACTGTAGCTGAACGAAACCACGGGAAACCTGATGCTGAGAAAGATTGAAAGCAAGAGGAGAAGGGGACAACAGAGGACGAGATGGCTGGATGACATCACCAACTCGATGGACATGAGTTTGAACAAGCTCTGGAAGTTGGTGAAGGACAGGGAGGCTGGCGTGCTGCAGTCCATGGGGTTGAAAAGAGTCGGACACGACTGAGCGACTGAACAACAAAGTGGAACCACGTGATCATGACATGCTGTCTTTGAAAACCTGCTTCTGTTCCTATGCTTCCTTTATCAGAGTGACCTCCTAGGTTTTCTGTTTTGTTATTGTTGCTACTGTTCGATTGTTCAATTGTGTCTGACTCTTTGTGATTCCATGGACTATACAGTCCATTGAATTCTCCAGGCCAGAACACTGGAGTGGATAGACTTTCCCTTCTCCAGGGGATCTTTCCAACCCAGGGATCGAACCCAGGTCTCCTGCATTGCAGGCAGATTCTTTATGAACTGAGCCACCAGGGAAGCCCATAGATACAGATACAGAGTAACTGCATCTGTGGAGAGATAAGTGTAAGTTATATAGGAAACTTCTACTGTTCACCCTTAATACCATGTTGTTCAAAAGTCAGCTGTAGTTTTCTCGTACCCACTCTTGTATCCATCAAGGGCATCCTCAATTCAACAGCTATAATAATCTCTTAAAGGTACAAATTTAATTCTATTTTCTTAAAACTTTCCTTTGGACTGTCTTTATTCTTAGAATGAGAGTCAAAATGTTCTACAGCCTCATTTCTGTAAGAGTTCAGGTTTGCACTTTTATAATAGACTTGGTGGTGTGTGCAGTGGTCTGAGAAGCTGTTACTTTCCTCGGCACACATTTGCCTTCTCTTCTTTTCTGGTTAAATCTTACTAATTATTTAATAAAAACTTTCCTTCATCTATCTACTCCCTCCCTGTCACCTTGAGCACACACCCCTGGTTTCTGTCTGGTTTGAGGGGAGAGCCTACTACTATCTTTTTATGGTTAAGAGTTGGTCTGAATTGGAAGTGGCTCTATTCTTTTTTTCCAGAATTTTATTGTTTTAGCTATTACATTTAGGTATATTCTTGAGTTAATTTTAGTATATAGTATGAGATAGGGGTCCAACTTCATTTTCTGAATGTTGGTGTCCATTTTCCCCAGTGCCATTTGTTGAAAAGACACCTTATCCTGTATTGAGTTGTCTTAGCACCCTTGTTGGCAAATTAGGTTTAAATAAACCTATCAAATATGAGAAAAGATAGTATCAAAAAATTAAACACACGTGGGACTTAATGCTCAGGTCACTGATCAGATCCTTTTTTTTTTTCAGTTTTTGTTTTTTAAACATTTTTTTTTGAAGTGGTTCTGTTCTTTAACTGGTATGTGGTCACAGCAAGCAACTTGTCCTCTCTGTTTCCTCATCTTTGTTCTGAAAATTAAGTAATACAATAAATGTTTAGAACATCACCTGGCACAGAATGGTGTTCAGAAGTAGCTGTTGCTATGCTATAATCTGTTCTTTGCCTTCGTAGTCCTGGACACCAGCATCATTAATGCATTATATTGGCACCACTGGGTTTCTAGTGTCTAACACAAATATTTGTTGAGTAACTGTTGTTTCCTTTGTCTGGATCACACTTTCACTCTTTCTCCTCCCCCTTCTCCACGGAGTCAATCAGCACATGCTTCTGTTCCCACCTCAGCTGGGTCCAGTGTCACCCAAAGCCTCCCTGCTCATGACACCTTTCCCTGAAATAAAGATGCCCTCTCTGGTTCTTAAAGCTCCTGTTGTTCCCACTTTGTTAGAACTGCCAGTCTCTCATTAGATTCTCAGCCCTGTAAGCACTATAAGCTCAGAAGAAAAAGCTCCTAAAGATGAATAAATAATTGGATTAGTGTCTCTAGGCTCACCATACTGTTGTGAGGATGGATTAGTGTCTCTAGGCTCACCATACTGTTGTGAGGATCAAATGGTAAGATCTCAATAGTTTTCCTATCTAAAAAATCAACCTGAAGTGCCTCAAGAATAGTGAAAAAGTTGAGTCTCTTATATCATACTGGCAGTTAGTAAGGACATGGGACTCAGTGATATCAGGGCTTTGGGGCAAAAGAAAAAAGAAAGGTGTTTGACAACTTTTAGGTGAAACATGGACAGATGATAAGGCTGGGAAATTTAAGAAGCACGCACTCACACTGTGTGTACATGAGGAAAATTGTCCCCAAAACAGGTAGAATAAGTTTCTCAAAGACCTTCTCTTTTTAAATACCTCAAGACATCTTGTATGTTGTTTGCACACAATAAATGCTTAGCAAATGCCTAGTGGGTGATGCAAACTCACATCATAGATTAACAGATAAATGAAGGAAGAGTCTTAGAGGCTTCTGGTCTACCTTCAAGACGAACAAAACAATTCTTAGAAATCTTCCAAATGAAAGATGAAAATTTGCATGTTTCAAGGATAATTATTAAAAAACTAACTAGGACTTCTCTAGCTCATGAGAAGGAGAAGGAAATGGCAACCCACTACAGTATTCTTGCCTAGAGAATCCTGTGGACATAGGAGCCTGGTGGGCTGCTGTCCATAGGGTTGCATTGAGTCAGACATGATTGTAGTGACTTAGCATGCATGCATGCATTGGAGAAGGAAATGGCAGCCCACTCCAGTATTCTTGCCTGAAGAATCCCATGGACAGAGGAGCCTGGTGGGCTGCCATCTTTGGGGTCGCCAGAGTTGGACACGACTGAAGGGACTTAACAGCAGCAGCAGCAGCTCATGAGAAGGATCATTTTCTCATATCAGTCAGAACTTTAATACCAGAGAAAAATTCAATTTCTGGGCTTTTCTCATAAATGGAGGATGATATTTTTATATTCAAAGGAACTCATTCTTTGATTTTTTTGTATTTCTGTGGAATAAACAGCTAGTCTTAATCACAACAGGAAATTCAACTCACATCTTTCCCAGTTGTGGCAAATTCTCAACATCCTACAGGGAAGTCTTTAAACACAAGATAGTTTTGGAATGTTGGGATTTCTCCAGTGTGACCCTTCCTGCCAGTGGGGCAGTTTTGGGGTGACTTGTGATTTACTTGCATTTTTGTTTTCACTCAACAGTAGAGAATAAAATTGAAGACATATGGCCATGTAAGGCCCAACCAATTTTGAACTGTTTAATTTGGTGATGACTGCTAGTACAGAATATATACATTTAGAAAAACAACAAATAAACAACTAACCACATTTTTTTGGCTCAGGTAGAGTAAAGGAAGATTAAAGAATAATTAGATTATTTATTTATTAGGAATATGAATTTACAACTAAATCACTTGTGAGTAAAACTTTTTTGAGAAATTTTTAAAATTTCAATATTAAAAAAATATGTCTCACATAGGAATCAAATACTCAGTACTGAAACCTTTGTCTTTATTTCTATCTTCTTTAAAAAGGAGCAAACAGTTAATTAGAATTTTGGTTAACTTCAAGTTTGTGGTGTGAGCAATATGTTTATATCACAAATGCCAACTCAGAATAGTGTTGCTCACCCATTTGTGTGCCAAACACATGATCACAAGGGGATACATTAAGGCAAAGAAGAGTTAAGGTGTTGTGATTGTTGTTTCGGCTCCAACAGGCAACCTCAGTCAAGTTACAGAGAACTTTCTTCCAAAGTGAGATCAATCTAGTTGCAAAAAGATTCCACTACTCTGAGATTTAAAAACATTTCTCACGAAAAGAGATAGAGAAATTGAAATCTGAGCAAGTCAGCTCTCCCAGCAGGACAAGCAGAAGCCATATGGAAGCTTAATTTTCTTTTGATTACTTTAAATGAGAGTCTGGATTTACCTGAGAGATTTAAAACTGATTGACAAGGCCCTTGAGGTGATCTCCTCAGCTGCAGAAACAAGAAGAGTTAATTGCGCAAGATAATGGAGTCAGTTTTGTTAATTCTTCAAGTAGTTCAGTTTCTTTTCTTCTTCAGTCAGCTTTGGGGGGGCAGGTAATTATAAAAGCAAGAAAAATCAGATTTACAGCTCCAAGTCTTTCCAAGTGATTTAAATATGTACTGTTAAGTGTTGACTGAGCAGCTTAATAAAGCCCAAGATTTAGAGCCACAGCAGACTTGATAAATGCTTAAATTTTCTTACAGATTTCTCATAAAAAAAAAGTGTTTATAAGTTAAGTTTTGCACAGTATTTAATAAGTATGTGCTATCCTTGAGCATGATATAGAATCATGTTGAAAAATTCTCAATTGTCACTGTGGAATTTTGGACACAAGATGAAATAAAAAGTTGATGTATCTTTCATTTTGATAGAACCCTATTTTGTTCACTGTAGGTATTAACAGGAGATTTTATAAAAAGGAAGATAGTGGGGGAAATGACAAATCTAGGAAAAACAACAACAAAAAAAACCCTCCAGATGACTGGCCCTGATACACTGAAGAAAAATTAAAAGAATAACTCTATTACTAACTTGGTAGCTATTGAAATTCAAAATCTGTATCCCTCTTTGTGCATGCTAAGTCACTTCAGTCATGTCCGACTCTTTGTGACGCTATGGACTGTAGCCCGCCAGGCTTCTCTGTCCATGGGATTCTCCAGGCAAGAATACTGGAGTGGGTTGCCATGCCCTCCTTCAGGGGATCTTCCTGACCCAGGGATGGAACCTCTGTCTTCTGTGACTCCTGTATTGCAGGTGGAGTCTTTACCTCTGAGCCACTGGGGAAACCCCACTTGATCTTACAGAAACATTTGCACAAATATACAAGGGTATGAGAACAAGGTTTTTTGCTTCTGTGTGGTTTATAACAACACAAAATGGCACCCCCATTTGTTCATTAATAGCGAGTTAATAAGCTACATTATTTCTATCCATACTATTAACTAGCTATATCTATAGCATAGATATAAAAAGTGCCTATCACGTACTTATTAGTTCAGTCAAAATATTTTCTTGAGAGTTAATTGAATACTAGTCAAGATGTTAGGGATAAAGGATGGGAGGGATGAGGAGAGTCAAGGCCACAGCTCTCCTCAAGCCAGCATGTGGAGAGAGAAAAGAGAGGAGAAACCAGTCAGATGATTTCAAATAGTTAAGCTATCAAAAAATAGAGCCAGATGATATGGTAATAGGGAGTGATTGGAGAGGCTATTTATTTGTTTGTTTTTGAGGCAGCTTTGAGTCTACAAACTCAAACTCAAAGTCAAACTCGCAGAAGCGAGGCGGCTGCGACAGCTCGGCGCAGAAGCGAGGCGGCTGCGACGGCTCGGCGCAGAAGCGAGGCGGCTGCGACGGCTCGGCGCAGAAGCGAGGCGGCTGCGACGGCTCGGCGCAGAAGCGAGGCGGCTGCGACGGCTCGGCGCAGAAGCGAGGCGGCTGCGACGGCTCGGCGCAGAAGCATGGCCGAGAGGAGCTAGGCCGGGCCGGGGGCCGGGGGCGGCGGCCGACAGGTACTAAGCGGGGTCGGGGGCGGGCGGCCGGGGGCTAGGCGGCCGACAGGGGCTAGGCGGGGCTAGGCGGGGGGGGGCCGGGGGCGGCGGCCCGACAGGGGCTAGGCCGGGCCGGGGGCCGGGAGCGGCGGCCGACGGGCTAGGCAGGGCCGGGGGCCGGGGGGGGCGGCGGCCGACAGGGGCTAGGCTGGGCCGGGGGCCGGGGGCCGGGGGCCGGGGGCGGCGGCCGACAGGGGCTAAGCGGGGTCGGGAGCGGCGGCCGACAGGGGCTAGGCGGGGCCGGGGGCCGGGGGCAGCGGCCGACAGGGGCTAGGCCGGGCCGGGGGCCGGGGGCGGCGGCCGACAGGGGCTAAGCGGGGTCGGGAGTGGCGGGCCGACAGGGGCTAGGCCGGGCCGGGGGCCGGGGGCGGCGGCCGACAGGGGCTAGGCCGGGCCGGGGGCCGGGGGCGGCGGCCGACAGGGGCTAGGCGGGGCCGGGGGCCGGGGGCGGCGGCCGACAGGGGCTAGGCGGGGCGGGGGGCCGGGGGGCGGCGGCCGACAGGGGCTAGGCGGGGCGGGGGGGGCCGGGGGGCGGCGGCCGACAGGGGCTAGGCCGGGCCGGGGGCCGGCGGCGGCGGCGAGAGGAATTACCCAAGGCCCAAGGAGCAGGGGCTGCGTGGGCACAGGAGGGACGAGAGGAGTTACTCCACATTCAAGGTCAGGAGGGGCCGTCGTGAGTAGATACCCGTTGTCCAAGGTAAGGAGCAACAGCTGCACTTTGCTGGAGCAGCCGTGAAGAAATACCCCACATCCAAGGTAAGAGAAACCCAAGTAAGACGGTAAGTGTTGCGAGAGGGCATCAGAGGGCAGACACACTGAAACTAAAATTACAGAAAACTAGCTAATCTGATCACACAGACCACAGCCTTGTCTATCTCAATGAAACCAAGCCATGCCGTGTGGGGCCACCCAGGACTGATGGGTCATGGTGGAGAGGTCTGACAGAATGTGGTCCACTGGAGAAGGGCATGGCAAACCACTTCAGTATTCTTGCCTTGAGAACCCCATGAACAGTATGAAAAGGCAAAAAGATAGGACACTGAAGGATGAACTCCCCAGGTCAGTAGGTGCCCAATATGCTAATGGAGATCAGTGGAGAAATAACTCCAGAAAGAATGATGGGATGGAGCCAAAGCAAAAACGATACCCAACTGTGGATGTGATTGGTGATAGACGCAAAGTCCGATGCTGTAAAGAGCAATATTGCATAGGAACCTGGAATGTTAGGTCCATGAATCAGGGCAAATTGGAAGTGGTCAAACAGGAGATGGCAAGAGTGAACGTTGACATTCTAGGAATCAGAGAACTAAGATGGACTGGAGTGGGTGAATTTAACTCAGATGACCATTATATCTACTACTGTGAGCAAGAATCCCTTAGAAGAAATGGAGTAGCCATCATGGTCAACAAAAGAGTCCAAAAGGCAATACTTGGATGCAATCTCAAAAACGATAGCATGATCTCTGTTCGTTTCCAAGGCAAACCATTCAATAGCACAGTAATCCAAGTCTATGCCCCGACCAGTAATGCCGAAGAAGCTGAAGTTGAACGGTTCTATGAAGACCTACAAGACCTTCTAGAACGAACACCCAAAAAAGATGTCCTTTTCATTATAGGGGACTGGAATGCAAAAGTAGGAAGTCAAGAAACACCTGGCGTAACAGGCAAGTTTGGCCTTGGAGTACAGAATGAAGCAGGGCAAAGACTAATAGAGTTTTGCCACGAGAATGTACTGGTAATAGCAAACACCCTATTCCAACAACACCAGAGAAGACTCTACACGTGGACATCACCAGATGGTCAACACTGAAATCAGATTGATTATATTCTTTGCAACCAAAGATGGAGAAGCTCTATACAGTCAGCAAAAACAAGACCGGGAGCAGACTGTGGCTCAGATCATGAACGGCTTATTGCCAAATTCAGACTTAAATTGAAGAAAGTAGGGAAAACCACTAGTCCATTCAGGTAGGACCTAGATCAAATCCCTTATGAGTATACAGTGGAAGTGACAAATAGATTTAAGGGACTAGACCTGATAGACAGAGTGCCTGATGAACTATGGACAGAGGTTCGTGACATTGTACAGGAGACAGGGATCAAGAAAATTCCCATGGAAAAGAAATGCAAAAAAGCAAAATGGCTGTCTGAGGAGGCCTTACAGATAGCTGGGAAGAGAAGAGAAGCGAAAAGCAAAGGAGAAAAGGAGAGAGATTCCCATCTGAATGCAGAGTTCCAAAGAATAGCAAGGAGAGATAAGAAAGCCTTCCTCAGTGATCAGTGCAAAGAAATAGAGGAAAACAACAGATTGGGAAAGACAAGCGATCTCTTCAAGAAAATTAGAGATACCAAAGGAACATTTCATGCAAAGATAGGCTTGATAAAGGACAGAAATGGTATGGACCTAACAGAAGCAGAAGATATTAAGAAGAGGTGGCAAGAATACACAGAAGAACTGTACAAAAAAGATCTTCATGACCCAGATAATCACGATGGTGTGATCTCTCACCTAGAGCCAGACATCCTGGAATGTGAAGTCAAGTGGGCCTTAGAAAGCATCACTACGAACAAAGCTAGTGGAGGTGATGGAATTCCAGTTGAGCTATTTCAAATCCTCAAAGGTGATGCTGTGAAAGTGCTGCACTCGATATGCCAGCAAATTTGGAAAACTCAGCAGTGGCCACAGGACTGGAAAAGGTCAGTTTTCGTTCGAATCCCAAAGAAAGGCAATGCCAAAGAATGCTCAAACTACCGCACAATTGCACTCATCTCACATGCTAGTAAAGTAATGCTCAAAATTCTCCAAGCCAGGCTTCAGCAATACGTGAACCGTGAACTTCCAGATGTTCAAGCTGGTTTTAGAAAAGGCAGAGGAACCGGAGATCAAATTGCCATCATCCGCTGGATCATCAAAAAAGCAAGAGAGTTCCAGAAAAACATCTATTTCTGCTTTATTGACTATGCCAAAGCCTTTGACTGTATGGATCACAATAAACTGTGGAAAATTCTGAAAGAGATGGGAATACCAGACCATCTGACCTGTCTCTTGAGAAACCTGTATGCAGGTCAGGAAACAACAGTTAGAACTGGACATGGAACAACAGACTGGTTCCAAATAGGAAAAGGAGTACGTCAAGGTTGTATATTGTCACCCTGCTTATTTAACTTATATGCAGAGTACATCATGAGAAACTCTGGGCTGGAAGAAACACAAGCTGGAATCAAGATTGCTGTGAGAAATATCAATAACCTCAGATATGCGGATGACACCACCCTTATGGCAGAAAGTGAAGAAGAACTAAAGAGCCTCTTGATGAAAGTGAAAGAGGAGAGTGAAAAAGTTGGCTTAAAGCTCAACGTTTAGAAAACTAAGATCATGGCATCTGATCCCATCACTTCATGGGAAATACATGGGAAACAGTGGCAGACTTTATTTTTTTGGGCTCCAAAATCACTGCAGATGGTGATTGCAGCCATGAAAAGACGCTTACTCCTTGGAAGGAAGGTTATGGCCAACCTAGATAGCATATTTAAAAGCAGAGACATTACTCTGCCAACAAAGGTCTGTCTAGTCAAGGCTATGGTTTTTCCAGTGGTCATGTATGGATGTGAGAGTTGGACGGTGAAGAAAGCTGAGCGCCATAGAATTGATGCTTTTGAACTGTGGTGTTGGAGAAGACTCTTGAGAGTCCCTTGGACTCCAAGGAGAGCCAATCAATCCATCCTAAAAGAGATCAATCCTGGGTGTTCATTGGAAGGACTGATGTTGAAGCTGAAACTCCAATATTTTGGCCACCTCATGTGAAGAGTTGACTCATTGGAAAAGACCCTAATGCTGGGTAGGATTGGGGGCGGGAGGAGAAGGGGACGACAGAGGATGAGGTGGTTGGATGGCATCACTGACTCGATGGACATGGGTTTGGGTAGACTCCGGGAGTTGGTGATGGACAGAGAGACCTGGTGTGCTGCAATTCATGGGGTCGCAAAGAGTCAGACACGACTGAGCGACTGAACTGAACTGAGTCTCCAACTGCCTAGCCTTTAAAAGTTAATTTAGTTTTAATTGGAAGATGATTGTTTTACTATGCTGTGTTGGTTTCTGCCATACTCAACATGAATCAGCCATAGGTACACACGTGTCTCCTCCTTCTTGAACCTCCCTTCCACCTTCCACTCCATACCACCCTTCTAGGTTGTCACAGAGCACCGGGTTGAGATCCCTACATCATACAGCAAATTCCCACTGGCTCTCTGTTTTACTTATGGTAATGTATATGCTTCAATGCTACCCTCTCAATTCATCCCATCCTCTCCGTCCCCTGCTGTGTTCACAAGTCTGTTCTCTATGTCTGCACCTGGAGAGGCTATTTTGATTAAGGAACGCCCAGAAAGTGACATGTGGCCTGGACCTGGAGACCAACGGTCTAGGCAAACAGAAGAGCAGGTGCAAAGGCTCTCAGGTGGGATGAGCTTGGTGTCTCCTGAACAGACAGGACCCACACAGCTGGCACCACCTGCAGTTAAAGAGATCTTAGGGAGATGGATCTTGGAGGGCTTTGGCAGCCACAGTGAGGAACTTAGATCGATCCTATGTGCAGTAAGAAGAAGCTAGTGAAAGGTTCCAAGTAGGGAAGTGACATGATCTGATAAATGATGTAAAAAGATCACAGTGGCAGTACCTGCTGAAAGGGAAGAGAGAGGCAAGGAGAAACATCCAGCCAGAATTGCAGAGTCTAAGTAAAAGATGATAATGATTTGGCGATAACTTCGGCCAAAGTGAAGTGTTAGTAGCTCAGTCATGCTCGACTCTTTGTGACCCCATGGACTGTGGCTCCCTCAAGGCTCCCCTGTCCATGGAATTCTCCAGGCAAGAACACTGGAGTTGGTAGCCATTCGTTTTCTCCAGGGGATCTTCGCATCCCAGGGATCGAACCCAAGTCTCCTGCATTGCAGGCAGGTTCTTTACCATCTGAGCCACCAGGGAAGCCCAAGGTTATGTCAAACAGGGAATGAATTTGAATTATCTTTTGGAGGGTGGTATTGTTGAGACCACATGCTATAGAAATCACTGCTTCACGTCTCTCGTCTTGAAACTAGACCTGGGTGCTTACAAGACTTCTCCTTAATGTCTCATTTTCCTCCTCCAAATCTGCGAGGAATGAAAGAATGATGGAAAGAACGAATATTGCCAGGTCTGCGGTATCTCTTTCAGAGACCATTGGTAAGATTAAATAAGACAAAACTCGTGAAAACATTTGGTAAACTGTCAAAGCGTTATGTTAGTATCAGTTATTAGCATTGTTGATTCAGAGAGGTTCCAGATGGAGTGCTGCACTGCAGCTGGAGTCCTGGCTGTCATCTCCCCAGTGTCAGAGGGATTGTTGTTGTTGTTTTAGTCACTGAGTCGTGTCTGACTCCTTGCAACCCCATGAGTCGTAGCCCACCAGGCTCTTCTGTCCATGCAATTCTCCAGGTAAGAATACTGAAGTGGGTAGCCATTTCCTTCTCCAGGGGATCTTCCCCAACCGGGAATTGAACCTGCATCTCCTGAATTAACAGATGGATTCTTTACCTCTGAGCCACCAGGAAACCCCTAAGGTGTCTTAATTTGTAAAAATCAGCCCGTTGTCACAGAGATAAGTGAGTACTTCTACAAAATCTTATAGAAGGTGGTTTCTCTATGGAAAGTGGATAAAATGCGTCTCATCAATCAAGGCAGAGCAGGGAGATGAAGCTGAGGGAGAACGAACTAATTAGTAATTACAAAATAATTGGCTGCTATGTAAGCAATAAAAATAATAAAATATTTTCCAAAGCATTTCTGGCATGCTGGAGTGATTTCATTAAGTCACATTTCTCCCAGGGCTTAAACTCTTCCTGCTTGTGAATTAGTCCCTTTGGGGGCTATTCTTTCCGTCAGGTATAAGGCGGAAGTTCAGGAAGTTCTGAAGGCCCAGAATTTTAGTAACTTCTAAGTCTTTTAACTGATATACAGAAAATGGGTAGAACTTTCAAGAAATGTAATTCCTTCCCCTTACACTTTAAGAATTACCACTTCAGGGAAGGAAGGAGAGCTTTAATCTCAGGTGAAATTGCTTGTGATCGTAAACATATAATATGATATATGGGCATAAATGGAGACAATCTGTCAATTCACTTATTATGTGTTTTTGACTGCCTTCAAGCAGTAGATACTGAAGGACATTCAGTTCATGTTTTATAACCAATGTGGAGAACACTGTATCTGAAAGCCTTTCTCCCCCTGCCTGTCATTTTTGGGGAGGAGAGCAACTCCAGGTTACCTGTGCATGCTCAGTCGCTCAGTCGTGTCTGACTTTTTGCAACCCCAAGGACTATAGCCCACCAGGCTCCTCTGTCCATGGGATTTTTCAGGCAAGAAAACTGGAGTCAGGTTACCCAGGGGAGGCTACCTTTTACAGGAAGAGTCAGACAGAGAGAAGGGGAAGGAAGACCTGTAGGATCCATAATGATTTATTAATCCTGAAGCCACAAGCAACAGTCATTTCTTCTGTAAAATCTAATTGACGTCAGTGACTTTGAACATTCATGCTCATTGCCTTTGAGTTCAATCTTATCTTGATTTCATCATACCACCCACTACCTCCCTCTACCTTCAAACAATGGACCCATCAAGCCAGTTCTGAGCATGCCCCAGGCTCACTTTCCTAGGGGAAAATTGAGCATTACCTCATTTCCTGAAAATGTGTCCAACAGAAACAAAACACTTCTCTCTATGAAAAGCAGACAGCAATATTAACGTTTGCCAATTTGGTTGGTGATTTGCTCACTTTAAGGACCACAGAATTTTTGTAGTAGGGCTAAATGTGTGCCACTATAGCCTTTGGGAAGCTTTTCTTTTTCACTATTGAATATATATTTTTAGCAAGTGAGAAATAATGATCTTCCATTACAAAATAGATACGTGGTTTGCACAAAATTAACATGATTTGACATTCACCAAGGGAAATGAAAGTTGTGATGCAATATTTCAAGTCAAAAGTATTTTATGGAACATTAACATATCAAGTGAGAAGAATGTTCTTTGTAATTCAAAATATTGATTCATTAAAAAAAAACTTCATGGAATAGAATTGTTCATAAGTTATTATTGCTGTTCCCATAAAAATATTTTCTGTTTAAATTCATAACAAACGTTCTGAGGAGGAGAAATGTCTTTTCTATGTTCCATTTAACAACACGATAACTTTGTTTTCAGAATCTCATTTTATTCCAGCTGGAAGATATATGATCTTGTTATACAAAAACAACCGCTTCATCTCTACAGAAACTTATTATAGGAATTTATGATTATCATGTTCTGTGGAGGGTGTAAAGCACAACCTTTATCAAGTTTAAACTACATGCCGTGCAGCTGAAACCACATCTTTGGGTAGATTAGATCGAAATTACTTCAATAAAGTTCTAAACACAGTTGAATGTTAAGACATTTACAGCTATTTGATAGAAATGTGATCATATGTATTGTCTTATAATAAGACTATTAAATAATGTTATCAATAATTATGATCCATCCTCATTGCATCTGTTTAATAAAGAAATGGCAAAAGATAGAATGTAGGATAAAATTGTGAGGGAAGGGGCACTGAAGTGTGAATGCTGAAGCTTGGATGTGTGGCCTTGATAGGTCATGTGACAGGTGATTCCATGAAGATATTTCCAAGACTGCTGATATTATTACACAAGAACATTTCTGACATGAGATATTCCTGGCTCTAGGTCTTTGAGACTCATTTCTCTCTAAGATTCCTTTTCCTCTGACATAATCCTAGTCATAGTCCAGGTCTGGCCTTATACAGCCCTTGCTCTGAGAGTTGCCCTGTGTACCCCATGTTATTCATCCCTTGTGACCAGGCTGGAGTCCCTGCTTTGAACTTGCATTTTACCCTGAGCTTCTCCATTTGTATTACCTCACATAAAATTTATTACAGTTCATATTCACCAAACAAAGAAAAGAACCTGGCTATCATGCCAACATTCTATACTCACCTCCTGGCACAGAACCTGGGGTATAGTGTATGCTCAGTCAATATTTTATGAATTGAATGAACAGATCTTCATTCTGTATAGAGTTACTCACAGTTCCATTATCACCAGGCCATTAGATATGAACTCAACACTTGTTCAATTGGAAGATGGAGAGTTTAAAGAAGAAACAAATTTCCCTCACGGTTTTCTAATTATACCTCCTAAACTTTTGCCTGATGGATATACTAATATAGACTCGAAGGAAGTTGTTCTTTTGCTCAATTGTGTCCTATTGTTTGTGACCCCAATGACTGCAGCATGCCAGGCTTCTCTGCCCTTCACCAACTCCCAGAACTTGCTCAAACTCATGTCCATTGAGTAAGTGATGCCATCCAACCATCTCACCCTCTGTCTTCCCCTTCTCCTCCTGCCTTCAATCTTTCCCAGCATCAGGGTCTTTTCTAATGAAACAGCTCTTTGCATCAGGTGGCCAAAGTATTGGAGCTTCAGCTTCAGGAAGTTGTAGGTGACAACAAAATACCTTAAAATTAAGACTTTTTTTGGATCCCACTTAACTGGGAGGTTCAAAGAGTATACTTGGCTTTGGGAATGAATGGATCTAGGAGTTCTATCATGCAATTGTAAAGCCACTTTTCTTTCTCCTCTTTTATCACTGCCTTCTCTGTGTAGACTTATTCTTAGGGCTTCTGGGGTGGCTCAGTGGTAAAGAATTCACCTGCCAAGGAGGAGACATGGGTTCAATCCCTGGGTTGGGAAGATGCCCTGGAGAAGGAACTGGCAACCCATTCCAGTATTTTTGCCTGGGAAATCCTACAGACAGAGGAGCCTGGCAACTTATCTATGGAGTCACAAAAGAGTTAGACATGACTTAGAGACTAAATAATAATAATCTCTGTTTAGACTTATTCTGAGGCAGTATCTTACTGCTTGAGGGTAAAGTTGGCCCCATCTTACATTGTTGGTATAGCTCAACAACCCAAAATAGCCCAGAAGGGTACCTCTTAGGTCAAATCTCCATCCCAGGGTCTGTTGTGCAGCCACAGCAGGTGTGGAAATTTGTTTCCCCTGGGGAGGTGCTCACAGGGTGTGGGAGAGGAAATATCTAAAGGGCACTTTAGATATTTGCTTCCTTTCATGTATTGGCTCATTACATAAAATATGTGTACCAAGGTCTAGGGATATAAGAATGAACAGGAGAGACAATGGTCTTTGCCCTGATGGGACAAAGCAAGGAAGCAAATATGATAAAAGTTGTAATAAAAGCTATAAAGAAAACAAACTTTAAAGTCTCCATGGGTTAACTCTCATTTTCTTCATCTTTTCTCAGTATCATCTAATTAATGAGGTCCCACCTTGACTCTCTTTTAAAAACCTACAACCCACTCCATCCTGCCCTGTTCACTTCTCATTCCTCTTCCTTTTCTTTATATAGCTTCTTTGACCTTCTAACATAATCGCTGACCTTCTGACATACTCTATATTCACTTATGACTTACATATTGTATGCGTGCTCAGTCACTAAGTTGTGCCTGACTCTTTGCAACCCTGTATACTATAGCCTGCCAAGCCCTTCTGTCCGTGGAATTTTCCAGGCAAAAATACTGGAGTGTCTCCTGCATTGGCAAGCAGATTTTTTTATTTTCTTTTTTTAAACACTGAACCATTGGGAAGTCCACGATTTACATATTGAATTTGCATATTTTGTTTTCATCTGCCATTCCCCTCCACTGGAATCCCTGCTAAAGGCAGGGATTTTTTTTTTCTGTTTTGTTCACTGATGTATCTTCCAGTACTTCATACATAGAGGATGCTTGAAAAATATTTTTGAATGAGTGAAGGAAATAGAAAATAGTGGAGATAATTTGTTGTTGTTCAGTCACTCAGTTGTGTCTGACTCTTTGCGACCCCATGGACAGCAGCATGTCAGGCTTCCCTGTTCTCACTATCTCCTGCAGTTTGCTCAAACTCATGTCCATTGAGTCAATGATGCCATCCAACCATCTCATTCTCTGTCGCCCCCTTCTCCTCCCCTCAAGAGATGATTAGGATAAATTTTAGACAAGGGACACAGAGATAATTTTGTAAACAGAGATATAAGCTGAGATGTGAATAGTGAGGAACTAGTCTTAAGGATATATGGGGGGAAAGGGATGTTTTAGTTAAAGCAGCAGATAAAAAGGAAAGAACTTGGAAAGTTTAAGAAAATAAACATATTGGTGGGCTACAGCATGGTGAGCCGAGGGGTGAATAGCCATGGTAAAGTTGGAGAGATGTAGAGGCCAGATCATTTGAGGTCCTGTAGCCCATGGTAAGGAGTTTCGATTTTTATTCTAGTGTGATGGAAAACCACTGAAAGGTTTTAAAGTAAGGGAGCACATGATTGGAATTACATTTTTATCTACTATTTCTTGAACTGGTTCAGAGTTATTTTCCCTGTCCAAGTAAACTTAACCTCTCCCCTGAAGTTCATTTAATGGGTTTTCCCATCTCCCTGTGTCCCTCTCAATCTTTTCCCCACACAGCAGCTCTGCTGCTCATATCTGGTCATTCTTCCTGCTGAAACCTGGAATGTCTTCCCAATATCTCCAAGGCAAAACCCCAAGTCTCCTTGAATCCTACAGGCCCTGACCATCTACCTCTCCTGCTCTTCTTGCTCCCAAATGCTTCTCTCTTGCTCACTCCTTCACAGCCGCTTGGACCTTGATGTAATTTCTAGAATACATCAAGCTGCTGCTTCTTAGAGCCTGTCCGCGGATCCCTCCCCCACCCCCTCCATACCTGATTACTGCCTCTTCACGTTTCTGGTTTGTCTAAATGTCCCTTCCTCAGGGAGCTCTTCCCTGCTCACCCTCAATCCATTACTCCGCTATGAGCTCTCATTGCATCTTGTACTGTTCTTCAGTAACATTAGATGCACACTTGGACGTTTATTTTCTAATGTGCTTTTCTCTCGAAACTATAAGCCCCACGAGGTCCTGGTCTGTGTCTGTCTTACACACTATCTCTCACAGAACCTGATTGTAGTAGCTTAATACATATTTATTGACTGATGTAATGAATTAAATAAATAGCTTAATCAAAACACAATTAGACTTGCTTTTTTAGTTAACTCATTATTCATTGATAGACCTTTTGTAAACACACCCATTCAACCTCATTCTTTCTGCTCTTTTCCTTTAACAGCTTTATTTTTAATTTACTATACTTTTTCTTCTTTGGCCTTGTCCAGAAGTTTTCATCCATCCATTTTCTTCCACAATGATAATGTCCTGTGTTGGGGTTGGTTCTCAGGGCCATCTCTGTCTATGAGAGGCGGCAGCTCTGTCATTTCTGTTTCCTCCTTGCTTTGGGAGCAGGGTCATCCACTGAGTCTGGGCCACTTCTCTATGTACAACCACATAGTGCTCATTTCAGAATAGACTGATGACTTTTCAGTGGTAAGAAATGTAACTCCCTCTGGAATTCTTCTTGGGTTTTTTGTTTTTTATTTTTATTATCTTTGATCTTTTTAGTGAAGTATAGTTGCTGTACAATATTATATAACTTACGGATGTACAATATAGTGATTCACAATTTTAAAGGTTATATTACATTTACAGTTATTATAAAGTATTGGCTGTGTTCCCTCTGTTGCCTGATATATCCTCATAGCTTATTTAAAATTTTTAAAAAATTATTTTTAATTTTAATTTAATTTTTTATTGAAGTATAGTTAATTTACAGTATTTCAGGTGTATAGCAAGGTGTTATATATATATATATATATAAATATATGTACACACACACACACACATATATGTATGTATATGTACATATGCTGTGTTGCTCAGTGATGTCTGACTCTTTGGGACCCTGTGGACTGTAGCCAGCCATCCTCTATCCATCTATCTGTCCTCTATTGTAGTCATCCTCTATCCTATATTGTAGCCAGCCAATCTCTTCTATCCATGGGGATTCTCCAGGTAAGAATACTGAAGTGGGTTGCTATGCCTCCTTCCAGGGGATCTTCCCAACCCAGGGATCAAACCCCGGTCTTCTGCATTACAGGTGAAGAGCAATATATATATTTATATATATATTCTTTTTTCAGATTCCTTTCCATTATAGGTTATTTCAAGATATTAATATAGTTCCCTGTACTATACAGTAGGGCATTGTTGTTTATCTATTTTATATATAGAGCCAGACAAACTGGAATGTGAAGTCAAGTGGGCCTTAGGAAGCATCACTACAAACAAAGCTAGTGGAGGTAATGGAATTCCAGTTGAGCTATTTCAAATCTTGAAAGATGATGTTGTGAATGTGCTGCACTTAATATGTCAGCAAATTTGGAAAACTCAGCAGTGGCCACAGAACTGAAAAAGGTCAGTTTTCATTCCAATGCCAAAAAAGGCATGTCAAAGAATGCTCAAACTACCACACAATTGCACTCATGTCATACACTAGCAAAGTGATGCTCAAAATTCTCCGAGCCAGGCTTCAACAGTACGTGAACCATGAACTTCCAGATGTTCAAGCTGGACTTAGGAAAGGCAGAGGAACCAGAGATTAAATTGCCAACATCCGCTGGATCATAGAAAAAGCAAGAGTTTCAGAAAAACATCTACTTCTGCTTTATTGATAATCCCAAACCCTTTGACTGGGGAGATCACAACAAACTGTGGAAAATTCTGAAAGAGATGGGAATACCAGACCACCTGACCTGCCTCTTGAGAAACCTGTATGCAGGTCAGGAAGCAACAGTTAGAACTGGACATGGAACAACAGACTGGTTCCAAATAGGAAAAGGAGTACGTCAAGGCTGTACATTGTCACCCTGCTTATTTAACTTATATGCAGAGTACATCATGAGAAACGCTGGGCTGGAGGAAGCACAAGCTGGAATCAAGATTGCCGGGAGAAATATCAATAACCTCAGATGTGCAGATGACACCACCCTTATGGCAGAAAGTGAAGGAGAACTAAAGAGCCTCTTGATGAAAGTTGAAGAGGAGAGTGAAAAAGTTGGCTTAAAGCTCAATATTCAGAAAACTAAGATCATGGCATCTGGTCCCATCACTTCATGACAAATAGATGGGGAAATAGTGGCTGACTTTTTTTTTGAGGCTCCCAAATCACTGCAGATGGTGATTGCAGCCATGAAATGAAAAGATGCTTACTCCTTGGAAGGAAAGTTATGACCAACCTAGTCAGCATATTGAAAAGCAGAGACATTACTTTGTCTACAAAGGTCCATCTAGCCAAGGCTATGGGTTTTCCAGTGGTCATGTATGGATGTGAGAGTTGGACTATAAAGAAAGCTGAGTGCAGAAGAATTGATGCTTTTGAACTGTGGTGTTGGAGAAGACTCTTGAGAGTCCCTTGAACTGCAGGGATATCCAACCAGTCCATCCTAAAGGAGATCAGTCCTGGGTGTTCATTGGAAGGACTGATGTTGAAGTTGAAACTCCAGTACTTTGGCCACCTCATGTGAAGAGTTGACTCGTTGGAAAAGACCCTGATGCTGGGAAGGATTGAGGGCAGGAGGAGAAGGGGACGACAGAGGATGAGATGGTTGGATGGCATCACCGACTCAATGGACATGGGTTTGGATGGACTCCGGGAGTTGGTGATGGACAGAGAGGCCTGGCGTGCTGCAGTTCATGGAGTCGCAAAGAGTTGGACACGAGTGAGCGACTGAACTGAACTGAACTGAATGTTTATCTGTTAACCCTAAATCCCTAATTTATCCCTCTAAGTCCATAATTTATCCCTCTCCCTCTGGAATTCTTGGTTTTTATCAAGTATCTCCCCATGTCTGCAATTAAGGGAGACACTTGACAGTAGAAAGACACTGTGTGACCACTAGGATGGCTCAGGCAGAACTGCGGTCTTGAGAAGCTGTGAGACCCTCTTTAGTGAAAAAACCAGGCCAGGAAATAAGTGAGGGCAGTGCAGCATGATAATGCCTTGGATTCATTTCTCAAGGAGATATGTCAAAGCCATTTTTTAGCAGGCAAAATAAGTGTTCATCAAGGAAACAAGATTGGAAGTGACTTCAGCTTTAGCCATCCCAGTGTACAGGTGTTGAGTTCGCCAGCCTCCTTCCCCTTTGGTGGGACCTGGACCTGCTGGTTTCCTAAGAAGAATCAGTCAGAAGTCCACTGGCGCCTGGCTGAGCTGAAGGAGTGGGCTAAACGAAAGGGGACCAGGACTGTGGGGGAGTGACACGCCCTTCAGGAGGGACTGGTAAGGCTGGTAGAGAGGGCTGTAGGGGGCACAGAGTTTGGAGAAGGAGTCAGCCTTGTGTGGCTTAGTCGACTTAGTTACATGAGGCTCAGCCATCAGTTGAGAGACTTGGTTTCACAACCACCCCACCCAGTGTGGGATGGAGCCCCATAATAGAGTTTTATGTGATTCTTCCTTTACCTGCAGAGCATGGTTAAACATGAACTTGTGTGGCAGAAAGGACCAGCCCTGGTTTTCAGCAAAGAGCTTTTTAATAAAGCCATAATAGAATGAATCATAGCCTTCCTCAGCCTCTCTTTTCTTCTCTTTATGTAATTTTAATTCTCTTGTTTGTTTCTGAGCTAATGTCATCAGTTTTATCTACTTGTCCAAATTAACTCAAACCTCTTAATAACATCAAGTTAGTTTTTGTTACTATTTAATATTTCCTGTCAGGTTTGTGTATTAGATGCATGCATGTCACAAATAACAGCAACAACATGGCAGACTGTGTGAGCTGCTGTTGTAAAGCTTGTGGGTAGTGTTTCCTGGAGATCAGTGGGTGATTCTTCTCTCCTAGCGGCTCCACGGTCACATTGGAATTTTTGAATAGAAAAATTGTCTGCAAGAAGTTAGTTGTAAAAGGAAACCCTTAAATGATTAAATGCTTCAACTAAAATATTTTTACTGTAAGAGCTGAAAAACTGAAGTAAGGACTGCTAACTGGAGTTCATGGTTTAGGAGAAAAAATAGGATAGAACTATAACCAGTAAAATGTCCTAATTCACTTACTTGTTTTTTAACTTATTTACTTACTTATTGCCATATGGGTCAATTAAACCAGTCAATCCTAAGGGAAATTAACCCTGAATATTCACTGGAAGGACTGATGCTGAAGCTTTAGCACCAATACTTCGGCCACCTGATGCGAAGAGCCGACTCATTGGAAAAGACCTTGATGCTGGGAAAGACTGAAGGCAAAAGGAGAGGAGGGTGGCAGAAGATGAGATGGTTAGAGGGCATCACTGACTGAATGGACACGAATTTGAGCAGACTGACTCTGAGAGATGGTGGAGGACAGAGAGGCCTGGCATGCTGCAGTCCATGGGATTGCAAAGAGTCAGACACGACTTAGTGACTGAACAGCAACAAACAGCCATGTGGGGAGTAAATGATTATTTTGTTTCTTTAATTTTTGCTAAACAATGATTTAAAAACATTTTCAATATAAATGACTTTATTTTACTTAAAAGTATTGCATACCCTATTTCTATATTTGAGCACATGTTTAAAACTTGGTTTGTGGTAAAAAGGAGCATTTCTCCTTTGTGTTATTTGACAGGGTGGCAATTGGACAGAAGAGTGAAATTTTGTGTTTTATTCCATTAGAAGGCCAAGAAACTCGGCTAACTCTCCTTATTTGGAGAACAGGAAGTGGTCTAGGATTGAGATCCAAAAACATCAAATTTGTTTGATGTTACCAGTAGAGACCTGCCTTGATGTGGCTTCTTCAGATGTAACTGGAACTGAAAATTGTGACATCCAAAAATGGTGGGAGAGTTTGAGGAACATTAGTCAGAACCTGTTACCTGAAATTGCAGCTGCTGAAGTCACTATTCCCAGGGTAAATGTCTGATCTTACAGACTCTCTGCAATTATGATTATCTGAGAAAAGGTTTGTTTGAGAAGACCAAGAATTAATTAAAATAACATTTTGAGGATTCCTTCTAAGCCGTTCACATTTCTTTGATCTCTTTAGCTACCTCAACTCATTTCTAGTCTTTCTACTTCTTGACTGAATAAAAGAAACACAATTGGTGGTTTCTTGATGCCTGTATCAAGATTACCTGATGTTCCTTAAGATAAAGTTCTAAATTCCACACTGACTAGAAGAATCCAAGTTTTGGAAGCTGTGTTTTTGTTAAGCTCCCTGTTTCTTTGGCATTCTAAAATTTGGAAACCACTGGTCTCTAGTATAGAAGCCAGTAACCACACATATAATGAATACTTTAGTTGCTACTGATATTACTAGCTGAATTAGTTTTAATGAAAACTAAGGCTGAGTATTTGCCATTGTTACTACCTGTTTTTGCTTATTTAAATAATTCTTTCTTTTTAAAAGCTGAATTATAGCTGATTTACAATATTGTATTATTTTCAGGCACATAGAAAAGTATATGTGTGTGCTAGATGCTCAGTCCTGTCTAATTCTTTGTGACTCCATGGACTGTAGTCCAACTGGCCTCAGTCTTCTCTGTCCTTGGAATTCTCCAGGCAAGAATATTGGAGTGGGTTGCCATTCCCTTCTCCAGGGGATCTTCCTCTCTCTCTCTCCATATATATGTGTATATATAATTTTTCATATTGTTTTCCATTCAGTTCAGTTCAGTTCAGTTGCTCAGTCATGTCTGACTCTTTACGACCCCATGAATCACATCATGCCAGGCCTCCCTGTCCATCACCAACTCCCGGAGTTTACTCAAACTCATGTCCATTGAGTCAGTGATGCCATTCAACCATCTCATCCTCTGTCGTCCCCTTCTCCTGCCCTCAATCCTTCCCAGCATTAGGGTCTTTTCCAATGAGTCAACTCTTCCCATGAGGTGGCCAAAATATTGGAGTTTCAGTTTCAACATCAGTCCTTCCAATGAACACCCAGGACTGATCTCCTTTAGGATGGACTGGTTGGATCTCCTTGCAGTCCAAAGGACTCTCAAGAGTCTTCAACACCACGGTCCAAAAGCATCAATTCTTTGGTGCTCAGCTTTCTTCACAGTCCAACTCTCACATCCATACATGACTACTGGAAAAACCATAGCCTTGACTAGATAGACCTTTGTTGACAAAGGAATGTCTCTGCTTTTTAATATGCTGTCTAGGTTGGTCATAACTTTCCTTCCAAGGAGTAAGGGTCTTTTAATTTCATGGCTGCAATCACCATCTTGTAGTAAGATATTGACTATAATTCCCTGTGCTATATAGTAAGACCATGTTTATCTGTTTTACATATAGTAGTGTGTAACTGTTAATCCCAAGGTCTTAATTTATCTCTCCCCTCTTTTCCCCTTTGATAACCCTTAGTTCATTTTCAGTCTGTGAATCTGTTTCTGTTTTGTAGATCAGTTCATTTGTATCATTGTTTTTTAGATTACATAAATAAGTGATGTCGTATGATATTTATCTTTCTGTCTGACTTACTTCCCTTGGTAGGATAATCTCTAGTTCCAAATAATTCTTTATAAAGAACGTGATACCTCAGAATAAAAGAGAAAAATATCATTTATTTTCGCCTCCTCTCTTTTTGAGCTTAGAATATTCTAGACCAATGGTTCTCAAGCTTAGTTGTGCATCAGAATCACCTGGAGATTCTGAATCTGTTAGAACACAGATTGCTGGCCCTCATCCCCAGTGTTTCTGGTTCTGCAGGTCTAGGGTGGACCTTAAGAGCTTTCTTTTCTTATAAGTTTCCAAATGTATTTGTCTTCTAGTGTTGCTGTCACAAGATACAACAGACTGGGTACCCTGAACAAGAGAAACTTATTTTCCTCACAGTCCTGGGAGCTAGAAGTTGAAGACCAAGGGTTGAGTTCTCAGAGACCTCTTGTTGGCTTGCAGATAGCTGCGCCCTTGCTGCCTCTTCTCATGACCTTTCCTTTATGCCTGTGCAGCCTTGGTGTCTCCTTGTGTTCAAATTTCCTTTTCTTATAAGGAATGAGTCAGACTGAATTAGGGTCCACCTTAACGGCCTCATTTTAAATTAATCAAAATCTTTCCTTTTCATTTTTTAAATTATGAAAATATGATAACACACTTACAGAAGACTTGGAAAATACAGAACAAGGATACATATGGCTCCACTATATACTGCAATTGTTTGTTTTAAGTAGATAAATTAAGATTTTTTGTTGGAGCTTTAATATCGAACTCTCAGAAATGAATAGAATGAGTGTATAGAGAAGTAGAAGAAGATAGTAGACCTGAAAAGCATTATGAACCAATTCATCATAATGAAGATTTATATAATTTTCATACAACAGTAGGTTACAAATTCTATTCAAATGACTTTTGAAAAGCCATTTTCCAATCAGGTAAGACAATTCTTGGTTTCCTACTCTTTTACCAACCTTCTCCCAGTGATCTTTCCTTCTTCTCTGCTTCATTTATTATCCTTGGCAGAGGATTTTCCACTTTGTAGTTTACCTCTCTCCATCCTCACTGACTTCAAATCTGATGCTCCAAGTGTCAGATACTCTTACCTATGCCATGCAGCCCAGCCCCAGGCACAGAAACTGTCGTTAACCATACAAGCTAGTTATGTTTTATCAACAGGATGCCACAAAGCCAAAAATAGACTGAACCAGCTAGATTCAAGATGGCCAGCAAAGTAGGCTGAAGTGTTAGTCTGTCAGTCGTGTCCGACTCTTTGCGACCCCATGGACTATGGCCCGCCAGGCTTCTCTGTCCATGGGATTCTCCAAGCATGAATGCTAGAGTGGGTTGCCATTTCCTTCTCCAGGGGATTTTCTTGACCCAAGGATCCAAAGGGGGAAAGAACTCCCTGACCAAGTGGGGGGATTTGGTTCAGCTAGGACCCCAAAGAGGGGGGGCCTCACATCTAACTTGGTAATGATAACAATGTGAGTATCTTGCCAGCAACGCACATTTATGTATTCAGATCGGAGCTTATCTTGTTTGTTACAGATCTGCTCTTCCTCCTGCCTTCTGTGTTTCTGTTCCTGGTATGACCATTTCCTTGACACTAAAATGGGACCGTGAAGCCATATCTAACATTTGACCTTGCTCTGCTCCCCATGTCTCTTCACCAAGTTGAACAATATCTACCTTTGTATTTCTTTGTCCCCTTATCTTCTATTTCCCTTGCGTCAAGCTTTATGTAGGTTTCATTAATTCTTCTTTGAATATTGCAATAGCCTTCCAGCCAAAATCCATTCTTTCAGTCTTTCTCTCCTTTAATGAATACTATCTCCTGTTGCTAGATAAATCTTCCCAAAGCATAATTTTAATCAAAAACTTTGATTGTTTTCCCACAGTCTGTTCAATACACAACATGTCTACCTAAATAGAGCTCAGGGTTCTGTTACAAGAAGAGGGGTGAGTAGGAAACTGTCAGTGTCTGCCAATCTACCCCACTGACTCCTGAGTATGCATCACTCCTTTCCTTTCTTCCTCAAGGGAGATACTGTGAAATGCAATAAGTTAGAGCCTCCAGTTCAAGGTTAAGGATTTCTGCCTGCATAGTCAGCTCCCTTAGATATCAGAGGGGATCATCATGGTCTGACAAAAAGTTGCTACCCATCTGCCGTGCCCAATATTCAACAGTAGATTAGAAACATAAAGACTGCAGTATAACTTACATGCAGAAAATCAAAGACTCTGGGCTATAACAATTGTTTTTCCTTTTTTTTTTGGCCACATGCGTGACTTGTGGGGTCTTAGTTACCTAGACCAGGATTGAATCTGGGCACCCTGCACTGGACCACCAGGGAATTCCCCATAGCAATTTCTAAATGACGTTGGTTGAGAATAG